>JARHVA010001535.1:2007500-2745000 GCA_037957365.1 Torreya grandis
TGAGTTAGAGATTCATATTATCAAAGTAACACTAGTAGATAACTATCTTCCAAATCCTATATTTTAAGATAATAATTAGCCAAAACATAATCATTATATTTGGTTAGAATTAAAAATAAAGAATTAAAACCTCTTACATTGTAGCATATAGAATATCAATCATAAGCTTGAATAGACATGATAATGTTTAATTTTATCAAAATGTATTCCATACTAAACATGGCTAAAATTTGAAGTAAGAATCTCCAGAGACTAAGAGCAAACCATAGAACCAAAATAGAGGGAACAAAGATCCAGATAATCCTTTAGATGACACTAATATACCATCAACTAGTGGGGATCATTGGTTACTTATAATATAATATTTGGAGGATTATAAAATGCAAGATCATTAGATTTGTAGATACTAGATATTTATTTCCTTATTGCAGTTTCTAACATTCATCAATGATATGGCTTGCTTTCAACTATTGTCTACAGTATTTCCAAATTTTACTTTCATGCCCTATTTAGGTTTGAATCCAACCCTGTAGGATCTCCTCCATTCCTTTAGAAGAAAATTAAGTCAACTTTTATATATTATGTTTCAATAAAGTATTCATTATGCATCAAGTATGTTTTTTCAAGTATATGGATGATATCTTAATCTCCTTTCTATAGTCCTATACAAATTAGTAGTGTACCTAAGAATTAAGTTGTCTTGTGTGATGTCATCATGTAAATAGTAAACTAGTTAAACTATGCAATGTAGGAGTCACTTTCATCAAGGGTGGTCATGTATGAGTCAATTCCATCAATAGTCTTGTTATTTTTTGGGTATCCTATATGAAAGAATTTGTTGGTGTGTCATGTTCACAATTATTTTGAAGTCCACCTTAGGTAACGTTGTTAGAAGCTGTGGTATATTATGTGCACCACATACTTAAGATGCACACTTGATATAGTAGTTATATTCACATGTGTGAGAAGCATTGGTTTTACTTTTGGGAATGATCCCACCTTTTAATCCACCAATAATAATATCCTAGTCACCTTTTGATTTTACTATATAAAGAACTTTTTTATCCTTATTTGGAATGGAACTTAGAGTAAGTTCTTCATATCTAGAGAATATGTAGTCACTTAGGAGTCTTTTGTTAGTGAAACCATTTTTGGTTGCACACACACATTACATATTACTTTGTTAGTTAATTCAATATATTTTATTGGTGAATATCTTTATGTTGTTTGAGTACAATATGTGGATGGAGTCTTTATATGTAGAAGATCTCAGGATTTCTCTTTCACTAACATGGTTTTAGTGATAAGAGCTGCATTCCCCAACATGGCCTTAGGTTTATGTTTTTGTTTCTAATATGGTATTACATATATCCATTGTGGATTTCCATAGTCTATGGAAATATTAGCATTCCCACACAACTTATCCATCCCTTCTATAGATTTTTGAGCCAACCCTTTTAGGGTTTTCAAACTTTCCTACTAGGTAATTTTTCATGCTAAAGCAATTATGTGCCAACCCTAGGGTTTTCAAAATCATTTTCATTTTTAGATATTTAGTTGAGCCAACCCTTTCAGGGTATTTAAAATTATACTAGGTATGTTTTTTTGATCCCAAAGCATTTTTTGGCCAATCCTTTCAGGTTTCTAAAAATCATTGTGTATTTTTGTGCCAACCCTTATTTTTAAAAAAAATTAATGGGTATTTTTTTGATCTATACCAATTCTACATTTTCAAGGTCAAATCATGGAGTAATGTTCTATTCTATGAGAATTTCTTCACAATTCCCATCTTTTTTGCTCAATCAAGTTCATTCCTTTAGTTGTATTCATGTACCAGTTGCAGATATACATATGAAATCTTTTTGTTGAATATATTTCTTCCAATTTTTGTTTTTGATTTTTTTTGGTGCATATCAAACATTCCCATTACATTCAACATGCCAAAAAAGTTAATTTCAAAATTTGTAACCTAAATCGAACATTGTCAACTCATTCAAAATTATATGTAGATCATGTTCCATTCATATGTGGATAATTTTTAGGGGTAAGAATGAGCCAAAAGGAGGGAAAATGGCCTTTTCAACTCACCTAGCATGATTTCAATATCGGATTTTGAGTTTTTGTAGTACATCATGATAAGTGATTAAATCTTACATTTGGTTAACATTGGATTTAGGTCTATTTGGAGGTTGTTTTTTTCACCTTGTATTTTATTTATGTGGAATGTTGGGCACTCTCACTTGAAGATTTATTTTTTATATTTTTTTCACACCTACTAAAAACACTTTGGGAGATATTATGTTGTTTTGTCTTCACTCCCTAATAAACAATACAAGTGGTGTTGTGTATTGTGAATGTTTCCTTGGTTGTTTGAATTAGTTATGAAGCTAGTGATTGTTGTTAGTGGATGTAGAGACTGGTTGTTTTTTCATGCTAGATAATTTTTGTACAAACCCTTTTGGGGTTTTAAAAATTATTTTTGATGTCAAATTTGAACTTGATCCAACCCTTCTAAGGTTTCAAAATTCAAAATAATTTCAGAGCCAACCCTCCCTAGTTTTCACCATGATTTCTACTAAGATGGAACACATATTAATAGTCACCCTATTCACATCTAGATTCATAGAAGTTACTTTTGATTCATTCCTTTGGAGGCTTCAACAAATTTAGTAATCATTTACATCAACATCATCATTGTTCTTTTGGATATATCATTGTACATGGGTACCTCATAAGGGATAGTTGTTGGGACCCATACTTATAACTTTTAGAATTCTTATCTTTTACCACATCACCTAAGTTGATATTTAGGGGGATGTTGGTATGTCTCATGTTCACATTTTTTGTGAATTCCACCTTATGTAGTGTTGTTATCAATGTGTTAT
Source organism: Torreya grandis (assembly GCA_037957365.1). Taxonomy (NCBI): domain Eukaryota; kingdom Viridiplantae; phylum Streptophyta; class Pinopsida; order Cupressales; family Taxaceae; genus Torreya; species Torreya grandis. The sequence goes on from JARHVA010001535.1 coordinate 2,010,386, forward strand.
GTATTATGTGCAATACATAGTTAATATGAAAAATTAATGTGATATTTATCCTCACATGTTTGACAAGGGTTAAGTGCACTTTAGGTAATGATCCCACCTTTCATTCCACCAATAATAATCTCTCACTCTCATCTTGTAATTACTTTATAAAGAACCTATGTGTCCTTGTTTAGAATGAATCTTAGAGTCAATTCTCCATACTTGGTGAATATGTGGATGCACAAACATACATTGTACATTAATTTATTAGCTAATATAATGTCTTTTAATGGGGATTTATTTTTTGAGTATAAAATGTGGATACATGCAAAAGATCTTAGGCTTTCTCTTTCACTAACATGGTTTTAGTGATAAGAGTTGTGTTCCTGAATATGGCTTTAGGGATATGTTATTGTTCTAATAGAATTTTCCTCTGCAATATAGTTTGAACTCTTTGTAGTCCATGATGGCCTTAAGCCTTACCAATTTTACTAGACACATTGAATTTTCCATGATGTAAGGGGTTGTTTGTGATTTTAATAAGTTACCAATTTTTTTTTTGGGGATTATATTTTTCTTTTATAGTGTTTATGAAACATCTCAGAGATAAAAACAACTTTGAAACATGTTAAAAACACCAATAATTGACATTCAAAATTTTAAAAACAACTTGGCTCAATAAAAACACTAACATGAATTTTTATGGTTTGTAAAAAATGCTCATAAAAACAAATTTGGAAAATGTTGACCATGATATCAACCCTCCTTTTCCAATATTTTTCCTTCATTTTATAATGACATGTTTCTTTTTCCTTTTTTTTTTTTGGGTAAATTTAAGTCCTATTTATTTATCTTTGAGTGATATACAATGAAAACACATCATAAGATCTTATAGTTCAAAGATAATAAGTAGTTTAGCTTATTGAGTATAGTTTATTCCATTTAAGTCACTTGCTTTTAATCCACTTGGGTTTGGATACATAAATTTAAAAATCCATAAAAAAATGGAAAAATATATATATGCATTAAAAAATCTTATTTTTTTCCTACCATATATACTTCAACTTATTGAGTATAGTTTATTCTATTGAAGTTACATGATTTTACTCCACTTGATTTTGGATACAAATACTACAAAATCCATAAAAAACATGAAAAATAAATATGCATTAACAAATTTATGTTATTTTCCCTATTTACATCGTTTGTATTATTAGAGACTTGAATAGGTTTGTAGGGTTGTAAGTATGTCTTATTGAGGTGGCACTTTTGTCATGGTTATCAATCTGATAAAACCATAAAAATATTGGTAATATGTGAATTGCGTATAAGTTTTTGTTGGTTTTTGTGGAAAAATATTCTATATCATACTTTTCTACCTAGTTTGTTCTCAATAGTCATTATATAGTGAATGGAATGAATTTAATTTTCATTTTTTAAATCGATGTTTCATTTTTCATATGAGAGAAGCAGGAAAATAATTTTATAATTAGTGGGAGCAGTAGGAGGTAAGTATTATTATTATTTGTGCTTTAGCAATAATAGGATTACTATTGCCAATGAGATGTGGGTGAGTTGGTAAAGTGGCTTGGTTGTTTCAATCCCCCCCAAGTTCAAATATTGTTAGGCACATGAGGTCGATTACAGCCACTGGTGGTATTCTTATGGTTAATCACTTGATCATCTCAGCCCCCATTGTGTCCTAGACTGGTTTGTATCTATGTTCAAAAGTGATTACCAATTTAAAAAAACAATAGGATTACTATTATTTAGGTTTTATATGATACTTCTATGTTTTTATGTATTGCCAAAATATCCTCATTATAGTTGGTTAGATATTAGTCATAAAGCATTAGATCCACTTTATTAAAAGCATTTAGAATATCATTAGTAAATAGTTTGATTATATTTAATTTTATCAATATGTTCCCTAGGCTAAAAATTAGATGAAGAGTCATTATGAGTTGAGATAATCCAATCAACCATAAAATCAAGACAAAAGGGGAAAAATATTCATATAATTCTTAGATGATGCTTATATGCCATTAGTTTACTCAAAATCTAGTATCTGGTGGATTTGAGCATGCAAGGTCATTAGACTATTGAATTTTTATTTCAAATGATGTTTGTAATATCATCATTAATATGTCTTAGCCTTCCCTAGTATCTGTAATGTTTGAATTTTTATTTTATTATTTCTTACTTGTGGCTAACACAAGATTTTTTTCTCTCTTTCACTCCTTTAGGATGCCTTTAAGAAAAATTTTATGGATTGTTTCATTGAAGTCTCAACCATTTGTTTGGCTTAATAAGTCAAGATCCTTTCTATAGTCATGTATAATTTGGAGATGTACTTGAGAATTTGAATTATTTGAGCTTTTCAATGTATCCAACACTTCTATTAAGGGTATTATTAAGTAGTACCTTAATTCCTTAGGTAAATTATGTTATACAATTTCTTCTTCAATCTATTTGAAACTCTTCCTAATCTATGATAGTCTTGTCCCTTGCCAATTTTACTAGCAATTTTTAGATTTTTTCTATGGAAGGCCTTGAATGAAAATTTGTGATGTCTTGTATATTATCCATATGCAACCTCTATGTGGGTCTACTCACTTCCTAAATTACACTTGGTTTTGATGTGTGTCATATTCACACTTTATGTGAAGTCCACCTTAGGTAAATGTGTTACCAAGGTGTAATGTAGTATGCACATATAATGTGGTAGTTATCCTCATGTGTGAGAAGGGTTGGATGAAACTTGGATAAGTATTCTACCTTTAAACCCATTGATAAAAATCTCCCACTCACCCCTTTATTCTCATATATAAGTAACATTTGTGTCCTTATTGGGTAATAAGAATGATATGGAGAACTAGTCTTGGAGCATTGAATCTAGTGAACCAGTAGAGATGTAGTCATTAGAAGAATGAGGATATCTCCTTAATTATTGTTATTATTCTGAAACATTGTGTTTGCACACTACTTATTTGTATATATGTTATTTTGGATTAATATATTTATCCTCTTTTATTGGTTAATATTTTTCTCTTGTATGAGTACATTATGTGGATGAAGTTTTTACATGGTGAAAATCCATGGTTTTTAATTTCCTGACATGGTTTCAGTGTTAAGAGTATTTTACCCAGTATGGTATCAGAGTGTAGGGATCAAATCCACTTTGAATATATAGTCAATATGGATTTTGTAGTCCTCAACAATATTGAAATTCTACACAACTTTTCCAACACCTATGCATTTTTTTGTGCCAACCCTTATGGGGATTTCAAAATTTCCCATTAGATATTTCTTATTTATCAAAAAAAGTGTTTGTGTCAACCCTTCTTGGGTTTTTAAAATTGCACTAGTTATGTATTTATTTTTATGCCAAAGCATTTTTGTGCCAAACCTTCTAAGATTTTCAAAACCATTATGTAATTTGTTCCATGTAAGATCTGTATCTTTGAGCCAACCATTCTGAGGTTTTTAGAAATTACATTAGTTTTTTGTTTTTATGAAAATTGTACAATTTTAAGGTCATTTGTATGGAGTAAAGTTTAAATCTATGAGAAGTTATTTTCATTTTCCATATCTTATTGTTTTATATCTAGTTCATTCCTCTAGTTGGATTTATGTACCAATTGGTGACATACATACAGAGGAGTTATGTTGGAGGTTTTTCTATCATTTTTTGGTGAGTGTTTTTTGTGTGGATAATATAATCCCATTACATTTAGAGAGCCAAAGAAATTTATGTTTATGTGATTTAGAATTATAGTGATCTTGTGGTTGAATTTAAAGTTGAAGAAGTGAGTGATGAAGTATTAGTGAAGGCAGGTCATTATTTTAGTGGTGCCACCCAAAGCCTTCATCATTGTCCATGTGGCCATCTTTGCTACCTCCCTCTGTTTGGACCTTGGTCATATTCTAGTAGAGATCACATGACCTCTACTCAGATTGTAGACCACTAGCCTATATTTATCACTAACAACACATGTGACCACTCGATCGTAGACTTATAACAATAATGCTAGCCCCTATCTCGCCATATGAGCACCCACTAAGCATATTTAACCCCTAAGGGCTAACCCTACACCAAATGAGCCTTTCATAAAGTATCAACACTCCAAGGCTCATAAGGTTTGATTTGTGAAACTTAGGAGGGTGAATTATTTTTTTCACCTTTCCTATTTTTCAAGATTTACATAATGGTGGGGTTATTTTACATTTTTTTAACCTAGTTTTCAGGAATTTTGTTTTTTTCCTATTTTGCTGATGAGTTCATGTATTTTGGACCTTCTTGAGGCCATAATTGTTGATTGGTAACTCAAATATGCATGTTATTTTTTAGAGTGAATGTTTTTTCATGCTCTTCATAGTTGTAAGATCTATATATTCTAATGATAACTTAAACTTTAAATTTTTAGCATAATGGCCTATTTTATTAATCTATGGATAATACTGCTTAGCATTAAGTAATAGGTTCCATCTTGTTTTTAAAGGGGAGCACTCTTTTGTGATTTATACAACTTCTAGGTGGGGTTTTTAGATGTATTTTGTACTCACACTTATTTATAAAGTTTCATTATGGGGTTTCTATTTTAGCCTTGTCTACCTTCATACAAGTGTGCCTTGTTTTAAACACACTTTTATCATTTGAGTTGCAAAGTAATTTCATGTGGCATATTGCGAACTCTCACTAGAGGATTTTTTGATGTGCATGATTTAGAGTGAATGTTTTTTCATGCTCTTCATAGTTGTAAGATCTATATATTCTAATGATAACTTAAACTTTAAATTTTTAGCATAATGGCCTATTTTATTAATCTATGGATAATACTGCTTAGAATTAAGTAATAGGTTCCATCTTGTTTTGAGGGGAGCACTCTTTTGTGATTTATACAACTTCTAGGTGGGGTTTTTAGATGTATTTTGTACTCACACTTATTTATAAAGTTTCATTTTGAGGTTTATATTTTAGCCTTGTCTACCTTCATACAAGTGTGCCTTGTTTTAAACACACTTTTATCATTTGAGTTGCAAAGTAATTTCATGTGGCATATTGGGAACTCTCACTAGAGGATTTTTTGATGTGCATGATTCATAGCCTTAGTTGGATTTGCATGTCTTATTATTTTGTTGCACTCTTATCACATTGAATCACATTTTTTGAGGTCTTAGATCTTGATAACTATTCTATCTCTGTTCCCTCGTCACCATTATAGGGGAGTGTTGTGTACTGCTAAAGCTTCCTTGATTGATCAATGAGATTTTTTATACTTGGATGATGATATTCCTTGAATGTGCTCTATTTTTTTCTTTTGTAATGAGTAGTATTAAATTGGTCACTCATTTGATTGACTACATTGAACTAAGGAATAAAAAGTATTTTTTCAAGTTTCATGTAGATGTTCTCTTATGAAAATGAGGATTTCTATTAGTACTATGCCATGGCATTTTATTGTGGTTATAGTTATTATCACTTTTAGTATTTTATTTTTTACTCAACATCTAATTCATTCTATTAGAGGATTCATTATATTTAGTAGCCATCTACAACAACTTCATTAATCTTTTACTATTTCAATGTAGATGGGTACCTCATCAGGCCTAGTTTTTGGGACCCATCTTCATGAGCATTAGAATTATTATATTTTAATACATCAAACAAGTTGATATTTAGGGGGGTGTTAGTTGTGTCATATTCACACTTCATGTGGAGTCCACATTATGTAGATGTATTACCAAGGTGTGATGTGTCATGAACATTTAATGTGGTAGTTATCCTAACCGTGTGAGAAGGGTTGGGTGTACCTTGGAGGATTGTTCCACCTTTTAATCCATAAATAAAAATATCCCACTCACCTCTTAATTCTCTTATATGAGGAACCTATGTGTATTTTTTGGGTAAGAATAATGATATAGATCACACTAATCTTGGAGCATTGCATCTAGTGAACTAGTAGAGATGTAATCAATAAGAGAACCAAGGATCACTCCTTGATCCTAGGTATTATTATGAAACATTATGTTTTCACACTACTTATTTTTATATCCCTTTGTTTGAATTAATACATTTATCCTATTTTATTGGTAAATATATTTCTCTTGTTTGAGTGCATTATGTCGATGGAACCTTTACATGTTGAAGATCTTAGGATTTCTCTTTCCTGACATGTTTTCAGTGATAAGATTTATTTTATCTAGTATTTGGTTCCTCTGCACACATGAAATATTTCATTTTATGTGCAATGAAATGATATTTATCTGAGTTTCTTCACAAAAGTATAATTCTTCATGAAAACTCCTGAACTCCATAGGAATGTACCTCATCGGCAACAAACATACCACACTAGAATTGGATTGTGATATATTTGCATGATATTGAAACACTATACAAGATTCTCATTCATGCAACCATGTACACAAACAACATTCACATTCCAAGATTATAATTTAATGTGGCATGCCAACTATACTTCTCTATTTCTATAACACACTAGAGAATTTGTTAGTGTAACCTATAGACACTACAATTTCATATGTCCTATATAAATTATTTGGTGTCATGGGCATTTAAAAAAAAAAAAAAATTATTATTATTATTATTATTATTATTATTATTATTATTATTATTATTATTATTATTATTATTATGTTATCTTAAATACCCCTATCCTAAAGTCTAACTTATTTACCATTAGGTACTCAGTAATTTGCTTTTACAAATTACCATTTTACCTTTCTAACCACCTAAATCTAATTACAACCCATAAAATATTAATCCCCTAATAACCTACCCACGTTGAAACCCATTTCTAACAAACCCACTACTTATAATCCTAAATTACCCTATAGTTGGAGCAAACCAAAATGAATGATACCAAACTCCTGCTAAAAAGGGGGAATAAGTGATAATTCTCCCATGATCGGTGTTGATTTTCCCAATTGGCATCTATCTATATATACATAGGTGATTATTTAGTTCTAGGCCCATGAATTTTTAATATCAAAATGCTACTTGGATTTCCTCAGGAGAATTGAGGTGAATGTTAGCTTTATATTGTCAAAATTAAGCTATACCCGGTCCACAACAATCATCACAATTCAAGAAGATTGCTTGCACCTACGAGAGGAATATATTCTGCCTACATCCATTTCACGGTAAGTAGTCTATCTTAGTCATTTTTTTCTCATTTGATTTTTCTCTTTACTGTTCATTTCAATATTAGAACACATTAGATATCATTGGTTCCCTTTATGATTATCCTCTATCACCCTTTAACTTTCTATTTTTAATCTGGTGAAGTTTTAATAGAATTGATGTTGATTCATTTGAATTGACACCGATTCTATAGGATCAACATCGATCCCTACATTTTATTTTAAAACTTGATCCATTAAATCATAAAACTCTGTCTTAGATTAGTTTGATTTAACTTTTTATCTTTCTAAACATGGAATTTACTTGTAGATGACTCTACTCAAAATTGTACATAATGTAATTAATATCATTGATCTACCCAACATCTCTCAACCCTTTTTCACCAATCAGAGTGACATAGCTTTCAAGCTAGCACTTAATGCCATTGTTTACTCTTCCTTAATTGAAGCCACTTCTAACTAATTAGATGTTATACAAGAAGGTGTGAATTCTGCTATAGCTTATTGGGATGAATACTTTTCTTACATTGATAATTTAAACAAAGATTAATTCATAATCATTTTGTTATCACATCCATATCGCATCTTTATATTTTATAATTTTAGTGTTTATTATCCACTTAATTATGAAAATAGTGAGATGACATCTACTTGAGGAAGTTCATAACTTTTCAGGACTAGTTCCCAACTAGGCAACTCACTTATCTATCTATTAATCCATTTTTTCTAAGTTGTCTCATTATGTGCAGGTTATTCTTCCAAGACAATTTTTTTTTACCTCATTCACTGGATTCAAGTGGTGTGTAACCATCTTCTTATCTCCAGGTATTCCTCATAAACCCTACACTTCTTTAAGTTTTTAGTAGATAATTAAATTAAAAGGAAAAAATGAAAAACTACTATTACATTCTAACACATCTAGTGGGACCCATAAGGTCTCATTGTTCTTATTATATTTCATTTTTAAATTATTCATTCATTTTCTCTTTTCCTTTTAAATGTTCAAAAAGAGTTGCATTCATCTTTTACTTTCTTAGATAATTCATGTAGACTAGTCTAGGTGAATCAATAAATTGTAGTAATCACACCTTCTCACACACATTCAAAACCACATAATATTAAAATAAATAATAAAACATTTACTACCCAGGTTGACCCACTTATATTTCATCACCAAGGGGAAAACTAACTCGGTGTACTGGATGAGTATGAAAATTATGGTAAGAAGTATAAAAGTTAAGCCCCTGATACCTTACTATTCTAGTGTGTGAAGTGAGGGAGTAGGCCCCAATACCAAACCATGAACATAATTATAACACAAGACCATCTTTAGATTAACATTTCTTAGTACCCTCATTGACCTCTTTCCTTATCACACTCTAAAGCTAATTTCTTAAAAAAGTAAAATCTTTTAAGTAAGTTTTGTAGCATGTGTGCTTTTTTCCACTAAAATGAGATAATAAAAAAGACTATTATATGATTTTTTATTTCATTTCTTGATTTTTATTCATTGTGATATGGTTTTGATGCAAAAACAATCACTAAATCAAACTTAATCCCCAATCTTATCCTCATCCATGGAGAACTCCCCTAGTCCTCCTACCTCTCTTGAGTCTATGGGGAAGGGTATTCCCCAGTTCTATACTTTGGGAGATCCTAAATTTATGACCATATTAGATAGTAATCTAATCACTCTTAACCATTACCTTATCACTCAATCCATATATATTCCAATTTACCCTCATACATAGTCTTCTTGGAATGTTTTTGGCATGCCCCTAGAAGGACCTGAAGGGTTTATTACAACCATGGTGTCCTCTCTCAACAATCCTCACCCAAAAAGTTTTGATACTAACACTACGCAACCCTTAAACAATCCAACTCTAATAACATCTAGTGATCCATCCCTAACTAGTACCCAAGCCAAAAATGTTACTACATCTCAACCTACATTTACTCTACCTCCTTCCACAACACCTCAGAATGTAGTGATCTCAATCCCTGCAACTCTCCCACCCATCTAAACTAGCATAGCTTCAAATCCCCAAACTTGGCCTTTAAAATAAGCTCTCATTATTTAACCTCCTTAGTAGTACATCCCATTAACTAACCAATATTATGACAACTTCAGTTGGTTACCCCTTGTCACAACCCTTTTCCACTCTATTTCATACCTATCAACATCCAAAACAAAATGTCTTAGGAGGTATTCCTCAATATAATACCCAACCTAAACTTATGAACATTCTTATGAATAGTATGGTAAATTTGGAAGCCTCTACCTCTGGGTAGAAAAATATGCTCAATTATGAGTAAATATGCAATGAACCCATTAATCCAAATGTACCTATTAGACCATACCCATCTTAATGGGAACTTTTGAAGTTTATGAAATTTCAAAATAAGGAATATCTTCAACAACATTTTCAAGAGTTTAGACATGCTTGTTATCTTATAGCCCATGAATTGTTAATATCAAAACATTACTTGGATTTCCTCAGGAGAATTAAGGTAAATATTAGTTCCATGTTGTTGAAATTAAGCTATACTCGGTCCACAATAATCATCACAATTCAATAATATCACTTTTACCTATGAGAGGAATACATTCTACCTACATCCATTTCACATAAGTATTCTATCTTAGTCATTTGTTTTCTCATTTCATTCCATTCTTTCCTATTCATTTCAGTGTCTAAACACATCTGACATCCTTGGTTTCCTTTGTATTATCCTCTATCACCCTTTAGATTTTTATTTTTAATCTAGTGTAGTTTTAATAGAATTGATGCCGATTCATCTGAATCAACACCGATTCTATAGGATCAACATTAATCCCTAAACTCTATTTTAAAACCTGAGTCATTCAATCCTAGAACTCTATCTTGGATCAGTCTGATTTGATTTTCTATCTTTTTAAACATGGAATTTACTTGTAGATGACTCTGTCTAGAATTATATATGACATAACTAATATCACTAATCTACCCATTGTCTCTCAACCCTTTTTTACTGACCAAAGTGACATAGCTTTTAAGTTATCACTTTATGCCATTGTTTATTCTCCCTCAGTTAAAGCCACCTCTGACTAAATAGATGTTATTCAAGAATATGTGAATTCTACTACAACTATTGGGATGAATACTTTGATTACATTGATAGTTTAAATAAAGATTAAATCATAATTATTTTGTTATCACATCTATATCGCATCTTTATATTTTGTAATTTTAGTGTTCATTTATCCACTTAATTATGAAAACAATGAGTTAACTTCCACTTGAAGAAGTTCATAACCTCCCAGGATTGGTTCCCAACTAGTTAGCTCACTCATATATTTATCTATTAATCCATTTTGCCCAAGTTATCTCATTGTGTGTAGGTTATTATTCCAAGCCAAAAATAAGTTCCTTTATTCACTGGATTCAAGCGGTACAAAAACATCTTCTTATCTCTAGGTATTCTTCATAAACCTTGCATTTCTTTAAGTTTTTGGTAGATAATTAAATTAAAATGAAAAAATGAAAAAATATTATTACATAACCATCAAGATAAAAGTCCAATTATGCACTTGAAATAAGCTTAATCATCAACTGGCTAAAATATGAGTCACCCCATTTATAACCATTTCTAGTTTTAATGTTTTCTTGTAATGATTTAAACCATTCATCTCATGTGGTATAGAGGACTTATTTAGCATGATTTGAATATCTAGATTTCAATCACATCTATAATATGAATTATTTCATTTAGTCTAGATAAATTAACAAGGAAGTTTTCAGCTACTAATCAAAAGAACATGCTTTCCTAGTCTAATAAACCTTTGTACACATATTTGTTTTTATTCAAAATAATGCATATTGAACAAAAGTTACACATTATGCATATCTAGAATTCCACATATGTTTTTGTGTTTATTTTATATTAGTTTTGAATACATTTCACCTACTATTACAATATATAGATTATCCACAAATGTAGCTTTGTCCACCATATTGGTCTCAGGACTCGTGGTGTAGATTATTGGTTTCAGAGAAAGATCTCTTTGATTATTGAAAACACATGAGTGAAAAATTAATGAGAATAAATATTATAAATCTTTTTTATATAATATATAATAATTCCATAATAAGATCAATATGGTTGATGCACAGAGAAACATTGAGACATCCCCAGACATTCATAAGCTCATATAGAATTCCCTTGAGGAACATAGTAACACAATATTTGGACAATTTTTATAACTCATGATAAAGCTTGTGGCACAAGAAAATCCTTATTCTACACATCCTACATAGATATTATTTCAACAAAAATCCCTTCAAATTGTAAGTCAATCTTGACTTCCCAATATAAAAAAAAAAACAATGTTGCGACATTGGATAGTTGGGTTGAAAAATTAAGGCATAATTTCTAGTAAATTGATTCACCAATGTTGAGAATATCACATTCACTATGTTTAAGATGTCTATTCTAGTGTCTTGTTGGTGGAAAACTCTCAACACATATCGTACACAAGACTATGTACCAATTGAAACATAAAATACTTTTTCAATGCACTAAAGGAGATGTAATATCCCCTCAAGCACTATTATGATGAATATATTGAATTCAAAAAATTATACCAATATAAGGTGTATTTAGTTTAATATTACACCAAAACATTCCATGACTAAAGTGCATGGTTGTGTGAGGACTCGATATATTAATGTAAGGTGTTGAATTACATCGACAGATTCACACCTTACATTTGCATAAATATGGAGTTCTTGACTTCTAACAAATTTGGGAAAGATTTCCATAATGCATCCAATATTGAATCCAAGTCAAATTGAAGCATAACTTATCTTCTTCATCTATCACTACATAAATTAAAACATTTACACAAAACTCACTATCATATAATTTTACACACAAGAAAAACATGTTGCACAAGAGTGAGTAACCTAAGAAGCTTGCACATCAACATACACCTTTCAACATATTTTATGACATAAAAAGGCACTATGAACAAAGGAAAAAAATTGTGTCATTGACACTACACAAACTCACATTATGATTTATAATGACATACAAAATAACATTTAATTACGTAATCTACATTAAGTCCCACACACATGGATGACATTGATCCAAATGATACTTATCTGAGTGCCAAGGCCATTTACATTGACACATTTGAGGAAATGAAGCACCTCTTCCACACCAAGTAATTTTTGAAATTTCAGCCTATTCATGTTATGATTGACATTGAAAGCCAAAAGAGGATCATTGAACAAGTTACAATACAACATTATGGTTTCACCTTTGTCCCACAATCAAATCCACACTCTTTGATTTATTTCCAATAATTAAGTATATATAGGTCCAATTACAATGCAATTTTCATTACATATTTAAGATCATGGAGGATAATGTCACTTGTGGCAATACACCACTTGAGTTTTGTGGCATCTTTCTTAGAAGACTGTATTTTTATGACTATGAGGCAACATTTCGTGTCAAGCCATAATGGTGGATTATTCATGTCAAATATCACTTATTAAACCAATTGGATTAATCTCCAATGACAAATAGCACTTCATATTTTCAAAACAATATCTTAAGCTCATCTCATATACATAATTTCATGTTATTCATGGTCTACCTACAAGAACCTATGCAATGGAGCAAGTACATGTTGACAATGCACCATGTTGTACAAAAACATCACAATAATTTGTTTTTGGAAATTTACTACAATAAAACATGAACACCTTTGATGAGTTAAATGGTTTATTGAAATATTTTAGGGTAAAACATCACATTAATTTGTTTCTTGAATTCCCTTTTCCAAGCTATCCACTGTACCACATGTCTTTTAATGAGATTGTTGAAGTTGAGTGTCAGATATAAGATCTTATTGATTAAGGAAAGATAAGGCATAGTTATTCTCCTTGTGTATTCCCAATAATCTTTATAATAAATAAGTATGTCACTTGATGTATTAGCACAAACTATCACACCTTGAACAAGATAATAATAAATAATTTGTACCCAATTCCTTGATTTTACAACCTTTTGGACTAGCTCTGAGTTACACAATCCTTCATCAATATTGACTTGATTTCAAGTTATCATCAAGTACTAGTCCATCCTATGGATGTTTTGAAAAAAAAATTCAATACAAGGGGATAATTATAAAATGGTTGGTTAAGCCTTTTGGCTTGATCAATGTGTCATCAAGATTCATGTGCTTGATGAATAATTTACTCAAGCCCTTCCTCAATTAATTTATCATATTATACTTGGATGACATTCTAATTTTAAACAAGACTTGGGAGGATCATGTGGAACACATCTCACATATCTTAGACAACTTTTGAAAAAAGAAGTTGTAAGAAAACTTAGCCAAGTATACATCTGGAACCATGCAAATTCAATGTCTAGATTACATCATTGACCACATCAACACACATTTAGGTCTGGAGAAGATTAAGGTAATTCAATATTGGCATTATCCATTCAATCTCACTAAATTAAGGAGTTTCATTGGATTTTATAACTTATGCAATAGGTTTGTTCTTGGTTTCTCTAACATTGTATTTTATCTTAGTCAAATTATGCATGCAAAGGAAGCATTCCAGTTTACACCTACATAACAATGTGATTTTGAGGAGCTCAAGAAGTGCCTTTGTGAAAAACCTAATATGTAAATTCCTTAAATTATCCACACTTTCTAGCTTCACATTGATGCATTTAGTTATGTACTCAATGTGGTACTCACACAAGATGGGAATTTGGTTACATATCACTTAGAGATGTTTAGTGATATAGTTCAATGGTACACCACCTATGAGAAATATCTAAACACAATAAATCATTAATGGTGGTACTACATATTGGAAAAGGAGATGGTCATTTATTTTGATCATAATCCACATCAGTTCCTACATACACAAAGTAAGTTGGAGAATGTACGACACATAAAGTGGATGAATTAATTACAATAATTCCATTTAGTGATAAATAAAAATAAGGGTACAAATAATAAGTCATCATATTTATTCAACCAACCATCGATTCACTTGCTCATTACAATTCTAGATATGCACAACCACAACTTCTCTTATAGGGTAACTCTCTATTCATCAGATAAAGACTTCAGAGATGCATATATTTTGATGCATAGATTGAACATATCTCGGAGTTAAACATGTCTAATAATATTCTTTATAATATTATACATATCCATATTCGTAATGTAACAACTCACCAAAAACTTGTAGACACCTAAATCTGGCCACCAATGATCCCCAACCAGGCTTTTGACCAATTTCTACCTAAAATGCATAATTTGGCCTAAAAACACTAAAATGTGCTAAATGATGTGAAAATAACATATTCAAGTGCCAATTTTAGCCAAGGTATCATTAAATGGGGTAATGTAATTTATGGTACAACTAAATTTGATCAGATCATTTTGAGTCAAAATGTCAATTTTGCACCTAAGTGCTCTAGATTGATCTTTCCTATCAAATCTCTTGCACAAGATACGTGCATTTGTTATTTGTTATTGGTAACATCATAAATGGGAATATGGATCCAATTCATCTAACATCATCTTGCAATTATAATCCAGTTAAATTTTGGACCAATAACAAGACATTCTGATCAATTTGAGTAATTTGTGCACAAAGTGCTTAAACATGCTTAAGATCTAATTAAACCAAATCAAGGCCTAATTAATAATTCCATGGAAACTTGTTGTAATAATTTGTTTTGGAAATGAATATTGAATATCTACACCATCAAGTGACCTCATTTCTTGGGAAGACATCCCTAGGCCATAAATGCCACAAATATCAAGATTCATGCCCTCCATGCCTTATCAATGCCTTCCAGGATTCCCTCCATGCCTCTTAATTGACCCTTCTTCCAATGTCATGATGAGGATAATTAAAAACTTAATTCCAAAAATTTAATTAATCCTCTACCACAGATCTCAATCTTGAGATGGACAGTTCAGGTTGATTCTAGACATTCTCAAAAATCTATAAATAGAGAGGCCATGAACATCATTTATAAGTTATTTTGGTGCAAAGTTATAATTCACAAATATCTTCAAGAAGCCATTGTAATTAGTTTTATCATGATAAATCTATTCCAATCCAAGCTAAGCCACAAGACATAGGTGCCAAGGAGAGATAGAGGTAGTCAAGCTTACATTGCCAAGGACTTCATGAGCACAAGCCAAGCAAGCCACTACAACAAGCATTTTGGATCATCCAAGGGAGGCAAAATAAGGTTTTATTTTGCATTTTAGTTGTGTGTTTTATTTATTTTTGTTAACTAAGTTCTCCCTAGTGTCTAGGCCTCGAGATGTTATGCTAGTTAGTGTGTTTGTTTCATTTTGTTTTCATTTTGGAACTAACATGATACTAACCATCCTTTGTTGAGTAAAATTCCTAGATCACAAAACTCACCTAGGAGGCACACTACACCAAGATAAAAAAATACTTTGATGTTATCAAGACATTGGTATCATTACAAGAACACTTATATTCATCACACATGTACATAGATGTCGAGTACCATATTAATTCTTCCATCCCTAGCTACATTGCTAAACCTAAAAACATGAAGCAATGAGTGTACACACCTTTGTGATTTCTTTCCAAGCTAAGATAATCCATAAACATGTATTTAATTATTGGGCTAATTATGACAAAATACTAGAATGAATTTGTATTTTTTTTAGTAAATAGTTTGTCTAAGATGGACATCATGGTTGCATAAAATAAGAGCATCAATTTATAGGAAAACAAATGCTACTTCATCCATGTTTGTGTTCATTTTATATTGCCAATATTTATTGTGTGACTATGAACCATGGTTTGTTAGTCATTTTGGAAAGCATTATGGGATGTGATAGATAAACAATTACATTGGTCAACTACATTTCATCCTTGGAAATATTTACAAATGGATGTTGTCAATCACACTCTTTTCCATATTCTATGAATCTAAAATAGTGCACATCCATGCACTTGGGATGATAATTTTATATACATTTAACATGCATATAACTAATCATTGCATAGATCTACAAGGAATAGTCCATTACAAGGACATCTTGGTTTTAACTAGAAGCATCCTTAGACATATATTACCACATACCATTTGGCACATATTCATGTGCATAGGTATGGAAAGTGGAGAATGAAAAAAACATTTTTGTAACACATTCCAAACATTCAATAGTAGGCTCAATAGATACTCTCATGTAAAAACTTTAATTATAATTAGTTTCATGATGCACATCACATACCCCATGAGTTCAAGTCAGGTGATGAGGTTAGGTTGAGTCTAAAAAATTAATGTTTTAAAGGTCCACACAATAATATCAAGTCATTACGCTATGGTATATACACCATCCTTTTCACAACTAATGAAAATGAATTAGTTCTTGACCTACCATAGCGCATGGATTTACATCTAGTATTCAACAAGGAACTTATGAATCCATACTATATGTATAGGCTAGGATAACCTATAACTATCCTTTTTCTCTCAATAGACTAAGACTCAAATAAGTTCATATAAATAGATCCTACACATACTTGGATGAGTGGGTAAGGACATAGAATAATCATAGACCTAGCAGAGGTTAATCTACACTCAAATTTAAAGAGGAAATAATTCCATAGCCTTAACCTATTACATGTATAGTTATCACTAGGGATCAATGTAGATAATTGTTCATAAAAATGATAACAAAGGGGTGTATCAAGGATATAATAAAGATACCACATGTAAGGAAATTATGAACAAGGATAAACTAATCCAAGATATCTATAAACAATAAAGTAATAAGAAAATGCATGATGCAATGGTCAACCAATGGGTGTCTATGCAACCTAAAGTGATAATGAAAAGCTTAAGAAACCTTGTATTATACTATGTTATTTAGTATAAGGAAAATCATAGATAAGGATAAAAACATCATTCACAATAAGCAACAAATATTTAATCTAATAAGTAAATAAGTTAAAGAGAGTAGGGATATATATACTTACCTTTGGGTAGACCTGTTAACACCTCAATCTCCACCTTGAGCTCAAATGGAACTTTGAAATAGATGTTGTAAATTAAAGAACTCAAATTACAAGATGAAGACCTAGGTATCCTTAGTTGGGAATTCCAAATACTAAGTGCATCTCATCGTCTTGACTTATCTTATTGAGATTTATTGATCATAACCAAGACTAAAACTTAAAGATAATAATTTAACATATAACTCATCCAAATACTACTCAGGAGGATAAATACGAGTGTAAGCAAATCATATGAATATGTTATATCTATTTGGGAATTAAACATGACCCATATATATAGATCTAATGCCTAGAACTAACCTTGAAATATAAGCTGAAGGTATCAGCTAGGTTGATATAGTTGGAAGATGTTTGGGGACAGTAGTATTGTATCATACGTGTTGATAAAGTACAATATACAAAAAAATGACTCAGAGCTATATCTTCTAGGCCAATATGGTATAGGGAAGACATGTATGAAATAGATTATATCTCCCTAACTGATATAATAAGATATAAGGAAGATAGAAAATATAAATGGAAAGAAGATAAATAGGTAAGATGGAATAAGACTTAGAGGATGCCAAATTTATAGTAAGGAAGGTATGATATAATAATATGCAAACATATCTCAAAAAAGTACCATGAATTAATCCCACTCCATTCCTAGTACACCTTTTAATGTGTATACTCATGGAGATTGATGTGTTGATAAACCTCTATAAGATAATGTGTTAATAATGTGATAAAAGTAAAAATATTAGATGTATACAAAAACTACCCTCCTTTGCTTGAGCCAAACAAAATGCAACATCCTTCATATTTGTATGTTGAACATGCCAATTAAGACCAAAGGATTATATTATTAAAGTTAAAATGACATGCACCCATCAAGACACACATCAATTATTTTGAGTGGTTAAATTAGGGAAATACACTGATCAAGATAAGTGGTACAACCTTAGAAAACTTTAGGTTTAGTTTCCTTAGCTGACTAAAGGTGTAATGGCCAAATGATCTAAATATGAAAGTTTGAATCATCTATTTGAAAATTATGTGTGGGTCTACATTCATCTCAATGTTATTTTGTTTCCTCTATATGTGTGACATCTCATGATTCATGTGAAAAGGAACAATCTATCTTTGAATTTACACAATACATTATCACTTTCCACATAGAAGTATAATTCCATACACACACTCTTGAACTATACATGAAGCACCCTCACAGGTGACACATGTACAACACTAGAGTTAGATTGTAGTATATTTGTATGCTATCATGGCACCAAAAATAATTTTCAGGTGTATAAACATGCACACACTTAGAATAAAAATGTCAGGATTGTAACTCCATGTGTCATGTTAACTGGACTTCTCTAAATCTATGGCATGTCAAGGAACATTTCATTTTAACCATCAAGATGGATGTCTAACTACACACCTACAAGAAGATTATTCATCATTTAGCTAAAATATGACTCTCCCCCTTTGTGTCCATCTTTAGTTGTAATGGTTTCTTACATTATTGTATATAAATGTATTGTAACCTTCCATTTAATGTGGGATAGAGATGATAGAACACTCAAGAGTATAGGTAGGATACATTTAGCATGCTCTACGTATCTAGATTTCAAACATATATTTAATTTACATTATTTGATTCAAACTAGATAAATTAGTAAGGAATAATTTGTTTTTGATTAAGGTGGCAAACTAGGGGCCAAACCCTATACAGTCAAAAAAGACAAGAAGGCAAACAAACAAAAAATGCCTTCAGAGAGACGACGGCACAACGAAGAATAGTAGACAAAAACAAAACCAAAGCCATGGGAAGACCAGAGTCAGAGAGGTCTCCCCTTACATAACTATTGATTTGATAAGATCATTGAGTTTCTCATTCTTCGCATTGTCAGCATACCCAATATTACCCACCACTTCCAGCATAGACATGTTCAATAGAATTGTATTACGAAGCCCTTTGGCAAAGACCTTCTCCAACTTCTGAATGTAGTCCTTCAGGGCCCCAATTTTAGTTTACCAATTAGTCTCATTCTCAGTGCCCTCACCAACTTCCTTGACATACATTTTCCTCTTATTCTCAGTAGTTCCCATAGTGTCAGCACCCTGCTCCTCAATAACCTCAAAATCTCTAGTAGCCTGCTTCCCTCCAACATCCTCTAAAATTTCTTGGATTTCCAACTCCTCAGACTCTTCCTCTTGGGTTGCTTCTTCCAAACCACTTTCTGAATAATCAATCAGTCTAGCCTTTAGGGCTAGTTTACCAACAATCCACCCCAAACTTCACACTCTAAAGGGGAATCCTTCCTTATTAATTTTGGAAGGCTCATGAGATTTTCCACCTTGGCCCCCCGCAGCCCTGCCTGGATTCTTATGGGTCCCTTCCTTAGTCTTTTTAGTATTTTCTTCCTCTTCATCAACCTTTCTCTTCTTGCCCTTCTTGCTTGCAAAGGAGCCAAGGGTATCAACAGGGGTCTTTTCAGGGTCATCAATATGCCTCATTCCTGACAAGTCATCTCCCTTTGAATGATCTCCCTAATTTTTAAGGGAATATGAACACCTTGTCGCCACATCCTCCAACTTGAAAATTGCTACCCAAGGTTGGCACAAGCATCAATGACCCTGTTGCCTTCTCTATAGGTATGGGAAATCTCAACTTCAAAAAACTTTTGTAAAAGAAATTGGATATCAGTAATGATGTCTTTTAGCTTGATTCCCACATTTGAAGCTTTATTAATGACATTTATGACCATCTTATAGTCTCCTTGTATATTCAAGATCCTTATTCCTAGGGATATAACTAACTTTAATCCCCATAGTAAAGCCATTGATTCAACATAGTTGCTGCTCTGGCATCTAATTCCACCAGCATAGATAGCAGACATCCATCCTTTATCATTCCTTATATTTCCTCCTCCACTAGCTTTACCATCCAACTTGGATGCCCCATCAAAGTTGAGTTTCATCCAGTTAGGTTTAGGGGGGATCCATTTAGTATTAAGTCTCTGTACTATTTTGAAGTTATTATACCCAAGGATCTGGTTTAAAACCTTCCATTTGGCTACAATTTGGCTTTCAATTTGAGATAGGGGTTTCTCTGCAACACGAATATGAACTGTTGTAACACTTTCCATAATGGTCTTAACAAAGGAGTTAAACACCTGAGAAGCATTTCTAACAGTGTCCCTAAAATTTTTGTGATTGTGCTCTTTCCATAAAGTCCAACTCAAACATGGCAGAGCTTGCTTCCATAATTCCATAAGCTAGGGATGTGTGAAGGTTGGGTTTCAGCTAAGAATTACTTCTTTAAGGTCAGAATTGTAGACCCATTCAATACCAAAGTTGTTAAGTATTGTGCCCCATAATTCTTAGGCAAACTCACAGTGGATAAAGAGGTGTGAAAATGATTCCTCTTTTGAACCACACAGGAAACATTTGTTAACCAAAGTAAACCCTCTCTTTTGAAGATTATCTTGAGTAAGAATTTTGTTATGAGTAGAAACCCACCAAAACATGTTAATTTTTGGAATAAGTTTATGATTCCAAACCTTTTTCCATACATCTTTATTCTGAGCTTCAGGAATGAGCAGATAGTAAGCAAATTTGATAAAGAATGATCTATTCTTATTTGGCCACCAGTATTGTTCATCCTCCCAGGGAAAGAGAGGGATTCTGATATCCTGAATGCACTGTTGGATCTCTTGAACTCTTGAGAAAAGCTCAAGCCGAGGCCCACAGTAATCCAAAAGAGTTTTCCAGCTCCTCATCCCATTGTTATTTTCCATATAATCATTGACCCTATCTCCAAAAAACTAGGTAGTCAAGTCAGCAAGCTCTCCATAGTTTCCCTGTGTGATGAGAGCCTTGTCCTTTAACCAAATATCATCCCAAAATTTAATATGCTGGCCATTTCCAAGTTTCCATCTAATTCCCTGTTTGAGAAGGCTTCTACTTTTTAGCATTTTATTCCATATCACAGATCCTTGGTGTAATCCCATCTGTTGAAGAAAGTTGGAATCATCAATGTTATGCATGTATTTGGCATACATTATTTCCCCCCAATCATTGTTTTTATGGATCAGGTTCCAACTAAATTTTGAGAGAAGGGCTTTTTTCATGTTCCTGATGGACCTAGTAAGGAATAATTTGTTATCTGATCACAAGAATGAACTTTCCTAGTCTGAATGAACCCTTGTACACATGTACTTTTCCCTATTCTACATCTTGAATAGAAGTTATAAGTTTTGCATATCAATATTTCTACATATATTTGTGTGTTTAGTTTTTTATAATATAGATTACCTTGTGCACATTATTATAATCTTTATCTTATCCCCAAGTGTAACCTTTTTGACTGTGTTGGTCCTGGGCCCCATTATGGTGATCAATTTACATTATTCTCCACTTAGATTATTATTTTTTATGTTTTACTCATGTTGGGAAAGAAGCTCAAGGGTGGGAAGTCCAAAATAGAGAATTTCAATCACCATTTCTCCCACTATTGACAAATTATTGATGTTATTTCATGCTACATGGGTCCTCTTGCCTTATGATTATTACTAAAAATATAGGGGAAATTTTTTAATTAAGGTAATGACTACTCATGGATATGATCTTGAGATAACTTAAACACATAACTAAAGTCTCAAAAAACATAAAAATCTAATTGATTTTATAGTGAAATCATTCAATTACTTAAATCTAACACCATTCATCTATTTTTTCAATGTGCATTGATATTATTATCATATATATAAGTAATTTTTATTTTATGACAAAATTGAAATAGTGTCTAGAGATTAACACATCCATTGAATTTGTTTTCGAATGTTAGAAGTTGTTCTTAATGTTATAAATATGTTTTTGAATTAACATAAATATTAAGATGAGTTGTAATGCTTATAATGCTCAAATTTACTATAACTAAATTGGGAGCCCATTTTTTCATATTCTTATTTAATTACAACTTTAATTCATAAAATATAGTTTATGTTGGGTCAGATCTTTCTTTGGTTAACCAATCCATGCTCTCTCATATTCTATCACTTGTG
Organism: Torreya grandis; assembly: GCA_037957365.1. Taxonomy (NCBI): domain Eukaryota; kingdom Viridiplantae; phylum Streptophyta; class Pinopsida; order Cupressales; family Taxaceae; genus Torreya; species Torreya grandis. The sequence continues at coordinate 2,032,677 of JARHVA010001535.1, forward strand.
CTTACTAAATTTTTGGTGGAGTTACTACAGGGGGAGTAAATACAATTTGAGTCAAATTGGTACAAACCATATATATTAAACATAACTACATAAAATAAAATCCATCAACTAATCGAAGATAGAACTAACCAAATATCCAATTTTCATGGGAGCTTAGTAAAAATTTTTGTTATTCATGTTTAAAGTTTAGATGCATTAAATTTGGTAATTTAGTGAATGCACCAAATAGAGATGAGGTAATACTCAGATTATTTTAATATTTACATATTAGATGCTGATTGAAAATTATGTAGTGCTATATATCTACACATTTTGAAGTAATAGTATAAAGAAAATAAAACTAGCTTCCTATGTATTATAATAATGCCAAAATTTTAAGAAACATCAAAGTGGTTTGTGACAAACTATTTTAGGATATATTTAATAAATAAATTTACTACATAATAATTATTAGTTATGGATAATCATACAAGTTAGTGACAACACCATTTTTACTAAATTTATACTAGAGAACATGACCATAAATATATAAAAAAATGAAATGAATTAAAAAATTAAAGATTTAGGAGGCTTTGAAATATGTGTAAAACATTTAAAATTTATTTTTTCTTACAATTTTTAAAGTTATATAAAACCATATTCTTCAGATATAAAACATCCTTCTTGTAAATGCCTAGATACTTGGAAGGACATCATAATACATTATGTAAATTGGTGATATGTGAAGCATGTCTTTCATCATGTCTTACTCTTAAATACATAGTTTATCGAGGTGAGTGAAAATGTTCTTCAATATATGTATTGTAAATACTAGGTGATGTAAATGAATAAAAATAAATGATTATTTTCTTGAATATATTATTGCATAGATAAAGTTTATATAAACTATGTATTAGTTAATCGATAGACATACCATGTGATGTCAAAACTGTTACTATACATTCAATGTGTGGAATGATTAGAAATATGAAAAAGCTACCAATAATATTCTCAAATCCCATTTTAGTCTGCATATATTGTTTCTCTACTCCAAATATATGAAATCATACTCTTTATAAAATCATCAAAAGATATAAGGGGGAAGTTTAAAATTTCTTCATTAACTTGTTATACTTTCCACTAATTAAACTTGAGGAAGAAAAGATAAATATTGGTAATGGTAATTGAAAGAATAAACACATATCTAAATCATAAACTGAGCATTAAATAATTTAAAAGAATGAAATAAAATACACGAGAAAATGAAAATAAAATAATAAAAGGCACTTAGCTCAAGAATAGGCTTGAAGGCACTAGTTCTAGTATTATACACATGTCCTTACATGATTGTTGACAAATTTGACCCCACAAGTCAAATTATAACCTCTATCATTTGAAGCTCTATAGGAAAGAGACTTCAGGTTCTCAAGGAAGAAGACTTTGGGTTTTTTCTTACAAGTTGATTGAAGAATTCATTCTTTTGGGAAAGTCTTTTCCAAAAGCCCGAAGGGAAATTTGTAATAGTTGCTATACAAGAATTCCTTCAGACTTTTATCGAAAGGAATTGTCCATTTTGAAAAGAGAAGTCAAAGATATATTTCCTTTGGACATTTTATTTGAAGGAAATGACTGAAAGAAATAGAGGGACTTTTCAAAAGTCTGAAAGAATTCCTTCAAACAAATTATCCAAAAGAATTCCTTCAGAAAGCTTACTCATTCTTTCAGGAAAGTCTTTTATAGAAGCTGAGGGGAAATTTTGAAAATTTTTGAAGGGCTTGTCACAAAGTCTGAAGGGTAGTTTCAAAAATTAGAAAAGGCACTTTAAAAAAAGCTGAAGGGTATGTGTCCTTCAAAAGAAGGCAATTTCAAAAGTCTGAGGGACACTTGTAATTTTTTTGAAGGGTCACTAAATGAATCCAAAGGGTCATCTTTATCATCAAAGTAGACCATTTTCAAAAGTATGAAGGGTCACTTTCATTTCTTCTAAAGGGTATGTTCCCTTTGAGAAGGTCCTTTGCAAGGAGAAAAGGTACTTTGGAGAAAGATGAAGGGTAAGTGGACAATAAGTCTGAAGGGATCTTTTGGAAGAGACCATTTCAAAGTTGTCAGAAAGGACCATTATAATATTTATAAGGGGTCACTATCCCTTTGAAAAAAGTCACTTGGTAAAAATTTTGAGAGGCACTTTTAAATTGCTGAAAGGTACACTTTACAAAATATGAAGGATTATTAGCCCTTTGAAAAAGGACAATTGACAGAAATATGAAGTGGCCATTTGTAAAAACCCAAAAGGTATCTACGCTTCGAGAAAGTTTAAAACAAAACCTGAAGGGACACTTTGAAATCCTAAAGGGCTGTTTCAAAAAGGAAAGGATTCCTTTAGACTTTGTCTGAGGAAACTTTTTCTTTTTTTGAAGACTTAATTTATTTGGACAATTTATTCAAAGGAAAGGTCTATTACAGAAAACCTGAAGGGTACTTTCCCTTCAAGAAATTCCACTATCAAAATCAATAGGGCTATTTCATCAATCCCAAAGGGCTTGTGAAAAAGACTGAAGGGAAATTTAGAAAGATGGAGGGGTAACTTGCATAAGGCCCAAAGGGAATGTCCATTGGAAATGAAATGAAGATAGATTTCCTTCAAAAAATTTGTTCAAAGGAGATAACTTGCAAAGAGATAGATAGAGTCTGAAAGAAATCTTTCAAACAAATTGTCTAAAAGAATTTCCAAGGGAAATGAACCATTGTTTGAAAGAATTCCTTCAAAATATTTTCTAAGGGAAATGAACCAATTAGAAAATTATGAAAGGAAAGACAAGCCAAAAGAGATTACCATAAAAAAATGTAGAAAGAAAAAAGTCTCAAACATTTTGTTCAAAGAAATAAGGACCAAACAAAAGCTTGAAACAATTCCATGAGAAAAAATAGAGCTAAAGGCCAAAGGGAATAAATAGATGAAGATAAGAACCAAAAACAAAAGGTAAAGGATTTTGACAACCAGTAAATAGATTAATGCTTTCTACAGTCTATATGTAGAGCATGCAAAGTGGCCCATAAATAGGATTAAACATGTCTAAGACATGCACTCATTTCAAACATGACTCTTTTAGTTCTAAAATAGGGAGTTGTTTACATGAAGAACCCAAAGAGTTTAATGATGGAGAGCTTAACAAAAAAATTTGTGCATGCACTCTTATTTTTCTTATTAATCTGATCCTTTCAAAAGTTCCCAGCAATTCAAGTGGAGTTCTAAATTTAGATGTGGCATAGATTTTCATGCAAGTGGAGATCATTAGAGGTTGACTAGTCTTGAGTTCTAGTTGACTAGTTATCATGTGCTACATCTACTCATTCTTTCCATGCAATAGAGGACATTCTCACATTTCAACTCAACTTCAAATCGGTTCAAACTTAAGTCAAGACATTCAAAGTTGGCATAAATTTCATACATGAAAAGGAACAACCCAAGATAGGCCCACCATCTATTTTCAACACCAAAGAGCTTTTCATGCAAGATAAAAGACAAGAAAATATATTTTATAAGGTTTTGATCTCTTGGCATATTTGAAATTGGAATTGGGTTGAAGTGGGAGTTGATCTCCTCTTTTATTTTCAGTGCCAACCTCTTGGCTATTGTATCCTTATCTATATAAGTTAGATTTTTAGCCTTGAATTATATCCCTCTTTTGGCAAGATCAAACTCTACCAAAGACTAAGTTTGTAACCTTTTTTTAGATTAATAGAAATAATAGTGTATTCATGTCATTGATTTGTGATAAGTGATAGAATTTCTCTTCCTTGTCAAGTCTTGATTCTTACCTAGCAGCATAGTTGATTAGTTTATACAGGTCATGTTCTATGTTTGATGTCTCTTGGCTAAGTTTACAATGGATATAAGTGGTTGGTTATTCCCTTAAATTAGGCCTATTATTTCATATCTCTCAAGATTGGATCACTAGATAATTTTTTTTTTGTGAAGTACTTATGCATATTGGTCAATTGAAGTTGCAAGTTCAACCCTTTTCTTGTCTAAATCTAGTGTTCTTTAAGAGCTCAAATTGAGTGGATCAATCAAAAAATATAGGTGTATCACCATCATTAAATAGGATTTCCATTCAATTTTTTCTCTCTTTTCCTGGTAGTTTGTAGCATAGAGCAAAGATCCTAATTGATACACCAAAGGGAGCTAGCCCTTAGAATCTAGAGATTCAATCCAATGATTAGGTCACCCACAACCTAAGATTGTTTCCATATTTTAATAGACTGTGAAGGCCTAAAACTACCTTCACAGGGGTGCAAGTCTGATTGACAACAATTTTTGGCATGCTCTATGGGACCACAAAGAAATTATTTACATATCTGAAGAAGTTTTATAGCAATAGAAGATATTCATCAACATCCAGTTGTAAAGCTCATAGCATCATTCAGGCAATTCATTCATGCCAAAGGTTACCACAAGGTCAAAAAGTAAAGGTATTCCTTTTGAATTTATATCTTATAAGAGATCAAGGTTTAGGAGGGAAAAACCATATCCTCAAAAGCAATATTTGTCTCCTAGTTATCCTACTATTCTAATCACTACAACCCCCACTACCCAAATGGCCATGTTTACTCTATTCGATAGAGGTATCCCACTAAATTTATCCTTGTTTGATGACATTCCTACATCTTCCCTTAAAGAGTGTTCCATTCTTCTCAGAAGAAAATTAAACAACCCCTATTGAGCATATCCAAGATGTGGCTAATCTCTGTTCAGTGTATAATGTTGTTGAGGATAATATTAATATTAGATTTATTACCACCTCCTTCAAAATAAAAGTATTAGAATGGTATATAAACCTTCCACTAAACTCTATTTCCATTTGGGATGAATTAGGTTCAGCCTTCGTTAAGCAATTTGAGGACAAATCTGATCGCCTATCTTTAGTTGAGTAATTAACTGCCATAAACAGAGCTCCTCATGAGTTCATGTTTGATTTTAACCTTAGATTCCAAAAGACATGGACCAGAATACCTATGTTGATAAGGCCATCCCTTGAATATGCATTTTTTTACTATTTGAAAGCCCTTAATTCTGACATTAGTGTGATGATATAGTTTATGGGTGGTACTACCTTTCCAGATGCTTATGAGGATGCAATAAGGGTAGAAAATGGTTTGATACAAGCTGGTAAGCTTTCTCTAAGACCTCCAATACCTATATTTACAAAAGTAAATTCCATATCATTCCCTCAAATTCCTCAAGTTCCATCCTTAGCTCCTATTCCACCACCTTCAACTCAAATTACAGCCTATACTAGTCAAACTAGTGAGATAAGAGAGTTAAAAAGTTTGATACAATACTTTGGGAATGAAATAGTGAAACTCAAGAGGAAATAATTTCAGTCTAATAGGCCTTATCCATATTAAAATCAAAACACCTATCATCCCTTAAAATATCAAAGGCCTCTTTATTAGGGTTTTAGAGAAAATAGACCACCTTATCAAGCACAAGAAGCCATAACTCCAGCTAAGACATATGTTTCCATTGATCCTAATGTTCCTTCCAATTCAAAGGATATTATTCTCACCCCACATCAAAATAACTTGATGTAGGATTTAGGTTGGCATTCCTTAAATCTCAGTGATGCTCAAAACCAAGCCTTGATATTACAGAACATCACTATGCCTCAAATTACACAAGAAGAGTTTTCTTTTCAAGGAGGTTAGTACCAAGATACAAGTTTGGCATCACAAGGAAAAACTCATCAAGTTTAAGGGTAGCCTGATGCCATTAATCTAAATTGGCAAGTAGATGATCATGTTGCTTTTACTCAAGGTGTTGAAACTAACAATTCAAGTGGTCAAGTTACAACTGTAACTAGAGCTAAAAGAAGAGCCATTGAAGAGGCTCAAGAGGTAACAAATGTTTCAAGTAATCCTATGGTTGTTTCTAAGAGTAGAAAAGGGTAACTTTTTTTTCCCTATAACACAAAATAATTAGAATATAGAGGTTGGTAAGGTTCATCAACTAACCTCTAATTCATGAATAGCTAGTACTTTAGAAGATACATCCAAAGGTTAGTGGATCTCATTTCAGTATAATAGACTAGATGAAAAATTATAACATCAAAATTATTGTGTGGGATTCTCTTTACATTATAGGACAAAAAGATATGCTCATCCAAGAGCTTTCAGCTCTCAAATTGTCTCCAAAATTGGTTGAGAAAGAAGGTGTTATCTTAACAAATTCAGATCATCCAATGAAGCAATAGATACAACAAGAAATAAGATGGTAAAGATGGATAATACTAAGGTAAAATAAAATAAAACTCATCTTTTTTACCTTTATTTTATAGTAGGTGATACTTTGGTTCATAATTATATGGTGGATAGTGGAGCTAGTAGTACAATCTTGCCTAAACAGATTGTAGACAAGCTTGGACTTGTTTATGAGCCAAACACTAAAGGAGTATTAAAATTGGATGGGTCACCAACAAAGATGGTAGGCATCATCAAAGATCTAAAATTGACATTACATGTCTTGTCCCAATATTACTATTCAATAGGATGTTGTTGTGGTAGACTTGCCTCCTTACTTTGCTATGTGCCTTTCAAGAGACTTCACCTCAAAGATTAGGGGATATTTATCAGCTAATTGGAATTAGTTGATGTTTAGAACCAGGCATGTTACCAAGGGAACAATTTATTTTGAACCTATTACACATTTTTATATGGAGCCATATATGCCATGTGTTTTGAATACTAATTGTATCATCTCGGATGAAGTACTAGAAGCTAGTGAAGTAGAAGTGAATCACCTTTGGATGGAGTTTTAGATTTGTTCCTTGATGATTGGGATTTTATCTTGCATGAGCATGATACCTAAAATTTTATTTAATAATAAGGACTTGGTGTGTATTGCCTTCATGAGAATGATGCACCAATTCCAACCATTGTCAAAGAAGATGAGTCTAATAAAGGTTTATGGTAATTGTAATTTGATGGATCAAAGAATAAGCATGGAATCAAAGCTAGGATGATGTTGGTTTCTCCAGAAAAACAAAGTTATTTCTCTTCTATTAAATTTCATTTTGGATATTCAAACAATGTTGCTAAGTATAAAGCACTAGTTCATGGTTTGCAGTGGGCTAGGAAAATGAAAGTCAACACCCTACAAGTTTTTGGTGATATTGAACTTATAGTTCAACAAGTAAGAGGTTTAAATGTATGAAAAAATTTCTTTTTGAAGTCTTACAGGAATAGGATATGGGACTTACTTGAAAATTTCCAATATTTTAACATTTAGGTAATACCAAGAGGTGAGAATAAACATGCTGACAAGTTGGTTGCCATTGGGTCACAATTCAGTATCCCAGCTGATATAAAAAGTGAGAAAATTTAGTTACATATAAAGGTGGTTTTAAGGCCATCTATTCTAGATAATCATGAGAATTGGCAAGTGTTCAAAGATGACAATCGAATTGTGAGATTCTTGCAAGAGGAGGCTGAGTTTTCTTCAAGAAACCAATCAAAGCACTTATAGCAATATGTTGATCAAAATGTGCAACTAAAAACCAATAAGTTTCCCAAAGGATTGGTCACACTTGAGAATATTTTTAGTTTTGATTATGAGATAAGGAAGAAGTCATCCTTGTAAACAAAAAAACAGAACTATTCCAATGTAGAGATTGTAATTGGTATGATTTTAAAGTTGGGTAAAGTATGCACTCCTTCATAAAAGCAAGATTTCATTAAGTTATGCATAAGTTTTTCTGATATATTTACATGGCATTATAGTGATCTCATGGGATTTGATCCAAATTTGGCTCAACACACCATTTAGTTAGAGGAGGAAACTAAACCAGTAAGACAAAGACAAAGGCTAATCAATCCTGAGCTTGAGCCTTTGATGAGAGCTTAGCTTCGCAAGCTCATAGAGTCAGATATTATATTTCCAATCAAGCACTCAACTTGAATGGAAAACCTTGTTATAGTCAGAAAGAAGAATGGTGAGATTCAATTATGCATTTATTTTCATGATTTGAATAGGTCTTCACTTAAAAATCACTATCCATTGCCATCAATGGAACAAATTCAGAGAGATTTTATTTGTTGGATGGATATAATGTCTACAATCAGATTTTGGTCAAAGAAGAGGACCAATTTAAGACAACCTTCACAACCTAGTGGGGGAAATTTGCATATATAAAGATTCCATTTAGTTTATCTAACACTGGAGCAAATTTTCAGAGAGCCATGGATATGGCATTCCAAAGCCTTCTTAACAAGTTTTTACTTGTTTATTTGGATGATATAACAATGTTTTCAAAGAATGCAGGTGATCACATGGTTCATCTCAAGAAAGTTTTCAAAAGGTGTAAGCAATTTGGGGCATCGCTAAATCCCAAAAAGTGTGTCTTCTCAGTTCATAAAGGTAAGATTCTTGGACATGTTATTTCAAAGCATGGTTCAAGCATATATTCTGAAAGGATAGACTCCATTCTTGTACTCTCTATGACTAAGCACAAAAAGGCTATACGAAGCTTCTTTGGTAAGATTAACTTCATAAGGAGGTATATTCTAGATTTTTCCATTTTAGCTAAGCCACTTACAACCATGATAAAGAAGAATTAGAGTTTTAGCTGGTCTAAAGAAGGAGTAAAATGTTTTGAAGATATTAAGAAGGCTATAGCTAGTGCTCCTACACTTATAAATCTAGATTTCACAAATGATTTCATTTTGTATACATATGCTAATATGGACACAATTTTAGGCATTCTTATGCAACAAAATCATGAGGCTTTGGATTAGCCAATAGCTTTCTTCAGTCAAGGCTTGGAAGAATATGAAACAAGGTATTCTTTTGTTGAAAAACACATACTTTTAGTTATAATATATCTTAAAAAGTTTAGATACATGTTGTCTAACAACAAGATACACCTAATGGTTCCTCATCTAATCATCAAGGAGTTCTTTTTGAATAAAGATATAAATGAGAAGACAGCTGGTTGGATAACCAAGGTAATGGAATATGATGTGGAAATTAAGGTCACAAAGTTGGTTAGAGGCAAATGACTTTATGAGCATCTAGATCAAGACTTGCAAGAGACTAATGAGGCTATTTTGATGTCAAATGATGAAGAGATTTCGGCTACTCATACCTCACCTTCTAGCTAGTTTCATGACTTGGTAAGCTATCTCCGAGATGGCATTTATCCATCTCATCTAAGTGCTTCAAAAAGAAGGTATTTTAGATTGCAATCAATTCCATTTTTACTTATTGATGGTGTTTTATTCAAGAAAGATATCAATGGAATGTTGCTAAGATGTGTAGAACCAAGACAAACTCAGAGATTGCTTGAAAAATTCCATGATGAACATGGTGGAGGACATTTTTATGTAATAACTAAAAACCTTAAGATCATGAGAGGTGGATACTATTGGCCTAGTATATTCAGTGATTTCCATGCATGGGCTATAAAGTGCAAATAGTGTGTTATGTTTCTAGGAAAAGTGAATCTTGAAGCTTTACCTGTTTAACTAATTATGGTGGATCAACCCTTTGTCTAATGGGGATTGGAATTTATTGGTATTATTAATCCTCCTTCAAGTTTAGAACATAAATGGATCATAACTACTATAGATTACTTCACACGTTGGACAAGTGGCATTGAAAAAAGCAAACAAAACCAATGTTCTAGATTTCTATTAAGGTTTGCTTACTAGATTTGAAGTTCCTTCAGCTATTATTTTTGATAATTCAATGGCTTTTGTGGGATCTAGGATCAATCAATGGGCTGTCCAACATGGAATTTATCTTAGCACTTCATTGAACTATTATCCACAAGGAAATGACCTTGTTGAATCTATGAATAAGAACCCATTAAAGATCATAAGAAAGACTATTGAAGACAATCAAAGGTCATGGCATCTCAAGTTGAAGTCAGATCTATGGGCTGATAGGATCACCTAAAAAATATCAATAGCCAACTCTCCATACAAGCTGGTATATGGTAAGGAAACAAAGTTACTCATTTCTCTTGAATTGCTTGCTTTAAAACTAATGCATCAACTTGAGTTTTTGGAGATTGAGCCTATGGATATCAAGTATGCTGAGCTTATGGAGTTGGAAAAAATAAGAAATTAGTCCATGCAAGCCATAGAAATTCATCAAACACAAGTGAAGAGATCTTTTGACAAGGGAGCTAATTCACGAAGTTTTAAAGAAGGAGATTTGGTCCTTAAGTGGGATGAGGATAGAGCTAAACTAGGAAGAAACAAAAAGTTTGATTTCTTCTAGAGTGACCCAAACACAATCTCTAGCTACAAATCACATAATGGATGGTTAGGAACTTCTAATCCTAGTCAATGGGATACATCTAAAATGTTGTTATTGAAGAGTAAAGTTCCTTGTACATAGTTAGTTTGTCTATTTTCCTCCAAGTGTTGTTCAGGAATAGTAGTTTTATTCTATTTTATCCCAAATAAGTGATTTATTTATACATTTTCTTGGTTTAGTTAGTTTTCCTATTTTCATGTGTTTCCCTTCTTATTTTGAAGGATGAAGGTTACTTCATGTCTGGTCAAAGGAGATTTGTAGTCATGGACCAAGTTTCCATTGTTTTGTGAGTTTAATATCATGTTTTTGGTCTGAGTTCTCAAGCATAGCAGGTATGTTTCCCAGTTGAGTCTCTAAAATGTTGATAATTTTGACCCCATAGGTCAAATTATAACCTCTACCATTCGAAGCTCTACAAGAAAAAGACTTTAAGTTCTCAAGGAAGAAGACTTTGGGTTTTTTATTACAAGCTGATTGAAGAATTCATTCTTTTGGGAAAGTCTTTTCCAAAACCCTAAAGGGAATTTGCAATAGTTCCTATACAAGAATTCCTTCAGACTTTTGTTTAAAGGAATTATCCATTTTAAAAGGAGCTGTTGAAGATAGATTTCCTTTGGACTTTTTTTCTAAAGGAAAAGATTGAAAGAAATAAAGGGACTTTTCAAAAATTCTAAAGGAATTCCTTTGGAAAAAAAATCTGAAATAATTCCTCTAGAAAGCTTACTCATTCTTTCAGGAAAGTATTTTATAGAAGCTAACAAGACACTGTAAAAATATCCAAAGTGCTTGTCACAAAGTTTGAAGGGTAGTTTCAAAAATCAAAAAAGGCACTTTATAGAAAGCCAAAGGGTATATGCCCTTCGGAAGAAGGCAATTTCAAAAGTCTGAGGGACACTTGTAATTTTTATAAAGGGTCACTGAACGAATCCAAAGGGTCATTTTTATCAACCAAAAGACCATTTACAAAAGTTTGAAGGGTCACTTTCATTTATTTCAAAGGGTATGTTCCCTTCGAGAAGGTCCTTTTTAAGGAGAAAAGGTACTTTGGAAAAATTTGAAGGGTAAGTGGACCATTACAATAATTATGAAGGGCTATTTTAGAATATACCATTTCAAAGTTATCGAAAATGACCTTTACAATATTTTTGAGGGGTCACTATCCCTTCAAAAAAAGTCACTTGGAAAAATTTCTGAGAGGCACTTTTAAATTATCGAAAGGTACACTTTACAAAATCAAAAGGGTTATTAGCCCTTCGAAAAAGGACAATTGATAGAAATATGAAGTAGCCATTTGCATAAACTTGAAGGGTATCTACCCTTTGGGAAAGTTCAAAACAAAACCTAAGGGGATACTTTGAAATCCCAAAGGGATATTTCAAAAAGGAAAGGATTCCTTTAGACTTTTTGTCTAAAGAAAATGCAAGAAGGAAATAATTTAGACTTTTTATCTGAGGAAAATTTTTGAAGACATAATTCCTTTAGATAATTGTCCAAAGGAATGGTCCATTACAGAAAACCTGAAGGGCACTTTCCCTTCAGGAACGTCCATTTTCAAAATCAATAGGGCCATTTCATCAATCTCAAAGGGCTTGTCAAAAATCTTGAAGGGTAATTTCAGAAGACTGAGGGGTAACTTACATAAGGCCTAAAGGGAATGTCCATTAGAAGGGAAACGAAGATAGAATTCCTTCAGATTTTTTGTCTAAAGGAGATAACTTGCAAAGAGATAGACAGAGTCAAAAAGAATTCTTTCAGACAAATTGTCTAAAAGAATTCCTTTTGAAGACTTTCCAAGGGAAATGAACGAATTATAAAATTCTAAAGGGAAAGACAAGCCAAAAGAGATTGCCATAGGAAAATGCATAAATAAAAAAATTCTCAAACATTTTATCCAAAGAAATAAGGACCAAACAAAAGCCCAAAACAATTCCTTGGGAAGAAACAGAGCTAAAGGCCGAAGGGAATAGATGAAGATAAAAACCAAAAAAAAAAGGAAAAGTATTTCAATAGCCAATAAAAATATTAACATGTTCTACAGTATATATGTAGAGCATGTAAAGTGGCCCATAAATAGGATTATACACGCCCAAGACATGCAACTGTTTCAAACATGACACTTTCAGTTCTAAAATGGTGACTCATTTGTATGAAGAACTCAAGGAGTTTAATGTTGGAGAGATTAACACATAATTTCATTCATGCACTCTTGTTTATCTCATTAATTTGAGCCTTTATAACATTTTAAGTAGTTCAAGTAGAGTTCTAAATTCAGAAGTGGCATAACTTTTCATGCAGGTGGAGATCATTGAAGGTTGACTAGTCTTGAGTTCTAGTTGACTAGTTATCAAGTGCTACATCCACTCATGATTTCCACACAATAAAGGACATTATCATGTTCTAACTCAAATTCAAATTAGTTCAAACTTAAGTCAAGACATCCAAAGTTGGCATAGATTTCATACATGAAAAGAATAACCCGAGATAGGCCCACCATCTATTTTCAACTCCAAAAAGATTTTCATGCAAGATAAAAGATAAGAAAATATTTTTAGAAGGATTTGATCTCTTGATGTAGTTGAAATTGGACTTGGGCTAAGGTGGGAGTTGATCCCCTCTTCTATTTTCAATACCAACCTCTTGGTTGTTGTATTCTTTTCTATACAAGTTGGGTTTACAGTGTTGAATTGTATCCTTGTTTTGGCAAGATCAAAATCTACCAAAGACTAAGTTTGTAACCTTTTTTTAGATTAATATAAGGATTAGTGTATTCATTTCAGTGATTTGCATAAGTGATAGAATTTCTCTTCCTTGTCAAGTCTTGATTCTTACCTAGTAGCATAGTTGATCAGTTTATGAAGGTCATGTTTTGTGTTTGATGTCTCTTGGCTGAGTTTATAGTGGATATAAGTGGCTGGCTAGTGCTTTAAATCAAGCCTATTATTTCATTTCCCCCAATCTTGGATCACTAGATAAAACCTTTTCATTAAATACTTATGCATATTGGTCAATTGGAGTTGAAAGTTTATCCCTTTTCTTTTCTAAATCAGTGTTCTTTAAGAGCTCAAATTGAGTGGATCAATAAAAAAATATAGGTGTATCACTAGTATTAGATAGGATTTTCGTTAAGTTTCTCTCTCTTTCCCTAGTAATTTATAGCATAGAGCAAAGATCCTACTTGATACACCAAAGGGAGCTAGCCCTTAGAATCTAGAGATTCAATCCACTAATTAGGTCACCCACAACCTATGATTATTTCCATGTTTTAGCAGACTGTGAAGGCCTGAAACTACCTTCATAGGGGTGCAAGTTTGATTTACAAAAATGACCAAGGTACTAAATACCAAAACATAATTTGGTTCAATGCATCATCAAGAGTAATGGTTTAATAGGTTGAAACATGGAATGTTTCCACTCAATTGTGCCTATGCACATTTGTATAAAAATATAGTAAAGCTCTAAAGCATAAATTGGTGATTAAACTAAGTAAAATTTTACAAGAACATTAGATTCATGTTTATCATGGAATCCAATAATATATTTATTTAGACAACAAATAATTGAACTACGCGTTATAAAGTATAAATAAAAAACTAGGTTAGTTGGTAGCATTAATATCAAACATAATATATCAACCAATAATAATTACTTAATACATCACTCTGATCGATATATCAATAAATAAATAAATAAATTCTTATATTATTATTCATTATTGACCAAAGTTGGTCAATGTGATCTAAATTAAAGATTCAATTTGTAGGAAAACATACCAATTGTTAAGGATTAGTGTGTTATAATAAATCCAAAATAGTCTATAATAAATTGATATAGCTGTGCACAAGTAATAAACAAATAATTATTATAATACAAAAAGAGTGTTTCTAAAAGTAAAGCAATCTTTATGGAAGAGATATCAGCTCTCCACTTTAAGTTACAATAAAATAAACCCTTATCTTATAGCTAAATAAAACTAATAATAGTAAATAAAATAAAATTTTAAAAAATATATCTTAACATTCAATCAACATATATAGGCATTTGAATATGATTTTTATTTAAAACTAAATAAAGCTACATAGGCATGCAAATAAAATAATAAGAATAAGAGATATACTAGAAAAATAATTTCTAACAATAGCTAACAAAGTTAAGCCACCTTAGCGGGGCCAATGTTTTTGGATATTCTCCAAATTTTTATTATAATACATTTATAAAATATTAGCTGGCTAGAAACATACTTACCTAACTAATGCTCAATTATGATGCTCTTGAAGCTCCCAAAGTGCTCTGAAGGCCTATAAATTTTTCATTTATGTTGTGCTAAAATTTTACCAAAAAACATAATTTTATGAAACTAAACTGTTACTCTTATGTAGTGGTTTCAATTCTTTATTGGGATCATCTATCCCCCTTTAAGAAGAAATGGGTCCAATGTGGCGATATATTTAACACAATGTGGAAACTTTTGTTGAATTTGATTCCTAGTTAACCACTTTCCTTGGTGACAAAATTGCCCTATCATGTTCACTTAATATAGGGTAATTTTTTGATTCATGGTATCTTTGACCATTTTATCAATGACTTGATCAATAGTGAATATCATCAAATAACTAGGATTTAAATTTGTGACCCATAACATTTCACCAATATGTGAAGTGTCCAAGAGGGGTGTAAAACATGGCTGGAATAGTTCCACATTGAACATTGAATGTAACACAACTCAAAGACATAGTGCCTAATTGCTTGATGATTATGTAGGGTGCATATCAGAGAGTTCTAAGTTTCATGTTTTGACCTTTCAAAAATTATTTTTGAAAATATAGCCATATCTTCTCACCAACCTAGAAATGATGAGGGACTAAATGCTAGTCATAGCCTTGCTTGTACTCCTAGCTAACATTATACAAGATTTCATGCCCTTAATTTTGAAAATTTTGGACATAATAAATATGGTGAATTTTTTAGATTTATTTTTTGCACTGGAAGATACTTTATCCACTAAAATATGTAATGTTATACCAATGTGGGATGGTGGCCAAAACGCAAGACCAACTTGAAAATGGATATGGATTATGGATCCATGCAAGGCTTGATTACAATTATATTTGATGTGTGATAAACTATCATCTTATGTTTTAGGATGTTTTGAGTTATAGATCCAAAGTTGGTACACCATTATATAGTTAGCCACATTTGTTTTCCCATTTTTTTGTGTATGAAAAGAAGCAGACTTGGTCAATTTGATGTTCACCATGGAAGATAATGTAGACTAGAAAGCAATTGGAAACCTATTATTATTTCCTAACATAATGGCCTAGGGTACACTAACATGTACCCATACATGCTCAAATTATATCCTTATAATTTATTTAAATTTTATTCCTTTTGTACAAGGCACCAACATTGCCATCTTGGAAAACTTATCAACCGTATATATACACACCTATGACCACATCTAGTCATGAGTAATCCTAACACAAAATCCATGGATATTGAATCCTAAGGTCGATTAGGAATTTTTAGTGGTGTGTAGATCCCCTACCATTTGTTGGTTGATTTTTCTATTTCACATGCTATAAATGACCTAATATATTTTCTCATATGATGATGAATATTTGGCCAATAGAGGTATTTATAGATCATTTCCACTATCTTTTCCACCTTGAAGTGTCCTAAAACTTGAATGTTGCACCTCCAAAATCATTTTATATTGTTCTCATTTCATAAAAAATAAGTGTCCTAAGGGACACATAATCCCTTCCTGTAAATAATAGTATACAACTTTTTGTCCCATATTTAGTGCTTGAAACATGATGTAAAACTCAAGATCACGACCACACAACATAGGTCATTCAAAAATATTTTGGTCACATGAACCCAAGATTATTGATACTGATAAAATTGGAGTAAGGATTAAGTAGTCTGCAACTTGATTGGAACTACCTTTCTTGTGCTTAATATTTAGGTGAAATGATTATTGGTAAATTAACCACTTATAATGGAAATCAATCTATAATTTTTCTTGGGTTTGCATGAAATACAATGGCTCATGATATATGTGGATGATGGTATCCATTATTAGAATATAATTCTTCCTTTATTGACATGACTAGATAATGATATAAAGTTATTTGGCAAATATTCTATAAATCTGGTAAGGTAAAGACTAGTGGTGAGGAAACCCACCATTTAAACTCCTCAAAAGCTTGTTATTGTGATGTTTTCCATAATATCTTGGCCTTTACCCCCTTGTGTTTCATATTTCATAGCTCACACAAGATGAGAGCTTCCAATCATGAACTGATGGTAAAAATTGGAAAACCAAAAGAATCTTATACATTTTATAAGTGTTGTTGGTGTTGGCTATTCTATGATGATTCTGATCTCCTCTGGGTCAACACATACATCATCATTATCTATGATGTATCCTATATATTTTACACATTATAATTAAAAAGAAAACTTATCCTTGTTGGCAAATAACTTATGATTGGGAGATGTTCAAAACGTTTCAAACCTATTGTAAAGGCTCATACCATGTATTTTTTGAAATAAGGATGTCATCCAAGTAAGCAATTATAAAGGGATCAATGAATGGTGACAACAAATTTTTCATCATCTACATAAAATTTTCAAGTGCACAACTAACCATTCAAATAAACCTTCTTTAGAATTAAACATTGTCTTCCATCCATCTAATAGTTTGATATGTACTTGATGGTATCATGAATTTGTATCATTTTGAAGAAAATTTCTTCCTTGAACTACGTTAATAAGTCATAAATATGTGGGATTGGATAGCTATTCTCTAAAATGATCTTGTTAAGGTCCATGTAGTAAATACATAGTCACCATGTTCCATCCTTCTTTTGAGTTAGCACAATTGGGCTTCCAAAAGGTGATGTGCTAAGATGATTATGGTATTTTTTGGATTAGATACTAGATATGTTATTTGATCTCTTCATTTTCCAACACTAAGAGCATGTATATTATCCATTTGGAAAGGGTGTCCTTGGGATAAATTCAATGGGATGTGTCACCTGATAGTGTAGGGGCACACCAAAAGGTGTATTGAATACATGTGTAAGAAGTTAAAATATTATCCACTTATTATTTTTCTATAGTTTGATTATGCATGGTGGTTTACATGTTTCTAAAGACATGTTGAGTTATCTATGGCCCATTAAACATTATCAAAAACTTCCCAGTGTCACCAGTCACATGCCTAATTTTTTATGCACTAGTCAAGCTTATCATCTTCTTAGGAAGAACCTAAGAGGTCCTACAAGATTTCCTTCCCAATGTGGTGATGAAACTATGGGAATTAAAGTCATTGATTCGATCTCGTATCCACATATAAGGATATCCAAGAAAAAAATTGGAAACCTTCAAGTGTGATGAATCAAGAAACACCTAATTTTTGAATGGCTTGATTGCATATGGGAGAAAAAAAATTGATCGACATGTATATCTTTTCCTTGGTTCAACGATCCGATAGAGTATGGTTTTGGGTGAGGTCTCATTTTGAGACTCATTTTTGATATAGTTTATATAAATATATAATTTTTATGACTCTCACTATCCAAAATTATGTGTAAATATTTCCACTGCACCCACATTTATAAATGAAAAAGACATTATTCTTACTTAGACGATAATTTTTCAACTTGTATTGTACCAACATAAGGATAGTGGTCAAAATCCAAAATTTCATATTCATTTATGTAAAGTAAAAAATGTGTTCATCCTCATTAATTTATTATATTGGATTATATTCATGTGATTTGGTATAAAATGTCCTTTTGGAATGATTTTTATGCGTTGTGAGTTTTACTCCTATAGTTCTCACACCATTTTAAAATCTCATCTCATGGGGGATTATTTATGGTACATGTTTCGTATAAAACCTTGATGTTGGATACTTTATGTTTTATCTCTAATTTTGGGCCACTTTAATATGTTGTTTGCTTAAATTATTTAATATTCCTCTATCATTTGATTGTGTTTTATTTCTTTCAAGGAATTTCCATTTTTGTTTAAAATTTTCCTCAATATTTGCTACATACAAATGGGTTGTTCCCATTGTTTCAATGTTTAGGAATCCCATATTTATTTAGATATATCAATGCAAAATACTATTATATTTGATCAATTTATGCCTTTCAAAATATTTGATGTTGATTTTAACTGATAGAGTATGGAAGGTATTTGTTCTTCTATCTCTTAATTGTAATCATGTGTAATTTTTCACATAGCCATATTATATAATTTTCTCATAAGCATATTTTGGGAAATACTCATCATTAAAAACATTAATAAATTTAATCCAGAGGGATTTTTGATGAATAAATAGTCATCATGTGCATCTTTTTAGATTGCTCAAGGTGAGCCTCCCATCATTGTCGAACTTGGGGTTCAATTTTTAAAAAAATCAAAAATTATTTTCTCGTAACTTGAGAAATGTTTGTAAATAAATATGACTCTAATTTTATGATTCCATTTTCAAGGGCATATGATTCTATTTTAATTTAAAACATTATAATATAAAATATTATTTGTACCTAAAAGTGTGTGGACCATTAAAAAGGTTGCATTTCTAGAGCTATCAATGTGTTTCTTGGCATTTCTTGAAGAATCTATGTGAATTAGGTCATCATTTCAATCTATTGATTTTTTATATAATATTAAATAATTACCTTTATTAAGTCCAAGGAATGTTTTAATCACCTAAAAGTGGTAATTAGATGTTAAGAGTGTTGCTTGAGTTAACCTATCCCTAGACTAGCCATAGACCTATCCTTGAGCATTAGACTTACTTTTTCAGTCATTTAGCAGACCAAAGTCACCTACAACTAATCAAAAGATAGTCCCAAAACTATCATCCTAAATCCTAATCCATATTTATTATTAGTGTGTAAAGAGGACATTAGTTACACATTTGGTACACTACAACCACATGGCACTAGTATCCCCAACTAGGCACTACTGTCCTTACCCCTAGCTCTTCCCAATAGATAGTTTTTTAAACTTATGACCCTCCTAAGGTCAGCCTAAGCTCATTTTATTATCTTCACAAGAAATTAAACATTATAAATACAAGTCTAATCTACCTCTATTGACTATATGGAAAATAGATGTAAAATATATTCAAACCAAAGATAAAGTTGAGCAAAATTAAGGTATTTGATACCTATTCTAGCCTAATTTATGCATAATACATCTACAAAATCCCTAAGTCTAGTTTTCAAACATTTCAAATCTCAATAAAATTCAAGGCATCGAAGGCCTCTCTCATTCTAGCATTCATTTTCATTTGCATCAAGCACTAGGTGGGAGAACTACATCAGGTTTGACCCCTCTTTAGAGTATTGAAATGTAGGAAAGTCTCTACACAGTGGGGTGTTGAGGATGTCTAGTCCATCCTACTAACACAAATATAATTATTTTTCATGCCATACTTGTAAGGAAGACTAGGGTTTTTACATTAAATCATGTTTTGCAAGCACAACACAGAGCTCTAGGTTTCGATGACACATGAACATGCCATATAGACACAAGGGCAAGGGATCTTAGAAAATAAGAGTTATTTTGCAAAGGGGACATTAGTGCCATATTGAGGACACTATACATAGATGGCACTACTATCCCTCAATCTATAAAATACTAGACTTTAGACCTCCTTTTCAACCCATTAAAGTTCACCTTTCATATTTCCCTTCCCCCCTCAATGAATAATAGCTAGGGAAATAATAAATACCCATCTATCTAGAATCAAACTAATCACATAGTCTGATGGGAAAAAATTAGGATCTCTACTTATAATACAACATAATGTGGCATGTATAGGTTTGTATTCCAAATTATAATTATAAATAGAGGGCCATCTATCTATCTATGTTGGTTGGGTAGTCAATAGAGACCTATATCTATTTAATTTAGTAAAAAATTTATCATCATGAACTAATATGCCTATCCATAACAAATAACTATAATGTAGCAACTTTATTTACTAGATCTATCCTAAAATAGTTTGTAAAAATCCACTTTGATGTTGCTTAACATGTTAGAATTCTTTTAGTACATAGGAAGCTAGTTTCATTACCCTAATATGATTGTTTCAAAATGTGTAGATATATAAATCTACATAATCTTCACTCAACATCTAGTATGCAAATTTAAAATAATATAATCATTGCCTCATCTCCATTTGGTGTATTTTTTGAATTACCAAATTAAATGAATCCCAACTTCAAACATGAATAAATACAATTTTGGTTAAGTTCCCACAATAATTAGAGATTTTGTTAGTTTTATCTCCCAATATTAGATGGATTTTGTTCTATGTAGTTATATTGAATATATATGGTTTGTACTGATTAGAAAAAATTTAAAATTACTTCACAATGAACTAAATCCATTAATGAATTAGTAATCACGAGTGATAGAATATGATAGAGCATGAATTGGTCAAACGAAGAAGGATTTGAACCAACAAAAAATATATTTTTTAAATGAATGTTGAAAATAAATCAAAATATGATTTATAGTTTAGTCAACATTATGGTAGTGTTGAGCACTACAATCATTCCAACCCATCTTAATAGTTGTGTTAATACAACAACACATTTATAACATTAATAACTTCTTTCAGCATGAAATAACAAATGTAACTAATGTGCCAATCTATAGACACCATGATCAATTTTTAAATAAAATATAAATTACCTATATATGTGATAGGAATATCGATGCAATTTCAAAAAATAGATGAGTGGATCTAACAAATTGAGACTTAATTAATCAAAAGATTCCACGAGTAATTTAATTAGATTATTAGTTTTCATGTGCTTTTACTCATGTGTTTAATTCATCTCAAGATCAAAGTCATGAGTAGTCATTACCCTAGTGATATTTTTCCTCCTATATTTTTAATAGTGATCACAAGGCAAGGGGACCCACTTAGCACACAAACAACATAAGAATTTGTCAATAAGGGAGAAATGGTGAATGCAATCCTATGCTTTGGACTTCTCACCCTCTTTCTTCATGACCTATATGAGCAAAGCATAAAAATTAATAATCTAAATGAAGACTTAATTATATATAAAAACAATTATATAATTCATTCAAGTTGTTCCATGGTGGAAAATTCATCATGGTTGTCAAAATTGGTAAGGCTTAAGACCCTCATAGATTGGAAAGAATTGAAACTATATTAAGAATAAACTACATGATACAAGTTACCTAAGGAATCAAGATACTAATAGGTATTACCCATTGAAAAAATTAATGTCTACATTGAAAGGTTCCAATAGTTTACTATTTATCTCATTGCCAATTTATACAAGACTATAAAAAAAGAGCTTGACTTGAAGAAGCATATACCAAATGGATGGTAGAGGCATCAATGAAACAATCCATTTCTTTTTAAATCCCTCTTAAAGGAATGAAGTAAAGTAGACAAGCTTGGAATCAACCCCAAATAAGGAAAAAAAATGGAAATATTACAGATATTAGTGAAATCCAAGACATCAATTATGATTCTACAAACATCAATTGAGAAATAAAACTTCAATAGTTATATATCTAATGATCTTACATGCTCAAATAAACTAGATAATAAATTTTGAGTAAACACTGAGAAACTCTCTACAATGGCATTTAAGTGTAATCTAAGGAGTCTATGAATATTTTTCTCTTTTATTTTTATTTTATAGTCTGTCAAGTGATCTTCGACTCAGAATGATTCTTTGTCCAACTTTTAGCTTGGAAAACATTTTGAGAAAGATATATATAATCAATATTGTTATTAATGATAACCTAAATATTATTAGGAAAGTGGTTCCAATGCTTTATGACTAATCTCTACTCAAAAATAATGAGGTTATTTTGGCCATTGTAGACACTAAATTTGAATTATATATCACCTCAGTCTTTTACACTTGGAAAATACAAACCTTAGTTGTTCCTCTCAGTTCTTAGACCTTCCCACTATAGAAAGGCTTGCATACACTATCTCTCTATGCTTATTTATTATCTCTTCATCAGACCAATGTTATTATGATGACCCAAGCTTTCTATCTTACACATAATTTTATAAACCTAATTATTTTATGCCTTTGCAAGTTTTGTAAATGTAACTATTTTCCTACATCCTAGACACTTGCATCCTATTCAGATGCCTACATCGATGCAAGTGTCATGCTCTAACAAAAGTGTTCAGTGCCCTATAGTCATCTAATTTTCATTTGTAAGATATCCCTATGGTCAGCCTTAGTGATTTAATGTGAGATATTTATCAATAGTATTGGTATATATGCATGATCAATCCTCAATCTTAACTAACCATCAACTTCACACCTCTCACAATGAAATTACCAAAGAGCATTCAATCAAGCATTTAATGGAGCAAAGCTTACCTATTTTGTCTTATTTCCACATTAGTCATAGGGGTAACACATCTACAAGTCTGAATTACTGAAGGAGCATGTTATGAGTCATATTTTCCAAGTTATAAGCTAAGTCACTTTTGTAATTGATTTGCACATATTGCATCCTTATGCACACAAAATCCAACATATTGAGGGAGAACTAAATTAATCTAACACCCTCTTCAAAGTAGTGGCTATTTAGGCAACAACCACTGGTATATGGATCTTTAGCGTTAGCTTGACACTATGATCCCACTAACCAATTTTTAGAAGGTCACTATGGAGATGAAGAGTTAGGGTTTTGTTATTTTATAAGGAGAGATAGTCCATGAGCTAGATATGAGAACACTAGATTGAATTCAAAAGAAAACCTATAAGAACCTAGGTGGTCACATCCAAATCTGATAGGTATTTCATATTAGACACCAGTAATTGAGGTATATAGAAGTGTCTACATAATTATCTCAAGTCAATGAAAGTGTTTGAGGTAGATAGAAGTGTCAACGTAATAATTCCAAGTCAACGTAATTGTTTGAGGATATAGAGGTTAATTTATAGAATTTGAAGACTGATGTAGAATTCATATCCACTTTATTTCCAACATGTTCCAAATCAAATACACATGTGCATAGTTAACCAATGTTTTCATTTCATTTCTATATCAATCATTATTTGTACTTATTATTTTTATCATATCTTGGTATTTAAATTCAAAAAATTATTTATTTGAGTTTATAATTAATTGGCCTACTATAGATCTATTTATCACTCTTGTGATTCTCCATTTTTATATTTTTAACCCTAACCCCACTTCTAAATTTAGGGTTAAACATTTGGTGAACTTGATCTCTGTGAATGTCAAAAAAAAATTAATTCCTATGGTTTTTAGTCAACTAAGGTTTTATCTTGTTGTGACGAATTTTCAAATATGAAGATGTACCCTAGGGTTTTACCCTCCTCTAGTTATAATGGATTTGTGTGCATACATTTTCAAGTATATTCTTATTTAATTAGTGCATTTCAAGCTCTAAATTGATCCATTTTGAAATTCATCAGAGGTATTTTCTATTTAAGTTGGTATATTCAAAAACTTCTTTTTGGTCTGAATTTTTTGAATCTTTCATTTTACTATTTTTAGTAAATTTAGACCTACAAGTTGTACACTATACTTTTCTTTCCCTATTTTTTTGGTTCATCTTATTTCCAATTTTTCCTAAAAAAATTATTTCATATTCCAAAAAAAGTTAGCCAATCACTTTGTATTTCTTTCTCTTCATTTGTCATATTATGGTGACCTTGACCTTTCATCTCCAAACCCTAGATTGGTCTAGTGTTTCCTAATTTCCTGCTTCTTTTACTAATTTTTATTTCTAAAATTGAAATTATTTTTAAAATTATAATTTTCTTTTTCCTAAAAGCATGTTCAATATGGATACATCTCTTAATTTCTTTTATAGTACACAATGGTAGTTATTACTTGTTATGTTATATGCATGATGAACTCAATTTGAATCAAAAGGATTAACCAAATTGATCAATATAAATAGAGGGTTTTAAAACAAAATAAAAAAATAAAGCTCTCTTTATAACTCTTATTACAATGGTATTAAGCCTTTTCCTCCTAACCCTAAGGAGGGTGATAACCACTATCCCTCTAACCAAGTCCATGCTATCATTTATTAAATGGGTAAGGTAGATGGCACATGTATGCATATCTAAGATGCATTACCTAGGGTTTGTGATTTTGAAACCCTAAAAGATAAAATCATCCTTATAAGCAAGTTAATAGAAGACTTGTAAAATAATTTCAGTTCTAAGATCATAGTGTTGGAATATTAGATTACATACCTACATAATCTAATACATGGAAGTGGTAATCATGTGTTTGCATCCTCATCTACCAATGTTGTACCAAATAAGGTTTCTTATCTAAATGAAAATCTATACCAAAACACATCTAAAATAAGTGATAAAAATATTATACCAAATGTTACAAATAATCTAAGTGTAGTCTTAAGAGAAATGCTTCGAAACAAAGTGATCAAATTACATACTAAAAATCTTATAAAGAGATCCAAATACTATTGCGTATATCATAAAATACATGGGAATTATACATATTTTTATTTTGAATTAAAGAAAAAAAATACAAAGCCTTAAATATTATGGGTATATTATCATTAATGCATCACTCAAGCAAACCACTCACATTATGAGTACCTCTCCTAAAGCACAAGTACCAAAAAAACAAATGTGGTTATCAAAGAAAAATTCAAAGAAAACACAGTTGTAAATGCCTTACATAGAGTAAGAGAAGGTTCAAAAAGAAAATTCAGATCAATAAAAGGATATAAATCTACCTATTCATAATGATACCCAACTTCAAAAACAAATATGGTTTTGGAAGGAAATATTTGTAAAACTTTGGTTATAAAGGTCAAGGATTGGGCAAACATGCACAAGTCATCACTCATCATATTTCCACATCTGATTAAAATGACCATCAAGGCTTGGGATATATTGGAAATACTAATCAAAATCATTCAAATATGCATATATTTATTTTATTGCAAAATAATAAGAACCTACAAATGGAATCAAATGCAAGGAAAGTGAACAAATAGAACAAGATCTCTTGCATAAATACCAAGAAAAACCAAACATGATACAAAAGGAACTATTAAAAAAAGATCAAGAACTACTTACAAAGGGTAATTTTAAATGTATGATTACATATGTAGTACATAAAAATCATTCCTTAAAGCATCAAATAATTAAACCTTGCATAGATGGTAAGAAAGATCAAAATATAATAGTTGACCCAACTTGTGAATTCAATATATACACCTGACAATTCTTTACATCTATGAGATATGGCATGGCATAGTTGAATAAAAATATTTCATCTAATTTATATGTTGGGTAAATGCCATGTAATGTCACATATGAATCAAAATGATGCTCTACTCTATTGCGTATTATTCTATTTTTGATTAAATATAATGAAAATTTTGGCAAACCATGGTTACTAGCAACAAAGAAAAACATTTCTCAAGCAAAGATAACAAATACAATTTTACCAAAGGGGCATGATACATTTTTCAATTCTTATATGCAGACATATGACACATGTCATTTAGGTAATGTTATTCATTTACCACTTGTCACAGATTTACATCCCCATCTTGGGATCATTGGATAGTTTGTGAATTTTCAAAATTTTTGAGAATAAATAAACATTTTCCTATTACTGTTACTTCAATGAAACTACAAAACATTCGACAATGGGTTCCATAAACCCCTAATCCTATTTTTTTTTCATGACCACAAAGTCATATTGTACATACACATAACATCATAGATACTACAATGACATATATTACACACATACATGTTCATTGTAGGTACCACTAGTTTACCAGGTTCATAGTGGAGAGATACCTATGAACATCCCTTGGATGAGATCATATAATATTCCTTTATTTTAAAATATTTCAAAAATATTTTTGGCATGTACATGCTTTATTGGCTCCTTGGCATATATGTTGTTGGTTCCATATTGGTAGATAGAATATCAATATGTTATATATACATGTGTTTCACACGTCAATTAAATATGATACAAGCATCCATAGATACATGATCTATTCCCATAAAGATGTTGGTCCTTCCCTTTACTCATGTCATATGGACATTAGGGGCATCCACTTCTTCTGATCTTGATACACACATGTTACACAATTTTATGATCATTTTCCATTATCTTGTTTGAGCTTATATGTACTTACACATACCTTATCTATGATTATATCTTTCATAGTGTACTTAATATATTATGTACCTAATTTTTTTCTAACACATATATCTAGGGATTACTATGATACGCTTATATTGGTTGCTTATGTTACATGCTTTCATTTATGTGTTTCCTTGAGTGTTTTGCCTTATTTGATATTATCTTACTTATTTGAACATTTGAATATGTTCCATTGTTTGTGACCCCCATGCCTTTTTTGCCTATTTAAAATTTAAATATGTCATTCTTAATTTTATGGACATTTGACCAATTCATGTCCATTAGATTGTGCATCATTTGAACATGCCCCTTGTTTGTGGTCTCCTTAGACTATTACCTTTTGATTTTATATTAAGTGATCTTGGGTGTGTACTTGATTTCTTATTGATCTTGTGTTATTACTATCTATATGTTTCCATGATATATATCATGCATCTTAGGCCTTGTTGTGATCACATTCTATACACTTATATCTACCTAGACATGTTTCTCTTATATGATACATAGTTCATACATATCTATATGGTTATCTTATCCTTTTGAGGTAAGGTAAATACCATTTTTTATTTCCATCACTTTAAAGGGGAGGAATATTAGCAGGGTAATGCCATAGAGACATGATTTTCACATAGTCACAATTTTAGATTCAATGGGGGAATGTTTTAGAAATATGTTCTCCACACTTATTAAATAATCAACATCTCTAGATTATAGTGGGGGCATGTTTTGGAAAACATGCCCTCTACATTGGATCTTATGTCATTTTTTAGATTTATCCATATATAGTAGGGGCATGTTATTATAGCATGCCCTCCACACTTTTTCAAATTCTAAATTGGCTAAAAATTCATAGTTATATGATTCATATACTTATTTAAGGCATAATTTTATACATTGGTACAATTTTTATATATAGTTTCAGCTTGAGACATATCTAAGGTGCACATGCTATGTAAAGGGAACCTAAATTGAAAAATCAAAATTAGTTTTTGATTTCAAAACATTTTTATGGATTATTATCACCCACCAGGTTGGACTTTTACAGATTATATTGGGCCAATCTACTGTAGTAGTTGGTTTGATTTTGGAATGATTGAGGTGATTGATTCACCCAATGTTTCCAAGTTTATAGGTTGGACTTGATTAAATCATCGAACCTCACCATATTTATAGTGTGAGTTGAATTTTTTCACTTATGCTTATTAGGGTATAAGTATGATTGGGTTGCATGGTTGATCTAATCTCAACTTCCAAGTGGAAACTCACTTTTTAATCCAATATTGGGGGTGTGTGCCCTCCAATATTTCTATATATGCACTTTTTAGACTTAATATTTATCCTGATATCATCTTTATGATCATAATGAAACATATTAACAAGTCAAACTACCAAAATGGTAAGATGGATGCATCTACACACATGTGTACTCCTAAACCTTGCTCTCTTTAATTTCAATCATTTCAAATGATTTTAATTTTATATTATATGTACTGATTATATACTATAACATTCTCTTGGTTTCCGGTCAATCACCAATAATGCACTCAAGTTGGGCTTACACAAAGACAAGGTGTGTTCTACACACCCAGGTACACATTTATTGTCCTTTAAACCAGACAATTTCATTACTAAAGTGGTGGGATGTAGACACTAAATATAAATTATATAACACCTCAGTATTTTACATTTGGAAAATATATATCTTATTTATTCTTCTCAGTACTTAGACCTTCCTGTTGCTAAAAAGATTCACATATGTTATCTCTTTATGCTTATAACTTATATCTTAGTCTGATTAATGTTATTATAATGACCAAGTCCTTTTATCTTTCCCATAATGTTTTAAAACTACTTATATTATACCTCTACAATTTTTGTACCTATACCTATTTTCTTGCTTCCTAGACACTTATTTCCTAGTTAGATGCCTATAATAATGCAAGATTTCTACTCTAATGCAAGTGTCCAGTGATCTAAATTCATCCAATTTTCAATTATAATGTGTTCTTATGGGTGGTCTAAGTGATTTAATGTGAGATATTTCTTATGGATTGGTATATATGCATGATAAATCCTCATACCTAACTCACTTAGTAACTTCACACCTTGCACAAGGAAATTACCAAAGATTATTTAATCAAGAATTAAAGTGAGAAAATATTAGTTCTATTTCCATATCAGTCATAGGGATAACACCTCTACAAGTTTGAGGTACTGAAAGATCATGCTATGAGTCATATTTATCAACTTATAAGATAGGTCAATGTTGTACTTTTCCACATATTACACCCTTATGCACACACAAGATAACATATTTAGGGAGAAATGAATTAGTCTGATGTTCTCTTCATAGTAGTGGCCATGTAGGAAAAACCTATTGATAATAAGGTCTTTAGGGTTAGCTCAACACTATGAGCCCACTAACCCATTTTTTCCAAGGTCACTATGAAGATGAAGAGCTAGGGTTTTTCTATTTGACAAGGAGAAACAATCCATGAGCTAGATTTGAGCACACCAAAGTGAATATGATAGAAAAACTATAATAATTAAAGTGGTCACATCCAAATCCAGTAGGTATTCCATAATGGACACCTATATTTGAGGTAAATAGAAACATCAATGCAACTACCCTAGGTTAATGCAACTATTCGAAGTTACATAGGTCATTTTCCAAAAGCTGACAACTGATCTAGAATTTAGATCCAATCTATTCCAACCCATTACACATAAAATATACATGTGCACAATAAACAAACTAAGTACTCTTGTTTTCATTTCATTACTATATCAATCATTGGTTGTACTTACTATTTTTAACATATCTCAATATTTAAATTCAAAATATTTTTCATATGAGTTTTTAATTAATTAGTCTACTAAAAATATATTTATCACCCTTGTGTTTATTCATTTATAAATTATTAAACCTAATCCCACTTCAAAATTTAGGGTTAAAAACCATAAATAAAAACATATAAGTATTATATAGAATATAGATAGTAGTAATCCTATTGTTGTTAAAGCAAAAAAAATACTTACTTCATATTATTCCCTCTAATTTTAAAAATCATTTGCTTCCTCTCTCATATCAAAAGTAAAACATTTATTATAAAAAATAAAGCTTAAATTAATTATATATAGTGTATAATGAATTTTTAGAAAGAACTAGGTTAAAAAATAAGATATATAATATAATACCATACGAACTGATTTAATAATTTTGGGAATATTGGAGTCTTATTCCTAATTTAGTTAAAGGTATGGAATAAATAAATTAGTAAATAATATTGAGATAATTATAACACTAATTTTTATAATTTATTGTGCCTTCTAAACCTTTCTAAAAATAACAAGAAATAAGGAGAAATGCAACTTAGCTTAAAACTAGACTGAGACAACTGAGATAGAGGTTAAAACTGGATATGTAGGACTAGTACAATGTCATGAAATAGGATCTAGATTTCATTTGGTGAAAGGATAGGAACACTAAAAATAGGATACTTTGAGGTTTGGTGTTATGTTCTAGGTCTTGCCGCTATTGTCCAAACTAGTCATAGAGATCTAAGTTTTCTAGATTTTTCCACTGCCCTTGTGTGAGCATGTCTATGAAATTTCAAGTCTTGAATGTTGAAAGAGCTCGTTATAGAGATGATTCAATCTTGAAACAATAGACCTTCATTTTGCTTCATAAAACTTTAGAAATATAGGGGGTTAGTGTGTGTAAGATGCATTGAACGTGTATCCACACCCCTTGTGTGGGCACATTGCCTACATACTAATACTCTGAAGAGGGATCAAGCCATATGTAGTTGTCCCACTTAATGTGATTTATAAAATAGTGTTATGTGGATGAAAAAATTCCAAATTGAGAGTGTTTGAGGTGGCTAGGGATTGGTGTGAGAATTTGAATATGCTGGTAGCTATATTGGATGGCTCTATGCAAATAATAGGGAAATTTTCCTTAGTGAGCTTGCTTGTACTCTTGATTGATTTTATAATATTTTCCAACCCATTTTAAATGAAATTTGAATGGTATTTTATAGAGATCTATTGGTCATAGGTTAAATTTATTCATGTTAGGCCGACACAATGAATAATAGGAATTGGAAGGAGACAGTCATTTGGGCTCAAAATGTGATTAGATAGGATTGCTAGAAATATGATACCCTAGGGTCTAACACTATAGTACAACCCCAATGCTTATATATTATAGGTTCAAGACCTAGGGGGATGGAATTTTCACAATTAATGCAACTTGGTTGAGCTAGAATCAAGTCTCAAAAGTCTACAAATGATCGGTTATAAGCAAAAAGGTATCTAGAAGGGTTATGAGAGCATGCAAGAGGGTCTTATGGATTAGGTTTTATTAGCCACACTCGAGCTACAAATTTAAACATTTTATATGACTAAATTTTCCCCCCATTTATTTTAGTGATGCAACAAAGTGAAATACTATGATAAAGGAAAGTAGAAAGCATACCTGAACTTACCTACAAGGGTGAAACCCATGAAGCTGTGTGAATCCGTGAGAGAAAATAAAGAGTATATTAGTTATTACTAGATACACTATATATAAAATAATAATGTAAAAATATGGATAAGAGAGAGAGAAAGAGAAAATGAATAAATACACCTCACCAAATATTCCAACTAATACAAAACCTATTGTGTTGTTGAGTGATGTTGAGTGATGTTGGGTATGTGTTATACCAAGAGTAATATCACAAATGGATCTAAGTGCTCAATTCCCTAAGAGTGGATCAAGAATGAAAAGGTTCACCCTTTCACTCCATTTTCACCTACTAAGTGAAGCTATGTAATCATGTGTGTGTTAATCTATGTTTTAACTGTGTGTCCAATCCCTCTAGTTAGGTGGCTCAAGAATACAAAGGATAGCTAGACCTTTAGCTCCATTATTTCCCACTAAGTGAAGATATGAACTGATACTAGTATGAATGTGTGTCATATGAGATGGCTCCCAAATCCCATGAATGCTCTATAATCTGATAATGTGGTGTGGATATCCAAATGTGTACTAGAAACTAGGCCAATCTTGGCCACTCTAGGAGGAGATAAGGCTTGTATGAAAGCCACTTTGAAACTGGAAACTAGGATTATGTGGAAGCCACTTGGGAATATGGAGGTTAGCCTTGTATAAAATCCACTTTGAAATTATGCCAACCACTTACAAATGGAATAAGACATGCAAATTTTGAGAATGCCTAGGTAATATACTGAACTAGGAAAGAAAAGAAGTCAAATGTGCCATGCACATTACTGCCAATCACTGGTGTCTGTAACATGGATTTTGATCTAGAATTTATACTAACTACCCAATCTAAAATAAGAAGTGAGAGTCATCATGTCTTGCATGATTCCCCTTATATCTAGATTCTATGAGAAAAACTGTATTAAAACTATTAAATCTGAATTAATCTATATGTGATAAAATTATAGCTGATCTGACCTTTCTACCTATTTCTAGAAAATCTAGGTTTTTTGTTGTTTAGATAGGAGGACCAAAAATAAGACACCGTACTATCTAGTATAATTTTCCATGTTTGACATTGTTATCCTTTAATGAATTTGATGACTATCTAGTAATCATCACTATTTTTCTAGTCTATTCTACCTGGTTTGCCCTCTGATTATTATTCTGAGTGTTCTAAAATTTAATTTTTTGACTAATAGGAGCTCTGATCTCTATGATAAAACCCCTATTTGTTTCCCCCTCTTCTAAACCTTACAATTTCTACCCTCAAAAGAAAGATCCCTACAAATGTGTTTTGTGAAATACATGATATAACAATGATAATCAAAAACATGTCTCAAGATATAACATAGTTTGTATTAGAGATTGTTAGATCAACAAGGGTATGCCTAGATAGATATAACAATGTAATAGAATATGTGATCTACTTAATTAAAATTATAAATGTTAGTCTTTATTTTTTAGTTTTCAAGGAGGGATGGAGCATGATGTCTATCATGGAATCCAATAATGCAAGATAATGCATGATGTGGATCATGGCATAAAAAATAGTTGAGAAGCAAATAACTAATCAAGCACATAAGGAAAGAAGTAAGGAGCATACAAGAGTGGCCAAAGGGCCAATAAAATAAGGGACGTGGTCACATGTCACTCAAATTGAGAAAGCAAGCATATAAGGCATGTTCAAATTCCCACATACACATACAATTACAAATAAGTGAGGTTGACACGTGGGCCACAAGCAAATTAAAAGATTACAAGCAAAGGACATTGGTAAATTTCCTAAGGCACACACAAGAATAGAAATAAAAAAACATTGGCAAATGTCCTAAGGCACATACGAGAGATACAATAGGAACTAAGAAATACAATCACATCTAGCTACACAAAGCAAGAAAGGAAGGCATGAATATGTTATAAATATAATCACATCTAAATAATCAAATTAAGAAGTGAAATTATGCAAGACATGTAGTACAAGACTAAGTATATGCTAATAAATACACAAGTGCTATATACTAGTGATTGTCGATAGAGTAATCTATGTAAATTAGCAAATAATATACATCAACATGATAACCAGAGTGTGTGGTGTAGGAATGACATAACCTGGATGGTGTAGTCATGTATAATATTCCCTTGGTGGGTACATATATCAATATATATCTTGAATGTACTAGGATATACCCTCAATAGGTAGAGTGAAGCAATCAAGGATCTAGATGTCACTGCACACACTCAAATAAGATCAAGTGAAGCATGGTAATGTA
Organism: Torreya grandis; assembly: GCA_037957365.1. Taxonomy (NCBI): domain Eukaryota; kingdom Viridiplantae; phylum Streptophyta; class Pinopsida; order Cupressales; family Taxaceae; genus Torreya; species Torreya grandis. The sequence goes on from JARHVA010001535.1 coordinate 2,065,966, forward strand.
GATAAATTGACAAACAATAGCATATAATAACAAAATGTAAGTCTAGTATGGTAGTAAAAATGTAAAGCATGGATAATGCATACAATTGAAATGTTTTTGTATTTTTGAATTATTTTAACATTTTTGGATTTTTAAATTTTGAATGTTTTTGGATTTTGAAATATTTGAATGGTTTTGTATTTTGATATTGTTTGAATGTTTTTTGGTATTTTGATATTTTGCTATGTTTTTGGTATTTTGACATATTTGAATGTTTTTGGTATTTTGAAATATTTGAATGTTTTTGTATTTTGATATAATCTATGTACGATCAATCATAAAAAGACTATGTACAGGTAATACTAAGAAACTATGTACACGTAAGCAAAAAGAAACTATGTACAAGTAAGGTTAAGAAGGAATGATACTAACTGATGAGTCTCATAAGAGACTTCCTATCATGGTGTCCTGTATCAAGGAGAGGGATCATGCATGATAATGAAGCATGATGGAAGGGCTGAGAATATGGATCTAAAAGCTATGTATACTATAAATTCTCTACAATATCTATAGTGGAAACTAAATGTAGGGTCCCCTTGTAACTTTGAGAAGTAGAAGCAAATATAGGGATCTTAGGGACCCATCTAGTAGTAGGAAAATCTCTTTGAACAAGTGCTCTGTGTGTAGCAGCATGAGACCTTAATGATACTACCCTAGGTGTCAACACTATAGCTAGAAGATGTCTAGAGTATTGAAAATATGGCTACTCTAAAAGAGGCCTCTATATATGTGTATGAAATCTTTGTGCTAGTAAGGAAGGCCTCGAATGTGTCTAAATCTAAATTGGAAGAAGAATTGTAACTGGTGGAGAAGCTAAAATTGGTGACTATAAAGTAGAAGATGGATCTAAAGTGGGGAGTGGTAACTCATATGGAACTCCACTAATTGCAATAACTTGATTATCATGAATGAATTTCATGCATCTGTGAACTATAAAAGGTACTACTCAAAGTTTTTGAATATATGGTCAACCAATTAACATATCAAAAACTCCTGCAATAGGAACAATAGCAAATGGTGTGGTCACATGTGTTGGACCAACAATAGCAAATGGTGTGGTCACATGTGTTGGACCAACCTATAGAGGAAGTAAAATATCACCCAATGAACTATGTATGAGCCCATTGAATCCACTAATAATTATGTTCATCAGGGTAACATCCTGATCTAAATATCCCAAATACTTCATTAATGTCATAGTGCATATGTTCACACTAGATCCATTATCTATGAAAACACTATGAATGGGATGATGATTAATGTAAGCTCTAATAGAAAGTGCATGTTAATCTGAATCATCCTCAACTATCTCCTGCTCTGAAAAGGAGATGGAAGGTCTAGCTATAACTCTAGAATTATACACACCAATCATGTTTCTAAAAGGGTATAACTCAACTGAAGGTGCCTGGTCTATAGTTGGTGGGGAATGTGCATGATATATATGATGAACACCTGAGTTGTTCTCTGTCTCTTATTTAGAATGTTGTGGGAAAGGATATAAAAATATTTTTAAAGCTTTGTCTTATGTTTTCTTTTCCTAAGGAGGCTCAATTAGAGTTCTAAGATCAATAACATTGTCATCTATCAAATCCTATATCTTGTGTTTAAAACTGATGCATTTGTTTATTGTGTGGCCTGGTGCCCTATGAAAATTGCAAAATGCATTTTGATCATATCCCTATGGAAGAGGATTTGTTGGATCAACTTCTCAAATAGGAGGGAGAGATATGATATTACATTCCAATAACTGATGTAAAACTCTAGATGGAGATATTGGTAGATTGGTAAAGTTTCATTGAGGAGGTGTTGATAGAACCACTCACTAAGGGGGATCTAAAGCCACATTAACTATAGGTTTATTTTAACTTTTTAAATCATTAAACTTTTATTTGTATGGGAATTTGTTTTTACTCTTGTTTGTTGTTTTTGATATGCTTGTGTACTTGAGTTTGCCCATTGAAATTAATTCAACTTCCCTTTCCTTTAGTGTATGACATAACTCAATGAAGGAAGAGAACCTTTTGAACATTATTGAGTCATGCAAATCTAGTAGAAGACTCTATTTGAATATTTCCTATAATTATTGATTGGCCATGGGGATAGTCATTTTAGCCAATATAGTCTTATATCAAAGAAATAATTTGTGAGATGTTCATTTGACCTTTGTTTCTATTGTGTAACTTGGGCATAAGAAACCTTATCACCTATGTTAATGATAAAATGAGCTAGGAACATATTAGCTAAAGGATTGAATGCATTAACTGACTAATTCAATAGACTATAGAACCATTATAAAGCATAATCTTTTAGACTCCATGGAAACAACTTGGTTAGTAACCAGTCATTTGGCACATAGTCCAAGTATGCTAGGTGAAAAGCTCTCCAGTGTGTCTTTAGATCACCCTTGCTATCATAATAAGTGAGTTTGTATTGAACAAAACTTGGTGGCAAGCATGTAGAAGCAATATGACATGCTAATAGTGTATAAAGTAGAGCAAAATAATCCAAGTCCTGTGTGGGTCTATAGGTACCTTGCCAAAGATGTAGAACCTTAGATTGAAGAGATTTTATCTTTTGCACAAGGGTAGATACATCATGGGACAAAGATGTACTAGTTGTAGCTGGTGGTGGCATACAAGAAGGTTGGGCTATTATAGGGGGTTGTTGAGACATAGTTTCCCCCATAGTGTCATATGCAACTAGTTGCTCTATGGTTTGAGAGGAATGACCATTTTTTGCTTTTTATTGCTCTTATTGTAGTATTTTGAGCATATCATCTTGCATGTTAGCGTGTTTAGTTAAGAGTTCTTAAAGTTTTCTTTTATCACTTTCATCAAAATCATTGTATTGGGCCATCGTTAAAGTAAGAAAACAAATTAAAAATTGATTGAATGTTTTGTAATAATTTATAATAAGCAAAGTACTATGGAAGGAAGGTACTGAATATAGGAAATGTAAAGTCCTAAAAACAAAAAACTAGAGAATGCATAAAAAGGATACAAAGCTCACAAACATGCAAGGTGATACCTCAAAAGCATGTGACCTAGTACATGCAACTAGGGTTTTGAAAAAAATTACACACACACACAGATGTGTGTGTGTGTGTGTGTGTGTGTGTGTGTGTGTGTGTGTGTGTGTGTGTGTGTGTGTGTGTGTATGTGTATATATATATATATATATATATATATATGTATGTATGTATATATACATATATATGTATATATATATATATACATACATACATACATATAATATATATGTGTGTGTGTGTGTGTGTGTGTGTGTGTGTGTGTGTGTGTGTGTGTGTGTGTGTGTGTGTGTGTGTGTGTATGTGTACACACACACACACACATATATTACTAAGGTATTTTTAAAAATTCCTTCCAAACCCTAGTTGTATATACTAGGTCCCTTTAAATCAATATTTTTTTAATATTTTTCTAATTTTTTTACCTGCATATTTAAATCATAAATTCACATTAATTTTTAAAATACCTTAGTAATATGTGTGTGTGTGTGTGTGTGTGTGTGTGTGTGTGTGTGTACACATATATATACACACATACATATATATATACATATATATGTATGTGTATATATATATATATATATACACACACACATACATACATACATATATATATGTGTGTGTACACACACACACACACACACACACACACACATTACTAAGGTATTTTAAAAATTAATGTGAATTTATGATTTAAATATGTAGGTAAAAAAATTAGAAAAATATTAAAAAATTATTGATTTAAAGGGACCTAGTATATACAACTAGGGTTTGGAAGAAAATGATTTTTTAAAATTACTATGTAATTTTAAAACATAATGTGAATTTTTTATTTAAATATGTAGGTAAAAAATTAGAAAATATTGGAAACATTAGCAAAGAATTTTCCCTAGGGTTTTTATGTGGAAATGAAGTAAGTCGGGTTCACCAAATGATTTAATAATTTTGGGAATATTAGAGTCATATTCCTTATTTAGTTAAGGGTTTGGAATAAATAAATCAGTAAATAATATTATAATAATTAGAATATTGATTTGTATAATTTATTGTGCCTTTTGAACCTTTCTAAAAATAGCAATAAATAAGGAGAAATGCAACTTAGCTTAAAACTAGACTGAGACAGTTGAGACAAAGGCTAAAATTGGTTATGTAGGAATGGGATAGTGTCATGAACCAAGATATAGATTTATTTAGTGAAAGGGTAGGAGCACCAAAAATAAGACACTTTAGGTTTTGGTGCTATAGTCCAGGTCCTATCACTATTAGCCAAATTAGTCACAAATATCTAAGTTTTTTGGGTTTTGTCCATTGTCCCTATGTGAGCTTGCCTGTGAAATTTTGAGTCTTGAATGTCGATGGAGCTCCTTGTAGAGCTGATTCAAACTTGAAACCCTAGACTTTCATTATTCTTGATAAAACTTGAGAAAGATGGAGGGTTAGTGTGTGTAAGATGCATTGAACGTGTATCCACACCCCTTGTGTGTGCACACTACCTACATACCAATACTCTAGAGAGGGATCAATCCATATGTAGTTCTCCCACTTATTGTGTTTTATGTAATAGTGTTACGCAGATGCAAAAATGCCAAATTGAAAGTGCTTGAGGTGGTTAGGGATTGGTGTGAGAGTTTGAATATGCTAGTAGTTGGATTGGATGGCTCTATGTAGAGAATAGGGAAATTTGCCTTAGTGATCTTGCTTGTATTCTTTCTTGCTTTTATAATATTTTCCAATATATTATAAGTGAAATTTGAATGGGATTTTATAGAGATATATTGGTCATGGGTTAAATGTGTTCATGCTAGGCCAACACAATGAAGAATAGGAATCAGAAGGAAATTATCATTTGGACTCAAAATGTGATTGGATAGGAGTGATAGAAATGGGACACCCTAGGGTCCGATGCTATATTCCAACCCTAACTCTCTTATCCTATAGGTTTGGGACCTATGGGTAAATAATTAGCATGGGAAATGCAGCCTAGCTAAGCTAGAATAATGTCTCATAAGTCTACAAATGATCGATTATAATCAAAAAGGTATCTAGAAGGGTTATGAGAGCATGCAAGAGGGTCCTATGGATTGGGTGTTATTAACCACACTCAAACTACCAATTTGGACATTTTATATGACTACATAAATGAATAAAAAATTCTACACAATTCACAAATTATTAGTATTTGTATAATATTGTCAAATTGATAACTATGGCAAAAGTACCACCTTAATAAGATGCACTTAAAAACTTAAAAACCTAAATAGATCTTTAATCATACTTATTGTGTACACCAAGAAAAATAATATAAATTTGTTTACACATAGTGATGTTTCATGTTTTTTATGGATTTTTAATTATATGTATTCAAACTAGGTGGAGTAAAAGCAAGTAACTTCAATGGAATCAACTATACTTGGTACTTGCTAAAGTATGTATGATAGGAAAAATAGTATAATTTTTCATGGTTTTTATTGATTTTGAAATATATGACCCCAAAATCAGGTAGAGTAAAATCATGTAATTACAATAGAATCAACTATATTGAGTAAGCTAAAGTACTTAGCTATCCTCAAATTTACAATTTCTTATAATGTGTTTTCATTGTATGTCGTTCAAAGACATAAATAGGGCATGCAACTTCACAAACAAGCAAGAAAAATATGTTGGAACTAGAAGGTTAATGTCATGGTCAAACCTTTTCTAATTTTATTTTTGGGGCCATTTTTTTAGACCCAAAATGTTCATGCTAGTTTTTCTATTGAGCCAAATTGTTTCCAAATTTTGAATCTCTATTTCAGCATCTCTAAGATGTTTCAAAGGTGTTTCGATCTATGATATTTTTATAAACATTTAAAAATAAAAATTAACCCCCAACACATTTTTGATAACTTAGTAAAATCACAATCAACCCATTTTATCATAAAAAGTTAAATGTGACTAGTAAAATTGGTAAGGCTTAAGACCGTTGTAGACTAGAAAGAGTTAAAACTATATTGAAGAATAAATTACATTAGATAGGTTACCTAATAAATCATGAGACTATTGATGGATGTGATACCTACATGACCACTCTTGATGGAAGTGATGCCTACGTTGAAGAGTTTAACTAATTTACTATTTACACAAGGATTGCACATGAGGAAGACAACCTATTTCTCAAGTACATTGACAAATTTTACAAGACTATAAAAAGGAAGTTGAGATATCATACATATACTTGAAGAATCATACCAAGGAATAGTGAAGAATTTATTGAAACAAAATCCATTAAAATTAACTTAAGTGCATCCTAAATGGATGAAGCATTGCATACATACTTGGATCAGACCCAAATAAGACATAAAAATAAAATATGAAAATATTGTAGACACTAGTGGAAGATAGGACATGTCAATCTTGAATGTTATAAATTATAATTGGGAAATAAGCTTTAGTATGTACAGATCCAATGAGTTTGCTTATTGGAATCCACCAAATATTAGATTATAAGAAATAAATGAATGAATCTAACTGATGTCATATTAGCATCATCAAAAGGATTCTATGGATTTTTGTTCTCATTATTTTAGTTATATGGTCTACTCTCAGTCTCAAAATGATTCTTACTAAACCATTTAGCCTCGCTTAAAAGTAGAATACATTTTGATAAAGTTAAATATCATCGAGCCTATTGAAACTTATGATTCATAATCTAAATATTACCATGTAAATGACATCAATGCTTTATTTTCAATATCTAACCAGATACCACAAAATTATTTTGGCCAATCCTTATCTTAATTCTAGCCTCCCACAGATAATTATCAACTGGTATTATTTAATTTTATAGATCTCTGAATCTTGGGTTCTCACTCATATACTACCAAAGTATACCCAAATCCAAAGAATACTATGAATGATTTTGGTTCACTACCATATTTATGGAGGAAAATTATATAAGAGCAACTTAAAATTGTGATCTCTTTTGACCTATTTGAATTAGTGTTATGATCTATGGGGATTATTAAATAATGTATGGATCACACTATAGAACAATTGATGGTTATATCAATTTTAGTCAAAGCTCAATGATAAATAGTTGGTGGATAATAATAATAATAATAATAATAATAAATCTAGCTTTCTAATATTTTTTAAAACCTTATTGAAAGTTATGACCAGCATTAGGGTGGTGAATTGTGATCCTCTCTATTGGTATTTTCATCTACAAAAACTTATAAAAAAAATATTTATAGTGCTTGTGTAATACTTAAGCAATACCCTGAACAATGAAAAGGTTTTTACCTTAGAAAAATAAAACAAACAGAGTCTAATAAAAAATATATTTCATATTTGAAATAAAATTCTAATAATTATTGTAAAGGAAAACTAATACTAAACATCAATAGAACAAAGTAGTAGATAAATTAGGAAGAAACAATTGCACACCCAATTTTTCAAATTTCTGGAGCAAATATCATGTTTCTCTTTAGGCAATGCACAAAATAATGAATAATTTTTATCTTAGAAAAAATAAAACAGTCGAATAAATTCTATTGGAGAAAAAATGTTCAAATTTGAAAAGAAATTGTATTAATATTAACAAAAAAATGATACTAAAAAGAAGTATAAATGCAATATAAAACCCGAGAAGAATACATACCCCATTTTGTATCAACTTTGCATAATATTTAGAAGACATCGTAGATAATTCAAATCATTTAGTTCCAAACCAAAAGGGAATCATCCAAAGGGTCTCATGAAGAGAAATGGTTAAATTTTAGAATAAAATTATAATTAATTATTGAAAATGGAAATAAAAATTAATTGTTAAAAATGAAAATTAAAATCAAATAGAAGCAGAGGAGTAGTGGATAAACTAAAAAAAATGTTTATCTCTTTTTATATCATTTATGTCAAATATTTATAAAATACCTTCAACAATATGTCTTTAGGTTTGGGAGGAAAATAAGATGATATTAACATTTTTTTTTAATATAAATTAAAAACATGAAAGTAATTGATAAACTAAAAAACTGCATGGCCCATTTCACATTGAGTCTACATAATATTTAGGAAATGCCTAAGATAATGTAAGAATTTTATTTTTAAATCATCTGGAAGGTCCCCTGAAGAACAATGGTTCATATTTCAAAAGACATTCTAAAATTAAAATTAAATTTAAAATAAAAAAAGGTTGTATAATTGATTATGCAAAAAAGATGAGATTAGGTTATAGTCCCAAACAAATTTGGTAGAAAGGATATCTATCAATATTTAACATGAAGTTGAATAAGATTGATTATTTATACACCTAATACAAATAGATGCTAAAAGAATAAAAAATATTGAGATGTTTATTTATCCTTTAATAAGAAAAAGATAATATTAAACGCAAAAAAAACATTTAATATATCTTTAAAAAATTGAATATTTCATAATGTAACATCTATATATAATATTTAGGCAATTAATTAGAGAATATAAAACTTTTGGCCCAAAAATAAAATAGAAAATCCTTTAATTTTAAAGATTGAAATTATAAAATTCAAGATTAACATAAATAACAAACGTGTAATAGAATACAAATTTTATAAAAATAAAACCATACCACCAATGAAAAAAATATATATGTAAAGTTCAAACACACTATTAAAAAATAAAATAAAAATACCTTATGTTTTTCTCCATTGGTCTAAAACTCCCTTCCACAAGTTAAACCTGAAAAATGATCATTTAATAACTAACAAAATGTGTTGAAAGAAAAAGATGCAGAAAGGTATACCCTGGAAACCAACTACATGGTCTCTACAGTTATCATCTAAGCATACATTCATTAGAGGAGATTTTCAAATCCATAGGGTTGATGTTTTTATATGAGAAAATAAAATTTTACTCAGCATGCCATAATAAGTGTGTTGAATTCAATTTGACTAAAGACTTGAAAACGTCCATTGATTTCCAGGTAGGGTTAGAATGTTGGATGCAAAAAGTTGCCTACTTTAACCTCTCAAACACTTGCTTTGATGTCAATCACCCAACCATAGGATTTTTGATTGTCTTATTATGGGTTGTCTAGTGAACATGGAGTCCATCTGAAAATCAAAAGGTGGTGAAGAATAATGATGGTTTGAAAATGGTGGCAAACAAAAAGTCTTCTCCCATAAATAAGTGTTCTAAATCAACCTATGTCCCCCTATTACAAAATAATCCTTTAAGGAGTGAAGGGATCAATTTTACTCCTATTATCCCTCCCCAATATCAGATATCTTTGAATGCCTTTTAGAACCATGTTTCTTGAGTTATTTAGCCTCAATTAAGTTCTTCCCATGCTAGGACACCCTCTACAAGTGGCTTAACCCCTCAACGATTATACAACCCCCTGAAAATGAAATTGAATCTCCTCAAAAGGATAATGAGGCTGAATGTTACTCCATTTCACTTAGGGATTTTATGTCAAACTAGTAATCTTTGTTAGGGAACTCATTTGTGGCACTTGGAGTCAAAGAATACATAGAGGATGGCAAAGGAGAACTACTCATGGAAAACTCACCCAATGAATTTAATATCATAGAATGTTAAAAGTCTCATAAAGTCCTTTTGAAAAATATTTGTGCATGTTTCTTGTAGAAATTAGGGGTTTTCTATTTTATTTTTATACATGAAGTTAATATTTTAGGGATTCTTCTAAAGACTACTTTGAAATGTATTTTATTTGAAACATCACACTTTTCCACTTTACATGAAGATGGATATGGTGGATCCACTATTTTGATTTCCAATAAATTTATCCCCTTGGTTGATGCCTTCGATGAAGATTCATCACATCAAGTTATGTGGGTTTTGTTTGACATCAAAGGTCATTCCTTGTGGGTTCTCAACATTTATAACCCAAATGATAGCCCTAACAAAATGACATTATGGTGATGGCTCCTTGACAATCTGTGTTTTTCCATTTGGTTGGTTTCTGGTGATTTTAATATGATTGATTCTTGATGAAAAAAATTGGTGACCTCCCAATATGATAGTGTGTGGGAGAATGTTAAGCATGGTTTTATTTCAAAAACCACTAGAGTGGTGCACATTTGATGATTTCTGTTGGTTTACTTGGTAAAATTATTATGTAGTTGTCAATAGGGTCCTTAAGCAATTGGAAAATTTCATGCTTTTCAAGCAATGCATTTTCCCTTTTTGTTTTTTTTTATTGACAAGCTATCACCATCCATCTGGAAATTTTACTTTCAAACCACAATCCCATCACTTGCAAAGTGGGTGGGGTGGTGGTTGTTTCAAGGTGCCATGTAATCAAAAATTTTAACATGTCATTCCTTTAACAAAAGGGACCCAAATAATTCATTTCTAGAGTTTGAAACCTTGCACCACATCCACCTTATGTTACCATCTAGACTGAGTGTGGAATGAGGTGATCACATTCACCACCAATATGGAAAACAAATTGTGTGAGCCTAGAAGTGGGTCGATAGTGTTGTGCTCAAATAATAGTAGAGAATAGATTATCTTATTGAGCAAATTCCTTTTGATTTACAAATTTAAACCATTGAAGTGTCTCTAAATCACAAGATTAAAGTTATAGAAAACCAAATGGCTAGAGAGGTGAAAAAATGAGCTCACCTACATTGGATAAAAATCAAGGACTAGAACTCAAATAATTTTTCAAAATCCTCTGGGATAAACAAGATAGGGAGTATATCAAATCCATAAAACTTTATCATTGGAATCTCACCAATCTACCTAAAATATCCTTGGCTTTCCAAACCTAAGGAGAGACAATGGAATATATGCATGCATTGCAAGAATATTTGGATGAGGTTGAAAACTTAGGCTTGTAGAACATAAAATTTGTGATTCACATCTAACCCTTGAGGAACTATTTTATGCATTTTAATTCATGTCCAATGACAAAGGCCCTAGTATTTATGGTTTCCCTTGTGAATTTTACAAATCTACTTGGCATTTTGTAGGGCCCAACTTATTGCAAGTTTATAAAGAATCCCTAAAAATAAATATTTTAGATCTATTATTAACAAAGGTAATATCATTTTCATTCCCAAGGCTAGTGACCCATAGATCATTACTAGTTGGTACCCCATAACCCTCCTCAATTTCTCTTATAAAGCCCTTGTTAAAGCCCTTGCTAACCATCTTTGTCTCATTTTGCATGTTATCATTAGGCTAGAGCAAACCAACTTCATTAAAAATAGATACATTATAGATAATATTATTTTTATATGGTAAGGAACATAATGGATATAGATAAATTATTAGTGAACCATATTCCTCAAACTTGATTATGAGAAGGCTTATGATAGGATTTAGTGGCCATTTATTCTTGCCATGCTTCAGGATTTAGGTTTTGGCCATTTTTTATATTGGTAGTTTAGACATTTGTTTTTTGAAAGTAATGACTGCCTCACTATAAATGGGCTTGAATATAAATTTTTTGGCCTATTATTATTCATAATTCAAGGTTTCCTTTTAGCACCAACTTTGTATGTTTTGTCCGTAGAGGTGTTTGGATATCTTCTTGCTCATAGAGCAGAGTGAGGGCTTGTCAGGTGAATTATATTACTTGATTGGTCCCCTCAACTCATCCACGATCACTTTGATAATTATATTTTTCTCACTCTCTATGAACAAGAGGCATATTTCAAAGAGGAATTGCATTGCCTTGATATTTTTTACAAAGCCTTAGGCTCTAGTTTAAAATTAGTCAAAACAATGTTACAAATAAAACATGATGCCTATGTTGAAGTAGATTAAACAATATAAATGGAAATGGATAAAAAAATGGGATAAACTCAAATTCCTTGATATCTCATTTTCATTTGATATATCATCTTCCAAACTTTAAAAATATATCATTGATAAGTGGAGAAAAAGGTTGAGTATTGGATTTCCAAACCCCTTCCTTTAGCTGATAAATTTTAGGTATCTTCTAAGATTTTGGCAGCACTCACGTATATTACTATTATTTTTGGGCCTCTTTTAAAGACTCTTAAAATAAATTGGCAAAGGTTATCAAGGATTTCCTTGAGCCAATGCTAAAGAAACCCAAGGGAATCAGAGGGCTTCTTGAGATGTTTGTTATCTTCCTCATGATAAAATTGGTATGGGTATTATTGAAATTTATAGATAAATTATTGCTCTATGTGATAAATGGGTGGTTTTAAAAATTTAAGGAATGAATCTTGAAAAATTATTCTATGACACTACATTGCCTCTGGGTTACCTTATGGTAAATCTAGTTGGAAAAACATTAGGTTTCACACATTGATTGTTACCACTACTCCCATCAAGTTTAAGGGATATTTTACTACAAAAAGCATTAGAAGGCTTTCAAATTTTTCAAACCCTATTTAAAATGGGTGGGAGATGGTTTTTTTAGTGATTTATCCTTCAATGATCACAATATATAGTTTTCCATTATTACCAATTCTAGTCTCATGTTACTAAAATTTCCAAGTGTGAAATCTTTGAGGCTTTTTAAAAAAGGTATTCATATCATTAAATATTTGATTTATTATCATGATTTGAATCATTATCCTTTGATAAAATATAAATATAAGATAATCAATTTAATCTTACATTCCATTCTGTGCATTTATGAAATGATACATGATGTCAAACTGCAGAATATGCAATTAAAATCTCTTTGTCTTTAGTGGAAGGATTAGAGATGGAATTATGATCTCATTTTAAAAATTATTTTCATGTTATCTTATATAAAATAATGAACTCATTTTATTCAATGTTGGATAAGTTTAATAGGTGTTGGAATCTGAATTCCTTGCCTAGGCCTTGGTTTTCCAAACTTAACAGAATTTAGATTGCTAATCTTCAACCAAACCTCACTCACTTTCTTTGGTGTCTAGTATATTAGGGTCTTCCCCTTGGGGAGTGCCTTTTACATATTGGAAATTTTCAACCTAAGTGTCATTCATGTTCTATACCATAGTCCTTCAAACACCTTTTTTAGTATTGTCCCAAAGCTCAATCTACTTGGCAATGGATTCTTTTTTTTTTTTTAGCCATTCCACCCAGAACCATTCTCTTAGTGCATATTTTTTGGGGGGTATATTAATTAATGGTTGACATACATAGATTTTTGATGAAATTTATTTATGGAAACAATTTTATTTCAACTATGGAAAAATAGGAATTTATTTCTATTTAACAATGATGAATCATATTTTCACTTTTTTTTAATGACAAGGTGATTATTATCTCTTCAACTTGTATGCAGATTCAAGTTCAAACAGAGAAGGCAACTATTGAATTTCATCACTTTTAAGAGTTACTCAACCACTAGGGTAAATGTCATCTATAATATGATTCATATCCCCTCAGATCATCCACATCAAGTATCCTCCCCTAATGCCCCAACATTGACAAAGCTACTCTTACATTCACAATCACTTATCTACTCCTCCTTCTCATTAGGGTGGAAGGGGGAGAGTGGAGTCCATTGCCACCTTATGGGAATCCTACTAATAGCTTGTATTTGTGGACTTATTATGAGTAGGGAAGTGGTATGGTTGTAAATGTTGTTCAACCATCTTCTAGTTTGCGCATTACTATTTATTTGGCTTCAACAAACCCTATTCAAGATGGTTAGGTGGTGCTTGATCCTCATTTAGTTAAGCTTTATTCTTGATGTGCCTATCTTCCTAAGGAAAATATTCCACCTCCTCCTTATAGGGACATGTCCTGTTGTTTATCCCTTTTAATTTTTATATAGGGTTATGGGAGAATAGCCTAAAAAATGAAATAATAAACTATTATAAGAGCATGCCAATTAATTAAATTTAGATAATATAATATAATGAATCTAAAAAATGCTAAATACAAAAAATATAATTTTAATTGATATTATAATAGTTGTAATACAAATAAGAGATAATATTTAGTGAGATTATTGATATGTAAATATATCCAAGTTATGCAAGTGCAGAATTAGGTTGTATGAAGATCTGGATCCCATTGTTAGATTCTCAAAATATGCTCTCTATAAACTTGGACACTAATGTTGATCTCTAGACACTAGTGTCAACACTTATATCCATGATCCAATGCTTCTATCTAGTATGGAATATTGATTATTTTTTGAAAATTCCATGTATATCTATTAGAGTTTACTATCACGTATATTATCTGCATAGATCATGTGCATAGGTTTTGAATGTTACTCTTTTCATCAGACCCTAGCTCTCCAATTTAGGTCATATCACCTTTCCTAAAATGGGTTAGTGTTATCATGAAGTAGATATGACCTCAAGGCCCCTCTTTCAATCAACACTACCCAAATAGCTAATACTCTAAAGAGGGCCTCAAATATATGTAGTTTTACCCCTTATGTGGGCTTGTGTGTGTATAATGGTGTAATATTTGATATATAATTACATTTAGTGATCTAGTTTGTAACTTGAGAAATATTTTTCATGGGTTGTTATTTGAATGATTTAGGCCTATAATATGACTACTCCTATGATTGATATAGAAATAGGGTAGTAGAACTTAGTTTTGTAATTGATTGAATTGAGTTGAGTAGGTTCTTTTACTTGATATTTGCTCGATGGGTAATGAGTAGGATTTGATTTGTATTTATACCACACCTTTTGAAAATATCTCATAGAATGGTTAAATAAGACAAATAGGCTAACCCATACATTTTGAAATATTTTCAAATTAGATGAAATTTTAGGTACGGATACTAGATAAAAAATTGGGACATTAACATCGAATCTAGTGTCCTTATTTAGATGGTAGTGTTCGATAGGGTAGAAAACTGTTTAAGGTATGTAATTTATAGTGAAGGAAATAAATTTGGTTTTAAGAATATTGTAGTGTACAAGTGATCAATGTCAGCATAATAATATGGTTAGACCATAAGATAAACAATTATGCATAGTGAAATGGTGAATGTGAGCATTTCAAAAGAAAAGGTCAAGAACTAAAGGGTAGAGCCATGATTAGTATTTGTCAAGTGTATAATACTAAGATGCTATATTAGATTAATTTTTAGTATCTACATTCCCACCCCACACCCTTCAATCTAGTAATGCATAAGGATGAAATTACTAGTTTATATGAAAAAATGTGTACCTTGGTGTGTATAACACACCTTGCTTTGACTTGAGAACCATTTAATTTTTTTTTTAATGTGAAATGTAACCAAGAAAATATTATAGTATAAATCACTACATATAATCTAAAAATTGAATAATTGAAATACTTGAAAAAATAAAGGTCAAGGAAGTAGTACACCTATGTGTTAGTGTAACCGTCTTTCTCCTTGGTACTTTACTTGTTAGGGTGTGGAGCTAAAAGCTTCACCTAAGGAGTGAGTTCTCAAGTTGCAGGAGTTACATAGTCACCGGCGTCAGTCAGGAGTGACCAACGTCGGTCAGGAGCAGTTGAAGAGATGTCGATGTCGGTCACAGGCAAGCAGACAGGAACCGATGTCAGTTACCTGTGCGTCCAGAATGCTATTTCCATGGACAGAACTGAGTGTTTGCATGATGAGGATTAAGTCATAGTTTTAAGTCCACATCTCTATTTTGAAAAATACTGAGTTGAGCACTAGTTTAGTTAGGTGCATCTGATAGTTGTAATTGCATAGCTCATGCTTCCTAATATTATATATTGGGACAAATCTTCATAGTTCATTAGTGAATTGGTATGTACAGTATTGTAAAGTACAGGTGAATCAATCCAAGTTGTTGGAGTTGATTGTATCTCTTGAAGGAAAGAGATCTAGGAAGAGATCTATGTACATCTAAGAGAGGTGTGGAAGAAAGGAAGTTTCTTCAATTGTAATTCCTTTTGTAAAGAGTTGAATACAAGTTTTCAGGATGTTTTCTTGTATCTATTGTTTCTTGTTATATCTTATTCTAGTTGATTATCTATCTGGTTGAATTTTGTATTAATTACTTGCATAAGTGTAATCAAGTTTGTTGGTTGATCCCTAGTAAAGTGACCTCCTGATGGGCGTTTGAGACTCGTTCACAACACGCTGTCCGCCCAAATTATCTAATAATGACCAACCTCGATCACTTTCAGACCTGTTACTGGCCGATGTCGATTCTCCCTGACCGACCTCGGTTCCTGTCTGGCCGACGTCGGTCACTGTCTGACCGACATCAGTTTCTATTCTGCTGACGTCGGTTCCTGCCTGGCTGATGTCGGTCTCTGTGTTTTCCTATAAGTGATTATTTCCTTTTCTTGCGAGCTCTTTTTGGATCATCACTTCATCCAATTCTTCATTGCTCTACCCAAATTGATTCAGCTTCCTCAGCTGATCACAATACATCACCTTTTCATTGAAAACAACATCATAGCTCCTAATTATCTTGTTAGTTCCTAGATTCCAAAATCTAAAACCAAAATCATCTGAGCCATAGCCTATGAATGTGCACCTCATGGACTTAGCGTCCAGCTTCTTATTTTCTTTATCTACGTGCACAAAGGCTTCACAACCAAAAACTTTGAGATATGAGAGATCTACCTTTTTCCCTGTCCATGCCTCTTTTGGAATTCCTCCATCCAATGCTATAGAGGGTCCTCTGTTAATCAGGTACACTATTGTACCAACAGCTTCTGCCCAAAACTCTAAGGGCAACCCAACATGCAACCTCATACACCTTGCACACTCCATGATAGTTATGTTCATCCTTTTAGCAACTCTATTTTGCTAAGGTGTCCTTGGAACAGTTCTTTGCCTACGTATTCCATGCATATAGTAATACTAGTTGAATTTGTAACTGCATAACTCACCTCCATTATCCGATCTCAGGCACTTCAATCTTTTGTCTATTTCATTCTCAACCATGGCTTTCCATATCTTAAAGGTTTCAAATACATCAGATTTCTTTTTAATACAGTAGACCCATACCTTTCTTGTAGCATCATCTATGAACGATACATAGTACTGTGATCCTCCAATTGAAGCAACTTGAGCCGGTCCCCACACGTCTGTGTGAACAAGCTGCAACTTATGCCTCTTCTTTGTAGACCCAGTCTTGAGAAAGCTTACTCTTTTCTGTTTCCTGAAAACATAGTGCTCACAAAAATCTAGATCTATGTTCTTCAAATCTGAAAGCTTACCTTTAGACTTCAGAATTGTCATTCCCTTCTCACTCATGTGGCCAAGCTTGTGATGCCACATCTTTGCATCTACATCTGAAGTAGATAATACAGAAGGAGAATTGTTAGTAATACAATTACACAAGTAGAGAGTACCTTCTCTCTTACCTCTGGCTACCACAAGTGCACCCTTGGTAACCTTCCAAGTTTCAGCTATGAGAGTTACTGTAGAACCCTCATCCCCTAACTTCCCTACAGAAATCAAATTTCTCTTTAAGCTAGGAACATGCATCACATCTTTCAACACCCATGTGTTGCCATTCTACATCTTTAGCTAAAATTTACCTTTGCCAATCATTCTACATGGCTCATCATCCCCTAAGTACACTATTCCAAAATCTCCTTGGACATAGTCACTAAAATATTCCCTATTGGGGGTAGCATGAAAAGATGCACCAAAATCTAATACCCAAGATTCTATGTTATTATGCAAAGAGAATATTAAAGCATCTTGTGCAATACCTGCAACCTTGGCTTCCTCTTTTCCTTCATGTTGATTGTCCTCCTTAGGCTTTGACCAGCAATCTTTGCTTATGTGCCCAATCTTTCCACAATTCCAGCAGGCTGTTCTCCTGCCATTTCTTGATTTGGATCTTCCTCTGTTCTTAGACTTTGATCTTGATCTCCCGTTCTTGCTCTTCTCTTTCTGCCTTCCTCTGCTCTCAAGATTTAAAGCATTCCCTGATGCCTCCTCTATGCTTTTCCTGCAGATTTCCTCATTCAAGATAACACTCACTACATCATCTACTTTCAAAATATTAGAGCTAGAAGCAGTATTGCTAACTGCCATTACCAGGCTATGCCAGCTCTCTGGTAATGAGCATAAGATTAATAGAGATTTTATTTCATCATCAAATACAATTTTGACTGAACTTAATTGATTAACAATCCCATGGAAATCATTAAGATGGTTAGACACAGATCCACCTTCATGCATCTGCAAATTGAATAGCTTCTTCATAAGATAAACCTTATTAGAAGCAGAGGGTTTTTCATACATATTTGCTAAAGTGGACATTAACTCTACCGTTGACTTAGCTTGTGATAAATTAGATATCATAGTAGATGCTAGACTCAGTCTTATAGACCCCAGAGCCTTTCTATCAAGAACTTCCCATTCTTCATCATCCATGTCTTTGGGCTTCTTTGCAATCCCACCTACCAGTAAGTATAAGTCCTTTTGATACAGATAATCCTCTATCTACAATCTCCATAATTGGTAGTTCTTGCCATTAAACTTCTCCATTCTCAATTTGCTTTCTTCTGCCATTGCTGCTCCCACTCAAACAAAAATCCCTGTGAGTAACCTATAATCAATACACACTACACAGATCTGAACCACCTGTTAGTGAACCTGAGCTCTGATACCAATTGTTGCAGGCACCTAGAACAACAAACATGCTCCGATACCAACTGAGTCAGGATCTTGCTCCCTCAATAAGAGCATAAATATGATTACTCTATATAAGCAACTAATCATAGAATTTAACCAGAAAGATAAAGTAACTAGAAATATGAAACAACATAGAATATGAGAGACAATACACTATCTTGTATTAATATCATACAGAAGAAAATACAATAAAGAAGATGCCACTTCTTCTTCCACCTGTAAGGCTTGCCACACCTCAAGGACTTCTTCCACCTCTGTCTCACGGTCCCAATAACCAACTCAAATACTGAGTTGTTGTTCACCTCTACCAGCTAGTAACACTCTGCCAGTACATCAAGTATACAATCGTACTCCAAGTAGATCTCCTGCTCTCTACTGCTACTTGTAAATCACTAGACCATACTCACCATGTAGATGTCTCTACACCCCTGAAGAACCCTTGTCCTTGCCTCACCAAGTCCTTATGATTATTCAATCAGTACCTCGGTAGATCTTCTCCAAGAACTTGCAAAACCTTCAACTCTCTCTGATCAAACACTCTCAGCACCCCTATTGGTAACTAGGAGGAACACACCATTGCTCTCTTCTCTCAGAAGGAGCTTATTTCTGCTCTCTTACTCTCTAGCACACTTTTACACTACAGCCTATGAGTCTATTATATAGATCTCATGCATACAATAATTAGACTTACTTAATTACAATAATTAGACATGCAACTCAAGACCAAAAATAGCCTTTGCATGTAAACACTCCGTTCAATGAACGAACTGTCATGGAACAAGCAGTATCTTGTATTAATAACATACAGAAGAAAATATAATAAAGAAGATGCCACTTCTTCTTCCACCTGTAAGGCTTGCCACACCTTAAGGACTTCTTCCACCTCTCTCTCATAGTCCCAATAACCAACTCAAATACTGAGTTGTTGTTCACCTCTACCAGCTAGTAACACTCTGCCAGTACATCAAGTACACAACCATACTCCAAGTAGATCTCCTACTCTCTGCTGCTACCTACAAATCACTAGACCATACTCACCATGTAGATGTCTCTACACCCCTGAAGAACCCTTGTCCTTGCCTCACCAAGTCCTTATGATTCTTCAACTAGTACCCTGGTGGATCTTCTCCAAGAACTTGCACAACCTACAACTCTCTCTGATCAAACACTCTCAGCACCCCTATTGGTAACTAGGAGGAACACACCATTGCTCTCTTCTCTCAGAAGGAGCTTATTTCTGCTCTCTTACTCTCTAGCATACTTTTACACTATAGCCTATGAGTCTATTATATAGATCTCATGCATACAATAATTAGACTTACTTAATTACAATAATTAGACACGCAACTCAAGACCAAAAATAGCCTTTGCATGCAAACACTCGGTTCAATGAATGAATTGTCCATGGAACAAGCAGTTTTGGAACTGCCACAGGCGACCGACGTTGGTCCCTGTCTGCCTGGAGGTGATCGACGTCAGCTGACCTCCTGCCGATGTCGGTTGCTTTTTGCTCACACCTTCCGTCGTCGGTTGCCTTCTACACTGCACCCTACCGACACCGGTCTCCCTGGAACTCAGCAACCTTCTCCCTATTTGCACTAGTTGAAGCTTTTAGCTCCACATCCTAACAATCTCCCACTTGGAGATAAACAACTGCAACTATACTTGTATCTATACATTGTCTAATTTGTACCCTGGTTTGTATCCCTTTTCAAGTTCTATCCTGAAGACTAACCACCACACACACTGTGATGCTCTACCTTTTGTCTTGTCATCCAAGTGACTCCCTTGTCATCCAAGTAACCTACCGCATCCTCATCTACAAACCCATGTAGAAAATAACTTGACCCTATATAACATGTGCACCTGCTTCTGGTCCCTCTAAGAATCCACTAAACTGCCCTCCAGTACTTATTTCTTGAATTGGCTCCATACTTTTTGACAACTCCCACTGCCTGGGAAAATTCAGGTCTACACTAGACTCATGTGATTTCGAACACCTGTTCTAAGCTCTGCTTAAACTGTCCAACCCTTGGTGTGCTTCTTGATTCTGCATCCTGCGTCTTGAACCTTGCCAACACCTTCTTCACATCAGCTCCTATTTGAGACAAAATCAACCTGTGATCCTCCATGTCTCTTATGCTAAAGAATTTTGCTGCTACCAAATTCTTCATAACATACTTCTGAAACTAACTTTACCTTTTAGCTCAGAAACTCCCTGCATATGTAAACCTGCAATAAGCAACCACTCCACATACAGTAACAAGATAATGTCATGACTCATCATCCACTTGGTAAAGAAAAACAAACCACAATAGTTACACTGACATTGACTAAAGCCATGCTTAGTCATCCCCCTATCAAAACCTGTACCACTATCCTGCAGCTACCTCAAGACCTTATACCTTGGCCTTCCGTCTCACTTATCTATTTCCGCTCTTCTTCATCTTGAACATCCATTCATCTCTCAGTGCTTCCTTCCAGCTGGTAACTCCACCAAAACATACCTATTTGATTCTTCTCCAAGGAATAACAATCCTCATCCATGCCAAGCTCCCACTGTTTCTTGGATCTACCTATTCTACTTCTTTAATGACTTCTTGATTCTTGACCATCAGTGAGCAACAAGTAGTGTAAAGAAGGGAAATGATGAATTTGAGGCTTACTTACCCTTTCAGTCCTCCATATGGGCATTTGAGACTCCTTAATAACTTATTGTCCACCCAAAATCCATCTCAGTGACCGATGTCGGTCACATCTTAGTCTGCACCACACTGTCCTCGATTACCTGCGACTGCATCCTCACCGACGTCGGTCCTTGTGATGGATGCCAGTTTTTACCTATCCCTGAGCTGTCGACATCAGCCTACACATAGCCGATGTCGATCACTGTAAGGACGTCGATGTCGGTTTTCTAACCGATGTCGGTTTATGTGTTTTCCTTGTGAGTGACAAATTTTACCCACGAGCTCCTTTTTGGTCATAACCCTGTTAAAATTAACACAACCCTTCTCAAAATAAATTAGTTCCCTCACCTGATCTCTGTCTGTCATCTCTTCCATGAAAACCAAGGCTTTCTAGTTTTTTAGCTTGTCAAAGGCATCTGACCTCCGCCTAAAAACTTGCATTCTCCTCCTACATATGTGACTAAGCCTACGAAGCCACATCTCTGCAACAGAAGGTGAATCAGTAATATAAATAGATAGATAAAGGATACCTACTTTCTTACCAACATCTAATTCAAGTGCGTCCACTGTGAGAGTTACTGGGCATCTCTCATCACCCAAATTTCTTGAAGAAATTAGACTCATCTCCAAGATTGGTCCCTGCATGACCTCCTCCAACACCTGTGTGTCATCCGTCTGCAATTTTAGCTTCACTTCCCCTTCGTTAATCATCTGACAAGGCTCTCCAACCCCTAAACAAATCTCTCCAAAGTCTCCCTGGACATACTCATGAAAAGATGCTCTATTTCAGGCTACATGGAAAGAGGCAACATAATCTATGAACCAAGATTCTACTTTATCCAGAACACCCTGTGCAACGTTACCTACAACACCTGCTCCTTCTTCATACTGATCTTCTATCAACCATCAATCTTTGTTTCCCTACCTTTTCTTTCCATCAATCAGACCGTTCGTGCTATTCAATTTCTCCATCCATAGCTTACTTTCTTCTGCCATTGCTATACTCCTTGAAATACTTGAAATAATTGAAATACTTGAAAAAATAAAGATCAAGGAAGTAGTACACCTGTGTGTTAGTGTAACCTTCTTTCTCCTTGGTACTTTACTTTTTGTGAAGATGCTTCTTTGTGAAGCATTGGATATAGAGTTTCACAACTAAACCTTGAAGATGTGAATAGGGATATTGGAGGGTAATCATGCCCCTAATTTGGTTTAAGGGTGAGTTGTGACATGACCATTTAAATCACTAAATCTCAATATTTCACTAAAATTTTGCTTTATTTTCTTTAGAAAGAAAGTTGTAAAAATTGAAAGAGGGGTAAGGTTAGTAGAACCTGATGTATTGTGCATGCATGAATCCATATGATTATAGATACTCCTCTTTGTCTAGGGAAGATGACCTGTAAATAAGAAATCAATCTAGAAAATGGTGGATTAGTGAGATAGTAGGATGGATTGCCTAGCATAAGGTAGATCAAAGAATCACAAGATTCTTTAGAGGATATCAATCCACACTTTTAAAAAACTTAAGTTATAATATGCTAAAAATAAGTGCTTGCATGAAATAATAGAAAGTGTAGACCCCTAATCTGGCCACCAATAACCTCTAATCAGGGTTTTGAGTAATTTCCACCAAAGTGCACAATTTGGCCTAAAAACACTAAAACATGCTAAATGATGTGAAACTGACATATCCAAGTGCCTATTTTGGCTATAGTCCCACTAAATGGGATAGTGCAATTTATGGGCCAACTAACTTTGATCAAATCATTTTGAGTCAAAATACCAATTTTGTACCTAGATGCTCTAGATTACTCTTTTTATATCAAATTTCTTGTATGGGACATGTGCCTTTGTTATTTTGTGTTGACAACATCCTAAATGGGATAATAGATCCAACACATCTAACATTGACTTCCAATTCTAATCTAGTCAAATTTTGGACCAATAACAAGGTATTCTAGTCAATTTGAGTAATTTATGCACAAAATGCTTAATCATGCTTAAGAGCTAGTTAAACCAAGTTAGAGCCTAATTAAAAATTCAATGGAAACTTGTAGAATAATTATTTTTGGAAATGAATATTGATTATCTACATCATCAAGTGACCTCATTTCTTGGGAAGACATCCCTAGGCCATAAATACCACAAATATCAAGGTTAACCCCTTTCATGCCTCATCAATGCCCTCCATGCCACTTAATTTCTCTTCTATCCCAAATATTGATGAGCCTATTTATGAATTTTAATTAAAAATTTGGATTAATCCTTAGCCACACATCTCAATCCTTAGATGGATGGTGCAGGTTGATTCTACCCATTTGCAAAAATCTATAAATAGGAGGCCTTGCCACATAAATTTTAAGTCTTGAGAATGCAAAGTTATAATGCACAAATAATTTCAAAAGCTATTTCAAATAGTGTTACCATGCCAAATTGATTCCAAGCCAAGCCAAGCCAAATCCAAAGGTGCTTAGAGGAGGTGGAGGCTAGTCAAGCTCCATTGCAACAAACTTCATGAGCACAAGCCAAGCAAGCCACTACAAAAGCATTTGGAGCATCCAAGAAAGGTGAAAGATCCTTGTTTTTCCTTACTTTTTAGTTGTGTATCATTTATTTTTTTATTAAGCTCATCCTAGTAACTAGGAATGAAGGTGTTAGTTTAGTGTGTTGTTTGTCAATTTGCTTTGTTCATTTTATCACTAACAGAATACTAATCTCCTCTTCTTAGTCAAATTCCTAGTTCACATAATGGCATGCCCTATGGGACTGAATAACTTCACAAAATTGATCACAATGCTCCCCCAAGAAATTCACTAACTTTTTTTTATGTAGAATCTTGGAGTGGGAGAATCAAAAGAGTGAAAAAATCAAGAAAAACACATTTTTTGGTAAGTGGCGGGTTTGACTGGACATAGTCATAGGATTATTTTGCAACTCACGATATTGTCATTCAGACTCATGGTATTATGCTTAGCCAATTTTATTTTTAGACTAACTTTGTGTTTTTGTGTATGGGTTAATAATACTGATACTTTAGAAGTCGTGGGATTGCTTTGCAACTTACAGGGTTGCGTAACTAAGTCATGGTATTATCTAACTATTAGCAGTTAAGCGATAATACCACAACTCATGAAGTGTTGGGATTATCTTGCTACTAGAAGGATCATCAAACCAATTCAACGTATTATGACCAAAATGTCTATGGTTTACAATACCACAACTTTTAAAGTTGTGGGATTGTCTTGCAAGTAGCAAGATTATCATTTAGAGTCATAGTATTGTGAATAAATGATTAGCGATTAGTTACAATACTGTAAATCTTAAAGTTTCAGAATTGTCTTACAAGTAGTGGGATTGCTCTGTCAAGTAGCGGTATTACACCACTATGTCAACCCAAAAGCTCATTTTCCTAGGTTAATTATTTCATCTTAAAAGTGCTTCAAAGCTAAACCACTTGCTAACATTTTTCTTATAAGACCAACTTGGAAAATTGTTAAAACATGTTTAAATCATCTTTTACATGCTTTAAAATGAACTAAGAACATTATTTTGGTGCTTAATGTAACATTTAGGTGCTTAAGTAAGTTTTTATATCATTAGTTTTCAAAGTTTATAATTTTAAAACCAAGGGGTCAAATGAAAACCACTAAATCTTTCATTTGGGATTAAAATTGAACACACTTGTCAATTTTGTTTTCATTATTTCAATTAGCACTTTGTTTTTTCAAAATACAAGGATGTTACATGTATGGTTTTCCATTTGTCCCCTTTAGGGAAACCTTGGAATCAAAAGCATTTTCCTTATTTGTAAATTGCCTAGTCTAAGGCATAGAAAGAACATCATCTAAAGCACTCCCCCAAAACTCACAAAAGTATTGGGTGACCTTGACAATGACCCTAAATTCTTTCTATTTTAAGATTTCTTTATTTCATGTAAACTTGGCTTACGAGGGGGATGTCATTACCTCCCATGAGTTATTTAGGGAAACTTTGACCTAAGGTTTCATCTCCTGGCATTGACTTCTGTTACTCCTTCTGAGGTGCACGTGGGATGTATCTACATTTAGACATCATATTACAATAAGTGAACAGTAGGATGTAGTGGTTGTAAAAAGGACTAGACCTTTTTACAACTAGCCAATGTGTGGTTACCCAATTTTTGTACTTGTCTTTTGCATCATTTGACATGAAAGTCATTGTATAATTGATTCCCCTAAAAATGTTCAAAAGCTTGCTAGTTCAGTCAACCCCATATTACCATAGCCTTGCTAGGATTTATATGATTATACTTAGTGTATTTTGGTTATTTTTGCTTGGTATGTTTTGAGACTAAAACTTGTTGTTTGTTCATAAGCCATGTCAAAACAATGTATTTGAGTTAATGAGGGTAGTAGTATGTTGTCCAAATCATGTCAAAACATTTTGAGCCTTTTGAGTCTTTAAAACATAACATAGATCACATCATTCATGCATGCGTATGTCATTAAGGTGCTTAATTTGTTTCAAGACTAGTTTACCTTGTATCAAAAGCCATTGTTTCAAATCATGTTATGTATACCATTTAGACCTTTGTCTTATGTTGTCATGTTGTCCAATCTTGTCTCGCTTGTTTAGTCAAATCCTAGTTTTCAACATTGAGTTTTCAATTAATCTTTTCAAGTTTGGATTCAAACATTGATTGATTTTTGTTTAGGCCTTAATTCGTGGGAATGATACATATATCTTTCTCTTTTGGGTTACATAACTTTGGTTAATCAATTACCCAAATTTGAAAACTATTGATGGTTTGTTTGTTCAGTACCTATCCTTATCATTGTTTGTGCCTTTATTTGAGAAACATAATCTTTATTCAAAGAGCCTTTTATCTTATGGCTTATGCCAACTTATCATGTTTATTTTTTGATTATGTGTGCCAGGTCTATGTCAAAGTTGTTTTCAAACTTGTTATATTAAATCAAATCACATCAGCCTTGATTTCAAGTATAGATTTTGATTTCATTTGGCCAAAATTCCTAGCATATGCATGCTTGTTTGAGCCTAGCTTTTGACTCCATGTTTTGATAAAAGACCTAGTAATTTACTTTTCCCTTTCCTACTTTAGACCTTGTTTGAAACACTTTGACCTAGACCTTTGATAGGCTAGTTTTTATTTAGATGCTTGAAATTTTGTGTGTATAACATATTATATTAGAAATTTGATGTTAGACTATTTTATGCCAAGTCTTATCACAAACCATTTTGGAGATACAACTCCACCTTCAGACCACATTGGAGATATAACTTTACCCTTTCGATAAAGTTAGATCAAGTTTGAACCATTTGTCCTTTGGACATAGTTTTTTAGAGTTTATAAAACTCTGAGCCTTTTTATTTATAGAGCTTTTATCATTTATGCAAATATGTCTAGCTACATCTATGGTGGAGTCATGCATAATCCAACTTATGATGGATTAACTACACAAAATGATTTTTATGGCTTTAATCAAGATCTCAATGATGATAATATGGTTTGTGAGATAGATTTTTATCCACCTCATAATAATCATTCATGGAAACAAAGTCATGATCCAGCTCACAATCCAACTCAAGACCTTGATTGGTATGAAGAGGCTTGTGAGGAGGACTTTGAATACCCAACTATATATAATTTTTTTTGGGCTATGGATCCATACCCTCTTTACAATAATCAATAGGTGGAACATAGTCAAGAACTTGCTTATGAGCCAAATCATGACTGGGATGATATGGTTTATGAGTAAGACTTGGATGTTTTGGCTTATGTAAGTAATTAGGCTCCACCACATCATACCATTTTTATTCCAAGACCATAATGTCACACCATTCCCATACCAATACCTCATCCTTTGGTTTGTGCGAGCAATTAGGCTCCATAATGCCAAACCATTTCTATACTAGGACCTCATCCTTTGGCTTATGTGAGCAATCAAGCTCCACAATGCCCCTTTATCATTCCAAGACCTAGTCCTTTGGATTTTACAATCAATCAAGCCTCATAACTCCCTATCGTTACCATTTTAGGACTTCATCCTTTGGCTCATGCAAACAATCATGCTCCATAATGACCTACCATTATCCAACCATAAGTAATTCCTCATCTAGAACGAATCCCATCCAAACCTCAACTGATCTAATCCTTAGAAGACTAAGTTATGTTCAAAATTGGTATTTTCCAACTCATTGGAAACCAAGGCTAAGAGAACCAACCAATCTGAGATGTTTCTATTGAATCAATTATTTGTGATAAGTCAACCTATGATGAATTCCTTATTGATCCTATATCAGTTGTCAAGGAGTCCCACTCTGATGAGCTAGTATTTACTGAGTCACTTATTAATGATTATAACCACCTTTAGGCAAATCATTACCTTGACCATGTGCCTATTATTCAAGAACCTCCTATTAACAAGCCAGTCTCTGAGGAGTTGTCTCTTGACCTTTTTCCCATCCTAGAGGAGTCCCACTCTAACAAACTAGTTTTTATAGAGCCCATTATGCCATCATAGGTTGTTACTTGTCTAAAACCAAATATTCAATAAGACATCATTATAACAAAGTACCCATCATATGAAGAATCAAAGTTAGATTCAGGTTCTATTCTTGAACAAACATCATATTTACCATTAGAATCTAAATCAACATCAACTTCAACATTAGATTTAGAGTCCCTTGAGTTAGAATCAGATTCAGAAGAAGAATAGGTTTGTGGTTGTTACAACATTCATTATGCATGTCTTATAGATCAATTTGAATACATTTATGATCCTTCTATGATTTTTGAGGATGAGTACTTTAGCTTTGACACAAGTTATCCTAGTATCTTCTAAAAGGATTGTGTAGCCTCTCCCCATTCCATTACTATACCAAAGGCCATTACCATCAACCAAAATAGCCATATTATTGACATTCCATCTCCCACATGTGTTGATTGGGATCGATAGAATCCCACTTTGTTAAATTTCATCCATGGTGACATAGCAATTGAAGAAGAGTAAGGAGGACAAAACCACATTCATGTAGCAAAAGAACACTCTCTTGGTGAAATCATTTCGAAGGTGCTAGAGGACAATCAAAGTCAAAACTTAGCATATTCTAGTGAAACTTTTTTGGAAGCGCTAGAATAAAAGCAAATTCAAAAGCTAATGTTCATTATTGAAACATTCTTAGAGGTGATATGAGACAATCAAGATAACTTCATTGGTGAAAACCTCTTCAAGGCACCAATAGTTGAGCACAAAATTTCTTCACTGCTTCATGAAGACAAAATCAAAATAGCTTCCTATCTACAATCTAATTAGATGATAGCTACTCTCAAACCCATATAACAAAAAAATTTGATATTCCTATTGAGAGAACAATTCTTTGGCCCCGTCACAACCAAAATTATGTCGAATATGATATCAACAACATATGAGTGACTGAAAGTCCTGATCTTCATTTATTTCCCCACCATTATACATTCTATTATTAGTATGTCATTCCATTTCACAAACAAGACTATCATCCATTATTTGTCCCTATTTACCCTCCATGGTCGCACTTTCCTTTGCAGGGGCTACAAAGATACCTTATCTTGACGCTTAAAGGAATCAAAATCAATGACCAATGACTATCACAAAAAAATTCTTACTAAATCTACAGGCTATTCTTGATAGAGTAGTTATTCAAATGAGGTGTGGGATAAAAATTAACATGATCAATTATTCTATTTGTATCATTTTTTTATTAGGACATGCATCTCCATCTCAATAAAAAAACATAATCATATGCCATTTACCACACCCAAGCCAAAAACATGTACCATACTATTTCACATTGCCATCCATTGTCATTGTTACATATCCATTTGCCATTGTTTCATATTCCTACTATTCACCATATCACTTGGGAGTAAACCCTCTTACCATTTTATCCATCCTATCATTCTACTCCTATCTAGACCAAAGCCTATTTTTAGTTATCCTACCCAATCCTATTTTGATCTTGGTTCCTTTGGTTCTTCCTACACTTTTCATGAGAGGATTATAATCAAGTTTCAATAATCAATCTAATTCATGTTTACAATGTCAATCTATGAAAGTAGTGTGATAGTTGATCTGACAAGATATCTTTCATTTTCCATCCTGTATTAAGCTTGTTTATGTGAGCCTGATTATAACTGCCTATGGGTAAATCAGTGTTTCACCAGTCTTGCTACTAATTATAACCACCTATGGAAAAATTAGTATCATTTACCTATGTCATTGTATCCTAGTTATAACCACCTATGGGTAAACTAGGGGCAACACTTGTTTACCATGCATTACCACATCACCTTGCCATCATTGTTTTCATTTGACTGGCCATTTGCCAGATTTGAGAACTTGTTGGGACCTAGTTGGTTTTTATTTACCTTTTATGTGGATAAAATTACTATGACTTGAGGTCATCTCAGGACTATGTAGGTCATACTTAATTCATGATGAGGTCACCTCAGTCTCCCTTTCCATACACTCTCACATTTTGTGAGCAACCTAAGCCAAATGCTCTTGCCATTTTGTGAGTAGGTATCTTGTCATTCTCTATTGAGTTAAGATACCTCAAAATGCTAAAAATATTCATAATATTACAAAATCCAAAAACATTTGTCCTATCTAGGCCTAGTTAGTTATCCTTGATCTGCCTTACTGGGGCATGGTCATTGTTAGGATGCTTTCTTTTGCTTTTGTTTTCAAGCTTTCTAATTTTTTGTTTATTTTAGGTTGTTTGTTTGTTTATTTGCTTATTTGTTTGCTTTCAACACTGTTGCCTTGACTTGGTCTATATGCATTCATTGGGTGATTCCCTAAGCACATTATTCTTGAATCTATCCATATTCATCCATTAACATTGTTATCATGATTTTTTTCATTGGTGCATTGTTTGTGAGTGTTTATTGAATCAAGAGTCAATCTCTATGCACATTTTTTCCAAGTCTTCATGGTGTTCTATTATGAAGCCTACCATCACATGCTACAAAAAAATTAGCTTCAATAAGGTCTATAATCAATGGAGCCACAAAAAATTTCTCCTTGACACCTTGGCAAAATCCTTCCATCCCACCCTTGATCAAATCAACCCATTAACCATTCTAGTTGTATCATTGCTAATAAGGATGAGCATCTCCTCATTGGTAGGTACAAATTAATCTTTTCTAATGATCAATATTATTCTCTTTTCATCTCTTTCATCACTTTGAACCCACTCATTTTTAATCTTTATTCCAAGTTATATCCTTGAATTATGCCTACTAATCAGCCCTAACTGGGGCACAATCATCTTTAACTAATCTAGGTCCTCTTAATGATTATAACAACCTGTGGGAAAATCATTATTTTGAATTTTATTCCTTATTATAATATCCTTTAGGAAAATTAACATCCTTTTTAAATCAATGCATGCAAGCATTTTCTTATTTGAATTAATCTCAACCATGGGTTAATTCCACCTTTCTTCATGCTTTTTTTTAGGGACCATCCATCAAAAAATGTGACAGCCACTCCTTTGAGGGGGCATCATCATAGGCTTCCCAAAACCATTTAGAGCTTTGTTATTCAACCATCATCTTATTTTTACCATACAAGCCATTTCTCATTATTTGAGAAGACATTTTTTTGACTATGGTTTGCAACATCTTCCCAAATAGGGGCAAATTGTAGACACCTAAATCTGGCCACCAATAACCTTCAATCAATATTTTGAGCAATTTTCACTAAAGTGCATAATTTGGCTTAAAAACACTAAAACATACTAAATGATGTGAAATTGAAATATCTAAGTTCTGATTTTACTTAGAGTATCACTAAATGGGATAATACAATTTATGGGCCAGCTAACTTTGATCAAATCATTTTGAGTCAAAATGCCAATTTTGCACCTAGTTTCTCTGGATTGCTCTTTCTATCAAATTTCTTGTATGGGACATATGCCTTTGTTATTTTGAGTTGAGAAAATCCTAAATGGGATAATGGATCTAATGCATCTGACATTGACTTTCAATTCCAATCCAGTCAAATTTTGGACTAATAACATGGTATTCTAATCAATTTGAGTAATTTGTGCACAAAATGCTTAATCATGCTTAAGAGCTAGTTAAACCAAGTTAGATCCTAATTAAAAATTCCATGGAAACTTGTTGAATACTTATTTTTGTAAATGAATATTGAATATCTACATCATCAAGTGACCTCATTTCTTGGGAAGACATCCCTAGGCCATAAATGCCACAAATATCAAGGTTAACCCCTCCCATGCCTCATCAATGCCCTCTATGCCTCTTAATTGCTCCTCTATCCCAAATATTGATGAGCCTATTTATGAATTTTAATTACAAAATTGTATTAATCCTTAGCCACACATCTCAATCTTGATATGGATGATTCAGGTTGATTCTACTCATTTACATAAATCTATAAATAAGAGGCCTTGCCACATAAATTTTAATTCTTGAGAATACAAAGTTATAATGCACAAATAATACCAAAAGCTATTGCAATTAGTGTTACCATGCCAAATTGATTCCAAGCCAAGCCAAGCCAAAGGTGCCAAGAGGAGATGGAAGATAGTCAAGCTCCATTGCAATAGACTTCATGAGCGCAAGCTGAGCAAGCCACTAAAAAAGTTTTTGGAGCATCCAAGAAAGGTGAAGGATCCTTATTTTTCATTATTTTTTAGCTGTGTTTGTCATTTGTTTTTGTTATTAAGCTCACCCTGGTAACTAGGCATGAAGGTGTTAATTTAGTGTGTTGTTTGTCAATTTGATTTATTGATTTTATCACTAACACAATACTAATCTTCTCTTCTTAGTCAAATTCCTAGTTCATAGAAAGTACTAAAATCAAATACAAGAAATTCTAAAAAAGAAACAAGTGATTTTGACTAAAAATAGAGATAAATGATTGAATACTAATGATAAATTACTCGTACTTGATTTAGAAAATAAGTTGAAGTTTTGTGATGAACCAAAAACTAAAAAAGTGGAATTTAGGTATGGATAGATGGGTTAAATTAGCTGTTAATGTGAAAATAGACACATAATGACCATCGACAATCTAGATATGATTAGTGATGTTTAGGTGACCATTGGTGGTTATTAATTTTTGGTGGTTAAGGAGGTACATCGGTGGTCAGGTAAGACCATCGATGGTTATTATGGGATCTAGTTTCGAAAAATAAATTTATTGAAGAGAGTTACAGAGAGGTTTTGGGTGTGGTGTTTGGGGTGAATGTTGGTCACGAGATAGGAAATGATACTCAAAGGTATCTAGTTTAAGGATTAGGTGTTTGGGTGAGTGAGAATGGTTTGTGGGTTATTTTGGGTAGGAGGTGAAATGTCTAGGGTTGCAAAAATCTAACACAAGAAAGTGAGGTGAAAGAGAAATAAAAAGGACAGACATAAGCAATGAAACAAATAGAGATAATTACTGAATATTGATAAAAAAACATAAATACTTAGCTTCTAGATTCACTTGGGATTCATAACCTCTTGTACCTACTTGATATAGCCTAATGATGATTTTAACCTTCTCTTCCTCTCTTAATATAGAGGAAAGGAAGGTTCAAATCAAAGAGTTTATCAAATAGTCTAATCACACATTGATTATGAAAATAATAGACTAAATTTATATAAAAGTAATCAATGAGTGAGTTGCAGTCAAACTGTAGTTGATTCTTTTGATCATGCAAGAGTTTAAGTAACCATCAAGGTCAAGGTCAACCATCGGTGATCGAGGGTCAATCATTGGTAGTTAGTGAGATTAATCATTTTCACTTATGTTTAACAGTTGAGAAGTTAGGAAATGGTCCAAGGTAATTAAAAAAGGGGGTTATGGGGTGATTATATGATTAGAAACACATTGCATGGTTTTTGAGTGTCTACATTTTGCCCCTTTTTATTATGTAGTTTTTATCATTAAGTTACAAAATAAAAAATAAAGAAGTAAGTAGAAGGTTGGATGCCTCGAGTATGGGAAGAGGTGTTCCCCTCAAACTGAGAATCGATGAGGTGAAATAGAGTTGGGTTCAGGTTTGTTAAGAAGATATGTGGGTCACAAGGTTGGTGATAAGGTTGGTTAGTTGATAATTTAAACATGAATAAACACAAAGAATGTGACTAAGTGTGATATCATAGATCATGCATAGATTAGGCTACCATAATTGAGGTAGTTGTTAAAATAAACATGGACTAAAAGGATAGGTGATAGGGTAAGTAGGCCATAGTATTAGGCATAGTTGATATGGGTGACTCTTATAAACTCAAGTTTCTTAGGTAAGGTTGATGTAATCCTAGGTATCTGAGGTAGGATGTGATCCTAAGAAGATAAAATAACCATAGGTGTCAGGACCACAAAGGGTCATGCTTTGAGTTACCTAAATGGTTGGTGCACAAAAAGAGTGTAAGTTAATCAAATATGGCAATGTAATCAATGTGGTCAAAGTGACCAAGTCAAGGTTGTCATAAAAAAATGTGAATGGTGGGCCAAAATGACCAAGGTGATGTTATTTCATTGGTTGGTTGGTTGGTGGAGAAAGAGTTTCTCTCTAATGGTTGCATGATTTTGATAAGGTGGTTATTGGAGAAAGTGTTGGTTGGGATGGAAAAACCCTAGAGGGTTGACCATTTATGATCAGTATCAACTGTTAATACTTACTTAGTGATTGTCGATGGTTAAAAGGAAACCCTAAAATGGTGACCATAAATGGTTAAAAGTGGGTTTTTTTTTGCTCATTAGCAAATTGACCCATGATAATTCTCATTTTCATCTTGTGTGAAAATGATGATGGTTTATCTTATACCAAATGAGTGAGTTCGATAGTGTCTAATCAAGAGTTGACTGAGGAGGTGGAGGTTGATTGAGGTGAGAAAAAGTAGATTTGAGAGCCAACCAAGATGCAACAAGGTAGGGGAAGATCATGAGGATGAGTGGCAATGGTGGTTTAGAGGGCTTCGCCATGATGGAGGATGCATAATGAGGTAGGGGTAGAGCTTGGGGCTAAGAAGTAGTAGTGGTTCTAAGGGCTTCACCATGATGGAGGATGCATAACAAGGTAGGGGTTCCTTGAATTTTTAGTTTTTATTATGATTTTTAATTATTTTGTTGTGGCTAGGTCAAGTGTTGAAAATTGGGGGATCTTAGTTTTTGGTATGAAATTTGTAGGGGGGTGAAATGGGTTGAGGTAGTTAAGGTAGGGGAGGGTCATAGAGGTTTAGGTAGAATTTAAGTATTTTGTTGATTTTTTTGGGGTTGGATGGGTTAGACCTAGGTTTAGGTCATCGATGATCACCACATAGTGACCATTGATGGTTGTTATCAATCATCAACAGTTGATAGGTAGTCATCAAATGGTTAGTGTGTGGACTACTAGTGATCCACCATTAGACCATCAATAATTGAGGGTTGATCAATGATGGTTCTTTAAGGAATAATCACTGATCAATACTCAGCCATCGGTGGTTAGGCATAAGATTGGTTATAAGTTTTAAAGGTTAGTTTAGGTATGTGTGAAGGTAGGAGGTGTGAATGGAATGGGATAGAGAAGGTAGGGGTTAGGAATGGGTGAAGGGTAGGATTTGTGTAAAGGAAGTAAGGTAGGATAGGTCTTAAGATAAAACATGGTTTAGGTAGGATTTGGTTAACATTATGTAAATAAGTTAAGGTAAGGGTGAGGGTTAATAGGTATAATATATAGTCAATGTTTGACACGTAAGTTAAACTAATGTATACATCTAACTTTGTAGGTGAGGGAGAAGATGTAGATACAAGACTGAGTGCCTCAGCTCCTAGATGAGGTACACAGGGCTATGACAAACCAAGAGTGGGAGCATATGACTGTAGTGGGCCTATGGAGTATGAGGTATTATTAGAACATACCTAAAGATGTAGCTATATTGGTGGCCCTCATCAAAATATGAGATTCAACTACCAACACTTTCTTAATTCTTACTAAAAAGATTACCATCCTACCAGAGGATATTCATCTGATTTTGTAGCTACCAATATGGGGTGAGCTAATAGATCATATTGACAGTGAGGAATGAGATGCACGCATGGATAAATTATTTGGTGTAGACTTTATTCATTCTAAGTGGCCTAT
Organism: Torreya grandis; assembly: GCA_037957365.1. Lineage (NCBI taxonomy): Eukaryota > Viridiplantae > Streptophyta > Pinopsida > Cupressales > Taxaceae > Torreya > Torreya grandis. The sequence goes on from JARHVA010001535.1 coordinate 2,101,385, forward strand.
GGGAGGTTTAAAATATGCACCTATATATTAGATGGATAGGAGAGGGAGACAAATTATCATGATGATGATAGCCATTACCTATTATGTACTCCCAAATTCTAGTAGTGGCAGATTTCCCTTTTTATTGTTGGGTGTTCTTGTTGACATGATGATCAACCAGATGGTGTTTTCTTGGGCCTTGGTTTTACTAGTTCATATCTATCGAGAACTTTGAGGATATAAAGTATATAATCATTATGTAATCAACATCAATTTTTTTTTTTGCACTATTGGGCATATGAGCACATTAGGGTGATTTGACTAGGTGGATTGCCATGGCACATATGGACCCAAATGGACTTTAGAGTTAGTTTCATGAGGTGGAGAGTTGATTATGCACTTATAGAACCAGGGGGAGTAGCATGAGACTTAGAGTGGTATAGGGATAGGTTGGAGGCACTAATGGATGGAGAGGTTATCTAGAGGCTATATACTAGATTCCCAACATGGGTGAGCTATTCGAGGTAGAACCTATCACTACAAAGTTATAGATGGATATATGGGAGATAAGAGCATGAAGTGGAGCTCATCCCATTTGAAAAGGTCATGAGTCAATTTAGGCTTGTGTAAGGTGTCCCAAGTGATTTTTTGAGATACAAGAGAGAGGATGCTAAGGCACCACTACCTCTACCACAACCTGAGGATATAGAGATTGAATGTGAGGAGCTACTACTGGCCACATTTATTGATGATATAGGGGTTACATCAAATTACCTTGTATGGTTTTAGGTGCATTATGTATTAGAAGTGTTTGGGGGAGATGGTGCAAAATAGGCTACCAATTTAAACATGGTGGAGGGGGTGGGGATTAGATGGATGTGGATGCCCCTAACAGGTATGCACTTATTTTATAGAGAGATTAGGTGAGGGTGGCTCTAGATGTGGTACAAATAAATTTAGTAGTAGTGACCCTAGAGAGAGATATGGCATAGGGCCAGGTGGCCACTCTTACACAGGAGAGGGATCAAGTGAGGGCATAACTAGCCTTGGTCACATAGGAGAGATATTCTCTAAGACAGGTAGGAGGGGGTCACCAACACTTGTAGGACTATCAAGGACCATTCTTATGGAGAGGTATGTGGCCACGGTCAAGGATCTTAGATATTATGAGGCATTGGTCTTTAGATAGCTTCCATATGAGCCCTAATATGGTGAGTACAAATCATTGGTTACTGGGGGAGTTATTAGTGTGAGACTGGGTCAGTGGGTTGCATCTACAGGTGCATAGATAGGGCTAGGAGATAAATAGGCTCTAGGGAGTAGTAATGCTCCTCCACCTTAGACTCCTATAAGATGCCTATTTTGATGTAGTATATGACTTTGATACCATCTTGTGAGTTGATGTAGTGAGATGTACATTTATTTGTGAGAGACATGGATATTTATGGTATATTTACGATTATTTTTATTATGGACTCATGATGTTATCATGGTTATGGATGTGGCTTATGGTTTATGGTTATTGGTTATTAGTGATTTAATTTATGATATGATGATGTTGTTTATGATAGGATTATGATGTTGTGATGTTATTATGATTTTATGAATGTTTATTATGGTTATGGATGATTTATTTTATGTTCATGATGTTGCCTACGATGTTATTGGACATGAAATGATGTTATGATTAACACTTCTCTTATGAGTAGATGTATGTTTCGTTATAAATGTAGAAGTTTTAAATTAAATAATATATGCTTCTTTATCTAGATAGACATGTGATGGATAACATATGTGGATGACTCATTTAAAAATAAATGATGAAAGGGTTATATATGTGGAAAATGGTTGTGATTAGTTGATGTGATTGGTTAGAAGGGTGAAGTGAGGTTTGATGTATGAGATTTTAATTTATTAAAATGGTTTTATGGTTAAAAACACTTAAGTGAATAAGGTAATCACATTTTTTTTAATGAATTACATTTGCTTAGATGAAATTTAATTGATCTTAAAACACATGGAGTAAGTTTGGACAATAAAACTAGATGTAAGAAAAGAAAAGAAAGATAAAACAATCAAAAGGAAATTGTCTAGTGAATGTATCAACAAATAGTGTTGAGAAAATAAGGAGACATGATGCTTCTTATTTGGCAAGGACCAAAAAAACCGAAAGTTAGTTCATGAACATCCCTTTACATGCTTCAAATCAACATTTATAAATTAATTAAAAAGTGTCTTGATCACATAGTGTCAAGGAAGCTCAAAATCCCTTGTTTTATAGAGGGTATAAAGGGGAGATGGATGAAAAAGTAACCTTCATGTGAGGGTATCTTGCATTTTTTGTAGGTTGCCAAAGATTTAGTATGAAAAAATCTATGTCACAGATGGTGTAGACTAATCAATGCAATAATTCTACTTATGAAAGTCAATTATGACCTCCAAATAATGGCTCTTTTGAGATTTTGCTATTGCATTGAGAGGTTGGGGAAGTTGATCGATGCAAGAAGCCTCCAGTTAATTGATTACTTTTGACAAAATTTTTTACCTATCCATCCTTCAAGGGATTGGTTTAAGCTTTTTGAGACTTGTTTTAGGCTTTGTGACAATTGTCCTTCAAGGGAGTAGTCTACCTTTCATTGAGCAGTTTTGATTGATTTTGGCAGTTATCCTTCAAGGGAGTAGTTTGCTAATGATAGAGATAACCCATAAGATAGATGAATGTTAAAGTTTTTTCTTTCAGATGACATATAATTGCTTATATAGGCTAAGGGTCTTGCATTTATGAAGGAAAAACTAAAGCACAATAAGGTTAAAATAGTGGGTGAGAGGATTCTTTGAGAGACAATGACCAGGGGATTCCATCCTATTAGGGATGAAAAGTATCCATGAGAATCATGCCATGGGTAGAGTCATGGTACCCATATTTAGGATCAAGCTTACAACTATGATGGAAAATCACATGATTTTGTGCTTTAATTGATAGTCCTTAAAAGTAAGGGGATGAAGGTGAAAATATCATGAAACAAGTGGTGCAAAATTAAGTTAGACAAAAGGTGAGTTTGACATATTTAACAAAAGAAAGGATGTGGATGTAAAGCATTGAAAGGTATATATTTATATTCCTCCTCAAGAGAGGATAACTAGTACGTTATTGATCCATACTTGTGCATAATGATAAAAGGTCCAAGCTAATTGAAAGAAAACTTGCCCGGCTTGTTTTTTCCATATTGGTTACATGTTAATTCTCCTTTAATACAAGTTCTTTGATGTTGGATTCTCATTATTTTAGGTTTTTATAATAGGTTCACTTGATTCATTCTTGATAGACATAAAGATGGTTAAGTGAAGACAAATGATGCTCGTCAAGTAGATTGAGTTTGGGTAAATATCCCTAATGATAATCACCCTGAAAAATGATAGTCTGTAGGGATATGCAAAGAGAGATAATTTGGACTTTGAGAGGCAAGATAGCCTCTACTCTAAATACAAGAGATAAATGGGTATCACCTGTAGGGGTTCAAATGCTAGTACGATATGCCCATAAGGAAAAAGGGATGTGTAAATGCCAATCTTGACTAGATGCACTAACCATTTTAGTTAGCATTTTATTAATGATTTTGTTAGAAGCTTTAGCCTACCAATAGCTTATGGTGGATAAGGAAAGAATAAATTTAAATTTATTCCAAACACAAAAAAACCTTAGACTTTTCAATTTTTAAAATATTTACCATTATCAGTGATTATCTTGTGAGGAAAACCAAAATCATAGATTATATGATGGTTAATGAAATCAATAATCTTTTTGGATTTGGTTGAGATGAGAGGAATAGCCTCCACTTATTTGGTGATTTATTTTTGTTTTAGTGATGATAGAATGATGTCTTTGTGAATAATGGGGGTTGATTTCACTAATAAGATCCAATCCCCATTGTGAGAAGGGTCAAAAATCCTTTGATACTTGGAGGCTATGACTAGGTGCATGATGTAAATTGGTGGGTTGTTGAAATTTAACACACTTATTCACATAATCACAATATTATTGGTTAAGGGTGGGCCAATAATATCCAAGGAAAAGGATACGTTTAGCGATAGCTAGACCACTAAAGTGTCCTTCATAAATCCAATCATCCATTTCCTTGATAGCATGAGATATTTCATGGTTACATAGGTAATGGAAAAGAAGACCATCAAAGCTATGCTTGTACATAATTCCCCCTAGTATGGTATAATGGGAGGTACTCTAAATAAATGATCTTCGATCATTCCAAAAAATATTGGAGGGAATGATGCCTAGGTTGAGATAGTCGAAGATCAGCTTATACCAAAGGTCAGGTTGGGTTTCTTCCACACTAAATATGGAAGGAGGGTTTGATTTAGTATAATAAGGCTTGGTAAGATGATGGATAGTGACAAAAATCTTAGCATCAAAAGGTACAAATGGGATTTGGGAAGTAAGAGAGGCCATTATATTAGCAAACTTGTTTGTAGATCATGAAATGGATTTGATGAGTTAATGCTCAAATGACTCCAAGATTACTTTGACTAGTTGTTTGTACTATTGCAAAATATCATTCTTACATTAGTAAGAGTCATTGATTTGATCGACCACAAGTTGGGAGTCACCAAAAATACTGATTGTTTTGACTTCCAAGGCTAAAGTTTTTTGAAGACCTATCACTAAGGCTTCATATTCAACCATATTATTGGTATAATCAAAGTAAAGTTTGAAGAATAAAGGAAGAGGTTCAACATCAAGTGGAATAAGGATGATACTAGATCCCCCAACACATTGACACTATGATCCATCTAAGAACATGGTTATTTGATAGGTGATGTCCTCTTCGATAAAGTGTCATGATGGAATCATCGAGAAATTCAAGAGGAAAAGGTTGGTTGTCTGTCAAAGGTGATTTGGCCAATTGGTCAGCAATGAATTTCCCTTTAATTAACTTATGTTGAAGGAACTCAAGATCAAACTCAGCTAAAAGCATTATCCACTTAACCAAATGTTGATTTTGGTATGGCTTGGAGTGCATATACTTGAGTGAGTTAGTGTTGGTTATGATAAAGGTCTTGTGGTTGAGAAGGTAGTTTTAGAGTTTAGAAGCCAAAAATACTAAAGGGAGGCAAATTTTTTCATTATGGGTGTACCAAGTCTCGTAATCTATAAGCATTTGACTTATGTAATAGATGGCTTACTCTTTATGCTGCTCATCTTGATGTGCAAGCATTGCCACTAAAAGGTAGAAAGGCTGATCTTCTTTGGGAGGAATGAGGATGGATGGATAAAGAAGGTACTCTTTAAGTGAATCAAATTGCATTTTAATAGTCCTTAATCCACTTAAAATATACATCATTTTTTATAAGGTGGTGAAAAGGTTGGTATCTATCAGATAGCTAAGAGATGAAGTGATGAATGGATTAGAGATTCCATTATAAACTATGGATTTACTTGAGGTGGGTAGGAGGAGGCATGTCAAGGATTTTTTTTATTTTTGTGGGATCAACTTCAATTCATTAAAGAGAGATGATAAAGCCAAGGATCTTTCCTGACAACACCCCAAAAATGCATTTTTGGGGTTAAGGCAAACATGCTAATGGATGAGGCATTCAAAAATGACCTTGAGAACAACTAAATGATCTTTATAGCATTTATATTTCCTAATAAGGTCATCTATATAATCTTCCACAATTTTATGAATAATTTCATGGAAGATATAGGTCATGGCACTTTGGTATGTGGCACCAACATTTTTTAGACCAAAAGTCATGACCCTATAGCATAAGGTCCCCCATAGGGTGATAAAGTAGTTTTATGTTGGTCTTCAAGGGCAATCAAGATCTGATTATAGCTTGAAAAAATGTCCATGAGAGATAACATCTCATGGCTAGTTGTAATATCAACAAGCTGGTTAATACTTGGCAAATGGAAGTCATCCTTCGAGTAAGCAAGGTTAAGATCATGGAAATCCATGTAAATGTGAAGTTCCCATAATGCTTTACTGATAGGGATAACATTTGAGACCCATTAGGGATATTCACAGGGTTAGATGAAATTTATAAATAGGAGGCATTAAATCTCTTCTTTGATAAGAAGGGCTATGTGAGGGTGCATTTGATGAAGCTTCTACTTGATAGGCTTGACATCATAGGTAGTAATGATATTATGGGTAGTAATGGAAGGGTCGATTCCTATCATGTCACTGTAAGACCAAGTGAATGTTATGTTACAATATTAGACGAAGGAAGGAAAATCTTGAAACTTAGAGGAATCTAGAGATTGGCCAATTTTTGACAATACGTGTGTTATCTTGAGTACCCAAGTTGACATCAATGGTGGATTCATTCAATATAGTTGAAGTTTTAATAGGGAGAGATTTGTGGATCAGATGAATATTCTACACCAAGATAGGAAATAAGGGAATCATCATTTTGATACTAAATGGTATTAATAGTAGGAGAGTTATCTTCTACCATCTCAAGATGAGTTAGAGGAATGGTTATGGTGTCCCCATCCTTTTGATAAGTTAGGGGTACAAGGCTAATCATGTTGATGAAAAAAAAAGTTGGGGGGAATGATATCGAAATCCTTAAAATTTTGATGGGGAATGGGTTGGTGAGGATGGGACTTCCTTGTCAATGATGGTAATGGGAGGTGAATTGTTATCTCTTCAGGTGTAACGAATCCAAGACCAAATTTCTCATAAGGATTTTGGGTATTACATGGGAATAACTCATGTGGTCTGTATTCATAATATCCTAGACTAAATCCCTTCCAAGCACACCTATGGAGGTATGTTTTGGTGATCTCCAGTTTATCCAAATAGAAAAAATTATAGGTGAATGGTCGATTAGAAAAGGAAGTGGAGGTGGCATAAAGTGGTTGATAAAGTCCCCCATAGACAAGATAAGTTTGGAGATTATGAGGCTTGAAAGGATAATGGTTCTAATATTGGGATCATAATCAGGGTTTTGGTTAAGGTTCATATACTCTTGGGGAGTAAGGAAGGCATCCAAGGTCAAGAGGTGATACTCCCCAAGAAAGAGACATTAGACTATTGATTCTAAGGGGTCCTTCATGGGGATTTGGGTAGAAGGGATGGATGAGCTAGTCAAGGCATGGTTGGTGGAAGAGGTGGATTCATCATTGGTTGGTAAAGGCTTTGTAGATGGAAGGAGAAGAACATCATTAGGCTGGTACATCATGTTGTATGATGTGAAAGGACTTGGGTTAGCTCGTATGATAACTACTTAAACTACGTGTTCAAATTTGATGCATCGATGTAAGGTAGATGGAACACAATTCATGGACTGGATCCAAGGGCATCTAAGTAGAACATTGTATTAAAACTCACCTTATACTACACATAAGAGCTCAGGAAGTATGCAAGGTCCTAAACAAATGTAGAGGATGATAGTTCCTAAAGTTGTTTCCATAGTGTTATTGAAGGAATGAAACATCATTGTGGTTTCTAACATAATGTTCTCTAGCATTTTTAGCTGATCATTTGTGTGGGAGGAGATAATGTTGATGTTAGCTCCTCCATCAATCGTAACCCTTTTGATGTAGCTTTGGTTGATGTAGATGGTAATGAACAGGGGAGGATCTAGATCCTAGGGATGAATGGAGCGTCTTTCTAAATCCTTAAAGGTAACAAGGGTGGAAAGTTGAAGTCCTTGATAAAGGCTTTTAAAGGTTATGGATCTTCTAGTAAAACCTTTATGGACTACAAAGCCTCTATAATTTCTTGGAGGTGATGGGGTGAGGTATTGATTAGTTCATATAAATTCATATTCATTATTTTTTGGTGAAGTTGCTTTAGAACTACTGTTTAGATTGACTTAGAAGGGTTAGATTGGGAGGCACCTAAGATAAACACCTTGGGCTTGGGTAAAGGTGAAGGTATTTGGGTTTGGTTGGGTGATTGGGTAGTGGAGGATGGGTATGTCTATGGAATGGACACCTTTGCCTTTATTTTATCCTTTTTTTGGGCCCTGTGACCATGTGACCACATGGATGGTATGGATTTTGGAAAGAGTTATGCTAGAGGACTACTTTAGTTCCTCCTCACTCTCAAATGAGAGTGTGGGAGTAGGTAAGTGTTGGGTGGTTACTTTTGGTTCTTGGATTAGAGGTGGGATCATGGGAGGCTCTTTTAAAAATAAGTCATCCTCATAACCTAGCTGGTGGAGTAGGACTTGGAGAGCTTTATAGTTATCCATATCATGCCCCAGTGTCTTATGGTATGATAAAATTAGATTATCATTAAACAAGGATGGCTTAGGACTTTGGGGTCAAATAGTTTTATAAGAGGCAAAGTCAACCAATAAGCTTGAAATAATCATTTAATTATAGGATGGTTGATTAAGACTCAAACAGAGGTGGCAAAGATGTCAGGGTTTTAGCTTTGACTTTTGGGGTGGAAGCCTTCTTAGGAGTAAGCTTCACAACATGAGTTTTGGGTGGTGGAATATTCATGGCAGGTGTTTTTGGAGAAGATTGCTTAGGGGTTAATGGTTTGTAGGTATAAGGTGTATAGGTACATGGTTTGGATGTAGAAATCATAGAAATAAAAGACTTGGTAGTGGATAGTTTGGAAATAGAAGGGTTAAAAGTAGAAGTCTTAGTAGTGGAGGTTTTGGAGGTAGAGGGCATGGACGGAATAGGTAGAGGTGTAGCTAAAAGAGGGGGTTGGGTTTAGGCCATCTTTAGGAGATGCATCATTTTAATGGAAGGTTGAGGTTCTAAGATGGAATAAAGATGTGGTCCTAAAATGGAAGGTAATGTAGAAATGGGTGAAAAGGTTTTTGTTTTTGGGATCCTAGGTGGCTCCACTTTCTTGGTTAGCTTAACATGGGATTTCTTTGGTGGGATATATGGTGTTAAATCCAAATTTAATGGAGGATGAGTAAGGCTCTAAGTAGGTATCATGCTTAAGTTTTTGATGGGATTTATTGGGATGATAGAAGGTGCTTGGGTTACTCTAGGTGGAGTTGGTTTTGTTGGTTCAACTATGTTTTGAGAGGTAGAGGTTTCTACTAGTTTGGTTGGGATGATGGTGGGTTCACTAATGGAAGTGGAAGGTGTGATCAAGGAATTTGACTCAATAGAGGATGGTTAGTATGGTGTTATTTTCAAAATGAAAACAAAATGAAAGAAACACACTAACTAGCATAACATCTCTAGGCTTAGACACTAGGGAGAGCTTGGTAATAAAAACAAACGACAAACACAAATAAAAAGTAAGAAATAAAATACAAGAATTTATTCACCTTTCTTGTATGCTCCAAATTCCTTTGTAGTGGTGGCTTGCTCAGCTTGTGTTCATGAAGTCCTTAGCAATGGAAGCTTGGCTACCTCCATCTCTCCTTGGCACCTTTGGCTTGTGGCTTGGCTTGGAATTAATTTTTAATGGTAACACTAATTTTAATGGATTTTATAATAATTTGTGAATTATAACTTTGCATTATCAAGTCTTAGAAATGATGTTCATGGCCTCTCTATTTATAGATTTTTGAGAATGTCTAGAATCAACTTGAACCGTCCATCCTGAGATTAAGATGTATGGTTGCAGATTAATTCAATTTTTGGAATTAAGTTTGTAATTATCCTCATCATGACATTAAAATAAATGGAAATTAAGAGGCATGGAAAGCATTGATGAGGCATGGAGGGCATGAATCCTGATATTTATGGCATTTATGGCCTAGGGATGTCTTACCAAGAAATGAGGTCACCTGATGATGCATATATATTCAATGTTCATTTCCAAAAAAAATTATTCAACAAGTTCCCATGGAATTTTTAATTAGGCTCTAATTAGGTTTAATTAACTCTTAATCATGTTTAAGCACATTGTGCACAAATTACTCAAATTGATTAGAATGCCTTGTTATTGGTCCAAAATTTGACTAGATTGGAATTGGAAGGTGATGTCAGATGCATTGGAATCATATTCCCATTTAGGATGTTATCAATAAAAAATAATTAAGGCACATGTCTCGTGTAAGAGACTTGATAAGAAAGAGCAATCTAGAGCACCTAGGTGCAAAATTGGCATTTTGACTTGAAATGATCTGATCAAAGTTAGCTAGCTCATAAATTGTATTACCCCATTTAGTGATACCCTAGCCAAAATTGGCACACTTGAATATTTCATTTTCACATCATTTAGCATGTTTTAGTGTTTTTAGGCTAAATTGTGCATTTTGGGTGGAAATTAGCCAAAATCTTGATTGGAGGTTATCGATGGCCAGATTTAGGTGTCTACAATTTGCCCTTGTTTGAGAAGGTGTTGCAAGATATAAGCATAGTAACATCTTATCAAATAATGAAAAGGTCATGTATGCCTATAACTACAATAATGATAAACTGATTATATGATGCCCCCTCGAGGGAATGATTAGCACAAGTGGGTCGGCAAACGGTCCCTCAAAAAGAAAGAAGCAAAATGAGGGGACCAAAGAAAGAAAAGATGATGGGGTAAAAACATAATGATATTGAAAAAGTAGTCAAAGTAATTAAGAATGCAAGTGGGATCATGTAAAATGGTTTGCCCAAATGCAGTTATAAGCATTATACCCCAATAGTATCAATGTGGTATAATAACATAATGGTTGGCCCAAAGGTGGTTATAATCATTGAGAAGACAGAGCTACCCTAGTTAGGATAGACAAATAAGAGAATAAATTGCTCCTGTATAGGAAATAAAAGTAAAGTGGTGACAACACAATGATTTGCCCAAAGTGTTTATAATCATTGAGAAATACAGGTGGGACAGTGTGTAATGATTTGCCCATAGGTGGTTATAATCATTGGACCTTGATTATGGAAAACATGATAAAATTGGTCGAGGATGATGATAACTTAACATAGATGGTAATGATGAATTGGAACAACCTACAAGTAGGGAGATGTGCATTTGAACTAATAAAGGTTGAAATGCTTTCATGTTTAATTACTGTATCTGGGATATGATTAGGATTGAATTAGGATGTTAGTGTCGAAGAGATGCCACCATTATTGAATAGACTTCTTAAAGCTAAGGTTTATTATAGTATATTTTGATAGGCATCATGGTATAACATCATGAGGACTTGGCTGAAATATGCATAAGGATTGACTCTCGTAATCCAATACTTAATAGAAAATAATGCACCAATGATAGAAACCATGGTGACAATGTAAAAATATGAATATGGATTGATTCAAGTGTAAATGTGGGCATAGAATCACCCAATGAACACACATAAACTGAATCAAGGCAACAATGCTTAAAAGCAAACAAACAGGGATACAAATAAATAAAATAAGCAAAAATAAATGAACAAACAATGCAATAGAAACCTTATGAACATTTCCCCTAAAAAATATGTGACAACTTAAGAAACAAATAAAATAAGGGAATACAAGAAAAAGAAGGGGTGGCCGAGTTGTCTCCATATGCACTAGACAAGTGGACATTACCTGCATAGTTTCATGGATGTAATATCTAAGAAAAAACTTTAGGCCAAATGTAGTTATCCTAGAGAATGGGAAGAATGTGATAACTAAGAAAAATAAATAGAATAGATGTGATGGAATAAAAGGAATGGTCTTTCAAAATGGCAAGTGCGTGAGAGAAAAAGGCCAAAAAGGATGGGGAAAATGAATGACACGTGATTTGCTTATAACTTAGTAAGAGTTCCCAGAATCCTTAAGGCAAAGAGGTGGTCAATGTTTTTGTTCTTTTCTAACAATTTTTCAAATGTTTTTGAAATTTTTTGAAGTATCTCAACTCGATCAAGAATAACAAGACACTAAATGGTTCAATCTTGCAAAATGGGAAGAGCGTTTAAACTAAGGTTGCTCACAAAATGGTGAGAGCATGGATTAGGTTGCTCATAAAATGGTGAAATCACTCACACTTAGGTTGCTTGAAAAATGGTGAGAGCATGGGGAAAAGGGTGACTAAGTTGACCTCAACAAGTATTAAGTACTACCTACATATTCCCAAAGTAGGACCTCAAGTCACTGTAGTTCCACCCTTACAATGGAGGAATTTGACTAGTGTAGCAGTCAATTCAAACAAAATAGGCATAATTGGTAAAAAAGTATATTATGACATAGAAAGTGGTGAGTTGGTACGTCAAGGCTTAATGTCTCCCCTAGTTTTCCCATAGGCAGTTATAACTAGGACATAATGGCATAGATAAATGGCACTAATTTTCCCAAATGTGGTTATAATTAGTAGCAAGACTAGTGGTAAGAAAGGAATAACAAACAAAAGATACAACTACCAAAACTTTTGTCACCCTATCCCAAAATATGATCCCTATCTAAAGTTCTTAAATCAACTAATGAAACTGATCATATACCTTGATGCTAAAAATGTGTAATGAATGGAAAAAACCAAGGTCAAATGAGCTAGGCTTTAAAACATACTGGGTTAATAGGTTGGAAGTAGAAAGTGGATACGACAAAGAAGATGGATAAGGATGGTATTTGTATAAATAAGAATAGTGATAAAATGGCATAACAAAAATGTTCCTTACAGATAATACACCTTAGCACTCAAGCATAGTACCACTTGAGATGAATAATATTCATCGGCTCAAGAAATTCATCTTCATCTGGTGTGGCTAGCTTGTATGCTCTTGATCCATAATCTACAGTAATAATGAAAGGCCCTATCTAGTTTGGTTTGAATTTTCCTTTATGCTTCTTCTCAGTCGTGGTATTCTTTTGGTTTTCTTTAAGAATAAGATCACCAAGTTCAAATTTTCTATGCTTAACATGTCGATTATAGTGGCCTTTGATTCAGTTCTGATATGCTTGAAGACTGTTGAGTGCGACTGTGCATTTCTCATCAAATTGGTCTATCTCTTGAAGGTAAGCTACTTGATAGTCATGATCACTTAGAACATGCTTGAAAGAGATGCATAGTGAAGGCAATTAAACCTCAATGGGAAGGATGGCTTCATTGCCATAGACAAGTGAGTATGGAGTGGCTCTTGTAGGGGTACAATGATTGGTATGGTATGCCCAAAAGGTAGGGAATATTTGGAGGTACCAATCATGATTGGTATCATTGACAATCTTTTTGAGAATATTGACAATGGTTTTATTGGATGCCTCAGCCTAGCCATTACCTTGAGGGTAATATACTATAGAAAAATGTTGTGTGATGTTATATTCAGTACATAACTGGTCTACATCCTTATTTTTTAATGATCCTCTAGTATTAGATATAATGTTAGAGGGGATACCATAGCAGAAAATGAGATGGTTGAAGATGAATTTGGAAATTTGCTTTCTAGTCACGTGAGGGGTATAGCTTCAACCCACTTAGTGAAATATTCAATGGTGATAATGATATGTTTATGGCTGTCAGATGAAGTGGGGTTGATCTTCCCAATGAGGTGAAGTCCCCATATATAAAATGGCCATGGTGTCAACATAAGTTTCAAATTTTTTGCTTTGGCATGAATCAGATTAGCATGCCATTGACATTTGTCACATTTTTTTTACATATGTAGTGGCATCTATGTCCATTGTGAACCAATAATAACCAGTACAAAAGAGATTTTTGGATAGGAATACCACACTAAAATGAGCTCTACATACTCTTTCATGAACTTCTCTTAATGCTAGTGTAGACTCTATCAAAGTTAAACAACGAAGTAGAGTTCCATCAAAACTATGGTGATAAAGGGTGGATCATAGTAGAGTATAACAAGTGGAATGATGAATAAAGTCTTTGGTTTGTTTTTGAGATAGGTTAGGTGGTATAACTTGATCATTAAGGTAGTTGTAAAGGTCTGAGTACCAAATATGATTAAGACCAATAATATCACAAATCATTATAATGGTTGAAGGTTCATGAGTTGGTGCTAACAAATTCTTGATGAGGAACTAATACTATCTAGATTTATCTATTTGTCAAATCAAAGAGCCAATAGTAGCCATAACATTTGTATTTCTATTATCAGCCCTTGGTTTGTGCTCAGATTGAATGTTGGCAATTTGTTGTTTAAGAGGTCAACCATGGCTTTATATGGAATTAGCTTGTCATCTTTGGTCTGAAAATGATCGATGACCTGATTGATGATTAACTAAGAATCACCATAAACTTAGAGATGAGATATATTCCAATGCACTACTTATCAAAGTCCTACAACAAGTGCTTCATTCTTGGCCATGTTGTTTATACAAGGAAAGCTTATTCTAAATGATTTAGGGATTAGATCCCCCTGTGGTGTAATAAACAATAGGCCTACCCCTGATCCATGTGCAGTGAATGAATCATCAAAATATAGCTTCCAAGTTTACTCCTCAAAGTATGTGTCAATGACGATCATTATGGATTCATCAATAAATTAAAATGTGAGTGGTTGTGTGTCTATGAGAGGTGCTTCATCAAGTTGATCTATAATAACTTATCCCTTGATTACCTTTTGATTGACATAATCTATGTCAAACTCATTGAGAAGCATGATCCATTTAGCCATTCTACCTTGAAAATCTATTTGAGATAGTAGATACTTGAGTATATCTAATTTTGAAATGACCATGGTCTTATTATTCAACATGTAATGGCATAGTTTTTGAGCTGCAAAAACTATGGCTAGACAAGCTTTTTCAATAGGTGCATAGTTATGTTCATATGTAACCAACATACAGATTAGGTAGTATATGGCATGATCTTTTCCATTTTCATCATGTTGAACCAAGAGTTCCCTTAGAGCATGGTCGATAGCTAATAGGTATAACAAGAATGGCTTTCCTAGCATAAGAGGTAATAAAATAGGTAGATTAACAAGATAATCTTTGAGTTATTGAAAAGCTATTTGGCAGTGATCATCCAAGTGAAATGAAAATCCCTTCTTCAAAAGGTGTGTAAATGGATGGCACTTGTCTACTAACTAAGAGATGAAGTTTCTGATTGATTGGATCTTACCCTACAAACTATGGAGTTAATTTAAATTGGTTGGTGGTGGCATCTTAGTTATAACATGGACTTTAGCCAGATCAACTTCAATACCTATATGAGACATGATGAAGACAAGTAATTTACTTGAAATTACACTAAACACACATTTATTTATATTGATTCTAACTTTGTACTCCCATAATCTTTCAAATATCTTATGTAGCACTGTTGGATGGTCATCTCTAGTTTTGGATTTTCTTAATATGTCATCGACATAGTCTTCAACAATATCATGCATCATATCATGGAATATGATAGTCATGGCCCTTTGATATGTAGCTCTAGCATTCTTAAGGCCAAATTGCATTACTTGATAATAAAATTTTCCCCATGGAGTGGTGAACATTGTTTTATGTTGGTCTTCTAGTGTTATTCTGATCTAGTTGTATCTTGAAAAGCCATCCATGAGGGAAAGCATTTCATAACATGCTATAGATTTGATGATCATGTTGTTATTAGGCAAGAGAAAATCATCTTTAGGAAAATATTTATTGATGTCTCAAAAATTAGTATAAATTTTGATCCCTTTAGGCTTTTTACTAACAAGTACAACATTAGAGATCCATTTTGAGTAGTCAATGGATTAGATACTTCTTGCTTATAAGAATTTTTCTAACTCCTTGTTTACCAATACAACAATGTGAGGATGAATCTTATGTAACTTTTGTTTTATTAGTTTGGCATCAAGATTAACCATAAGGTAGTGCGGAACCAAAGCAGGGTCTAAACATGGCATGTTAAAATAGGCCCATGCAAAGATATCCACAAATTCTCTTAATAGATCTCTAAAGATGTCATGTTCCTCCTCCATGAGGGATGCACCTAATTTTATCCATTTTAGATCTGATGGAGTCTTGATATTTACCTCTATTATATCTTTGACTAAAAGGGTTGAACTATCTTCTAGGATAGTAGGCAATGACTTGAACTATTGAATTATGTCAGGGTCCTCCGTTAGGACTTGCTCTTCATCTTCTCCTAAGCATGATGAATCTGAGTCCCATAATAGGATATTTGGCCATGTGACAAAAATAATAAAACATTCTTAAATAATTTGATCAAATACTTATTGTTACTCAAAGCTGAACTCAGATACACAGACAAGTTCATTTTTGGTGGTCTCCTAGTCTAAATTTGAAGAAAAATGAACACCCCTGTCTAATGGCACCTAAAACATATTTTCACCCATAGACTGGCCTTTATCTTTACTTTTTCCCTAGTTAAAAAGTGCCTCAAAGAGGTTTTCACTTTGAGACCACAATATATAACTTATTTAGTTTTGGCTAAGGGTGTTCACTCACTCTCAAAAATAGGTTGTAGGATTCAATGTGATTGAGAATCTTGATTTTTGATCTCCCAATGGAACATTATCTCTAAGGCCTAAAAAGTCATAGAATGCCTCATCATTTTGGAACTCATCAATCGGTAGACTAGATTCTTTTTGGTCTCAATCTATCAGTTGGGGATAATATAATGGTAATGGGTTACAATGAATGGCTAGGGTAAAGGTACAAATGGCATTATTATCAAATAGGTTGGATTCAACTAGGTCATCAAAGGTGAGGCTATGATCAAACTCTACTTTATTGTCAGCATCATCATCACTAGTCACTAGTGATGGAATTTGTATAAGATATTTGGGGTCACCTCTAGGTGGTTTAAATCCAAGTTTATAAAGTCTTTCATACTTAGTCATAAAAATTGGCTCAATGGTTTCTTGTTGATTTGGTCTGAGGCCTCTCTCTTCATAATTGTGATGCTTCATGATCCTATTAGGAATAGGATATTTTACATTCTTATAAAAATTATCTTGGTTGTCATTTTATAACCATGATTCATCCCCTTTAATAGGGTTAGGTTCTAGGCCAGATGTTGGTACAAATGTGACAAGTCCCTTATCTTTGTTTTTTTGTTGCTAATACATATGTGGGGTGACTTTAGGTCATCTAAAGGTTTTTGGATTCTGAGGAAGATTGACAATATGAAATGTATCATGGGTCAAATACTATCCCAGTCCATTATCTGAAATGGTGAAATGATTGGAAGCTTCAGGAAGTGACATGTGGGAAAGGGAATCCAAGGTATTAGGATTTATGCAATTATTCGATGAAGGATCAATAAGTATAGCCTTTCCTTTATCTTACTTGGAAATTAGATTCATGTTGTATTGATAATTATAGCTTTGAAATCTGGCCTCAAGATGCATGCAGTGTTCATATGGGTGTAAATCTCTTAGAATATTCACTTCCATCCCTGAGTGGGAAAACTTGATACATTAGTGCAACATTGATGAGACTGCATGAATCTCATATAACCAAGGCCTACCTAAAAGTATATTGTATGATAACTCAAGATCAAGCACATGGAAAAGTGTATCATGGGTTAAAGGCCTAATGATAAGTGGAAAACTAATGGTGCCTTGTGATTGTCTTACTTGATTATCATAGGCTTTGATAGTTATTGTTTCTAGCTAGATATCTGCCATTGTGTACCCAAAAATCTTGATGAGCTTTAGAGACACTATGTTGAGGTCAGATCCATTGTTTAGTAGGACACATTTCACTTTATGTCATCTTATATAAACTTATATGTATAATGGATTATTATGGAGTTAGGTGTCCAACCAAAGCTTAAAATTTATCAGGGAATATGTCACTATCAATAATGGATTGGGTCAAAAAAATATTCAAGATGTTCTTATGGATTATTGACATTTGTAGCAAATTCAAAATATAAATGTGTGCTCATGTCTTATGTAATTATTCCACAATATCAAACTTCTTGTCTTGGTCAGTAGTGAATGATTTATTCTGAGGCTGAATAGTTGGTTGGATGAAAAAAATGATGGATGGTTATGGGCCTAGGATAGTAATATGTGACCTCTAATTTATGATTTTATAATCAAGATTAAGTACTAGACCATTATTTCTAACCAATGTTGGAAATGGTGTGGGACCAAATAGGACAAGTCTCTATTACTGTTACACTCACATGTGGTCACATGGAAAGGATGAGTTATTGATATTAGGTCAAAAAGGGGAAGTCCTATTTTGTTGGTTTGTCTGTATGCACTCCCAAGCAAAAAAGGATTATCCATGTAATGTGGCTAAATATTTTTGTTTAGCAATGGTCTAGGCTGATTAGTGATTGGTCTAGGATTAATGGAGATGGTATTAATGTTACCCCTTACAATATGACCTAAAAACCTATTGTAGTCATGTGCAACTGCATGGTAGGTTTGTTGGTTATTACCATTTTGACCTTGGTTTTGTCCATTATTCTATCATTGTGGGTTCTATTGCTGATTTTGTTGATTATGTTGGTTCAGCCTTTGATTTTGATACTATTGATTTTGTTGTACATTGGTTGTTGTTGTTACTGATTATTTTTCTATTGTTGATTGTTATATCGGGGAAAGGGGTTTTGATAAATCCCAAGAGTTTGATTAGAAGTGGAAGCACCATTATCCAATGTTATCTCCCTATTATCTAACATATTCTCAATTAAATGCTTAATTTGAACACATCTACATAGATTATGCCCATTGACTTGATGATAGTCACAGAATTCATTTTGATGATACCAATCAAGATAAGGAATGCCTTACAGATAATGCTTTGGTATAGGCCAACTAATCATATTAGTGGTAGCAAGATTGCAAAATATAGACTCAATAGGTTCTCCTAGGTCACTAAAGACACGATGTGTAGGAAAGGTTCTTCTAGGAGGAGGGGTTAGCAATGGTAAATGTTGTTTTATTTATTGTATAGGTCTTGGTTGTTATGCTTGTAGCATTGGTTAGAGAGGTTACTGGGTAGGAGTAAGCTAAAAAGGTGGTACAAGTGATGTTTGCACCATTTGGACATGACAAGATTTGACTACTCCATTTCCTGCAACATTCTTATTGCAGTTAAATTGCTTTGATTTTTCTTGGTTATTGGCCTATGCTGATTGCGATGCTTGCACTTGAACAAGATGTTGATGTTGGCCATTTCCCTGATTGGTACATTGATTTTTATTAGTTGAATTAAGCTTGATAACTCCTTTCTTGATGAGCACCTGCTTGATCAACAAACCTTTATCAATGATCTCTTTGAATGTATGTGCACATTGTAGTTCTAAATGATAAGCTATCTCACTATGTAAATTTTTAGTGAACACAGTGGATAATTATTTATCTAGTAAACTATGGGTGAAATGTCTTGCAAGGGCTCTCCATCACTATAAATAACTTAAAAAACTCTCACCAAATTTTTTCTTTGCTTGTGTTAAGTCCACTAATGAAATCTCATGCTCGAGATTATAGGAAAAGTGTTGTACAAACTTATCAAAAAGATCATCAAAATTTGTTACTAAATTTTTGGGAAACTTTAAAAACCACTCCAAGGCTTATCCCACCAAGTTCCTTAGAAATAACAACAAAAGTTATATGTCCTATATGCCACTAGTTGACATGTGACAATGAATTTGGTCAAATGAGCCTTAGGGTCACCTTTCCCTTTGTATTTGTTAAATTTTGGTAGTTTGTATCCTAGATGGAATGGCATCTGTAAATACTCCATGTTGAATGGGTAGGAACACACATCATCCAATTTGAAATTTTTATTCTATTTCCCAACCTGAATGGCAACAATTGCATCCTTCATCTATTACAATTATTGGGATAGGAAACTGGAACATTGGTTTGAGGGAGAATATTCATTTGGGTAGATGGTTGGGAGGTCACAAGTGAGACACTTTGACTACGGTATGATGGAGATACTTGTTGGGGTATATTGGTTTAGCTGGGGAATGGACCAGGGATACACATACATAGATTAAGATGTACATAAAATTGCATCTTTGGTTATGTGATATTCTAGTTTGGGTTGGTGATAAAGGTTTGACTTGGAGGATTTTGTGGTTGGGATGGAGAGATATAACTATACTATGCCTGTTGTGGTTGAAAAGGGACATGTTATCAACTAATCAAACCTTGTTGTTGAGTGGGAACTTGTGGGCCAAGACCTTGTCTCTAAATTTGTGGCATATTTTGAACTAATGGTTGTCTAGTAGGTACTTAATAAACATGGGGACCTCCTTATTGCATAACTCCCTATGAAGAAGTTAAAGCAGGTTGCAAATTTAAAATATATCATTGACCAATATTTGCATGTTGTTGACTAGTCATTACTTGGTTTTGAATTGGCATATTAGTCTACCACTGAAGAGGTATGTTCATCATTACCTGGCAAGGTATAATATTTGTTGCCCCTGATTGAGGTGGTAATGCTTTATTGCATTGATATACTAGATTGTGCATGCTATTGTGGGATAATACATGTTACTTGTTGAGGAAGAGTAGGGTTCATCACATTCTATTATTGAGGTGTGACATTGGCCATTGTTTGATTACCTAATATCATAGGTTATACACTTGAGGAAGCAGCCAGTTGAGTTTGGGGTGTAGAAACTCCTATTCCTTGGTATGGTGATCTACTCATGGGATTAACTATAGGCACATGTTGTTGGCTATTTTTTGTGTATTAGTACCACTTTAATCAAGATTAGATGTTGTTTGCACATTGTCCACTATGTTTGGCTCATTATTCTATGTAGAGGCTGAAGACACTTCTTCAATAATGGGCATATACATCAAGTTATCTATCAAATCAATTTATATGAATGGGTTAGAACTCGTATTCTCTTGTCCAGTTAACTCTATCAACACTCATGTTGAAGGAACTAGGTCAATAAGAGGCTTACTCACCATGCTCATATGATTGATATTGTGTGCTAGATTCAGGTAGGTTTGATATGCTATCTACATTTGGTTAAAGTGATATTCCATGATACTTCTTCCTTGATTAGATATATTAGGGTCTTTATATGTTGTTTGGACTAGAGCCATAGGATTGCTAGAAGAAGCCTATTGATCATAAATGATATTGTGGGGCACTCTGACTAGACTTGGTAAATTTTCATGGGGAAAGTCTACTAGAAACTTGGACCCTACCTCTATGTCTCTAACCAAAATCTCATCTTTGTTCTCTAAAAAATGTTTCTCTAACAAAAATGGATCATATGTGGAAGCCATATTAGTAGAATATGACTATTGAAGAACTGGCCCATCCACTATGGGTATTGTAGCTAGGTATTATGCAATTTGTTCTTGGTCTTATTCTGAATAAGGTGATGTGTTAACCAGATAGTTAGCCAATGGATCTTGGCTTTATGCCCCTGATTGAGTATTATAAGAGGGATAAGAATCTATCTCATAAGCAATATTATTCACATAGGGGTCTTGCACCATTTCTTCCTGTGCAACTACATTACTAATCCCTAGATTATACATGAGTCCACTATGAGTGTAGGAATACATGTTGGGATCCATAGTCAATGCTTTATGATAAAAGGTCAAAGAGTTCTACAAACTCTAAAAAAGACAAAATCTAAAACAAATGATGTTCCAATTTGGTCTAGAATCATCAAAATGATCAAAAGGTTTATGCAAAGATTTGTGAGGAAATAAACTAGCGTGAAGTATCTAACATTTCACTATTCACACAAAGATAAGCAAGTAAATGGACTAAAAATCAAAATGTCAAACTCTAAGGTTGAAGTGTTTCAAATCAGTCTAATCTAGGAATTTAAAAGTTACTAGGTCTTTTGGCCAAATGTAGAATCAAAATCTAGACTCAAACAAGGCATACGTTAGGACTCTTGGCCAAACGGAATTAAAAGCTAGACTTTGAAATAGATAAAAATTTTAATCTAACGGATTTGAAACACTTATAACAAACACTAGGCATTTGATTCTTGGACATGAACTTGATCAACTAGGTATAAGGTATGAAACAAAAGGCACTTTTAGAGATAGTTAATTTTCTCATAAATAATGGTATAAAACTTGATTCTTTTGATAAATAATCTAGACAAAAGGGAATGGTATAAATATGATTTAGACAAAGGATCACCAAAGTACACTTAGATTGGTCTTAAAATGTAGGAAAAAATTTGGAACTCTTATGCAAGAGGGTCTATGAAATAATATTTGAAATGTTTTAAGCAGCATAACAATGTTAAACTACCCAAAAGGTGTGATAAAAAAGTTTGTTTCAAAAATTATCTAAGGCAAAGATAATTTCCCATAATTTTGATAGTATAACACTACTTTTCTTGACTCAAAATGTTGTGGTGCCATAGACTCAAAGTGCAAGTATTTAGCACAAAATGGCTTAAGTCTATCAAGTGATGACAATTATTATGAGTCTTAAATGGCCTTCAACCCAAATTGAAAATTAAACCTAAGTTCCCTCAGGTTTAGTGCAAATGGTGAACCCACTTAACACATCAACCCTATGAACTTGTAAAGGTGCAATTCCAAATTTAGATTATAAGTGAAGGACTTAAAATAACTTTGATAAAATTATAGACTCAATTGGGCAGCATAACTATGCCAAAGTGGATGATATGACTCTCAAGCTTTTGATGAAATTTGAACAAGGAAAATTGATGTTTTTTTTTTTAGGCCAAATTATGCATTTTGGGTGGAAATTGGCCAAAATCTTGATTTAAGGTTATTGGTGGCCAGATTTAGGTGTCTACAAAAGGTTGGATTGATAATGGTATGGTTGAGGGCTCTTGCTTGGTTGGATACGAGAGTCCAAGATGGTGCCAAAATGTGGCATGATCCATGTTACGTTGGGATAGGTACTCCAAGTTTTGAACCAGTCTAGAAAAAGTCTTATAGATGGATTTGGTTCTTTCAGTATTGGTCTCAAAGGACAAACCCATGGGTTGAGAGAGGGGAGTAGTTACCTTGTCCTCTTCCTTGATCAAATACTCTAAGGTTTTGAAAGGTGATTCCTTTGTGAGAGGGGTAAATAAAATGACCTCTTCCTTAGTAATGCTTTCCAAAGAAAGAGTGGATTGCTCTATGATGGAAGAGAAAGGTATGGTGGTAATGGATGCCTCCTTTGGTATGTCTTAAAAAAGAGAGGTTGGTATCTCTACTACCTCAATAAGTGGAGAAAGGGGATTAGGTGCTTCCTTTGTTTTAGTTTCCAAAGGAATTGAAGGTGACTCCACTACCTCAATAAGTGGAGGGGAAGAATAACTGGTTTGGGCAATGGTTTCCTCCATAATGAGATCATTAAGGACCACATTGATAGCATGGACCTCCTAATAATGAGAAGATTCCACTTTATTATTTTCATTGTTCACGTAAGGGGCATGGTTAGGAAAAGGTTGTCTAAACATGTCAAGTGATTAATTTGGAAGTGCATTGGTATTATCTAGCACAAGTTCCCCTTTGTCAATCAACCCTTGGATAATGTTTTTTAAGGTATTACATCTACTCACATCATGTCCAATGACATGGTAGAAGTCACACAATTCATTCTTCTTATACCAACCAGGTATAGGATGAGAGGAATCAAATTTATGTGGGGGCTTGATTGGATAAAGTTGTATGATATTTGATTTCAAAAACTATCTCCAAAATAGAAGCATATGACTCCCTAGTAGAGTGTATTTCTTTTAGTTGTTACGGTTTTGGTTTCAGGTATTTTGGTTGGAAGAATTAGAAGAGTTAGGTTGATTAACAACTAGATGAGGAGTGGTTTTAAGGACAACTGCATTCATGGTTCCCTTGGTTTTGGTGTTGGTATTAGATTGATTGGTTGTTTTAGAGGATAAAGTCTCATTTTACTTGAAACTAGAGTTCTTGTTTCTTATTTTTAGCTTCCCCCCATCAATGGCTCTAATCTCTAATTTCTATGCCATGGTGAAATCCTCATCAAAGGTCTTAAAAGTTTGAACTTGTAGAGTGGAGGAAATATGTTTGGCACAATCTTGAGAGAAAATATTCATCACCGACCTCTACTCATCCTCAAATTGTTGAATGGAGTAGAGGTCAGTGATGGAAACTTTCTTAGATATATTTATGGAAAAATGATCTAATAAGGTTTGAGCTAATTAGGCAAAAAAAAAGGGAGTGCTTGGTAATAGCACTGTACCAATCTAATGTCAGACCGGATAAGGACATGGGAAAGGTGCAAATAAGGAGAGCATCATCATAAGCAACCAAATATCAAGAGTGTCTAAATGATCTAAGATGTTGCTAAGGATCTTCCTTGCTCTAAAATTTTGAAAACTTAAAAATTTCCCATTGAGGAAGATAAGGTCAAATCGGGATAGATGGATGAATAGGTTCATTGTAAATTTGATCGTATGATAAGAGGTTATGGGCACTAGAAATAGATGACTCCAAATTGGTCATCTTATCCATTAACATCTTAACTATATCAGTTTATGGCTATGCACATCCATAGTTATAGGGAAAATTATGTTGGGGTTAGGTACATGAAACATACAGATAGCTAGTGGAAGGTTGGGAGGTTGTCACATATTGATATGTGGACATGGGTGATTATGCGGATGTCATGTATGGGTAAGTGGATATAGGAAGTTGGGTAGAAGATGGAGCCATATATCCTTTTGGGTTAGGAATATATTTTGGGTTGGGTGTGATAGGCATTTTTGGGGAATTTACATGGGTTAGGTTGATAGGTTGAGGATGGGTTGTGACCTTGGTACTAATGGGTGGAAGAGTGGAGGGTCTGGAAACCACCAAGCTTTGGAATGGAGTGGAGGTTGGTGGGTTGGAGATAACAAGAGGAGGGGTCATAACAATATTAAAGGGTACTCTAATGGTAAGTGGGGTATAGGCACCCAAAGGTTGGGTTGCTCCTATATTCAAAGAGTTATTGGTGGGGGTGGAAGGAATTTGGGTGTTGGTTGCTTGGATGGGTTTTCTTTGGATGGTGGTATTGGAGGGATTCTTGGTAGAAGAAGATGCTTTAGTGACTAAGGGTTGCATGGAATGGTGGTGATAGAGGTGATACCCATAAGATGGTATGACATACCATAGGGTGGATCAATAGATGGAATAGAATCAGGGGTACAGTGTGTAGAGAGGATTACAAAGCAAGTTAGTCAAGCATTAGTCCATAAATAGTGAAACATGAATAAAGAAATAACTAACCAATCCTATCTATTTCTATGGAAATTATAAAGGATAGAAAGAAATAAATGAAAGAAAGAAACATCATATTACCTTCCCAAATGTATTCACCATACCCATGTGGCTCAAAATCATGTTCTCCCTTGATCAAGCATCTTTATCTTTGTCAACAATGGTAGCAAACTCCTCCAATGCTTCAAGGACAATCCATAAAACCTAGGCTCATGATTCCAAATCACTAAACTAGCTTATCAATGAAGCTTGCAAGCAAAATCCATGATCAAATGTAAAGCCTTGTGGAAACAATTTAACATTATAACTTTACAATATTTAAGCTTTAAAATTCATGTCCATGGCCTCTCTATTTATTAATTTTTGAGATTGGTCAGGATCAACCATGATCATCCATATCAAGATTGAGATGTGTGGCCATGGATAATCCTAATATTTATAATTAAGTATATACTTATCTTCATCATGACCTTGGAAGAAGGGGCATGGGAGGCATTAACTAGGCATGGGTGACCCATAATCTTGATATTTGTGGCATTTATGGCCTCGAGATGTCTTCCCAAGAAATGATGTCACCTGATCATGCAGTTAATAGGAATCAATTTTCAAAAATAAATATTCAAAAACTCTCATGGAAAATCCACTTAAGCTC
Organism: Torreya grandis; assembly: GCA_037957365.1. Taxonomy (NCBI): domain Eukaryota; kingdom Viridiplantae; phylum Streptophyta; class Pinopsida; order Cupressales; family Taxaceae; genus Torreya; species Torreya grandis. The sequence goes on from JARHVA010001535.1 coordinate 2,127,006, forward strand.
TTTATTTGGTTTAATTAGCCTTAAGCAAGGTTAATCAACATCTGTACAATTTTTTGAAAATTGGCCCTTAATTAATCAAAATGGATAGAAAGTCATATTATTGAGTTGTAATTTGACTCAAAAAGAATTATAAGGTGACGTTAGATGCGTCAAAACCATATTTCCATTTAGGATGTTTCCAACACAAAATAACAAAGGTACATGGTATGTACCAATGAATCTAGCAGAAAAGAGTGATCCAGAGCATAAAAGGTGAAATCATCATTTTGACTCGAAATGAATTGATCAAAGTTAGTTGGCCCATAAATTGTATTTTCATATTTAAGGATACTTTGACCTAAATTAGCACTTGTTAATTTAAATTTTGAACCATTTAGCGTGTTTTATGGATTTTAACCTAAAATGTGCATTTGAGTGCAATTTGAGTAAGATTGACAATTTCAACATAAATGGTGTTAGTAATTGGATGTCTACATTTTTCCCCTATTTGAGAAGGCGTAGCGAGACATTTAGGTGAAGCAACATATTTTCAAATAAAAGAGTTGTCAAGAATAAATTATAACAAACCCATGATTCCCCCTCGAGAGGACATACTAAGATGAAAGAGAAGGATTAACTTTTGAAAAGAGAAAGTGAGAGATTAACCCATGGAATAAATCACATCTAAATGAGCTAATGCCTACACACGTAATTACCATTAATGATCAAAATATAATTAGAGGTATAGCATGCCCTAGAAATGGGGGGAATGAGAAAGATACAATCCATAACTGTAAGGGACACACTGTAAACATACCCAATTTGAAAGAGAAGGATGAAAGAGGACATAATAAGATAGGATGAAAGAGGACATAGTAGGATGAAAGAGAAGGATGGACTCTCAAAAAGAGAGAGAAAGTGAGAGTTTAACCCATGGAATAGATCACATCCAGATGAGTTAATGCTTGCATATGTGATTACCATAAATGATCAAAATATAATGAGAGGTATAATAGGCCCTAGAGATGGGGGGAATAGGAAAGATACAATCCATAAATGTAAGGGACACACTATAAACATACTCAATTTCAGAGTACAAGATGTGTGCTTATGATATTGATAAATCCCATGACAAGTTACACACTAAAATATTTTCATCATGGGATTTAATGTGGAAGAGCTTGGAATTAGAGGAAAAGAGAGAATGTTCTAATTTAGGAAGGGAAGCACCACTAGAATGGGGTGTCCAAAGAGAATATAATAAGAAGTACTCCAGTAGAGTAGATTTGATTGTGATAAAATAGTTGTGCCCTAGTAGGGTGAATCTTGATAATTGATAAATAATAAATAATGATTTTGCCCCTATAGAGATAATTTAATTTGGATGTGGTTCAGATGTTGTACCCTAGCATAATAAATTGGCAAGCAAAATAGTTCAAGGATATAACTGAAAAGATAGGTTAAAGGCAAGCAGGCACAAATGTACATGCGATGGTGTAATGGCTTAGAAAGGTATATAAAACCGAGCACATGAGAATGCATAATGTGATGATAGATATGAAAAGAAGAATGGAGATATTCGAGTTAACCTCAATAGAAATTGAGCACTACCTACATATTTCTTTGGAATCATGTTCCAACATGAAATTTAGGCCAATGTAGTTCACCCAAGTTTGGGAGAGAATGGAATGAGGAATGATGAAAAATGACCAAGAATTGATTAGACTCACAATATATGCAAAGAGATGCACATCTAAGCATAAACAAAGAAGCCTAAAATTCATGCTACCTAGAAGCCTAATTACATATCATGAGCCTAGGTTTTGCAAAGTGTTCTTGAGAATCATTCATCAGAGTTGATGTTAACGTTAAGACTTTGAGACATGAGCACAAATTTCTTACTATATAAAAATAAATCAAGCATCATAAGTATGAATAACTTAAAATTACATAAGATTACAATTGCACTAATCCAGTTTAAATGTGAATATCTATAACTAAGGGTAATGGTAAAATAATGACCAAAACTAGAGTTGCATCGATTTACATTTAAACAAAAAAGCAAAAACAAAGAAAAAGATAAACATAAATGAACCTAACTTGAAATTAAGATATGATCTATCAAGACTTAAGTAGGAACAAAAAAATATTTAAAAACAAAAGGCAAGAACGTCTTAATGACATGAGACCAAGATATGAATAATCAAGATCTATGTGGACCATCAAGAGGTACTTGGAAAATAACACAAAGAAGTACCAGACCAAACAGGAAAATAAAAGAACAAACAACAAACAACAATCAAATAAACACACAAAAATGTTTTTGTGTTTTTGAATGTTTTACAAATATTTTTGGAATTTTCTAAGTATCTCAACTCGATTGAGGATTAAGAGATACAAAATGATCTAGCTCATGAAACGGCAAGAACATGCCAACTTAAAATTTTCTCACAATATAGTGAAAGTGTATGATAAGAGGGACTGAGTTGACCTTGAGAATGACCTATATAACCCCAAAATAATCCCAAGTCACAATAATTCTATCCACACAAAAGGTGATGAAAAACTAACTAGGTCATAACAAGTTCACAAATAAAGGTGAATGACAAGACAAATGATAATAGTAATGACCAGATGATGTAATAATGCATGATAAAAAAAGGCATTGTACCTAATTTTCCCATAGGTGGTTATAATTAGGAAATAATTTCATAATACTAATTTGCCCAAATGCGGTTAATCAGGGGTACCAAAATAATTTTGATTTGCCCATAGGTGGTTATAATCAGTGATACCAAATAAGATCATAGATAAAAGATAACTTGCCATATCAAATGTCACACTATTTTGTGATATCCCCTTCAAATAGGGAATATAGTAACACAACAACTCTGAATAAAGTACAATATCTGTTGAATAAATTCAAAAATGATAACAATAATATAGTCTCTTAATAGCAAATTACAGATCTTATCACTTGTCCTTCTAAACTATTACAATTGCAGTCCTCTCTTATGCATATAAATATGAAATACAGTCTTAAAAACCCTGGCTTTGCAAATCTGGCAATGGAATCTACATTTTGGAAGGTCTCAGCCTTTCTGTGTCGACACACAGACACCGTCGTCGGTCGATATCTCATCGACGTTGGTCACTGTCGGTCGGATATCTGCCGACGTCGGTCTCCAGTCGACCGATGTCGGTCACTGGAAGCCCTCTGTCTGCCGAGGTCAGTGCCTGAGCTGATCTGTACGGACCTATACGGACTTTGTACGGCCGCCAATTAAGCACAACTTCCTTGTTTTCAACCCCTGATCTGAAAATATATGTTTCTAGCACAGAAGATCTCTAGCTGTATAATTTATTGAATCAAAACATGAATAAAGAAATACCTGGAATATCTGTAATAACTTCTGTGTGAAGTTATCTCTCAAACCTAAAATTCTGTGATAACTTCTGGATGAAGCTATCTCTCACTTTGGCAATAGATCAGCTGATATTTTGCAGCCTCTTAATTGCACACACTGAAGAAGGAACGTTCTCCAATGCAGATGGAATCCTGGAACCCTAGGCTCAGTCTTCACAGAAGAAATTCTCAAAATCAATAATCAATAATCAATGGCTAATCAATAATGGCCTCCATGAGAAACCCTTATACCCTCAAAAAGATATGCTTGCCCTAATTAGGGTTTCTTAAATTAGAATTAGGGTTTCTAATTAAAAATAGGCTAAATAATTAATATTTGCTTAAATCAATCAAATATTAATATCTCCCTCAATACATGTCAGATCCTCGAACCAATTGAAGCTGGTGAACCAGGGAGTGATTTTGCACATGACTATACCAAAATAAAGGTGCTCTGTTGCATATCAAATATCCCTAAAAAGTAGGAGCTCAGGCCCAATGCATCTGAAATAACTTGAATGAAAATCAAATGTAGAAATCCTGTGAATCAAAGTCAAGCCAAGCTCCATTATGACCCTCTATCCATCCTATTAGCCTACGAAGGTTGCATAATAGGGTAATCATCAGGACTGTCAATGTCCATGAAAAAGGGGACATGACAATCTGCCCCTCTAGAAATTGCTTGTCCCCAAGCAATCTCTAAACTATGAACTACTCGATCCACCTGGATCCCAAATGTAGTTATGCTCTACACTGCTGTGAATCAATGTAAGTACCTACAACATCAGCAGAAGTAGAACAAAGAAAGACTCATAATCAAACTGGCGCATGAAACTCTAATCTCCAAGATTACAAATACCATATACAAGAGCATATGAGAAACAAACTCTCAAAACATCATAACCCAAGTAGAATGGACAACTCCAACTGCCAATTCCATCTGCAAGAGATGGTGCCAATCCATCCCATAACTGATCCCTCTGTAAAAGTGGCACAACGAACAGTACCACACTGTCATATGTGTGAGAAGAATCAATATGGAGACTCAACTCTACTGGTATCTCAAACTCATCAGAATTAGGTACTCCCAAATTCTGAATATATGTGTTAGCCTCAACAACATGCTCCTCATCAGTAGCTACAAAAACATACTCATCACCAATACTCAATATACTAACCTCTGAGTATACCTCCACACTTTGAATGCAAGCATCAGGCTCATCCTCACTGTCTAACACATGAGCTGAACTCACCTTAAGACAAAGCTCATCCACAACATCCTCAACTACTCCTACCTATGAAGATAATGCAGATAAATCATTACCTGAAGATGTGTTAATATCTCCCTGTACTGAATCAGCATGACTATCCAACTCATTATGCAAGTTGTTGCATGTCATAGGGAAAGCACTACGATCCTTAGGCCTATTAATTAAACTCTTTAACCACATACAAGCTCTAGGTGAGACATTTTTCCCTTTTGTCCAGACATACCATAAATCTTCTGCCAAAAGTTTAGAGATTTTATCCTCCTCCTCAAACAAGATTGTGAACATGATAGAGTGCATTGATGCTAATACATCACTGGAATGAAACTCATCTAAAATATTCCAAAATATTTTAAACATATTGCGAATGCCACCAATAAAACCTACTAACATCATAATGTTTTCAAATCCATACCTTGCAAAAGTTTCAAGTAATCTCGCCCTCTTTGAGAAATGAGGGTCTCTAATATCACCCAACTTTTCGAAGCTTTTAACCATGGCATGAAGTACCTCTCTCATAATCCGATCATCATAAAAATTAAAGCTAGCTATTATCATCATGATTTCACTAATACAAGAGAGAGTTGCAAGTCTTACCACCTCATCATGATGTCTCAATAATCGGGGCTTCACCAACGAATCAAACGCTGGAGATAACACTGTTTGCATCTCATAAGAATTTGACTGCTCAACCTTGCTTAAATAAATTTCTAACTCCTCTAGAGTTTTTAGAATGTCATCTGCTTGCTGTAATGGATTTTCTAACTTCTTATTTGCATTGTGCACTCTTTCTTCCAAATCTTTGACACCTGTTAGCGCCATGCTGATACCCAAACTACCCAACAAGATGGCAGGACATTGGCTCTGATACCACTATGATATCCCCTTCAAATAGGGAATATAGCAACACAACAACTCTGAACAAAGATACACTATCTGTTGAATAAATTCAAAAATGATAACAATAATATAGTCTCTAAATAGCAAATTACAGATCTTATCACTTATCCTTCTAAACTATTACAATTACAGTCCTCTCTTATGCATATAAATATGAAATACAGTCTTAAAAACCCTAGCTTTGCAAATCTGGCAATGGCATCTGCATTCTGGAAGGTCTCGGCCTTTCTGTGTCGACACACAGACGCCGTCGTCGATCGATATCTCGCCGACGTCAGTCACTGTCGGTCGGATATCTATCGATGTCGGTCTCCAGTCGATCGATGTCGGTCACTGGAAGCCCTCTGTCTATCGAGGTCAGTCCCTGAGCTGATCTGTACGGACCTGTACGAACTTTGTACAGCCGCCAATTAAGCACAACTTCCCTGTTTTCAACCCCTGATCTGAAAATATATGTTTCTAGCATAGAAGATCTCTAGCTGTATAATTTATTGAATCAAAACATGAATAAAGAAATACCTGGAATATCTGTAATAACTTCTGTGTGAAGTTATCTCCCAAACCTAAAATTCTATGATAACTTCTGGATGAAGCTATCTCTCACTTTGGCAATAGATCAGTTGATATTCCACAGCCTCTTAATTGCACACACTGAAGAGGGAACGTTCTCCAATGCAGATGGAATCTTGGAACCCTAGGCTCAGTCTTCACAGAAGAAATTCTCAAAATCAATAATCAATAATCAATGGCTAATCAATAATGGCCTCCATGAGAAACCCTTATACCCTTAAAAAGATATGCTTGCCCTAATTAGGGTTTCTAATTAAAAATAGGCTAAATAATTAATATTTGCTTAAATCAATCAAATATTAATATCTCCCTCAATACATGTCGGATCCTCGAACCAATCGAAGCTGGTGAACCAGGGAGTGATTCCGCACATGACTATACCAAAATAAAGGTGCTCCGCTGCATATCAAATATCCCTAAAAAGTAGGAGCTCAGGCCCAATGCATCTGAAATAACCTGAATGAAAATCAAATGTAGAAATCCTATGAATCAAAGTCAAGCCAAGCTCCATTGTGACCCTCTATCCATCCTATTAGCCTACGAAGGTCGCATATAGGCTAATCATCAGGACTGTCAATGTCCATGAAAAAGGGGACATGACATATTTTCATAGATTGTCCATCAACACTAAATTCAAAAACTATTGAAACTAGATCACAATCCCCCCACCAAAAGTGTAGGATGAACCAAAGGAACCAAGATCAAAATGGGATAAATAGGATGACTAAAAACAAGCCTTGGTCAATAGTAAGAAATGGTATAATGAAATTATCAAAATAAAATTAGATACATTAGCAACAAAGTTTCCCTGAAGTGATGATTGGCTTAGATTTCTAACAAAATGGTGAGAGCATTCACTTAGGTTGCTCAAAAAATAATGAGAGCATTCAAACTTAATAATTGCTCACAAAATCGTGATAGTGTGGGAAAGGGGTGACCGAGCTAACCTCAATAAAAATTGAGCACTGCCTACATAGTCCTGAAGGACCTTAACTCAATGTATTTTAAATTCCATGGTTCATGGATCTCAATGGTATAATAATTCCTAAAAAGGGTCTATAGGGTTGTCCCCAAGAGATGAGGCATGGTAATGGAAAATGGGTGAATGATAGATGATGGTTTTGTTGATCTTGCTAACAGGGAGATGCACATCCTAGTCAATATGTGAGACCAAAAAAATGATCATCTATATAAATTTATATCCAACAGAACAATTGCTCTATCAAGAACTTGTTGCTGATTTGGATATTAATAATATGTTTGTGATCTTCATAGATCATTGATTTTGTTTCCTTCAAATGTCGAGAAAGATATCCTTATAACCTCAATTACTGCCAGTGATGGTAAATAATGGTAGTATAAATGAGATAAGTGGGTAATAAATAGGTGGGTAATAATGGAATGTATAATGAATGAGAAACAAATGAAGACATTCAGTCACAGTAATTTGTTGATGCTGGATTTGACATAATTTTGGTTATGGCAGGGTTGAATGCCTTTAAAGATGCTCTTGATAAGACCATCAAATTGTTATGTTGCTTGATCTTGAGAGTAGATACCATCTAATTATGCTATAGATTGGAAGCTATTTTTATTTGATCTTTGATATTATCTTCAGTAAACAATGAAGAACTTTTGTGCTCAGCTATTGGTGCCTCAAAGAGGTTTTCATCAATGAAGTTGTCTTGATTGTCCTGTAGCACCTTCGATAAGGTTTCACTAAGGAATGTTTACTTTTGAATTTGATTATCTTATAGCACTTCTAAAAAAATTTCACTAGGAGAGTGTTCTTTTGATTTATGAATGTGGTCTTAGCCTCCTTGCTCTTCTTCAACTACTATGTCACCATGGATGCAATTTAACAAAGTGTGATTTGTCAATCCTAATCAACACTGGTGGGAGATGGGATGTCAATGATATGGCTATGTTGGGTGGTAATAATGGGATGGTGAAAGGCAACATAATATTTGTAGAATTTACTAGGAGAACATGTGTCGATGATAAAGTAATCATCCTCAAAAATCATAAACGGATCATAAATATATTCAAATTGATCTACAAGGCAATTTTAACCAATGTTGTAACAACCAATACTATAATCTATTTTTGACTTTTATTCTAAAGCAAGGGACTCTAAATCCAATGTCACAACTGATGTTGATTCTTTTTTTGATGCTAAATATAATGTTAGTTTAAAAATGGAACCTGACTTAATATTGATTCTTCATCTGATATGGTTATTTTGATAATGTTCTATTGAATTATAAATTTTTGACAAGTAATGCCCTATGATGGCATAATGGGCTCAATAAAAACTAATTCATATTAGAAGGGTTCAACATAGACTAACTCATCTAAGTGAATCCCTTCAAAAAGAGGGAAGCACTCAAGGGATGTATTGATAAAATTACATATATTAAAGTGAGACTCTTCAATGAGTGGGAAAAGATCAAGAGACAACTCTATCAAGACTGGCTTGTCAAGGAGTTGAGGCTCTTTGAAAATAGGTAACATATGAATAGGTAACTTATCATAGTTTATCTTGTCACAAATGGGTGTTTCAATAATAACATGTTGGTTTTGGTTCACAATTGGTTGCAAAAGATCAACTTTAAACACATTTTGATCCTCATAATATGCCCTTTGAAGAGGTAATGGTTCTTGTTTAGGCTTGCAAATCGACATAGAATTTATAAAGTGGGGAACATTTGGTTTAACAAGAACAATGGTTTTTGGTTCAATAATGGACTCTCCAAATACTAGACTATTGAAGAAGGGATAAAAAATAATTGGTTCATCAAATGGAGGTTCTTCAACAATAGGTTCATTAAAAATTGGTGATGTGTTAAGAATGGTAATGACTAGATGCTTCTTAGTTTGGTTGCTCGTGCAAACCAAAGGAGGAGGTCCTAAAATGGTGATGACTAGATGCTTCTTAGTTTGGTTTCTCATGCAAAATAAAGGAGAAGGTCCTAAAATGGTCATGACTAGATGCTTCTTAGTTTGGTTGCTCATGCAAACCAAAGGACGAGGTCCTAAAATGGTGATCCTAGTATGTTTCTTAGTTTGATTACTTACACAAGCTAAAACATCCAAGTCTTCTTGATAAACCCAATCATTCCAATCATGAGTTGGATCATAATTTGGATCTTGACTGTGTTCCCATGACTGATTTTTGTGAGGTGGATACAAGTCTATCTCAAAAACCATATTGTCACCATAAGGGTCTTGACTAAAGTCATAAAAGTCATTTTGTGTGTCCATTCTATCATAAGTTGGATTATCCATGACTACACCATAAGTGTAGCTAGACATATCTACATTTAATGAAGAAAGCTCCAAAAATAGAAAGACTTAAAGTATTGTAAACTCTAAAAAGTGATGTTTAAAAGATAAAAGGTTCAACCTTGGTTGAAAGGGTGAAGCTGCATCTCAAAAGTAGTTTGTGCCAAGATTTGGCATAAAACAACCTAATGTCAAATGTCTAACATCAAAGGTTTTTGAAGAAAGGTTGTGTTTTCCCAAATAAAGTCACAAAAAAATGAGGATAGGCATTCGAACAAATAAACAATCAATAGTGTTCAAAATTGGGTAATCATTTAACCAAAGCTATGCAACCCAAAAAAAAAAATCTATGTACCAACCCCATGAATTGAGGCATAAATATAAATCAATCAATGTTTAGATCCAAACTTGGCAAGGTTAATTGAAAATGCAATGTTGAATACTAGGATTAGACCAAACAAGCTAGACAAGAGCGGACAACATAACAATGCATAAACAAGGTCAAAATGGTATACATGACATGGTTTGAAATAAGTGGTTTTTAATACAATGGTAAAAAAGTTCTTGAACTAAATTAAGCATCCTAACGGCATAAGCATGCTCAAATGATGTGGTCAATTGTTATGTTTCAAAGATTAAGAGGTAAAAAAGATTTGACATGATTTGGGAAACATAACTCTACCCTTCTTAACTCAAATACATGATTTTGACATGGCTTATGATCAAACAAACAAGTTTTAGCCTCAAATCATACCAAGCAAATAATGACCAAAATACACTAAGTATAATCGTCAAAATCCTAACAAGGGTATGGAAAAATGGGGTTGACTAAAACTTTCAAGGTTTAGATCATTCTAGGGGAATCAATTGCATAATGACTTTCACATCAAACAATGCAAAAGACAAGCATGGAAATTGGGTGATCACGGCATTGGGTAGTTGTAAAAATGTCTAATCCTTTTTACAACCACTACATCTTGTTGTTCACTTAGTGTAGTGTGATGTCCAAATGAAAATACATCCCATGTGCAACTCCAAAGGAGTCAAATAAAGTCAATGTTAGGAGATGAAACTCTAGGTCAAAGCTTCCCTAAAGAACTCATGGGAGATAATGGCATCTCCCTCACAAGCCAAGTTTGCATGAAAATAAAGAAAGCATAAAATAGAAATACTTTAGGGTCATTTTCAAGATCACCCAAACTTTGGCAAGTTTTTGGGGAGTGTTTTAGATGACTTTATTTTTAAGCCTTGGACTAGGGTATTTGTAATAGGAATGACGCTTTTGATTCTAAGGGTTCCCTAAAGGGGACAAATGGAAGAGCATACACGCAACATTCCTCTTTTTACCAAATAAAATCTAATTGAATAACTATTACAAACAAAAATTGACAAGTGTGTTCAATTTTAAGACCAAATGAAAGATTTGGTGGTGTTCATTTGACCCCTTGATCTTAAGATTGTAAACTTTGAAAATATTCATTTAAGCATCTAACTTTTTCATTAAACACCAAAACAAAGTTCCTAATTGATTTTAAACATGCAAAAGGTGATCTAAAACATGTTTTTAGCAAATGTCAAGCTTAGTCCTATAGAAAAATGTTAGCATGTCCATTAGCTTTGAATCTCTTTTGGGTTTGAAATAATAAACTTTATAAATATAGCTCTTGGGTCTGTGTTTTAGGAAAAACACAGTGACCGACATCAGTTATATACAACTGATGATGGCTACTTTGGTTAACTGATGTCAGTTATCTAATCGATATTGGTTATACCAATATGACCGTCTCGATAGGTATCTAACCAATGTTGAATTTGCTAACCAACGTCAGTTAAGCTATGCAACTGATGTCGATCTTACTTGCTGACATCGGTTACTATGTAAAATTGTAGCAAACAAAAATGGCAAAATAAAGTTAGAAAATCAATTTTCAAGAGTTTTAATCATCCAAATGAATATTTTAGAGTTGAAAAATGATCTTTAGGTGTGAGATGTATCTAATCTCACCAAGCGTGCCAAGATGTAGAGAGGATTACAAAGCAAGTTAGTCAAGCATTAGTCCATAAATAATGAAACATGCATAAAGAACTAACTAACCAAGCCTATCTATTCATATGGGAATTAAAAAAGATATCAAGAAATAAATGAAAGAAAGCAACATCATATTACCTTCCCAAATGGATTCACCATGCCCATGTGGCTCAAAAGCATTTTCTCCCTTGAACAAACATCCTTGTCTTTGTCAACAATGGTAGCAAACTCCTCCAATGCTTCAAGGACACTCCATAAAACCTAGGCTCATGATTCCAAATCACTAAAATAGCCTATAAATGAAACTTGTAAACAAAATCCATGATCAAATGCAAAACCTTATGGAAAAAATTTAAAATTATAACTTTGCAATATTTAAGCTTTAAAATTCATGTCCATGGCCTCTCTATTTATAGATTTTTGAGATTGGTCAGGATCAACCATGACCATCCATCTCAAGATTGAGATGTGTGGCCATAGATAATCCTAATATTTAGAATTAAATATATAATTATCTTCATCATGACCTTGGAAGAAGGGGCATTGAAGAGCCATAAGAGGCATTAACTAGGCATGGGTGACCCATAATCCTGATATTTGTGGCATTTATGGCCTAGGTATGTCTTCCTAAGAAATTATGTCACCTGATGATGCAGTTAATAGGAATTAATTTTCAAAAAGATATATTCAACAACTCTCATGAAAAATCCACTTAAACTCTTGATTTGGATTAATTATCCTTAAGCAAGGTTAATCAATATTTGTGCAATTCTTTGAAAATTGACCCTTAATTAATCAAAATGGTCAGAAAGTCATATTACTGAGTTGTAATTTGACTCAAGAAGAATTAGAAGGTGACGTTAGATGCATCAGAATCGTATTTCCATTTAGGATGTTTTAAACACAAAATAACAAAGGTACATGGTGTGTACCAATGAGTCTAGGAGAAAAGAGTGATCTAGAGCACAAAAGGTGAAATCATCCTTTTGACTTGAAATGAATTAATCAAAGTTAGCTCGGCCATAAATTACATTACCCCATTTAGGGATAATTTTACCTAAATTGGAACTTGTAAACGATAAGTTTGAACCATTTAGCGTGTTTTATGGATTTTGACCTAAAATGTGCATTTGAGTGCAATTCGAGTAAGATTGACAATTTCAACTCAAATGATGTTAGGAATTAGATGTATACACAGTGAGATATGGTGTTAAGGTAGTGTTGGAGGGATATGGGGTTGTTATCCAAAAAGGTGGAAAAATCATATCACCCTGGGCAACCATCTGAGGGATACTAGGACTTATAGGATGGTGGGGTGAACTTTCCACATTTGAATGGTACTCTATGGATGAGGAAGAAGAGGGAGATGGGTGGTTGGGAGATGGATCTTTATTTACTTGGTTTCTTATTTTTTGTCTAGTGAGAACCATGCAAGGAAGGAGAAAAGGAAGATACAAGTGATCTCACAACTTAAAAGAGAAGTAAAAAAATAAAAATATCTAAAGGAAAAAAATGCATATGCTAAAGTGCATTAAAATCCTAGGATACTTAATTATATCTCTTTAGGCTTATGCCTCAATTTTAGAGAAGTTATGAAGAGAAACTAGGGTTTGTAGAGTGGGTAGTAGAAGAAGATGTCTAAGGATGGTTTCAAGTAGTTAAAGGCTCTTAAGATATGTACTAGAACTTGGTATGTAGCTTTATATTGTGGCCTACCCCCTCAATTAACATACCAAAGTGATAAGGTTGTCATGTGCTTAGCCAGAATATACCTAGTTGATATAGATTATACTCAGCCAATGTACTGAGTTGGTTCTCCCCTTGGTGGTGAAATCTAAGTAGTATAGCCGAGGAAAGGTGACCACTAGGTGATGAAATCCTAGTCAGGCCTTTTGTCAATGTTTTGATGTTTAATTAAGTATGTGGTTTGGTATTATGTGTGTGGAGAGAAGTGAGACTATGATTAATTTACTTGATTAATTTAAGATATGTGAGCTAATCAACACAAGCAAACTATGGATACAAAGTTAATTTTAATCCAAAAGAAAGTTTTGGTATCTTTTAAAATGAATACAAAATAACTAAGATGCACCTAGATGAGAATTATGACGCAAATCCTAATCTTAGGATGAATACCTTTGATTTTTAAAAGTAGGATGAATACCTTTGATTTTGGAAGTGAAAGCAAAACAAGATAACTTTTACTTTTTTCTAGGAAAGCAAAAAGAAACTAGAACTTGCATTTTGGAAGGGAAGAAAAGAAATAAAGAACATTTAATTTTTAGAAAAAAATGCAATGAATGACTTTTTTCTAATGTGACTAAATGTCCTATAACTATGAACCCAAGAGAAAGCTCAAGAGTCTCACCGAGCATGCCAGAATGTTTCACTAAATTTTTTCTTTATTTTCTTTAGAAAGAAAGTTGTAAAACTTGAAAGAGGGGTAAGGTTAGTAGAACTTGATGTGTTGTGCACGTGTGAATCCATATGATTGTGGATACTCCTCTTTGTCTGGGGAGGATGACTTGCACATAATAAAGTAATCTAGAAAATGGTGGATTAGTGAGATAGTAGGGTGGATTATCAAGCGTAAGATAGATCCAAGAATCACAAGATTCCTTGGAAGCTATCAATCCACACTTTTAAAACACTTAAGTTCTGACATGTTGAAAATAAGTGCTTGCATGAAATAACAAAAAGTACTGAAATCAAATACAAGCATTTCTAGAAAAGAAACAAGTGATTTTTACTAAAAATAGTGATAAATGATGGAATACTAATGCTAAATTACACAAACTTGATTCAAAAAATAATTTGAAGTTATGTGATGAAACAAAAACTCAAAAAGTGGAATTTAGGTATAGATAGATGGGTCAAATTAGCTTGTTATTTTGAAAATAGACACATCGTGATCATTAGCAGTCTAGGTATGATCATCAATAGTTAGGTGACCATCAATTGTACTTAATCATCGATGGTTAATGAAGCCCATTGGTGGTTAGGTAATACCATTGGAGGTTACTATGGGATTTGGTTTGGAAAAAGAAATTTGTTGAATAGAGTTTTAGAGAGGTTATGGGTGTGGTGTTTGGGTTGAATATTGGTTGTGAGATAGAAAATGACACTCAGAGGTATCTGGTTTAGGGATTGGTTGTTTGGATGAGTGAGAATGGTTTATGGGTGGTTTTGGGTAGGAGGTGAAATGTCTATAGTTGTATAAATCTAACACAAGAAAGTGAGGTGAAATATAAATAAAGGGGAAAGACACAAGCAATGAAATAAATATAGCTAATTATTGAATCTTGATAAAAAAAACATAGATACTTGGATTCGCATGGGAGTTAGAACCTCTTGCACATACCTGATTGATCCTAATGATGATTTCAACCTTTTCTTCTTCTATTAATATATAGGAAAGGGAGGTTCAAATCATAGAGTTTAATAAACAATTTATCAAATAGTCTAATCACACATTGATCATGTGAATAATAGACTAAATTTAGACAATGAGTAATCAATGAGTGAGTTGTAGTCAAACTGTAGTTGATTCTTTTTATCATGAAAGACTTTAAGTAACCATCGATGGCCAGGGTTAATCATCAATGGTCGAGGGTTGACCGTTGGTGGTTAGTGAGATTAGTCATTTTCACTTATGTTTGGCAGTTGAAAAGTTAGGAAATGGTCTAAGGTAATCAAAGAAGGGGTTTATTGGGTGCTTTGATGATTAGAAACACATTGTGTGGTTTTCAAGTGTCTACACTCAATTGCACAACTCAAATGTAAATATAATTTAATCAAGGCCAAGTGGTATAACCAACTCTACTTGAAAAAGAGAAGTAGTGCCAAGGTCATTGAGGGCATTGAATCTCTACTACACTACTCAAGGGAGTCAACTTCTATAGACAAATAAAATCTCAAATGATGTTTATTGGTAAAATATCTATCAAAATGTAACCTCTAATTTGTAATTGTGTATAATATCTATCATAATTATGAAAAATTATATCCCAAATATTTAGAAATTGGTATCATGTGTATGGGATTGTGACCCAAGTGTATATCTAAATCATGTAAACTATATCAAATTCAACCAATTATGTCAATTGTGTATGTGTGGAGTCATGTATCTACGACATACCCCCACTATATGCCCCCATTTTTGAGGTGAGCGTAATGTAATTTGGTAGTCCCCTTACCTTAAAAGGATAAGATGACCATATCATGTGTATCAATCATGTAAGAATCAAGCATATAGTGGTACCATTTTGAAGTAGATATATCAATGAAGCTCACAGTATGTAACACTAAAAATAACTAAGATGCATGATATGGATCATATAGAAAGTAATTGTATAAGATCAACAAATGATCAAACACACACACAAGAGCACTTAATGTCATGCAAAATGGGTCTAATGAGACTGTAAACAAGGTGTATTTTTAAATTTTACACACTCAAAGGGAGGACATATTCAAATGTCCACACATCAAACAAATAACACTTAATGGCATAAGGGCCTACAAGCAAAGAACATATTCAAATGTTCCAAAATCAAGATAAGGGTAACGAATAAGAAGTGTACTTAAGTAAGTGACAAAGTGGATAAATTAAGTATAAACAATTAACATAAACATATCATGCTAGTCATTACATATATGTGTTAACAAAATGTCTTATATCATATCATATCAAGTACAATGTGTAATATGTAAGAATGAGTATAGACATGTGTACCTATATAAGATCAACATGATAATGGAAAGTGATCACAAAACAATTTCAACTATATAAATCATGATCAAGGAAGTAGAGGCCCCCAACATAGTATGTCATGTACGTAGAATAAAGGTTCAACATATGTATGTGCATGTATCATGTATCTAGGGTATGCTTATATCACACTCAAGTATGTGTGAAACATATGTGTGTAGATAAAATAAATTATATGCTATATACTAACATAAAGTAAACCATATATATTCCAAGGATCTAGTAAACATGTGTATGTCAAATATTTTGTATTTTTATTTATTAATTTGAATGTTTTTGTATTTTATAAAATATTTGATTTTTTTTTAATGTTTAAAAAGAAAGGTCTAGCCTATTATCCCATATAAGGGATGCTCACAGGGCATTCTAAACTCATAATAAGTTATATAAAACTAGTGACACTATCAAGGAGCATGTAGAGGTGTCATATCTAGAACTATAGAATCTATGCTACTCTATGTGTGTCTCATAGGACTTTGTGGTCATGAAGAGGTAGTAGAATGTGTAATGGTTCATGAAACCCATAGTTTAGTGCTTTGTGGTTTCTTTGACATATTTTTAACTGAATGTTTATTTGAGCTTAGGAATTGGGTGGATTGTTTATGTTTTGATGAGAAATTCATAGAGTATATTGTGTATCTCTGATGTAATTATCTCTCAAGTATATACCACCTAGAAAAGGGGATTGCCTATTGCTTACCCTTTCACACATGATTGACCTTATTAGGTTGTATAATTATCTATCTTGGAATAAAATTATCTTATTAAAGTGGATGTTCATATGGAATCCCAAAAGATATAATATAAGGCCTTGAACTATAGGAGGTATCATGCATTGAAGTGTGCCAATATTTACATCTAATGGGTATACATAATGTGTTATAGGATAATGTGTGTTATATACCATTTTCAATTCTGGAGTGTTCTTAAAAAATCTTATAATGGATCATTAAATATCTTATGGTTTTGATGATCACTAGGTTATGACCCTGAATCCTTTGGAGGATCATCAAATATAAGTTGATAGTTATCAATAAGGTCTTAGAACTCATGTTTCAAGGCATAACATGTGTTTTTAGAATTCCAAGTGCCTTGGTGATAGTCACAATAAGAATTTGCATCATATCCTTTTGGTATAGGTCAACTCATATCAACCTCTATCTCCATGGGAGGAGGGAGACATAATAGTAGACACCCCACAAGCTTCTTAAGTAATGAAGATGGAGGCTTGGGTAATCATGTAAATTGTATCTTAGGTGCATTGGATAAGATGAGTTGATTAGCTTTTTGTGACTCTATATTGACTTTTTTTTTACTTCCATTTTTACCTTTGCATCCATGTTTCAATGAACAAATATTTGAATGTATAAGGGAAAATAGTGATCATTGGTATGTTGGGTTGGTAAATCCTTATTTTCAAAGGAAATGTTATGCCTAGTCCATTTGATAGAGTTAATCATGGAGGCCACATATGGTGGCTCTACATTACTTGAAAAGGTTGTCATATGTAATGCTTTAAAAAAAATGTATGTGTATTGGAGAGACTTGTGTAACAAATCATAAAGTGAACATTTATCAATAACATAATTAGAATAATTTTTAATACTATATTCTGATGAGACTTGTGGTAGCCAAAATTGGCTACCATAGGTGAGTCTAATTCAAAACTTGGTCATAATGTTCTTAACCCTATTGAGAATCATATGAAGTGTTTTGTATTGGTCATAATAGATCTTATGGTAATAAAACTTGTGTGGTTATTAGTATCTTTTAAGGTCTCCTAGAATGGTCTAGTTTGAAGTGAATTCAAATCACTTAGTCTTTTTATCAAAGTCATTTAAGGTAGTCATATCCAAAGTGCTTTAGCAAAGATTAAAGTAGTTTTGGAGAAATTAAGGTAATGGTTACCTTTGCAAATTAGAAGGATCAAGTGCATTTTGATGTATCTAACATGTTTTCAAGCTATTCCAGGGTTTTTTCTTCCTTTTCCATGTTGGTCCAAGTAATTTTTAATGTACAACAAGTAGTGGGACCTTCTAGAGGTCAAGAAAGTGAAATACAATGTAGCAATGCACTCACCAAAGGCTTATAAATTAAGTTTTCAATGTGGGGATGGTAAGTTTAGGTCATAAGTGGTCTTTTTTAGGTTGATATGATATTTTTAGGTCCAAATCATGCTTTTAGTAACATTGGCAAGGCTAAATAAGACAAAAAATGGCTCATCTCCTCCATTAATCTCTTTGCAAGCTAGTGAAGGCCATTTTCAAATGTTCATTTCATGAAGAGGAAAGAGAGTTATATCCAGTTCACTTGGGAATTTATATGGGCCCTTATTCCCTTGAAATTATAGGCATTAGTTCTTAGTTTGAAGGGATATGCTTATAAATAATCATTAACAAAATAAGTAGTCCAAAACCCTCCTAAAACCTATAGGTAGGGTTTTTTTTTATCTTAGTGAGTCTTCAAATTTATGAATGTAAGTTGATGGTTTTTTTAACTCCTCGAGGGTCTACATAGTCCTATGACGTCATCTCCACCAGAATTTGTCATGTGTGATCAACTAATATAGCAAAAAGTGTTGTGTTTTATTATTTTTGAAGATGACAAGCAGGGTTTTTGAAGCTATGACATTCTCAAGCATGGAAGAATATGTGTTTGGAATGAAAGCATTGTAATAACCTATATCAAACCTTAATCTATCCTCCTTAAATATCCTACAAGTACCAACAAAGCATGTTGACTATGTATAAAACTACCTTTAGGTGGTTATCAAAAAATGCATGGAAGAGGAAAACTCATGGTGTTGGATTGAATATTTGAGAGTTGAGTTTCATGGGAGTCCATTGTCATTGTGTAAGAGTGGTGAATCCATCAAAGAAGTGATCTAACCTATCTAAATGGTTTTTGGATCAAGAATCTTGTTGTAGGAGGTTTTAAGCCTGTTGGATCCAAGGTAAATTTTAGTGGTGAATATTCATTAATTCATGAATATTCACTTTTTGGGAAATTATATTTGGCAATTTTTTAGGAGTAGTACATAGGACCCATTCACCTAAAATTTTAGGATGTAAATGTTTTTAGAGGTCATCTCACTAATTGTTTATAATAATTATGGGAGTATACATGTTACTTGAATTTTTATTTATTTATTTATTTATTTATTTTTGTGTGTGTGTGTGTGTTCATAGGGTTTACCATCCAAGTCTCATTATTTACCTCATCAGCATCATGATGTTTTAGCTTGGTAGCATGATGCCACTTGGCATCATGATGTTACTTGATAGCATGTTGTCACTCAGTGGTATGTTATCACTCAATAGCATACTATCACTTGGTAGCATGTTATTGCTTGACAACATGTTATCGCTCTACAACATGTTATTTCCTAGTATTAGGTTATCACCTGGTGAATTAATGTCGCTTGACATCATGTTGTGATGCAACTCAATAACTTTCAAAGGTCATAATTTTTTCATATGAACTTAGTTTGAGGTAAAAAAAAATTAAATTGTATAAATTTTTAAGAGGAATCCAAATTTTATCATGTTTATAGGTGGCAACATGTTTTTGGGCAACAATATGCTATCGGGCAGTAGCATGATGCAGTGCAACTAAATACCAACTTCTAGAGGCCATAAATTTTACATACGGATTCAATTCGAGGATTTTTTAAAAAAAATTGTATAGATTTTTTAGAAGAATCCAAATTTTATCATGTTTCTGTGTGGTAGCATGTTTTCAGGTGGTAGCATGTTGTCACGGAGTAGTATGTTGTTGAGTGGCAGCATTATGCTATATAACTAAATACCAACTTTTGAAGGCCATAACTTTTGCATACAGACTCATTTGAGGCAAAAAAAATTGAAATTATATATCTCTTCAAGAGGAATCCAAATTTTAGAATGATACTAGGTGACAACATGATGTCAGGTGGTATCATATTGTCAAGAGGCATCATGTTGTCGATTGGTAGCATGATACGATGCAACTGAGCACTAACTTTTGGAGGCCTTAACTTTTGCATACGGACTCAATTTGAGATGATGTTTTTTTAAAATTGCATAGATATTAGAGAGGAATAAAAATATGCAATAATATTAAGGTTTAGGAAAGTTTTTATACTCTTTTTAAATTTATCCCACAACTTATATGTTTTAACTATGTAGACGAGCGATTGTATGAAAAAATTAAGAAGGTGATTTTTTTTAATGTTTATATTAATCGAGGATACGAATCATATTCACCTAAATAAACCTAAGGGGGTTTTTGATATGGTCTCTTAAAATTAACCTTGATGAGATCTAAAAGGAGTAATATTGCTTCTAAGTTTTGTTCCTTAAGAAACTAATAGGAACATTGGTTTCTTGTTGATATTAGTGACCTATACAACTTGAATAAAAATATTTTTTTTTATGGAATACTCCATAAACATCTTTAATAGATGAGTAAAGGTGACTGTTCATTAGCAACCTTGGTTTGAACTCTCTCACAGGGTTTCAAATGTAAGTAGGCAACTAATGGCCTACCTAAGAAGAAAGATTGATATTATTGAGCCAAAAAAATACAAATTTCACTCCCAAAATTCCTACAATACTCCATAGTATACATTTAGTACATGTATAGGCTAAAATGTGCACCTACAATCTTCAAAGACAAAAGAGATAGTTGCATGAGTAAACATCATGGAGGTTTTGAGAGATAGTAAAAGTTAAATATGCATTGTAGTACTTCAAGGTGGAGATATGAAACTCTAAAAAAGTATCCATCGATGGAAAAAACTCCTAAGATCATCCTTGAAGTGAACTTATAGGTCATAGTCCTAAGATCCTTGGTTTAATGCTTGCAAGTAGAACCAGGTGTGTGGAGACATTTGAAATGTTTCAAGGAAGACTTTGGTATTGTAAAATAATATTAAAGGTCAATAAAAAAACTAAAATGATTATATAACCAATAAACATATCATCAATATCTTAAATTAAGGTGAATGTAGACCTACAAGTCTGCAGACTAATAGGTCCACATTCTTAATCAAGAAAGGTAAATCTTGCATTAAGGATGGGGTTTTAAGAGAAGATGAAGAGTGAAATCCATGAGCATCTGTTGAGAATTTATATGTAGGGTATAATAAGGAGAATATTTTAATGAAAACCCCTTTCTTGGACCCTAACAAGTATTTATCCGAAAGAGCACTTACAGGCCTACTAGAGAAATACGAGCTCATTTCCAAGAATTGTATACAATATTTACATTAAAATTGGAGTTTGGATGAATAATAAGGGTGTGTGAAAGTTATGAATTAAAATATAATATGTTGAAGATGTTCATATAATTATTTAAAATAACAAATAAAACTCACAACCCACTTGATAGTCCTAAATGCATACAAAATTATGAAAACTTGGCATGCTAGAGAAGTATGAGGATGATTTGGGGATAAAAGACTATTTGAGGGGTCAAGGGAAGTTATGTCATACCTCACACATATATCATAAATTTTTTAACTTATTTAATACTCTCCCCATTCCTTTTTGTTCACTCAGAGCCTACATAGGCCTATGTCATGACCAACTTAGGGAAAAAAATTGAATTTTACATAACTTGAGTTCCAACCCTTGAAATTGCATGAAAATTTGATATATAACCTTAATTTATGTGACCTAAAATATTTTTGTGGTTTTGGATCAGTACTATATGGTATTTTATGCTCTCTCATACTGTATGCTTGTTTTAGGCCTAATTATGAAAGAGGGTGTTGGGTTAGTAGGTCTGCATTACGAGTTAAATCATGAAATTTTGGGTGAAGTTTAAATAGGATAAAGGGTACCCAAATATGCCTTTATTTTTCATAAGTTTTTTAGATATTTCAAACGTATGAGATTTGTGTCAAAATATGGCTACAAATAATATGCCTCAAAGGAAGTAAATGTGAAAGTTATGAATGAAATTGTAGAATAGAGGTGGAAAGTTGATGGGTTATGAATTTTCAATAGGTGTCCAAGGAAATAACAAGTTATTAGACCCAAATAAGATGAATTGTCACTTCTTAATCAATCATAAGGGGTAGTTTTAAGAGTTTAAGGATGAACCACCAAGCAAGACAAAACTCCTTTGCCACCTTGATCAATTCATCATCAAATTAAGTGCACACATGTTGAGGAGAGATTCATGACTATTTATTAGTGGGTTTTATTTTTTATAACTTATTTCATGAGTGATTAGAAGCCACCATTGGTCTCTCTCTCTCTCTCTCTCTCTCTCTCTCTCTCTCGCTCTCTCTCTCTCTCTCTCTCTCTCTCTCTCTCTCTCTCGCTCTCTCTCTCTCTCTCTCTCTCTCTCTCTCTCTCTCTCTCTCTCTCTCTACTCTCTCTCTCTCTCTCCTATATGTATGTCTGATTTTGGCATTGTAATGGATCCTTACATCAAGAGTATGGTGTAACCCTACTCTTTTGTATACCTATGATCAATAAAAAACTATTATTTTACCTCCTTATATGGTTGTATGTAGTGTGTAGGCTTTAATGGTTAATCTAATCAAGTGTAAACTCAGCTCACCTTGGTTTGGTGTCCTATTCACCTTGCCTTCATATAGTTTGATCCTCTATTACAAGTTGTGGAGAGTGTCATCAAGGGTTTCAAGTGGGTTAAAAGTGCAAATATATTCCCTTATAGTCTCATATTATCTTACCTCTTTATAAATTCTTGATGTGATAGATTATTTTTAGGAGAAGCTTATGTTTATTGTAGTCCTATAGGTCTTAATGCACATGGAAATCAGTGGTAGTGGTCATAAAATTTGGTGTATCACCCCCTTATTTCATATCTTCTTTCTCCCTTTTCCTTGAAAGTTAGTAGATTAGTGATTGGTCCTAAGTGATGCATAAAGGGATCTAGCTCTTATCTAGAAGTTCAATCCATTCTTTATGTCACCTACAACTTAGGATTATTCTCATGTGTAGGTTATTAAGAAGACTTGAAACACCCTCTCAAAGGGTGAAAATCTATGTTATAATAGTTTTGGCACACCCAGTGGGACAAGGATTTTCATCCATTGAAGATTTATTAGTATTACTCTTCAATATACTAGCCTTTGAATGTATGAACATAAGCACTAATGTCAAATTTGAGTTTATTTAGCTAGTTTTAGCATCCTAGATTAATTACTATTTTTATGTTTCCTTTCACATAAAGTTTCATGGCTGAATTTGGAGTGGATTTAAATTTTACTCAAGTTGATGAGTCATGTCAAGCCTATGTTTATCCTTATCATTAGTATAGTGATCCATATCAGCCTTATGTTGATACATGCTAGCCCTATGTTGAGTCATATCATTCCTATAATGACCCTACATACCCCTCACATGACTCTAGTTATCAGTATGACCAGCCTTGTTATCAAGAGTACTATCCTTCCTCCCTTCCTCAACAAACTTAACAAGCTTGTCAACTTTTATACCAATATTATCAAGCTTGTCATCAAATCTATATACCCCTTTCTCATGATTCTAATCAACCTTAGCAAAGTCATTCTCTTTCTAATCAACCTAAAGATATTTTTGAAAAGATAAGCATTGAATTTAAATCATGTCTATCTAAAGATATTGAGTTTGCAAATGATAATATATTTCAGTCAATCATAACAGAAAAAATGATGGAATACAAAAAATTTATACCATTCCAAGATCATGAGAAGGTGATGGGATCCAAGCCAAGAAACTTCCCAAGCATTCCAAGACCTTCACCCACCCTTCAAATTGCAACACACCATCAAGAGGAGACTTTTAGGTTCAAAAGTCCAAGTTGGAAGTAAGTAGTTGAGTCATGGGAGAAGCAAGATGAAGAATTCCTAGATAGGGGAATTGAAGCTAAATAAGAACCTTTGCCCATCCAAGTCCCATCCATCCCTCCCCAAGAACCTCAAACCTTTCCATCATGGAAGTCAATCCAAGAAGGCATTCAAAATAAGAAATAAGTGATTGTTTATAAGAATGAGACATCCACATCAAAACTAAATTTTCTCTCTCCAAGAATTCCTAGAAGAGTCCACTACCCCCAAGGTCCTAAGTTATAATAATTCTCCCTCAATTCCCAAGCTAACTCATAAACATATTCATTGCCTTCCCACCATCTCCCTTTTTTAGGAAGAACTTGTTATATGGGAGGTAAATGAAGATGATCAAGTTGTAGTTGTACATGATGAGGATATTTAATTTGAATATGAGGAATAAATCATAATTGGGACACCTCTTAGTGAAGATAAAATCAAATAAGTATTTATAGATTAAGGGAAAGGTGATCTTGATGAAGTGGCAACAGACTTTAAAGGAGAGAACACTCCTAAATGTGAACAAAGCTCAAATGAAATAGTTTTAGTAGTTGCCCAGCTAGTTAGTCATCTCCAAGAGATCATGGATGACCAAGAGAAACAATTCTTAGAGCCTCTTGATGAATTACAATAACTATATGCAGTAGAGGTGAAATTGGGCATCTTTCAAAATGTCTCAAGTGGTCAAGAAGAGGTAAAATATTATTTTAAACTCCCTTGTTTGATTTAGAATGATGGCCTTATTTTTTGTTGCAAAGAAGAACTAGTTAAATCGGTAATATAAGATCCATAAGGAAACATTTGCCTATAGAATATTAATGAATAGGTTGTAAGTGATTTTGAAGAAGATGACCTCCCAAGTGAACAAGGTGAGATCTTGAGTGAAATTGAAATGGCTTCCAATGAGAAAAAGCAAAGGTTGAGAGAGCAGAGTTACAACTACACCATGATCACATGGAGGATTTTTAATTTCTTGATAGTCATATGGATCCTAAAGATAAATGTGAAGATGTGATTCAAGTTATATCCCCTCAATATTCTAGTCAAGAAGATGTTAAAAACATGTGGTAATAATACTTTGAAATTTGTAATGAATTTAACATCATTAAAGGGTTTACATCTCCTTTAGGGAAGATTGAAGATGTTGTTGTAGTTTCTCTCCTCCATAAAGAGTAATGTGACAATCCCCAAGAGGTCATTCAAGACCAAGCACACCATTTCATGGAGCCACTAGAAGCTAAAGTTGATACTACCCCTATGAGTCAAGATGTGATCACTTTTTACGTTAGTCCAAACATTAGAAAACAATATGAGGTGATTATTGAGTCACAAGATGAGTATATTTTCATAGGAGGCATATTTACTAATGATGACTTACTTGAGAACATTCTAAAGGAGTTGTCAAGAAAGAATCTTAATCCATCAAACATCATGTTCAAAAGGCAACTTGCTCGACATCAATGTCTATCTCATGGAGGAAGTGTTTTCAAAAAAATTACTTTTGATCCAGGAGGAATATGCCTTAAGATTAGTTGTATTTAGTATTGTTTCTAGAGTTTTTTTTTCCTAAGTGCTTTATAACACAAGTGTGTGAGTGTATTCCTTTAGTGTGTTGTTCTTATCTTCTTGTGTGTTTTGGAGGTATATCAATTATCCTTACTTGTTTCAAAGCATTTGCAATCAAGTTCAAGGTCCAATTAGGTCTAAAGTTAAGTGATATGTGAATCCATATCCCAAAGGATGCATGAGGTAATTTGTCCAAATTTCATAGTAACCATGCAATCCCAGGAGGTCACCAAAGATGTTAGCCAAAATTGGCTACCATATGTGAGTCTAATTCAAAACTTGGTCATAATGTTCTTAACCCTATTAATAGTCATATGAAGTGATTTTCTTGGTCATAATGGATCTCATATTGATAAACCTTGTGTGGTTATTAGTAGATTTCAAGGTCTCCTAGAATGGTCTAGTTAGAAGTGAATTTAAATCATCAAAGTCATTTAAGGTAGTCATCTCCAAAGTGCTTCAACAAAGATTAAGGTAGTTTTAAGAGAAATTAAGGTAATGGTTGCCTTTGAAAATTAAAAGGATCAAGTGAATTTTGATGTCTCTAACATGTTTTCAAGCTATGCCAAGTTTTCTATTCCTTTTCCATGTTAGTCCAAGTCATTTTCAATGTATAACAAGTAGTGGGAACTTCTAGAGGTCAATAAAGTGAAATATAACATAGTAATCCACTCACCAAAGGCTTATAAAGTAAATTTTAAACATGGAGATGGTAAATTAAAGTCATAAATGGATGGTGTTATGTCCCTCTAATGTTTTTAGGGTCAAATAATGCTTTTTTTTGCATTGGTAGGTCCAAATAAGATTTAAAAAATGGTTCATCTCCTCCATCAAGCTCTTTGCAAACTTAAGGCCATTTTCAAATGTTCATTTCATGAAGAGGAAAGAGAGTTAGATATATTGAACTTGGTGATTGATATGGGACCTTATTCCCTTAAAATTATAGGAATTATTTCTTGGTTTGAAGGGCTATGCTTTATGAACAATTGTTAACAAAATAAACAGTCCAAAACCCTACTAAAACCCCATAGGTAGGGTTTTTTATTGTCTTAGTGAGTTTAAAGGTTTATAAATGTAAATGGATGGTTTTTTAAACTCATAAATGGTTTTCATAGTTCTATAACATCATATTCTACCATCATTTGGAGCGTGTGATCAACCAATATAGCAAAAAGTGCTTTGTTTTGTTATTTTAAAAGATGTTAGGTAGGGTTTTTGAAGCTATGATGTTATCAAGCATGGAATAAGTGTTGTTTGGAATTAAATCATTTTAATAACCTATATAAAATCTTCCTCTATCCTCCTTAGATCTTGTACAAGAATCAACATGGTCAAATGTCAAGGAAATTAACAAAGCATATTAATTGTCCATAAAATTGCCTGTAGGTGGTTATCAAAAAGTGCATGGAAGAGGAAAAATCATGGTGTTAGATTGAATATTTTATACCTAATTTTCATGCGAGTCCATTTTCATTGTGTAATAGTGGTTAATCCATCAAATAAGTGATCCAAGCCATCTAAATGGTGTTTTGATCAAGAATATTGTTATAGGAGGTTTTAGGCTTGTTGGATCTACAAGGAGTACTATTACTTACAAGTTTTGTTCCTTAAGAAACCAATAAGAACATTTTTTTATTGTTGATATTAGTGACCTTTAAAAATTTAATAAACATCTAAAATTTGATGAACTCACTCCATAAGCATTTGTAATAGATGGTTATAGGTGGTAGTCCATTAACAACATTGGTTTGAACTCTCTTACAGGATTTCAAATGTAAGCAGGTAGCTTATAGGCCTATAAAATAAGAAAAAGTGACAGTAATGATCCAAAACAAGACTAATTCAGTTGTAAAACTCCTACATTACTCCCAAGTATACATTGAGCCAAAATGTACACCTATAGTCTTCAAAGACAAAAGAGATAGTTGCATGAGCAAACATCATGAAGGTATTGAGAGATAGTACATGTGAAATAAGAATTGGAGTAATTAAAGGTGTAGATATTAAACTATTATAAATTATCCATCAATGGAAAAAACTCCTAATATTATCCTTGAAGATAACTTGCAAGTCATAGTCCTCAGATCCTTAGTTTAATGCTTGCAAGCAGAACCAGGTGTGTGGAGGCATTCAAAATGTTCCAAAGAAGATTTTGGCATTGAAACTAATATTAAAAACTCAATAAGAAAACTATAGGGATTATATAACCAAGAAACATATCATCAATGGCTTAAATTAAGGTTAATGTAGACCTACAAGTCTACAGACCTATAGGTCCACATTCTTTATTAAGAAAAGCAAATCTTGCATGAAGGATGAGGTTTGAAGAGCACATGAAGAGTGAAATCCATGAGAATATGTTGATAAGTTATATGTATGGTATAATAATTATAAAATTTGAGTAAAAACCCTTTCTTGGAATCTAACAAGTATTGATCCCAAAGAGCACTTACAAGCCTACTAGAGAAATACAAGCTCGTTTCCAAGAATTGAAGAAAGTATACAATATTTGCACTAGAATTTGAGTTTGTATGAACAATAATTATGTGTGAGATTCATGAATTAACATGTAATCATGTTTAGATAATTATTTAAAATAACAAAGAAAACTCACAACCCTCTTGACAATCCTATATGCATACATAATTATGAAACTTGGCATGCCAGAGAAGTATGAGGATGATTCAAGGATAAATAATTATTATAGGGGTTTATGGAAGTTGGGTTACACCTCACACATGTCTCAAAAAAAATTTAACTTTTTAAAAACTCCCCCCATTCTTTTTTGTTCACTCTCGGCCTACATAGGCTTGTGTAAGGACCAACCTAGGGCAAAAAACTTGCATTTTGAATAACTTGAGTTCCAAACCTTAAAATTACATGAAAATTTGAAATATAACCTTATTTTATGTTAACTAAATTTTTTTAGTGGTTTTATATCAGTACTATACATTATTATATGGTCTATATTATTGTATGCTTGTTTTAGGCTTAATTAGGCCTGATTATGAAAGAGGGTGTTGGGTTAGTAAGTCTGCATTAGGAGTTAAATCATAAAATTTTGGGTGAAATTAAAATGAGATAAAAGGTACCCAAATATACCTTTATTTTTCCTATAAGTGATTTATATATTTCAAACCTATGAGCTTTGTGTCAAAATAGGGCTACAAGGAATAGGCCTCAAAGGAATTAAATGTGAAAGTTATAAATGAAATTATAGAACAAAGGTGGAAAGATGATGGGTTATATATCTTCAACAAGTTTTAAATGAAATAATAAGTAGTTATACCCCAAAAATATGACTTGTCACTTCCTAATCAATCATTAGGGGTAGTTTCAAGAGCTCAAAGATGAGTCATCAATCAAGACAAAATTCATACACCACCTTGATCAATTCATCATAAAATTAAGTGCATACATATTGAAGAGATATTAATGTCTATTTATTATCAGGTTCTCTAGTTTTTTAACTTATTTCATTAGTGCTTGGTAGCCATCATTGGTTCTTGACATCTCTCTTCTCTCTCTCTCTCTTCTTCTTTCTCCTATATGTATTCCTAATTTTGGCATTGTAATGGATCCTTCCACTAGGAGTATAGCATAACCCTACTATTTTATATGCATTTGATAAATTAAAAAATATTGCTTTACCTCCTTGTATGGTTGTATGTAGTGTGAATTTTTGAATGTTTGATATTATCAAAATCAAAATGATCTCACCTTGGTTTGTTGTCCTATTCACCTTACCTTCATGCAGTTTGATCCTTTATTTTAGGTTGTGGAAAGTGTCATCAAGTGTTTCAAGTGGGTTATAAATTGCAAATATATTCCCTTATAGTCTCATATTACCTTACCTCTTTGAAAATTATTGATGTGATATGTTTTTTTAGGAGATATGTATGTTTAGTCCATCCCTATAGGTCTTAGTGCACATGCAAATCAGTGGTAGTGGTCATAAAATTTGGTGTATCACCCCCTTAGTTCATAGTTTCTTTTTCCCTTTACCTTTTAAATTTATTATATTAGTGATTGGTCATAAGTGATGCATCAAAGGACCTAGCCCTTATCTAGAGTTTCAATTCATTCTTTAGGTCACACACAACCTAGGATTCTTCCTATGTGTTGCTCAGATTAAGAGGACCTAAAACACCCTCTTAAAGGGTGAAAATTTATGTTATAACAACTTGTTGCATGCACTCCCTTTAGATTCATTTATTATGAATATTAATTTGGATGGATAAAGGAAATTCTTGATCAATGATATATTTTGAGGATAAATATTTATGATCAAAAGTAATGATATTTGCATGCTTGTTAGATCTTGCATAATATCTGAAAAAGAAGTCAATGTTATGTAACTTGGTACTTGGGTTTTGCACAATGCTTCATAGAATATATCCTTATAAATAGTTGACTATATCATGAGCTCCAAGATTAAGATCTTAGCATTTGTATTATATGATTGTTTGAAAAGATAATACCCCTTAGATTTTATTACCAACTTAGGTTTAGGAGAAACTTGTTATATAGGTTCAATATCATTGCAATAAGATTTATAAGGATAGATTTGATTTTTATCTTGTTTTAAAGCACCCTCTTTGGTTTGACCAATTTGTTGACTCCATTTTATTATATTATGGATTGATTTAGTAATGTATGAAAATTAACAAGTAATGATTACCATCATATATTGATCAATGAAATAAATACTAGATGCATCCATATTGAATATGATTGACTTCTTTGTAATTAATGTAAATTTCATATTAGGATATTTACAATTTAAAAAATCAAAAAATAGAAAACCCTAGGGCAAGCTAGGGTTTTACATAAGAAGACTCATAAGTTGGTTTCACCAAATGTTTAGCCAATTTAGGTTATATAGAGAGTTAGGGGAGAATATCCTACACAAATGACTGAATAAACTATTCTAAGAGTAAGCCAATCAATTAAATTCAGATAATATAATATATTGAATCTAAAAAATGATAAATATATAAAATGCAATGCTAATTTATATTTTGATAGTTGCAATACAAAGAATAGATAATACTTAATTGGATTATTGATGTGTAAATAGATCTAAGTTTTGTAGGTTCATAAGTAGGTTGTATGAAGGTCTAAATCCCATCATCAGATTCTAGAAATATGCTTTATGTCGACTGGGACACCACCAATGATATCTGGACACTAACATTGATACTTTTTCAAGTACAAAATATTTATTATTTTTGAAAAAATACACTTGCACCTATTAGGGTTCATTGTCACCTTCTAGATTCTTTATTTGTATCATGTGCACAAGTTATGGATGTCTCTCTTTTGATCAAACTCTAGTTCTCCAACTTAGGTCATGTCACCTTACCAAAAATGGGTTAGTGGGCTCATGAATTTGAGCTAAATTCAAAGATCCCTCTATCAATGAGCATTTCATACATAGCCAATCCTCTGAAGAAGGTATCAAAAATATGTATTTTTCACCCTTATGTGGGATTGTGTTTACAATGGTGTAATATTCTATATGCGAGTGCATGTAGTGATCTAGCTTATAATTTGACAAATATTTCTCATGGATTGCTATTTTATTGCTTTAGAAATATAATATGACAATTCCTATGACTAATATATAAATAGGGAAGAATAGAGCAGTATAACTCAATTGTGAAATTGATTGAATTGAGTTGTATAGGTGTTTTTGCTTGGTATTTTTAGATGGGTAATGAGTAGGCTTTGACTTATATTTATACCACACCTTTTGAAAATATCTCATGGAAGGGTTAAACAAGATAAATACGCTGACCCATATGTTTTGTAATATTTTCCATTTAGATGACATTTTAGGTGCATACACTAGATAAAGAATTGGGACACTAGTGTCAACACTAGTGTCCCTATCTAGACGGTAATGTTCAGTGGGGTAGAAACCTATTGAAGGTATGTAACTGAAATTAAAGGATATAATTAGGTTTTAAGTAGGATGTAGCGTACAATTGATTGATGTCATCAAAATAATAAGTTCATACTATGATATAAACAATTAGGCATAGTGAGATGTTGAATGTAATCCTTTCAACAATATGAAGGTCAAGAATTGAAGGGTAGATCCCTTATTGGTATTTTTCATGTACAAGACTAAGATGTTATATAAGATAAAATTTTATTATCTACACCTGTGCCTAGTATATTTTATTTTTTATGATATTTTTTTAGTTGATTTGGTGTTTTTTGATTCTCTAGCCTTCTATGTTATGCCAACTTTTGTTTGATTTTGAGCTAATTTATGTATTTTGGCATGAAGTATGGGCATTGAATGCCAACTAGCTACATTATTTTATATATTATGATTGTATATTATCATTTTTGAATAACAATATTGATATTAATATGTTCCAATAGTAAAATAACCTACCTAAGGTTTTTAAAGGAAATGTCAAAATTTGTAAGGTATTTAGACTTTTTAACCATTTCAAACATCAAAACACACTAAATTTTTAAATATAAATATCATGAATAAACTTGATTTAATACCATCAAGTGGAAGAAAAAACTAGGGCATGAGTGGAAAAAAATAAGCACTTAGGGTCTGATCAATGTAGGGTGTGGCAATAGTTGTTATTATTCCATGATGTGTTTCTATTGGATCAAGGGGCTATGTCAGATTTTCCCTCGTGTTTAATTTTGAAAGGTAACTCCTCTATTTATTTTGATGTTGAAATCCATGTTTTTGGAAGTTTTATATGCAAGTGTTTATGATTGGGCCAAGGTAAAGGCTCCTCAATCTCATTTTGTGAAAAAGTTAAATATGGCACCCAAATTTATCTTCAACCATGATTATCTAAAGAAAAATGACCTAAATTTTTTTAGAGAGCCTTGGTTAGGAAGTTAATGGATATTTTAAAAAGATAAAAAACCATAGATGATTGGATTGATCTCTATTAGAAAACCTTATTGAAGGGTAGATTAAACGATTAGTTTTGTGGAAGAGGATTATATGTCTTTTTCTTTGAGATTAAAAAGGATAAAGCTTTTATTTTTAAAAGTAGACTATTTTTATGGGTCTGAGAGGGATTTATTTAAACTAATGGTCTATGGATTTTAACCTAGCTAAAGATATACTCTACATGGTACTTGTTTAGGTGAAACTTCCCCATCTTCCTCTTATTTTTTGGGATGAAGAATAATTGGCTACCATTGGCAATGCTTTGGAAAATTCCATTAATAAACTTGAGCCAAATGGATTTTTTTTGCTCTCGAATCTACATGAAAATATATTTGGATAAATGTATCCAAAAAACCATTGAGCTTAATCTAAAAGGATTATTTTATCTACAAGATTTAGATTATGGACAACTACCTTTCAAATGAAATAATTATAATCAATATTGTCACTTTGTTTTAGTAAATTTCTTGCTTATTAATGGGAAAGAGGAAAATAAGAAACTAAGTATGGGTATGGTTAAAAACTTTGTTTAATTTTGCAGGCATTGAAATTAGAATATTGTGAAGATCTCTTCTTTGGCTTGGGAGGATGACCTGTAGATAAGAAATCACTAAAGCAAACTTGTTTGTTAAAAAAGTAGTTAGGTGGATTACCTAGCGATAGCTAGATCCTAAAAGTGAGAGATTCCTTAAGGGTTGTCAATCCACACATTTTAAACAATTAAGTTTATAAACAAAAAAGAAAGGTACTTGCATCAATAAATCAAAAGGTATTGAAACTAAATACAAGAATACTTGCTAAGACAATAGACTAGAAATGACTAAATTAGTAATGAACTAATTAATATTAGTGTTAGAGGGTTGGGGTATGCTTCAAAAAATATGAAAGGGGTCTATGAATAGGTAGGAACACAAAAAATAAAGTTTGGTTGGGTGTAGGTGGGTGAAATTAGCTTGTTATATTTTGGTGCCAAAGTGACCGTCGATGGTTAAGGTGACCATCAACGATTAAGGTGACCATCGGCAGTCAAGTTGACCATTGATGGTTGGACACACCATTGATGATTGAGTCAACCATAAATGATTACTTGTGAGGATCTAGGTTATAAATTTGGCTGATTAACAAGATCCAAAAGATGGACTTCGAGAGATAGGTAAGGTCTAGCTTGATTGTGAAATGGAAATAAAGTAGATGAATATTGAGAAACAAGAACTTATCTTACCAAAAGTTGATTAGGTGGATGGTTGAGGTAGTTATCTATCTTAATTTTAGTAGAGTAACAGTACCTAAAGACTTGGTGGAGAGGTGGTGGTAAATTAACTCTTTGATATAATTATTGGATTGCTAGATTACAATTAACCTGCAAGAAATAAACTCCTAGATACACAAGTTTTTGGTGATATTTACAGATGAATTGCACCTCTTTGATCCTCTCTCTTACAGGCAAGGTGAAAGAGTTATAATAGCACGTAAACTAGGCCTTCTAAATTTAACTTGTCCATGTAATAATCTACAACATGAATTATATGGGCTATTTTTAGAAAATCAAGGTAGGTAGTTTGCATGTTAATTTTTAAGGAGGTGGATCCTGATTGTCGATAATTAGAGTGACCATCAATGATCAACTTGACCATCGATGATCGAGTGACAAAGGATAAAAAGGGATAAAAGGCTAGGTTTAGCTAGTTGAGTTAAAATAACTATGGTTAGGTTTGTCAAGGGTTAAAGGGTTAAATGGTCTAAAGGGGGACCTAAGGTAATCTAGGGGTATTTTGACATTTGGAATCGTAATGTGTAGATTTTTGATGTCTATATTTTGCCCCTTTTTATTGTGTAGCTTGGAATCAACTAGTTTCAAAAAAAAAATTGATATTGGTCAAAGGTCTATTGATTGCCCCAAGTGTGGGAGGAGGCATTCCCCCTCAAACTGGGAGGTGATGAGGTAAAGAAAAATTAGGTATAGGTTTGACATGGTTGGTGAAGGTGATGATGAAGGTGGTCATCGTTGGGTACTAAAGTGAAAATAGGTGCACAAAGTGTGACAAAAGGTATGATAGCCAAGATCACATAAAGATAAGGTTATCATGGTTGATAACAATAACGGTTGGTGCTAAAGGAGAAGTGACTAGTGTACCACATGACCATATAAAGATGAGGTGGTTGGGTACACCTGTTAGTCTCCTAGATAAGGTTAGTGTTTCCATGGGTATCCAAGGCAGGAAGTGCTCCCATGGAAAACACAAATAGGTCAAGTGTTGTGGGCATTCGAGGTAGGAAGTGTTCTCAAAAATATATAAGTGGTTAAGGTTAGCATGATGTGGCATGAGTTCAAACGGTGATTAACATAGAAATGTTGTCACCATAGTCAAAGTACTAGGCAAAATGTGTCATAAAAAAACACATGCTAGTTGGGCCAAAATAGACCAAAGATGAGGTGTTGAGGTGGTCAAGTTGGGTGGAGAAGGTAGTCTCCATGGGTAGGTAAAATTGGTTGGGTTTTGCTAAAGAGGGGGATTGCTAAGGATAATGTAACAAAGTGAGCATCCTGATCATCAACGTTTAGGGTGATCAAGGGTAACCATCGATGGTCACCCTGATTGTTGACTGTCAAGATGCAAACCCTAAAAATCTATGAGGTAAAAGAGTGAAAAGTGATTCACTTATATTCACTTTACTTGTGCTTGTTTTGACTGTGTGCCCTAGTTTCTTAGTTTTTTGGTGTTTTGTTACAAGAGAGTGGACTGAGTGTTTGGTTGAGTTAGTAGTTGGTGATTGGTTAGAGGTGCATGCTAGAGGTGATTTCTTGGATCTAAGATGTAGGGAGCATGAGGACATGGCTGAGTAGTGGTATGTAAGCTCCATCCATGGAAGAGATCAAGGAATGAAGTAAGTAGTGTCTTGGATTGATAGCCTAGCTTGAATTCATGCATTTGTTTTGGGATGGGAGGGTAGGTAGATTTAATTTGGTGGTTTTTAAATTGGTGTGCCTAAGGAGGGATTTTATT
Source organism: Torreya grandis (assembly GCA_037957365.1). Taxonomy (NCBI): domain Eukaryota; kingdom Viridiplantae; phylum Streptophyta; class Pinopsida; order Cupressales; family Taxaceae; genus Torreya; species Torreya grandis. The sequence goes on from JARHVA010001535.1 coordinate 2,162,547, forward strand.
GATTTTGGGTAAATGTGTGGGTGGAATGGGGAGTTAGTAAGTTGGGTAGTTAACTTAGGTTGAGTAAAGGTATAGGGTAGGAAAGTTTGTGGTTTTTCATGTATTTTAGGTTAGTTTAGAGGTGGGACAAGGTTTGGGTGTTCCAGCCATGAAACTCCCATAGTGACAATCAATAGTCAGGGTTGATTTTCAATAATCGACATCCTAGAAAATATGGGTGTTCAACTATCGATGGTCATGATGATCATCAATGGTTGACTAAGGTAGTGAGGTGTTTTGATAAGTATTTAAAATTTTTAGGGTTAATGGAATGTTTTGAACATTAGGTGTAGATTGGGGGGATTAGGTTCTAACAGGTATCAGGTATATAGGTAGGTGTGGTAAAAAGATACAAAGTGTATATTAGGCTAGTGTAATTATCAATTAAAGATGACATGTTGACAAAGGGTTGAAGTGTCAAGCATAAGCTAGGATAAGATGGTTGAAAATGCTTGGGTTGGGGTAGGCATTATAAGATAAGGTAGTGATGTATAGGTTGGCTAAGCTAGGGTAGGCATCAAAACATTTGGTAGGTGAGGGTTGTGAGAGGTAAGGTGGTACAAGTAACAAGTACAAGTTAGGGTAGGATAGGTTGGTGTAGGTTAGTAAAGACATTGATTTAGAAATGAGCAATGCTAACAAGTGTTAACCTTTATTTTTACAAGCATGAGAGTAGATCCAAATGAGGTATCAAGTCCCTAGGATATTTTTATTTGTTCAATAGGGCATGACCCTAATCGACTAGGCCCATATGGATGAGGTGGGGTTTGGAGCTATGAGGCACTACTAGCATGTGCCCCAAGATGCATCTATGGTCATACTACTCATCAAGAGATGGGATCTTGATATAAACACCTTTCTTTTTCTGACTGATAAGATGACCATTCTTATTAAGGATGTGCATAGGATCACCTAACTCCCATTACACGGTGATCTAATTTACCATATCAAGTGCAAGGAGTGAGATGATCATGTCAAGCTTTTATATGGAGATGATAGTGATTAGGTCAGATGGCATGTTAGGGAATTTAAGTATATGACATTATATCATAGGTCTCTAGCTAAGAGGAGACTCATGACCATGCTTATGATTGTTATAACCTACTTTGGGATTCCTAATTTGAGTAGTGGGAGATTTCCTTATTTTCTACTAGGGGTACTAGTCAAGCTACTGCTAGGTTAGATGGTATTTTTTTGGGTTCCTATTTTACTAGTTTAGATCTATAAGGAGTTTTGGGGTTTTAGGGCCCACAAGAGGTATGGCATTAGTATCATCCTGAATATGCATTGATGGGATTATGAAAACATTAGGGTGTTGAGGCCAATAGGGTTACATTAGGAAGGCTACACATAGATTGACTTCCCCATTGGCTTCATATGATGGAGGGAGACTTTTTTGTATCAGGTGCAGGTGGTGGTGCCCATGATGTGGAGTGGTTCAAGGGTGCATTGGGTGCACTAGTGATAGGAGATATTACATGGAGGCCTTATATCTAGTTCTTGATATGGCCAAGGTACAAGAGATAGATGCTCTCTCTCCAGAGCTATAAATGGATACTCAATAGGTGAGATAGAGAGGTGGAGTTGATCCTATTTGATAGAATATGCCAATATATTGGTCTAGTATAGGACATTCTAGGCCCATTCCCTAGGTACAAGAGAGAGGATTTAGAGATCTTATTGTCAGTGCCATAACTTGCTCCTGTAGTTCTAGATGGTGCATATTAGGAACTGCTAGTTAGGGCTCTAATAGATGATGCTAGATTTGTAAATAGGTATATGGCATGGTACCAGCCAATATATGCAACTATAAAGATTGGTGGAGATGATGGAGGTGTGAGGCCAATGGCCATGGATCTAGTTGGCCATGATAGATAGGCAAGGGCAGCTTTGGCCATAGCATAAAGATAGGTATAGGTTTTACAGGGATAGGTGGCCACACTGTAGGGCTAGATTATCACATTATAGGGCCAGGTTATGACCTTATAGGGTCAGGTTACTATGGTCATAGGGGAGAGGGATTAAGCTAGGCCTCTCTAAGCTTGGTGACTTAGGAGAGGGAATCTATGTGAAAAAGAGGAGGAGCAATAGTAGGATAGGCAATACCACCCAGCTTTACCCATAAAACATGATACCAAGCTATAGTGGATGAGCTATAATACTATAAGGCTATTATTTTGGTAGTGTCTAAATGAGCTCTGATGGGGCAAGTATAGGGCTAGCTTAGTAGGGGGATCTATTTTAGTGATAAAAGGGTAGTTGTAGCATCTATACCTAGATAGATGGGGATAGGTGGTGGATCGGTAGCCACAGTAGCTAGACAAGCACTAGGATCCAACCATTCTCTAGGAAGTAGTGGTGCCTCTGGGGCATAGATATAGCTAGAATATATATGACTGTTATATATCATTTTGATTTTGACATGTGGGTAGATGTAGTGAGATTTACATTTTTGAGGGAGAGTCATGTCTATCTATATGCACACATTCGTTATGCTATTGTTATTTGAATTATGAGTGTATATATATGTGATCTTTACTTATGCTCATGTTCATGGTGTATGATTTGATGTTGATGTTTATTTCTCATGATGTGATGTTTATATGTGATCATGGAATATGCTTATGTCATGGATGTTTAGCTTAGGCATGGGATGGTTTGGATTTATGGTTATGTTTATGACATGTTAAATCCTAATGTGTATATACTGCATTAGTAGAATTTAGACATTTGCTGAAAATGGTTGATTGTTTAAATGATTATGGATGTTATTGATTTATGATGTTGGTCATGGTTATGGTTATTTTTATGGTAATGCTTATAGTTCTTTGTTAATGTTTATGATAAAACACATGAGACAACTTAATTAAAAACACTAGATGGTGAATAGAGAATATAATCAAGAGGTAAATGTCATAATGAAAATATGAACTAGTCATGATAGGATGAGTAGAGAGCACGGTGCTTCTTTGTTGACAACGATGAAAAAAAAATTGAAGTTGGATTGACTTAATGAACATAAGCCCTTTGAATGCTTCACATTAGCATTCGTTAGTAGGCTACAAAGGTGTCTTGACCATGTAATATTAAGTAAGCTTGAAAATCCTTTGCATATAGTGGAAAAAGTGGATATGGGTGAAAATGGAACCTTGTTGTGAGACTAACATACCTCTGTTGTAGGTGTCTAAAAGACTAGGGTAAACAAGCCTATGCCAAATTTGTGTAGACTGATTGATGTGAGATGTCTACTTATAAAATCCAATTATGGATTCTACCTTATGTTGTTATTTGAGAGCCAATTATGAATTTCAAGAGTGTTTTGCTTTTGTTTTGATTATGATAATGGGTCTTTTACTAATTATTATACATGAGAAGCTAATCGATATGGGAAGATTCTAATAAATTGTTATGCTTTTGACAAATACTTTACTCAGCCATCCTTTAAGGGAGTGGTCTAATTGTATATGCTTTGTTTGATGCTCTTGAAATTTATCCTTCGAGGGAGCAGTCCACCTTATGTTTTGGCAATTTCAAAAAGGTTTTCAATAGTTGTCATCAAGGGAGCAGTCTGTAAACGCTAGGGTTGACCCATGAGTGCTAGTGATAGGAATTTTTTAATTTTTCTTTGATTTTGATTGGCATAGAATTGCTTAGGCTAGATTTATGGTTCAATTTTATGAAGGCAAAACTAAAATCACAAGAAGGTTGATTAGGTGTGAAGAGGTTTAGGTGACAATGACCATGGGAATCCATCCTGTGAAGGTGTGGAAAGTACCATGAGAACCATGCCATGGGTAGAGCCATGATACCCATTATTGAAGATAAGGATATGTCAGTGATAGTTAATTAAATGATTTAGTGTTGATCAGTTGCTCCTAAAATAGGCAGATGGAATGTAGATGGATAAGAAAGGATGAGCTTAAGTTAGATAATAGGTGAACACAATCCTTCTTAACAAAATAATGGACACAGATGTGAAGTATTGAGGGGCTCAAGTTTTGGGCGGATTCCAATGAAGATAACTAGTAAGCTCATAATCCATACTTGTGGGTTATGATATAGGGTCCAAGCCAATTGAAAGCAAACTTGCCCCACTTGTTTTTCTCCATACTAGTGGCATGTTGATTTTCCTTTAGGATGAGGTCTTGAATATTGAATTCTCCCACTTTAAGGTGTTTGTTATGGTCACCTTTTATATGCTCTTGATAGACATGAAGATGGGTGAGGGATACTAGGTAGCACTTATCGAGTAGCTCCAACTGGGCTAAACAGTGCTGATGATAATTATCCTTGGAAATAATATCTTACAAAGATATGTGAAGAGAGGGCATTTGGACTTTAAGAGGTAAGATAGCCTTAGCCCCAAACATAAGATAAAATTGGGTTGCACCCGTAAGGGTTTTACTGCTAGTACGATATGCCCATAAGGCAAAGGGGATGTGCAAATGCCGATCCTGACCTGATGTACTGGCCATTTTAGTTAACATGTTATTAAGAGTTTTATTAGAGGCTTATGCCTATCCATTAGCTTAAGGGTGATAGGGCAAAGAAAAACTTAACTTAATGCTGAATGTGTCACATAGACCCTAGACTTGCTTATTTTTAAAGGATTTACCATTTTTGGTGATAATCTTGTGAGGAACACTGAAGTGGTAGATGATGTGATGGTTGATAAAGTCAAAAATCTTTTCTACTTCGGTTGAGACTAAAGGAATAGCCTCTATCCACTTGGTAAAATAATTGGTCATGATGATGATAGAATGGTGTCGCTATGAGGAATGGGGATTAATTTCCCTAATGAGATCTAGAACCCATTATGAAAAAGGCTAAAAATTAGTAGAAACTTGAAAGCTAAGGCTAGGTGTGTGATGCAAATTAGCATGTTGTTGACACTTAACACACTTTTTCACATAAACACAACATTATTGGTTAAGGGTAGGCCAATAATAGCTTAGAATAAAGATGTGCTTAACTAAAATGAGGCCACTAAAGTGTCCCCCACAGATACCATCATGCATTTTCTTGATATTGTGGGAGGCTTCATGATGACATAAGAAATAGAAGAAGAGGCCATCAAAGCCAAATTTATAAATAATTCCTCTCACAATGGTATAACATGAGGTACTTTGAATAAATGCTCTTCAACCATTCCTATAAAGGCCAAAAGTAACAATGTCAAGGTTAAGGTATTTGAAGGTTTGTTGGTACCAAAGGTCAAGTTAGGTCTCTTCCACATTGAAAATGGTGGGGGAAGCTAGTTTAACATAGGAAAGTTGGGTAAGTTTGTGGATAATGATAGATAGCTTAGAATTCATAGGTGCAGATGGTATCTAAGAGGAAATGGAAGCCATGGTGTCGGTGAACTTGTTAATAGATCATGAGATTGATTAGATGTGGTAGTGTTTAAATGATGCTAAGTGTTCATCAATTAGTTACTTGTATTGTTGCAAAACATCATTCTTACACTAATAAGAGCCATTGATTTGATTGACCACAAGTTGGGAGTTACCAAAGATATTGATTATTTTGACTCTTAGGGCTAAGGTAGTCTAAAGTCCTATCACTAGGGCTTCATACTCAGCCATATTGTTGATACATTCAAAATCAAGCTTGAGGAACAAAGGGAGAGGTTCACCATCAAAGGGGATAAGGATGATACTTTATCCGCCACCATGTTGACATTTTGATCTATCAAAGAACATAGTGACTTGATAGCTAAAATCTACTTGAGATAGGGCTATAATGGACTCATTAGGGAACTCAAGAGGAGGAGGTTGGTTATCTACTAAAGGTGCTTTGGCCAACTGATCAGTAATGACTTACCCTATAATTAACTTCTACTGAAGGAACTCAAGATCAAACTCATCTAAGAGCATGAGCCACTTGGTCATACGCTAGTTTTGGTATGGCTTAGAGTGCATGTACCTGAGTGGGTTGGTGTTGGTAATGACATATGTTTTGTGATTAAGAAGGTAATGGTGAAGTTTGGTGGCCATGAATACTAAAGCTAAGTAGATTATCTTTGTATGGGTATACTAAGTCTCATATTCTACCAGCATGAGACTAATTTATTATACAACTTACTCTTTATGTTGTTCATCTCAGTGAGCCTAAGGAATGGCCAGTGCAAAAGATATATAGGTAGAAAGGTTGGTTGTCCTTTTGAGGGGTGAGTATAGGTGGAGACAAAAGGTAGCCTTTGAGTGAATCAAAGGCCTTTTGGCAGTCGCTATTCTAATTAAAATACATCCTTCTTTAGAAGGTGGTGGAAGGGATAGCATTGATCCAAAATCTGGGAGATGAAACGATAAATGGATTGTAGTTTCCCTTGCAAGCTTTGGAGTTGCTTGAGGTTGGTAGGAGGGAGCATGTCTAAAATTGCTTTGATTTTGACAAGATCAAATTTGATTCTTCGAAGGGAGATAATGAAACTAAGAAGCTTTCCTGACAAGACCCCAAAAATACACTTCTTAGGGTTAAGATAGACATGATAGTGGATAAGTCACTCAAAGATGATATTAAGAATGACCAAGTAATATTTTTAGAGTTTTGATTTTTTGAGAAGGTCATCTACATAATCCTCTATAGTATTATGGATTAGGTCATGAAAAATGTAGATCATGGTATGTTGGTAAGTTGCACTAGCATTCTTTAATCTGAAAGGCATGACTCTATAGTTGAAGGTCCCCCATGGGGTGGTAAAGGTAGTTTTATGATAATATTTAGGAGTAATTAAGATCTGATTATAACTCAAAAACTTGATCATGAGAGATAACATCTCGTGGCTATCCATAAAATCAACAAGTTGGTCGATGTTAGGTAGAGGAAATTCATCCTTGGGGTAGGTGAGGTTGAGGTCATGAAATTCCACACAAATGTGTAGTCCCCATATAGCTTTAGTGATAGGTACAACATTCAAGAACCATTGGGGGTAGTCAATAGGTTAAATGAAGTTAATAGATAGGAGATGTTGAATCTCTTCTTTGATGAGAAGGGCTATGTGAGGATGCATGCATCAAATCTTTTACTTGATAGGTTTGGTGTCATGATGAATGACTATGTTATGGGTAAAAATGGTGGGGTCAATTTTGGGCATATCACTATAAGACTAAGTGAATTATATGCTATGGTCTTGGAGGAAGGGGGAAGTCCCGAAGATCCTTGGTGTTTAATGAATGGCTCACTTTGACAATATGAGGGTTATCCAGAGTGCCCAAGTTGATATCTATGGGGGATTCATTTAACATGGTCAAGGTCTTGGGAAGAAGGGATTTGTGGATTAAAAAATCTAGGGCACCAAGATAGGTGAGAATAGAATCATCATCTTGGCATTGCATAGTGTTAATGGTAGGACAGTCTTCTCCTATCATCTCAGGATGGGTCAAAGGGATGGTTATAGTCACCCCTTACTTCTAATAAGTTAAAGGTCCAAGGTTGATCATGTCAACAAAAAAAAGTTAGGTGGGATGATGTCATCATCCTCACACATAGCTAGGGGAGCAGTTGGTGAGGAAGAGGCCTCTTCCTCAAGAATGGTGGTGGTAGGTGTTTTGGGTTGATTCTTATTTGGTAAGATGAAAGTAAGTTTATGTTTCTCATATGGCTTCCTAATTTTGATGATGACCAGTTCATGTGGGCCATGTTCATATCACCCAAGACCGAAGCCTTTCCAAGCACATTGATGAAGGTATGTCTTGGCAAAGCTTGGTTCATCTAGGTAAGATAAATTGATGGTGAATGATTGAGGTGGTGGATAGGTGGTAGGAGCATCAAGGGATTTATCAAGTCCCCCATAGAAAATATGGGTTTGATATTTAGGAGGTTGAAAGGGAATGAAATTTCTGACATTGGGGTCATATCCTAGATGGTTGGTAAATTAACCATACTCATGAGGAGTAGGGAAAACATTAAGGGTGAGGAGGCGATACTCCCCCAATGAAAGGTGATAGAATGTTGATTATAAAGGGTTTGCAGTAGAAATTTGGTGTGAAGGTATAAAGGGGCTAGTTGATGCCTCATCGATAGAAGGGGATATGATATCCCTTATGGTGCTTGAGGGTTGAGTTTTATCTATTAAGGATATGTTGGATGGGGGTATGAGGACATCATTGGGGTGGTAGGTCATATTTCATGTTGTGAAAGGACTGGTTTAGATTGTATGGTGATGGCCTAGCCCTCATGCTCAAACTTAATGTATCAGTGGAGGATAGAGGAAATGCAACCCATGGAGTAAATCCAAGGTCATCTCAATAAGATGTTGTATTGGAATTCACCTTCTAAAACATAGAAAAGTTTGGGGAGCATGCGAGGTTCTACATATATATGAAGGATGACAGCTCTCAAGGTAGTGGCCATGGTATCATTGAAAGAATGAAGGACAGCTAAGGATTCATACATAAGATTATATGGTAGGTTGAGTTAGTTGTAGGTGTCAGATGAGATAAGGTTTATGCTAACTCCCCCATCAATCATGACGCATTTGATGTGGGTTTGGTTGATATGATAAGTAATAAGGAGAGGAAGATATGGGTCCTCTGAGTGGATGGAATTCATTTTTAAATCCTTAAAGGTAATAACATTGGAAATTTAGGGTTCCTTGGGTTAGACCTCAATGGATTGAAAATCCTCTGGGGGGAAGTAGAGATTAACTCATACAAGCTCATCTTCACCAAGGCCTGATGAAGTTGCTTGAGGATAACTCTTCTAATGGATTCTAAAGGGTTAGATTGGGAGGCACCTAAGATAGACACCTTGGGTTTGGTCAAGGATGGAAACGGTTGAGTGTAGGTTGGTATGGATTTTAAGGAGGGGTATGTCCAAGGAATGGACACCTTATCTTTCCCCTTATCTTTTTAATATGCTCTCATAACCACATTAATAATATGGATAGAAAGAGAGGCTGATTTGGAGGATATATCAGATTCATCTTCACTCTGAGGTGAGAGTGGAGGAGTGGGTGAGTGTTGGGTAGGTATGGTGGGTGGTTAGATTGGTATGGGGCTTATAGGAGGTTCATCTAATAACATATCTCCCTCATCATAAATCTGATGGATGATGGTTTAGAGAGCTTTATAGTTCTTTGTATCATGTCCTAGTGTCTTATGATAAGCACAAACTTGGTGATCATTGTACCAGGCAGGCTTTAAAGCTAGAGGGTCAAAGGGTCTAATGGGAAGTAGGGTTAAATAAGAGGTTTGTAATAACCTATAGATAATGTTCAAAGAAGATTTGGTCAGGGATGGTAAAGGTTCGGTGGTCTTGGCTTTGGTGGTTAGGGTAGAAGGTTGCTTAGAAATAGGTTTGGTAGTAGGTGTTTTGGGTAAGGTGGTACATTTAGTTGATGTCTTTGGTTTAGGCAAGGAGGTTGATGAGCTAGAGGTGGAACGTTGCAAGGTAGGTGACCTAGGTATTGATGGTATAGTAAAGAGAGGTGTGTCAAAAATCAGCTATGAAGGTGTAAAGATAGATGGATGGGTTTTGGTAGAGGCAATTGGCTTCATTTTCAAGGCAGAGAGATGAGGCCTCAAAATGGAGGGTAAGTTTGAGGGAGATAAAATTTAGGTTTTATAGCTTTTATGTGATTTTGCCTCTTTTGTTGCTTTGGTCTAATGTTTGGTTAGTGGGCTTGAGGAGGTTAGGTCCACTTTCATAGATGGGTGACTAAGGCTCAGTGTAGGGAGGATACCAAGATTTTTAGCAAACCTAGTTGGGTTGATAGGAGAGGGTTTGGATACTTGGGTCTTGGTTGGCTTAAGTGGTTGAGGTTTGTTTGGTTTGGTGGAGGTTTTAGTTGGTTGGTTAGGGGGTTTAGTTGTTTGGGTAGATACGATAAGGGGTTGGCCAATGGAAGTGGTGGATTGGTCTTACCGAGAAAGGGTTGGAGGTTTTGGTTGGGTAATATAAGGGAGGCATAATTGTTGCCAAAAGGTGGCTCGATCCATGTTAGGATTGGATATAAACTCTAATTTTTGTACTAGCCTAGAGAATGGTTTGAAGGTTGGCTTAATTCCTTGTCTAGTAGACCTGAAAGACAGGCCCCTAGGTGGAGACATAGGGATGGTAACCTCATCCTCTTCCTCAATAAAAGGATGCAAGGTTGAAATGGGTAACTCCTCTATGGGAGGAGTAGACATGGGGGTTTCCTGATTGGGAGTGAGTTTTAAAGGAGGTATGGTGTGCCTGGTAGCCAAAGGTGAAGGTGAGGCGGTGATGGTTGGTTGTTCCTATATATTAGCTAAAATGGAGGCTAGTGGCTCCACTACCTCAATAAGTGGAAGGAGAGAGGATGGTATTTTCTCAGTTTGAGTGTATGAAGGAAAGGAAGTTGAGTCCAGTATCTCAATAAGTAGAGAGGGTGAGAGATAAATGGGTTGGTCAATAGGCTTTTTCAAATATAAATCATTGGTGAAAATATAAATCAAACATCAAAATAATTTGCATTTTTAAAATGTATATATTATACTTATAAATTTATAATTTGAGTCATAATATTTTAATAGAGACTAACTTTAATTTGAATTAATTTTATAAATATAAACAAACCAAATAATTTATTGGTTTGTTTATATTTATAAAACTAATTCAAATTATATATATATATATATATATATATATATATATATATATATATATATATATATATGGATATGGATTTTAGTCCAATGGTGTAAAAGGGTATGTAAACCCATCCACTAAAATACAAATCTCAAAAAATATTAAAGAAAAGATGATGTTGGGATGGTGCTCCAAATGAATTTGGTATAATGGATACCCCTCAATGCTTGGCACTAACTCGAAAAAATATTTTATACAACTAATCTACATAAAAATATAATTTCAATCCAAAAAAATAATTAAAAATAGAAATATATTTTAATTAATAAAATAAAACATCTTTTAAGTTAATTAAACTATTAAATTCTAAGTTTAAAATATTTAAATATTACTTTAACATTTATTAAAATTTGTAACTATTTTAATTTGATTTTTTCTTACAAATATAGTTTGTAAAACTTTTTGAAAAAAAAATCGTTTTTAAATTAAGCAAATTAAAATCCCTTTCAAAAAGCAGATTATATAGGAGACTAAATTTATATTTACATTATAAATTTACAGGATACGTACTTAACAAATTCAAACCCACATTCATTTAAAGAATTAAGTTATGTTTATATTTACATTTTTATTTCAAGACAAAGCTTCTTCATAATGTATAAAACCTTTTATTTATTATAAAAAAATTAAATATAAATTTTTATAATAATTTTTTTAATAATTAATATTTAAAATATTATTTTGACATAAGCATTAAATTTTAAAGTGTAAATGATAATCATATAATTTTCTACCATCATTTAATTTTTTTGCAACATATAATGTTGAACGTCAAAAGCATTATACGGAAGAAACATGTATAATTAAATTTTTATTTTTAAATTAATTTTTGAATAATTTTAATAATAACTCAAAAAAAAATATTTATAATTTTAGTTAAAGCCAATGTTAATTTATTTTATTTATTTTTTTGAAAAAAATGAAGTTAATATTTACTTATAAGAGCAATCTACCAATTAATTAAGTTATTTATTTTAAATTATTTTAAATTAACATATATGTTTTAAATGAAACTATGTAAAAGATGCCATGGGATTTCATTCTCAAGGTGCCTCTATTAGATTTATGACATAAGTGTAATAGGCACTTCAAGAATAAAATCCCCTTTAACGACACCCCAACATCATCCCAAACTAATGACAATAAAGTCACATAGACTAAATTATGTTCAATAAGATACATGAAGGTAGATTTAAGGAAAACTAGCCATATATGAGCACCAAAGCTTGTGGCCCCACCAATGTAGGACATAGCAGAAAAGAGCCACCAAAGGAAGCACCTAGTACCACCACCAGCATAGCGGAAGAAGCTACACAACAGATGCGCCCCATTTCTAAGGGGGCACCTGAGGAAAAAGAAGGCAATACTAGTGCCTTAAAATAATAAATGGAGACTAGGTTGCAGCAAAAAAAGGATGAGGGGGAAAAGTCCATGGAATGACCAATACAAAGACAACAGGACAACATTTATAGCGCTAAAGAAGAAGAAGAAGAAAGAGAACAAGGTAGAGACAACATGGGGTTGGGAACCAATACAAGTGAAGAGGTAGAGCTAGGGGAAGATGAGGAGTATAAGCCCAAAAATAGAGAAAGGGTGCAGCATGAACTTCAAGAGGGTGAAGAACTCTATATGATGAAGAGCATGCCCTTGAAAGCCACTACAACCCTCACGTGCCACCAAGTCTCTTGAGTAATGGATTGCTTTATGGATGAACCTAAGTTTGAGGTTCCTTCCAAGGCAATCCAGTGCACCATGAATCCAGAGGAAGGACATGATTACCATATTTTAAAACTTAAGGACATGAACCTAGTATGCTCAGTAAATGTGCTCATCAAGATGGTCACCTCAATGGTGTGAAAGAACATCATCAATGATGTTCACACCAGTAGCTAGAGAAGGATCACTAAAGACATAGAGAAGGAGCTTGAGGCAACTAAACTCAAGTTTTGATAGATGATAAAACATGTAAAAGGATTGGAGCCATCCCTCCTGGTCAATATAGACACCTCTAGGATGAAGGAGGTTGATTATGTATGTGCACTCATAGAGTAAATGATCTCAAGGATGCAACCAGCACTAAAAGAGCAAGCGGACCCCTGTGAGGCCCTACAAAGGGAGTTGAGCAAGAAAATGAAATTGGTTGAAGACCTCTTCACCAAGCTTGAAGAAGGTGTGGAGGAAGCAGACACCATCTTTTAAAACTTCACCAAACAAGCAAAGGTCATCGACACATGCCTGAAGAAGATAAAGGAGGAAAAGGACACCCTACTCCAATAATCATTCATAGTTTTTAGGGCTGAGCACGTATAAATGATGGCAAGGGTTAAATCCCTGAGCACACAATTGAAAAACCAAGAGCAAGATTTGGAGGGCACTTTCCACACCTTCCAAACAAAAGTAAGTGAGCAGAGTGAGCTCTTGGATGGAGGAGTGATGAGAGCCAAAGAGAAATTGGAAGCCTTCTGCAAATAATTAGAGAGCACGAATGTATTGGCCTTAAAAACTACATCCACCAAAGCAGATGGCACCATCAAGGAGATAAAGGGTGCCATCCAAGGCTTTGAGAGCTTTAGAGAAGACTTGAGGCAGGGAGCACCCAAGTTTTATGCACCTAAGGTGCTTAAAGACTAGTATGGGTTGGACTAGTAATTTTGTATGGGGTGATGTCAGAACCTCATTTTGTGTTAAGTACGTGGATGTGCCAACTTGTCAAACCTTGATGCAAGGCCACCCTTGAGATAGTCGCACAACCCCCCTTTTGTATATTTTGGGAGATGAGCTAGAGGAGTCCTCATGAACCCTGTGCCACCTGGTGGGTAGTTGAGAATTGACCAACTAGTTTAAAGATGTTCCTGGAAAATTTTTTATGAGGCGGCTTAAGGTGGATGAATGCCGAAAGAGTAGAACAGGTGGGAAAGTGACCTTGGGGGATAATTATGCGTGTGGCACACACATGTTTGACCTATACAACATTGTGGCACCAGTAGTCTTAAGACACCTCGTCACTCAGCACATGCCCCTCCAGTCTAGAAGAAGACACTCTCATCTATAAAGGAGAGTGGTCTAAGGAGAAAAAGGGGGGAGAATGAATAGTGAAGCTCTAGCAAAATGGAGAGTCAACATTAGTATTTTATTTTTCACTCTAGTTATAGAATATCTAATTTAAGCCCATGCTTGCTTGTGAGCCACTATAAATTAGAGTAAAGATAGCATTGCATTGTATTTTCCCAAGGACTTTGTTGTTTAAGATAATGAGAATAGATCTAGAAGATATAAAGTAAGCAGTTCTTTACAAGTTAATAGGGTGTTATAGATATGGACTAACTCATGTAAACTTGGTTCACTAAATGCTTTTATATATTAGACAGAGGAATTTAATCAAGTCTCTAGTGTCACTAACACGCTGCTTCACAGCCTTGGCCACCTTGTAGTACCATAGTGCTGAACCAAAAGACACTTAGGCCTCAAAGCATGTATCGATATCATTATTTGGAATGAACCCAACACACCCATGAAGAGGTTTACCCTTTTTGAGCCTCATCTAGAAGGTTTTATCACCTAGAGAACAATAGCCACCTTGGTGTCTGACTAAGTCCCCTGAACCCCTAATTGCACCATGTCATAACTAGCCAAACACATATCAGGTCCCTTCACTATTGTACTTTGGGTGAGTGCACAAGGTTTACACCTTGTGTGGAAGTGATGCTAGCGCTATAGTGTGAATAAATATTATGCACCAGACCCCTTTGAACCTAATGTCTATCCCCCCCTAAGTCTAGCTTAGCTTGGATTGACAGTTATACATGGGATCAAGCACAAAAACCCCTGAGGTGGAATTTTACTACAATAGAACACATGAAACATGAAAGAAGGCCAAGGGGGCACATACAAAGTGATCAAGATCATAATAGGAAGAACTATATTCAAATATATTCTATTTATAATATTATTTATTTACATCATTCATATAGTAGCATTATATAACTTTTTGAAATTTGGTTAATAAAACTAACAACTGAATCGAACAACCAAAACATAACAAGTAAATAAACAAACAAGAGACTTTTGATCATAAATAATATAACAAACTCACCCTTGATACAAAGGGGTATAGAAGGTGAAATAACTAGAGCAATGACTTTTAAGTTATCAAAGAAACTCTGAAGTAATTGTAATTAGTGTATTGTACCTTTTGGTACTGATAAAAATTGATGTTACTCCATAAAGAAGCATACTCTATGAGTTATGGCATAAAATTTTGATGAACATGATCAAATCCTACTCATCTTCTATGATCATTTGTATTGTACTACATTGGAACATGATCAAAGCTTGTCCAACTATATTGATCCACATAAAGCTCCTCCTAAAAACCCATCCAAACGACCAACTTGTACTGTGTATGGCAAATCTCCCCTATGCCAAACAAATACTGATGACCTTTGATCAACACTACTAGTGCTAGTAGACCCTATCAACTTGTATTATTACTAATATTTTGATCGAAGACCAGCCAATGTTATATCTTCTCCCCTATCAAACAAGAGGTGAGAAGTTGTACATCGAGAGAAATAAAATCAAATAATCTCATCTAATGCATGTCATAAATAATAAGAATAGAAATAAAAAATTAGAATAAATCAAAAACACAAACCAAAAAATGCTATTACAATAGATCATGATCTTAAGCCTAGTATCTCACACAAGATGGGTGAGTCACTGATCACTCAAAATAGGCTGTCAAGTCCATCAAGACCATATACCTTAGCCATATAATATGCCTCCTAATCAGAGAAAGTGTTATAATAACTTGAAAAACTAGAGTAACTAGAAGATATACCACTAAAATTATCCACATAATTTGCTTCAGCTCTATTTTTAGGTAGAGAGCGCAGTCGTCAAGGACATACATCTGCAAGATGTCTAATACCACCACATTTAAAACATCTAGGATATTTCCTATACCTATGAGATCTAGAATAAGTTGAGTCACTAGAAGACCCACTAGAGTGAGAAGAGTGTCTATGGTGATGTTTACATTTTGAATATCCTAGAGAGTGCCGATGAGAATGTTGTTGAGACTGTCTATAATGATGTGGAGTGTCTTACAAAGTGTTTTATAGAATGGTTCTAAAATTAACTATGTACATGGTGATGATCTATGTGATGTGGCCTTTCCTTTGTATAGTGGAACTCTTTAGTAGGCTTACTTTTCTTCTTTGCAAACTGTCACTCATGCTGAGTAAGCAACTCATAAATAGAGTCAAATGTTGTATCATTGAGCTTATCACTAAGCTGATACATTTCAACAAAGTTGGTATATGCAGAACTTAAACCATTTAATGTGATGTAAATAATTATGTCATCATCAATTTTTCTACCTATCATGTAGTTTTGTTGTTTCAATGTCTTCATGCATGAAATATATTATGAAACATCTTCATCATCTATCAGTTTATTATTTAAAAGTTGCATAAGAAGATCGATTTTCTTATATACATGTTATTTATCATATATATCTTTTAATTATTTCTATGTTTTTAATGCGCTAGATTTAACATCTTTAATATGAATAATCACTTGCACAGTGTTGGATGATTTTAGGAGTGCGAGTTCACATTTATCATATTTTTAATATTCAACCAATTTTAGGGTTTTAGTGGGTGGTGTGGTTTATTTCTCTATTATTTCCAACAAATCATTGAAAATGAGCATGTTTTCCATGTGTAAACTCCATTATTTATAGTTTTATGTGTTAATTAGTCATTGTCAGAGATTAAGCTTATAATTTTAGCCATGATCACAAAGAAATATAGTGACCAAAAAAGAATGCTCCCTGGGGCTTTGCTTTGACCCTCGTAAATAGATTCAAAAAACAATATAAATGTTTTTAGGGACCTATACAAGCATAGGTCTCAAAATAAAATTATCTTGTTACACCCTTGTATCACCATTATAACCTTTGTCTTTCATTTACAATTAAATTTCACCCTTATAACCATGGTATATAAAATTAAAAAGGATCAAAATAAGACATGTTGACTAGTTAACTAACTCAACTTTAGTTAACTTGAACATATAATGGTAAAAAATTATACTTATCCCTTGTTTTTTAGAAAAATAAAATCAAATTACTTATGGTAAATATTTTTACTAAATTATGAATTGTTTTATTGTCAGTAAATCTTCACATGATTTTTAGGGTTTTGAAAGACTACAAACTTTTCCATGTTAGTTTTTTGTTGGGTAGTGTCTGTATTTCTCTTTAGGTCTGCTAAACCTATTTTTGCTCATACGGTAATGTGTGACTACAATAAATCAGTAAACTACTTCAATGAATTTTCAATTAGTGACTTAACATTACCTTTGATATTGACAGAGTTCTCTTACATGGAAGGACCCCTATTAGAGGAGTTACCCAACCACTACGTCGCCTATATAAAAACCCATCCAATCCAATAGGTGGTTTTCTTTCAAAATATATTTTTTAAATTATACAGCCCGCTAGATTATAGTGTCATGAATGGCTCCTTAGTCACCTCAAGAAAATCCAAGTCATGTCACAGATGCTTTAAATCCCAAAAAAAAATTAATCTTCTCATCCATCGCCACCTCCTCTCAAGCATTGTGGATAGTTCCACTGTGAATTCTCATTGGGTTATTAGGCAATCTAGAAATGCACACCAAATATTGAATTTGATTGTAAAAAAATGTACATGTGTCGTACATGTGAGATTCAAAGTAATATCTCAAAGGAAGAATGTAATTTTACAAAATTAAATCCTTTTATGGCCGCTTTGAATGTCTTACTAATGTGCTAACTTTAAATCCTTAACAAGAATAAATGTCCTCCTTCTATGTGGCTCTAATACCATTGTTTAAGATCATAACAGGTGGAATTATATTTAAATATATTTTATGTAAAATCTTATTTATTTACATCGTTTATATAACACTTTATATCTTTATGAAATTTGGTTAAGAAAATTAACAAAGAACTGACTCAAACAACCAAAATATAATAAGTAAATAGATAAACAAAATATTTTGGATCATAAATAATCCAACACAAAGGAGATGTTCAAATGTCACTCACACACATAGAAACACACAATAATGCTTAGAGTCATAAACAAGGACATGTTCAAATGTCCATAATCCAAAAAAATTAAACATGAAGCATGAATAAAAGAAAGCAAACATGATAAGTATGCATAAATAAGTGAAATTGATCTACATAATCAACTTGTAACATCATGATATTAAAAAAATCAAGTATCCAATGAGACATCAATGTTAAAGTAAGTGAACAAATAATGAAATATTCACTCAATGTAATGTGTTTTACTATGAATAATAGGGACAATCATATAATGATAAAATCTATGTCAATGATGGCCCCAATGAACTTGCTAAGATGTAAACAAGTTGTAGAAGACCTGTGGCCATTTTAAATCTGAAAATGTACAGGCTATATTCATTAGGACGAGTCTGTTGTAATGGGACAATAGTATAGTGTGTGACTATCTAGATTATAGTGGTTTTGTTTGTGTAAAATTTTTGGCCTTAATATAGTATCACCACCTCCAACTGCATCTAAAAGTGACAACATGTATCTTATAAGATTTACTCAAGTAAACTTGTGAAGCATAGTTGATATAGAACTGGATATAGAGAATTATTGAATATACTAAAGAACAAATCAACTAATATAAATAAACTACACATGTCATGCATAAATCCTATTTTTTATGAATTAGAATGCTCTTTTAATTTTGTTTGTATTTTTTAATATATGTGACTGTTAAATGAACATACTAACCAATGACTCCCATAAGATCCTCACAATCAATATTCATGTACTGAACATAGGAAGGATGATCTTTCGTAAATGATAAGTATCATGCCCCTATGTAATATCTGATTGCAAATCCAAATCTAAAAATTGGTTTGGTTTTGTAACATAAGTACCATTGTCATGATAATGCTCTGTAGTAGCATGTGTATATTATTTAGCATTGTGAACTCTAGGACTCTTCAAAACCCTAATTTTATCATAAGAACTTTGTGTTGGTTTTCTTTTTAAAGCACTCTTAATTGCTTATAATATCAATCTATGGCATGCTATAGTATGGAGTGTCTCTCTATAATTTGTGATAAATTTCTGATTTAGTGTCTTTTCAAGGATATGTCTCCTTGTAAAGTTAACCAATTTTTAATGAATGATCTGAATAGGTTTAAACTTTTTAGGTTGCTCAAGTAATATTTATTGTGTAAGAACAATATCTTTGGTTTAAGGGGATATTCATTTGGAATACCATGAACTATGACAACATTATTGGAAAAAATGAATTTCAAACATTTATGCACTATATAAGGTGTTGCATGAAGTTTTTGAATCCAAAGACATCCCAATAACATATTAAAGACTCCTGCACTAGGAACTACCCTAAACATTTTGGCTACATATATGGGACCTACTTGGAGTGGTAATGTAATCTCATCAATATAACTCTGAACATGGCCATTGAATCTATTAATTACTATTGTTGTAGGAAATATATCGTTATTAATGTATCCAAGATGTAAGAGAAGTGTGGTATTGCACATATTCATTCTTGAACCATTATCAACCATGACACTATATGTGTTGATGATCAATGTAAGTTTGAATAAACAAAGAGTGAAAATCAAAATTATCATTAACTATCTCATGTTATGTGAATGTAATAAATGGTCTAGATGGCGTTGAAACATGATATGTGCCAATAATTCCATTTAAAAGATGTTGTGCCTATATGTGAGAATGATAAGAAATTGGTGGAGGATGTGCATTATATGCGTAATATACCTCTAATTTATCTGTTGTTTCTTGACTCATATGTTTAGGGGAAATATCATTGAATATATTAATCGTTCTGCTCTCACTTTGTTGTGTTTTTGGATTTTTGGTTGATGTTCCCACATTAATGATGTTCTCATCTATCAAATCTTATATCTTATGTCTCAAACTGATACATCTATTGGTAGTATGTCCTAGTGATTTATGAAAATCACAAAAATCATTTTTATCAAATATTTTTGGAAGAGGTTTACTCAAATCAACCTCTTTGATGGGAGGGAATGATATGAGGTGGCATTCCAATAACTATTGTAATGCCTTGTGTATGCAAAGGGAAATATGCAACTGATCTATAAATCATTCCTATCTCGAAGAAGATAAATCTTACTTACATTTCCGATTGTTGATATATTAGATATTCAGGGTCATGACTAAGATGGATTCACTAGACCTAGCCAAGGGATATCTTATGTAATGAAATTACTTCAACAATAAAGTAGAATAGTAGAAATAGATCCAAATATGACTAAAATATATCAGAATTATGATAATAAACAAGATACTTCGAGGGGGCAACCTCCACAAGCTTCAATAAGAGTAGAATTCACAATATGATGATAAATAACTACCCACTACCTCCTATATATAGTCTATCTAGGCCATGGTTACTCCATAGGCTGACCTATTAACCAAATGAATGCATAGATAAATGTGAAATAGCATCAAAGAGGCATAAGTAAGCCACAAGTCGGCTATTCCTATCCTAATACATGTGATAGGTTAGGGGCGTAGCATGCCCTTCCCTTTCAGACCAACGTTGTCCTCAACGTTGAACAACTCTGGATGTTGTTGCAAAAAAAATTCACCTTCCCAAGTTGCATCTTTACTACTCAGGTTCTTCCACTTGATCAGATATTCCATAATCTCTCTGGTTCTCAACTTCTTAGCATGTGTTTTGAGGATCTTCTCTAGTTCCAAAATGACACGTCCTTCTTCATCTAGCTTTGGGAGCTCTATTTGGGTTGAAACTTTGTGTCCAATGACCTTCTTTAAATAGGAAACATGAAATATTGGGTGTATGCGAGATGAATGAGGTAACTCAAGCTTGTAAGCCACACTTCCAATTTTTTGTAGAACCTGATAAGGACCATAATACTTAGGAGCAAGTTTGTTGTCCTTTTTTTATTGCTTCAAGGACATCTTCTTGTAATCCTGCAAACGTATAAATACCCAGTCACCCACCTCAAAATTTTGCTCACTATTGTGTTGATCTACTTGTTGCTTCATCCTATTTTGTGTCAAGGCCAAATTCTCTCTCAAACTAGCCAAAACCTCTTATTGATGCTGAATGTGCTCCTCCACATCAAGAATCATCTATAGATCAGGATGTGTAGATGCTTGTATGGGTTGAGCTTCTTGGAACATAATCGTGCAATAATTCCTTCTGCCCCTTTTTTTAGCATCTTGGTCATCTGATGTGAAATAATCAATTGTGGAGATTTTTCTTGTAATCCATGTAGTTCAATTTTCCTACCTTCAGAATGAAAGTGCATGAATAGTTTTTGGAAGTTCATCTTAATGGTACCCAAGGTTATGAGCCATTGGACACCCAAAATAATGTCTGTGCTACCCATGGGAATAACAAACATAGGAGAATCAATATTGTACTCATCCATATCAAGATTAATACTATGGCATTTGCCTAAACAATTAATTATGCCACCTTCTGCAATCATGACCTACAATTCTGGTGCTGGGTAGATGAAATAGTTCAATTGAGTGGCCAACTTATGGTTGATGAAGTTATGTGTGCTCCCCAAATCAATCAACACTATCACCTTCTATTTCTTGAGGAAATACACCACCTTAAGAGTTTGTGGAGTGCTAATACCTTCAAGTGCATGACAAGAGATTATAGGTTGGGAATCTTTAGGTGCCTCCTCTATCTCTTCATCATCATTAGAGGCATCAACGTCTTATTCATCTTCATTGGATCCCTCAATATAGAATAACTTCTTCTCAGTACATCTATGTCCTTTGTTCCACTTGCTGTCACAATCGAAACATAATCCTTTTACACACTTCTCTTCAATTTGTTGAGGGGTCAATCTGGTAGGTGGAGGAAAGGTTGGTGTCGATATGCTACGATTTTTGAAGTGAGTGAATGGCTACTTCTCGTTGGCTATGAATTTTTCCTCAGCTCTACGTGCCATGATAATAGAATCAAAAATCTTAAGTGGATTAAGCATGCATACCTCATGTTGAATGTGGTCCTTGGTCCACCCAAAAATAGGTCATTCAAGTTCTCCTCAGAAATTGTTTCCACACGTAAGGATAGGTTCTGAAAATGATGAATATAATCCTTGACAGAGCTATTTTGTTAAAATTTTGCTAGTTGTCTGAAGTAATTCTCTATCACACTATTTCCATAGTGTAATTGCAACTCCTCTGTAAAAATTGACCAAGTGACATTAAGAGTCATCTTTTTCTTTTGAGCACACAACCATCGATACCAAATGAATTGATCAGGTTCAAGATACAAGGATGCCATGGTAACCTTTTATCCACCTGGAATCTAATGTAGATTAAAAAAATTCTCTATTTTGTTGATCCAATTGAGTGGATCTTTTCCATCAAATTTGTGCATATACACCTTTGGTAATAGGTTCCTCTGTGGCAATGTAGTTAGATTTGAAGTAGACTGGTTAGGAGAACCACCCTGGTGGGGTTGTGAAATAACATTAGCTAGATGATTTGACTGATTAATTTTCAAATCTATCATGATATCTCCCAAAATATCTTGTATGGATTTCATATTAGATTGTATGCCTTGCACCTCACTCTGAATGCCTTTCACACTATAGTCAAGCTGGCTCACTTTGTGATCTATGTCAGAAAACCCTAGTACAAAGGGTAAGTACATCCCCCTTATGAATCCATCTCTTACTTTTTAGGAGTTTTACTTAGAGTTTCAACACCCTTTCCTCAGCCTCGAGTTTGTGGACCTACCATAAAAGGGCTTTACAATGTTGACCCTTATTGGCACTTTTGACCCAACTTTGACCAAGCAATTTTGGAATTATTTCAGCCTAAAATCAAAACATACAAAGAACACACCATAACCAAATTTTTATAATATTTCCAAAAATGTAAATAACTCAAAAAAATTCTTTGAATTGCGCACTATAGAGCAATTTTATGAAAAACCCTAAAATGGAGATAAATTTTGTAAACCAAATCCAAATGGGCTGAAATTTTAATGGAAGATTAATTTAATTATTTCTCATCTTTAGTAAAAATATTTTAGATAAATTCATAATATTTTTTAAAATATAGCCAAATTTAAAAAAATTGGGTTTTGCCCACAAGATTGCCGAAATCGCAGCTCTGATACCACTTGTAATGAAATTACTTCAATAATAAATTAGAATAGTAGAAATAGATCCAAATATGACTGAAATATATCAAAATATATGATAATAGACAAGCCACTTCGAGGGGGCAACCTCCACAAGCTTCAATATGAGCAGAATTCACAATATGATGATAAATAGTTACCCACTACCTTCTATATATAATCTATCTAGGCCATGGTTACTCCATAGGCCGACCTATTAACCAAATGAATGCATATATAAATATGAAATAGCATCAAAGAGGGATAATTAAGCCACAAGTCGGCTATTCCTATCTTAATACATGTGATAGGTTAAGGGGGTAGCGTCTCACCATAATAATATCACTAGGGAGGGTTCCAAAACCTCTAATCAAGCAAAACTATGTAATAACCCTAACTAGGTCCTATATTTTCATGTTCATAAATGTACATGAAAAGTAAAGTAAAAGTCTAATCTAGTGCTCACCAAAGTTTGTGGCACAAAGTGGGGACAATAAATGTAAAAATGAAACATGTATAAAATACATTTACCCATGCCAATGTATATGGAATCCTAATGCATGGGAAATAATTACAAATGTTAATCTATCTACTCTTAAAATAGAAGAACAAAGTTATGAATACTTACCTTTGAAGATGAACTTGTTGAGCCTCAATCTCTCCCTTGGCCAAGGTGCTTCGCAAGAGGTTGTTGTGGTATGTAAGGATAACAAGGATAAGTCAGTTCTAGGCTACACAACCTATTTATGCATCCAAAAGACTTATTCACAAGATAAGATTCATATCTCCAGAGAAAGTATGAAACCCTAAACCATGCTCCTCAAGTATAATGGTGGATAAGTAGATGCACAAAATATATTTCTTCTTCTTATCTTCTCTTCCTAATAAATGATGAAATGAATGTGTTTATATATATGAATCTAACCCTATTCCTTTTCAAAAGTTTAGTTGATAGGGTCATCCCAATTGACTCTATATCGTTATTGACAAAATCAAATTAGGTCCTGGTCTAGGTTAGCCAAGAGCTGACTTAGACCTTAACTAAGTTTTACCATTTATATTACATGTTCGATGGGGATAACATTGTATTGTAAACATTCAAAAAGGATTTTAGGCTAGGGAAGGGCTAATGAAGGCATAAAATGACTAGAGGAGGGTGCAAAAGAAGAGGCAAAGCTTAGGGGAATGTTTTTAGGAGATGGTTGTGTAGATAACAAGTGGTAGTAAATGAATAACAATCCTGTAAAGCACCAATGGTCTGACCACCCATTTCCCAATGCACCCCTTAAATTGTGCACTTAGATAGATTGAGACTCGAATGGTTCTTGCAAGAGAGAAATCATCAATAATTGATAAAGTTTTGAAAATATTGTGTATACACCTTGTATGAAGCTTCTTGTAAGTTGGTAAATTGTCACCCTAGAGGAGTTGATAATATAATATATGGAGTAGGTCTTTGGATTCACCTTGTAAGGTATCTTACTCAGATTATTTTGATTAGAATTATAAACTAGGTTGGTCACATATTTAATCTTATTCATTGCCAACAACTTGATCTCTCTTTCCTTAATTTAGTGACATAAATCATCAAATGCTAAAAACTTATTAAACATGATATATTCATGTAGAGGTTGAAGCAAAGTTTGTTTGAATATGTGTTACAATTACTTATCTTCCATAGGATTAATCATCTTGGATAACATGGTCTTACACTGTAATACATAATTTGTAATAAGTTTTTTGGATTCTTGTTTGCATTTAGCAATATAAGCATATGAGATCTTTTCACAATGTTAATTAAAAAATGTGCAAGGAATGAATTTGCCAAAGGATTGAATGCCTGAACTAACTGATGTCATAAATCTTAAAACCATCTTAGAGCATAGTATTTTAAACTCTTGGGAAACAACTTGGTCAAAAATATATTATTGGACACATAGTGCAAGCATGCTACGTGAAAATCTCTTAAATGTTGCTCAGGGTCACCTTTTACATCATACAATGTAAACTTAGATGCCATAAAACTAGTGAGTAAAGGATAAGTTGAAATATGTTGAGCCAATGGAGTATGCAATAAAGTTTGTGAATCAAGTGTTTGATTAGATTTTGAAGCACCTTGTTACAAATGTAACACCTTAGTCTATAAATCTAAAACCTCTTACATAAGGGATTGTAAATCAGGAATATAATGTGTTCTAACCAAAGGTGGTGTCAAAAATGACTGAGTTGGAATCAACATATTGATTTTTTGAAACCCTTGTGTTCCCCCATAGTATATGGTGGTACAAAAGTTGTATGTAGTGATACTGAGAAAGTCAAAGAACCCACAGCGATGGAAGTTTCATAGGATTGGTCTAGGCTTGCACTTTAATTTTCCAAAAGGACTTGTAAGATCTTATGATGATCCTGAGGTTTTTCACAAAATATTTGTCAAAATATTTTACTAATTTACATTTTATTAAGCTATGTTTGTTCATAACCTAAATATTTTACTAATTTACATTTTATTAAGCTATGTTTGTTCATAACCTATAGGAGAAATTACACATTGATGCTTATCTTAAGAGTTAATATTGTCCTAATTATATTGTTCATGTTCAAAATTATTATCATGCACTTCTACATATTCAGCTTGTTCATTAACATCTGAAGGTCCTGATATACCCTTGTTCTTATCCATATTATGTGCCTTATCAAAATAAATATGAGTATGTTCAATTGAAGTACCACTTAGTCTAGCACTTTTTATAAGAGAGGTAGAAATAACTTTCTTAGATTGCATAAAATGTAAAATTGATATATTATTTCTAAAAAATTCTTTACGAGATCTAAAAATCTTAATACAACAATTATAAATAGCAAAAAAGAAGGAAAGAAACCCTCACAATATCAATGGTTAGGGTTTCACAATATTCAATTATAAATGGATTCACAAATATGTTTTATGCAAAATTGAGATTATAGAAATAATCTAATCTAATTTATATAAATAACTTATTAAAATCAGAACATGTGATATATGCAATAAATATACATGACTAATTTGGAACTTATTATATTTAAAAATTTGTTAAAAAGGAAAATTACTAAGACAAATAACTTAGATGGAACTCAAACCTGATGGATCATAACATAGACTGTATAATTGACTATAGGACTATGTGAGGTCACTATCAATCATGAACAAGGATTTGCATCTACCCAAGACATGTTCACAGTTCTTGGACAAGGTTGGCCTGTGTTGGCATTTATAGGTTTTCCTTTGCCTGTAGGTCTTGTGTATATATTTGGGGTGGATCGATTCACTGAGGGAATCATTATATTTCTTCTTCTTCTTCACTTGGAGTCCTAGTTTGATGACAAAGAGGAACAAATATAGTAAAATGGGAAAAATGGTTTAGGGGCTAAAATTATTCTTGATATCAACACTGCTTGTGTTGAGTATCACCTACATGTCAATACTCTAGAGATGGATTAAAATCCATATATTTCTCCCATGATATGGTGGTATGTGTGAAATAATAGTGTAATACTATATTTTAGTGTAATTTTGTGCTTGAACAATGACTTGTGACATTGTTGTTGTATTCAGAGCTAGCTCAGGGCTACTTTGGCTATATGGATTCATAATTGGGAAGAATAAATGTTTTCCTCTCAATGTGTAACTAGATAAATATGGAATTTATAATAGTGGTATCCTTTTTCCCTCTTAGTGAATAAATGAATAAAAAATGTGCATACATTGTGGTCTTTTTTAGCTTTTCTTGAATGGGACTTGTGAAATGTGTGGGATGACCTATTGTGATAAATTTGAATTTGAGCAACTATTTTTTATTTAGTAAAAAAAGAAACCACACTTTTCAGATGCAACTAGCCAGTGAGATAGTCCTAAAAGAGTGGGTTTGTCCAAATCATAGAGACAACTAAAATAGAAGTGTGAATCAATTAAATAGTGAGTCTAGGTTATTTGTACCAAGGAATAATAACATTTAGTATCAAAGTTACTTTAAGGTATAGGTTAATCCACATAGAAGTAGAGAAATAGCAGTTCAAAACTATAGAATTGAACATAGGTTAAGTGTGTCTAAAGAGTGATCACAAGTGCATTGTTTATCATTAAAAATGTTAATTTAGTGTCTACACTTGTACTTAGTTAAACTAGTTTTTTTTTTTTTTTTTTTTTTCTTTTTTCTTTTTTTTTTTTTTATAATTTTATACCTTCATATTTATTTGTGTTTGAGGTGTGCTTCCATGCCACCCACCTTTTCGTCAATCATTTGTTATATTTTTTTTAATAATAAAATATATTACATGCATTCAATCTCTCACGCACACATTCATTAGTGAAAATATAAATCAAACATCAAAATAATGTCTTTTTAAAATGTATATATATTATAATTATAAATATATAATTTGAGTCATAATATTTTAATAGATACTAACTACTAAATTTAATTTGATTTATATTCAATAGATTATATATATATATATAAAATCTACTGATTTGTTTATATTTATAAAATTAATTCAAATTATATATATAAATATATATGGGTTGTAGTCTAATGGTGAGGATGATGGTGTAAAAGGTGTTGTCTAGCCATCCACTAAAATATAAATCTCAGGAGATATCAAAAAAGGGATGGTGTTGGAATGGTGCTCCAGATGAATTTGGTATAATGAATACCCCTCAGTCCTTGGCACTAATTCCAAAAAAAAATTATACAACTAATCTATATAAAAATATAATTTTAATCTAAAAAAATATTAAAAATAAAAAATATTTTAATTAATAAAATAAAACATCTTTTAAATTAAATAAAGTATTAAATTCTAAATTTAAAATATTCATATATTACTTCTATTTTAATTTGATTTTTTTCTTAAAAATATAATTTATAAAACTTTAATAAATTTAAAAAAAAAATTGTTTTTAAATTAAGCAAATTAAAATCCAAATCATAAAAGAGATTATATATAGGAGACTAAATTTATATTTACATTATAAATTTACAGGATAAGTACTTAACAAATTCAAACCCACTTCATTTAAAGAATTAAGTTATGTTTATATTTACATTTTTATTTCAAGAAAAAGCTTCTTCATGATGTATAAAATATTTTATTTATTATAAAAAAAATTAAATATAAATTTATATAATATTTTGGATTTTGAAAATCTATTTTCTAAATCATATCTTTTATAATGTGTATTTCCTTTCAAAAATTTTCCTTTAATTTGGCTTGGGATTTTCTTTGATTTTTCTTTGGTATACTCAAGCCCGATTAATTATAGATTAATTATAGATAATGATAAAATGATAAATGGTGCTCTCACCTGCTAAATTAGGGGTTAATTAAGTAACGTTAAATAAATTTATCTTTTAAAATATTATATGTAGACACCATATCTATATTTAAGATACATTCAATTAATATGTATGTGAATTTATGTATCAATACCTTGTCTACTATAATTATCTCTAAGAGATGTAAGGTTTGTAAAATTTATTTTTAGCACACTTAGAACTCTTTAAAATGTCAACAATCAATTTCTAAGACCCAAAAACGTGCAAAATAATAACTAGTTTACCCAAAATAAATGTTTGGTGTAAAAGTTACACCCAAATAACTTTATGTTCAATATTGAAATCCTAAAAATGACTAATTATAGGCTACATTGCATTTTGAAAATCTATCTTCTAAACCATATCTCTTATAACTCTAAAACCAATTTTAGAGACCCAAAGTAGCCCTGATTTCCTATATTTAGTAATAAAACATAAAGTATATTAAATTTTATATGCTTATATTTATTTTACTAATCTATTTTTGGATGAATATGTGTTTCCCTTCAAAAATTTCCCTCTAATTTGGCTTGGGATTTTCTTTGGTTTTCTCTGAGTATACTCAAGCCGGACCTATTTTCTGCATCCATAGACAACAAGCAAATTTATGGTGTTCTCTGCTCTTCATTCACACTTTTAATTTAGTTATTTATGTTTGTATGTAAAATCGCAGATAGGTTTTGTCAAGCATATTGTCTATTTTTAGAAAGAATATGTGTGTGTGTGTGTGTGTATGAAATTTAATTTAATTTATTAATTAATATTGATTTTTTTCTTAAGTGGGTTTTATTGGTCAATACACACATAGAAAATTGTTAATAACTTTTGACTAAATATATAATTTAGAAAATTACAAGCACCTCAATATTTTACAATTCATTGGATTACAATCTAAAAAATCATAATTTTTGTTCAAATTTTTCTAACAAATAAACGATATTTCATTTTTTTAAAATAATTAAACAATTAAATCATTATTAAAAATTATTTATTAAAAAAAATATAACATCTGTCATCAAGTTCTCCACATATCCACGAAAAATAATGAAAAAATCATTTATTTAAAATAATAATAATAATAATAATAAAAAACACATACCCACTTTTCACGAAACTATAAAATATAAAGAATAATACATTGAAATTTAAAATATTCATCTAAAATTTTTAATATAATTAAAAAAATATTAAAAACTTATAAACTACATTTAAAATACTATAATTTTTTTTTTTACATTATATTAATTTTTTTTAATAAAAAATTATATTTAAAATATTATAAATTTTCATTTTACATTATATTAAAATTCTTTGTGAAAAACTCAAAAATTGTCGATCGAAGTTAGGGAATGTCTATTTCTTTTTTAAAATTTCATTGTCATGTGAGACCGTATCCTGGCCTATCATTAGCTTGTACTCACCCTGTTGTTGCCATTTAGAGGATATGCGATTGGTAGGTATAAATCCAAACCCATCAACCTTCACCAGTATCCTACCAGCTTGTGCTAAACATGGAGCTTTGCAACAGGGTAAGGAAATCCATAAAAAAACTAATTGAAAGTGGATTTTTTTAAAGATGTTATGATTGCGACTGCCCTAATAGACATTCATGCAAATTGTGGAAGCATACAAAAGGCACACAAACTGTTTGGCAAAATACCTAAAACAAATGTAGTTTCATTGATTAGAATATGCACAATAATACTTTGTTGTAAAGCAAGACTCCACAGCCTTTGCCAAAATCCTCCCAGCATGTGCCAAAACAGGAGCTTTGGAAGAGGACACGGGTACCCATCAAAGCATAATTGAAAGCAAATTTTTGTCAGATATTATAGTTGCAAGTATCCTAATAGACATGTATGCAAAATGTGGAAGCATACACAAAGCCCAAGAACTGTCTGACGAAATGCCTCAAAAGGATATGGTCTCATGGAATGCAATGACTGCACGATATACACAAAATAGGTTTGTTGAAAGGGCTTTAAAAAAATGTAAGAAAATGCAATTGGCAGTTGTAAAGCCAGACTCCACAAGCTTTACCTGCATCCTCCAGCCTGAACAAAAATGTGAGCTTTGGAAACTAGCTTGGGTATCCATCAAAGCATGATTGAAAAAGAAATTTCATCATATGTTGTAGTTGCATCTGCCCTGGTAGACATGTATGTAAAATGCAAAAATATACACAAGGCATGTGAACATTTTGAGAAAATGACTCAAAGAAATGTGGTCTGATGGATTCAGTGTTTTCAAGTTATGCACAAAAAAGGGTTTGTTGAAAAGGCCTTTGAAACTTTTAAGTAAATGCAGTTGATAAGTGTAAATCCAGTCTCCACAACCTTCTGCAACATCCTCCCAGCCTGCACCAAAATGGGAGGTTTGTAACAAGGTATTGACATCCATCGAAGTGTAATCGGAAGTAGACATGTAATCAAAATATGGTAGCATACACATGGCATATCAATTGTTTGATAAAATGCCTCGAAAAAATGTCATCTCATATAATGCTAAGATGTGGAATCCCTCCTTGCTTTTTGTATTTTTCCAAAAAGACATTGAAGCCTCTTTTAACGATCCAATAACATGGACTAGCACAATGTTACTTTGACATTCCAACATTCCTTTCTTTAGCTTGCTCTAACTAGATAATAAAAATTAGTTAGAGAAAGACTAATCTTAGATTTGCAATGATTCAGTTAACTTCAAATTCAATGGAAACATTGTAATATTGTTCAACACAAACCAAAATTTTTTTCAACTGAGCATGATTTAGTTGATATTCTTAAACTATTGGTATCCTTACAAGGCGTGGACACTATTTTAATAGTGTACAACGAACATGTGTCTGAATATTCTTAGGTTGTTCCAAAATCAAAGTTTTTTTTTTGGAAATGGGCATTGGCATCCATCAAAGCATAAGTCAAAGCAGATCTGTGTCAGATGTTGTAGTTGCAAGTGCCATGGTGGATATGTATGCAAAATGCAGAAGCATAAACAAAGCACGTGAACTGTATGACATAATGGCTAAAACATATTTGGTTTCATGGACTTCAATGATTCTAGAATATGCAATTGAGAGGTGTAAAGCGAGACTCTACAACTGTTGCCAACCTCTTCCCAGCATGTGGCAGAATGGAAGCTTTGGAACAGGGCATGGGTACCCATCAAAGTATAATGGATAGCAGATTTTCTATCAGATACTATTGTTGCAAGTGCCCTGATAGACATGTTTGCAAAATGTGGAAGCATATGCAAGGCAAAAGAACTGTTTGACAAAATGCCTCGAAAGGATTTGGTCTCATGGAATGCAATGATTGCAGGATATACACAAAATAAGATTGTTGAAATGGCTTTAGAGAATTGTAAGCAAATGCAATTGGCAGTTGTAAAGCCAAAATCCACAACCTTTACCAGCATCCTCCCACCCTGTACAAAAATGTGAGATTTGGAACATAGCATGTGCATCCATCAAAGCATAATCATAAATGGAAGTTTGTCAGATGTAGTTGCAACTGCCCTGGTAGACATGTAGGCGAAACGCAAAGACATACCCAATGCACGGGAACTTTTTGATGAAATGATTCGAAGAGATCTCATCTGATGGAATGCAATGATTGCAGGTTATGCACAAAAATGGGTTTGTTGAAAAGGCCTTAAAAAATTTTAAGCAAATGCAGGTGACAGGTGTAAAGCCAGACTCCACAACCTTTCGGAACAAGGCATGGACATCCATAAAAGCGTAATTGAAAGCAGATCTTTGTCATATGTTGCAGTTGTAAGTGCCCTGGTAGACATGCATGCAAATTATGGATGCATACACAGAATGTTAACTGTTTGACCAAATGCCTCAAAAATGTCATCTCATATGATGCACTTACTTGAGTAAGATGTCAGCTCCCTCGCTTTTTGGATTCAATGGAAGCATCAACATTCCTTTCTGTAGCTTGCACCATCTAGACCATAGAAATTAGCTAGAGAAAGACTAATATTAGATTTCAATCAGGCAGTTAACTTCGGATTCCATGGAAGCATTGTAATATTGTTTAACACAGAAAACCATAATTACTTCCGAGGATGGTTTAGTTGATATTCCTAAACTATTGGTATCCTTACAAGGCATTGATAGTGTGCAACGAACACGTCTATTCTGACCACTTCAACTTTGCTAGAATATTCCCAGGCTGTTCCAAAATCAATTTTGTTTTTTGGAACAGGGCATTGGCATCCATCAAAACATTATTGAAAGCAGATCTGCGTCAGATGTTGCAGTTTCAAGTGCCATAGTGGACATGTATGCAAAATACGGAAGCATAGACAAGGCACGCGAACACCATCTGATCCCAGATCACATGCCAATGGACTACTGTCAGATCTTTGTTATCATTTATTTATATCTGTAATTTATTCGTCTTGCCAAAGAGTTGTTAGGATTTGCCACATTTGATACCTTGTTTCATATATTGAAATGGAAAGGGCATGCTGAGAATCTGCGTTTCTTATCTTTTATTATGTGTTGGTTTAAGTTCTGCATGTATGTCATTGTACCATCCCCAAGGTGATAGGAAGCTCAGGTTTTTGCCTCCAATATACTTCGTCATCGACTGCTTGGTCTCGTGGATGTTAATAAAAGCATTCATTCATACTGATACAGGATTGAGCTTATGCTACTAGCTGCTTTGTCTCCCATAGATGGCTTGGTCTTGTGGATGTTATTAAAAGCATTCATTCATACAGGGTTGAGCTTATGCTACTAGTTAGGAAATTTTTGTTGGATGGCAAATGCTCTTCACTGATGAAAAGGTCAAATCCAGCTTTAATACAATATAGCCTAATTCATCAATCACTGTTTAAGGGTTAGTTTCACAAATTGTTAGATTCCTTGTGTTCAGTTCTAAGACAGTAGACCTGGTGCTTTGTGGAAAAAACAAGTTCAAGGCCTCTAGTGAATATCTGCATGTGTTTGCCTTTATAGATTCCATCTTGAAAAAAGATGAAGAGATAACAGACACCCAAGAAAATTCAGCATTTGACAGGCAAGATTTGTGTCCGCACAGACATGCTTACCTATTTGCATTTAAGATTTAAGAAATGTGAAAACTGAATTGTTGAAGTTCTGTTGTGTGGGGGTTCAATGCACAGTTTTTCTTTTGAAGATGTTTGAATCACTTTTCGGAAACTGAAAAATCATTCTCTACTGAAGATGTTATGCTTTTCCCATGTTGTTACATTTTTAAGTTCATCTGAACTGGGCTTCAATGTAGATGGCCTTTATTAGTTATTTGCCAGGGCACAACATTTGTTAGTGAATAACTACTGAAGTTGCCTTTGCTTTGTGCTTGCAGCTAATTAGCAGGTGGAAAACACACTACAAAACGACAGGCGCCAATGAAAACTGTGTCGAAGACTATGTTAATGTGGAACCCATAACATTGAGAGAAATGATGTAGGGATCAACAAGCCAAAAGAGCAAAACATGCCTTCTTCTCAACAAGACTTATTTTAAGTGCCTTCTTGAGAATTAATGTCATGCAAAACTCATTGGGTGAATCGATTTTTAAGGCTGATTCTTTAAGTAGGAGATGTCCTAAATTGCTCTTCACAATTTTTGTAAGCCATTTATTTTTGTGAAGTATAGGGGCACATTTTTAAGACATCGTCTTAACCTAACTAAATAGTCTAATGAACTCTTATTGCAGGGGATGGCAATCCAAAAAAAAATATGGATGGCTTGTTTTCAAGAAACCACCTCATATTTCAAATATATTCAACCAAAATTTATTTGCTTTTCAACAAGGATCATATTGGATTGTAGTGTTGCAATCTAATTCTTTCGAACCTTTTATAAAATTAATTATATATATATATATATATATATATATATATATATATATATATATATATATATCATAAAATTAATTATATATATCATGAAATTATAAAATTTTGATTTTGTATTATAATATTAGAGTATATTATGTTTCAGAAAACTCATCTAAATAATTTATTTTTAGTAATATATATGAGTAAATCGACTTGTCACTCAATGTGATTATTTGTATTAATAAACTAGTGTCTTACAAAAATACTAAAAAAAATATAATTAATCGAATTTAAAATAAAATAAAATAATAATCTACATTAAAAATCTTATATTTTATTTAGATACACCTTTGTAAAATTGAAAACAAATGTATCACTTATCAACATTCAAAGCTATGTAACATCAAATTTTGGAGAAAGAGGTGTTCCTTTGCTATATAAAAGTGTTTCACATTACCATGCTTTCATCCAAAAGGCGGTCGTTGATGAACACCATTACTATTGTAAATAATGCAACCAGTATGGAAAATACTATTATGCTTCTCCTTTGACTACAACTATTAGGTAGACATGTATATTGAGCACTGCCACCACAACCAAGAAGAAGATAATGCACACTGGTGATATCTTAATGACTACTATGATTTCCATCATCTAGACTTGCTTGTAGCTTGTGATAATATTTTTGCATAAAATATCGAGGGCTTGAGTCATTAGACGCCTGCAATCAAATTAAAAATAATAGATAATATTATATCAATTGGATTGAATCTCTATATAAAATATAAAATTTGAATTGAATATGTTAAATTACCTCATCCTCGCTACCAATGATATAGTCATCCTCGTTTGTATCATCAACCTTGTCCTTCAAATACACATCCTTAGAGCCCCCCTAAATTACACAATTAAATTTTAAATTAATTAAAGAATATTTTAAAAAATAGAAAATAAATTGATAAAAATATTTACCATACCAAGCAATATGTCATTCACCATACCAAGTAATATGCCATTCTTATAATTATTTTTACTCTATCTTAATCTTATATCACTTTACTTTATTACTCAAGCAGTCTCACCATTATCTCCACATCCATTAGCATCACATGACTAGAGTACCACAACAAAGATCGTTGTCGAAGTACATACTTGCAAATCCTTTGGCCATTTCCCTATCAGCAGCTACAATGTAGAACTTTGGCTGTCACAGACCGTATTTGTTCTTGAACCACTATTGGTATTGTGTACTAGATCTTATATAGTAGTTGTTCAAGTGGAAGTTGACGATGCACTCCCTATTAAAGTAGTTTTGAGATTCTCCAATGCCCTTCCCACTTCTCTCATTGTTGGTCGTTCTTTGGGAGATTCATTCGTGCAAAAGAGGCCAACATGTATCAAAGAAAGCATGCATCTATTTTGTTCCATGTTCACATTCCTCAACAACCCGTTGTCAACAATGTGTCCTAGCTTATATGGAAATGCTGAGCTCACCCAATTTCGCATGTTCATGTCTCCCACAAACATGGCATCAGTTGGCCTCTTCCTTGTAACCATCTCTAACAACAAAATACCATAACTGTAAACATCTCCTTTTATAGAAACTTGCCCGCCCACTCCATATTCTGCAATCAAGTTAGCTAGAGTTAATGATTATATTTTGTTTCAAATATTATTAAAAAATCTAAAATAACTCTTATGTAAAAAAATAAGTATACCTGGTGCAATGTAGCCAATAGATCCTCTGAGTAAAAATGTTGTATTCAAGGAATCCATGGAGCTTGTAAAACTAGTTAATCTTGATATACCAAAATCAGTTACAAGCGCTGCCATGTTGGCATCCAAAAGGACATTGCTAGGTTTCAAATCACAGTGCACAACTTGGACAGAGCAATCATGATGCAAATATTCCATGCCATGGGCCACATCTATGGCAATATTCAAACATTCACTCAGCCCCAATCTACAAACGTCCTCTCCGATTCTGTCAGGATACAAATACTTTTCCAAGCTCCCATTGGACGCGAACTGAAGAACCAAACCTTTGAAGTTTAGGTATGAACAAGCACTTATGACTCTAATGAGATTGGGGTGTCGAATCCTCCCCAAGACTCTGCATTCTGTTTTAAAACTTTTATGACCTTCTTCGTTTGGTGAATTGAGAACTTTGATAGCAACTGCCTTGCCATCCCTTAAAATCCCTTTATAGACTGATCCAAAGTTACCCATTCCAAGCAAATTTGTCTCATTAAACCCATTTGTTGCATTGAAAAGATCCTGATATGCAGATTTTGTATTCCCTAGTCTTCTAAACATAATTTTTGAGAGATCGAAGTGACATCTCAAAAATTTCTGCTTCCACAGTATTCCCAAGATTAAACAGCATAGTACAAATGCAGAGACTCCAGCAGTTGATAAAATTGCTTTTGTATGCATTGAATGCCTTCCTTGTCCCTGTTTCTGACATGCAGGTAACAAGTATTTTTTTGGACCACACAGTCCCGGATTTCCCATCAACAATACAATGACACTTTTATTCGGAAACAATCCCTGTTCTGGAATTGGACCTGTCAAATTGTTGAAACCGAGATTAATATAGTGAAGGGCTTTTAGTTGTCTAAGGGACATGGGTATTGCACCTGATATTAGATTTGAAGAGAGATCAACACTCTCTAGATTTTGTAACTTGCTAAGTGCATCTGGTACCGGACCTACAAAAGCATTGTGGGAGAGATTAAGATACTCTAATGCTTGGCAGTTTGCTAGTACGCCTGGAATCTTTCCATCCAGCTGATTTCTAGACATGTCTATTGCTTGAGCACTTACAATCCTACTTATCTCTCCAGGTAAGGGTCCATTTAAAAAATTCCATGACAGATTCACATAGAATTGAATGCTTTTAAGACTGGCCATAAATTCTCCAGGTATGTTGCCCCTCAATTCATTGTGAGAAAAGTCCAGCAATTCTAAATTGGGACATCCCCCTAAACTGGCAGGTATCTCCCCTGAGAAATGGTTGTGATGAAGAAAAATTCTCCTTAGCTGTTGGAGTCTACCAAGTGAAGCAGGAATTCTTCCTGACAGCTTGTTGTGGCTACAATTTAACAATCCGAGACTTCGCAGCTGACCAATCTCATCTGGAATGCTTCCTTCTAATCTGTTGCCACTCAAATCTAATCTTTCTAACTTACGCAATCTTTTAATTCCATGTGGAATGTAGCCCCTTAAAATATTATGGCTTAGGCCCAAGTACGTCAAGTTGAAAAGATTGGTAATCTCTTGAGGTATCTGTCCGCTTATATTGTTATATCCTAAATTTAAGTAAGAGAGCTTGGAAGAAAGTTGGCCTACGGATGGAGGCAAAACACCAGATAGATGATTATATAGCATGCTTATCTCTTTCAGCTGGGGACAATTTGTAAGAGCAGTGAGGAAGGCAAATGAGTTTTGACTGCCACTAATAAGTTGATTAAGGTCTAAGTAAATCCTTTCAAGGAGGAGCAACTTACCCAGCTCTGTAGGCACCATTCCACTCAGCTGGTTGTCGCTTAGAAGTAGAAACTTGAGTTTGGAACAATTTCCAATGGAATTTGGTATTTTTCCACTAAGCCGATTGTAATATAGAGACAGCCATTGCAAATTGGTGAGCTTGGAACCAAGTTCCCATGGAATGCGTCCACTTAGCTGGTTGTACGACAAATCTAGGTTTATGAGAGCAGTACAGTTTAGTAGGGAAGTTGGGATTGGTCCAGTGAGAGGGTTTTCATAAAGGTAGAGCGTCTGTAGCTGGGTGAGCCTTCCCAATTGATTAGGAATGGGTCCTGTAAGATGATTTCTATACAAAGCCATGCCAGTCAAGGCAGAGAGGTTTCCTATAGAGGAGGGGATGCTGCCTGACAACTTATTTTCAAAAAGGTAGAGCGCCTGTAGCTGGGTGAGCCTCCCCAATTCAGCGGGAATGGGGCCTGTGAGATTATTTATTGACGCTTCGAACTTAATCAAGGTAGAGAGGTTTCCAAGAGAAGAGGGAAGTGTACCTGTGAGATAGTTTCCTCCCAAATAAAGAATCTCCAGAAGCGACAACAGGCCGAGCTCAGCTGGAATAGTGCCCTGCAGTTGGTTATAGGTCAGCTTCAGCGCAACTAAACTGCGGCAGCTGCAGAGACTGGCCGGAATGTTTCCTTGTAGGTGATTGCGCTCCAAATTGAGTTCATTGAC
The DNA here is from genome assembly GCA_037957365.1 of Torreya grandis. NCBI lineage: Eukaryota > Viridiplantae > Streptophyta > Pinopsida > Cupressales > Taxaceae > Torreya > Torreya grandis. The sequence continues at coordinate 2,200,825 of JARHVA010001535.1, forward strand.
ATTGGAAAGGCGGCCCAGTTGTTGTGGAATATGACCGTGAAAGGCGTTATTAGAGAGATCAAGGGACTCAAGAGAAGAGAGATTCCAAAGCACAGGAGAGATAACTCCCTCCAAATCCATGCCTGATAAATTGAGGGCAAGCAGGGTGTTGTTGTTAGGAGAGCAAGTAACGCCAGTCCAATTGCAAAAGGAGAAATTGGGAGACCAATTGGCCAATGAGTTGTTGGGATCAAAAGTGATGCCAGCTTTGAAAGCCAAGAGAGAGTGTTGGTCGGAAGCAGAAGCAGAAGCAGAAGAGGATGATAAGAGCAGAAGCAGCAGCAGCAGGGAGAGCACAAAACTTTCCATCTCTCGAAAACCCAAAGAGCATGTGATGAATACGATGAGGATTGTAGGTAATATTATATAGAGAAATAAGAGGTGAGAATGCGAGGGAAACATGAAGTGCCTCCAAACGCGTGAAGAATTGTGTTTTTAAAAAACAAAATTAAAAGATCGTCACTGTTAACATAGAAATGCGAAGACCAAATGACAAGTTTTGTGGGACGGTCAACAAACGGTGGAATCACTCTTAACAATGTCAATTCTGAAAAATACACACGGCATTGACAAAGATAAAATATAATATTTTCGGAGTCACGACTTACACTAAAACACACATTGAAATAGAGAAAAATAACAAAAAAACGCAAGAACAAACTATGAGAAAACTTAAAAACCCATAAATTCTTTATTTGAATTAATAATTAATAAATATATAAATACTTTAAAATAATATAATTTCAAAATTAATAAATGCTCTTATATTAATATAAGGTAATTATTTATACAATAAAAGTATATTATTGGAAAGTTTAAGATATTATATATTACAAAAAAATAATAGTACATGAAGGTTGTATAGTAAGACAATCGGTTGGTATTCACGACTCATACTTCATGTCGGAAGAAAATACCCGATTCAAAATGTAAGTGGGAACAAAAATAAAGTCCGGACTAAACATGACACTTAAAAATAAACATTAATATTAAGCACAAACATTGGCACTTGAGGGAAGGGGCAAAGGATCATCCTTGGAAGGTAGAGTCGTTCAAGTAAAGGGCTCTATGGAAGGAGAATCCGGAGCCACCCAGTCATCTAGAGGATTCGCAGTCATATCAATAGCCCAACAATCAACATGTTGTATATGAGCACCAATGCTTGTAGGAAAGACTCTCTGAGAGGGAGTTACATCAGATTTGCTATGTGGCAATGGCGAGCCCCACCCTCCTAGATGAAAGTGGGGAGAAGTGACCAAGGATTTCTGAATGCTTATGCACCTTCTGGGAGGTGGCAATGGTGGTCCCTAAGATGGCCCATCTGGTGGCACACAACTAACAGTATAAGGAACATTCCCCCAATAGTCTAACAGTTCTTAGAGGTGGCAAACATCCATCACAACCTTATATGTTTGGGCTCACCCCTGCATGCAAATTGAAGATATAATAAAAACCTTAAAACTAATAAATTATTTATTTGAATTAATAATTAATAAATACACAAACACTTTAAAATAATATAATTTTAAGATTAATAAATGTTCATTTATTAATATAAAGTGACTATTTATATAATAACAATTTGGTTTGTAGCTCTTAATATAATTTTTATAATAAACATTGATAATTTTGATAGAACATGTTTTACATCTATGAAGAAAAACACTCCACTTTCTAAGTACTAATTTGAATTAACCTTATTAAATCATCATGTTTATGAACCCTCTAATCAAGGGTAGAAATTGATGATTTGTATTATTTATTTATTTATTTTGGATTATATATGATTAATAGGGGATCATAATTCGTTACACTCTTAAAAATTAGTAGACCCTAGATTTTTCAAATATCCATTCAATTAAATATATAGAACTATAACGAATATTCATATTTATGAAAAGAAAAACATTTCTTATATAAAAATTTGCATAAAAAATTGTAATTGAGAGGTCCCTGAAAGAGGTAGCCGTCATTTTTTTTAACTAAAAGACAAGGTTAAGTTTAAATTCTTGCCCTGACTCTAATAAGGGAATGGTAGTTAATAGTCAAAATGACATTCTATTGCACATAAGATAAACAATAGCGGCCTATTTACATTGATTTTAATTTCTCAATAAGATAAACGATAGTAGTCAATCATTTGTGAGTGAAAATAAAATGTTAAAGACCTTGTTATGTAGGAGGGAAGACATGAACATGCATAAAAAGCCATCCTATGTTTAGAAAAAAGACTATACCAAAACCATAGGTGCACCATAATTGACTGAGATCACATAAAGCTCTAGAAACATATTGAGTATATTTTTCGGGACTTAGAACCATATTGAGTCAATTTTTTGGAGCCTCATAACTATACTGAGTATGTTTCTAGGAAGACCACCATAAGACCATGAAATCATGAGGAGAGAGAAAGAGAGGAGAGAAAATAAGGGGGACACAATAAAAAATCATATCACATCAATAACGTTTAATTTAGATTAATAACCAATAAATACATAGATACCTTTTAATTATATAATTTAATAATTAATAAATACATAAAGGCCATTTTTTGGTGTCTATATTTTTCTCTACTTTGATGTGTGTGTGTATGAATACATATCAAAGTTTTTTTTAAAAGGGTATAGAAATAATATTTTGTGCCCTCAAAACTCTTGAAGAAAACTCCAATGTATATTTGAATTCTACAAGAATATCTTATCTTTTTATACACATGAATGAGTGAGTGCCAATATGATGTAGGCACATCCTAGGACCAATTACAATCTTGCATCACCAAAAATAGTTATTTCAAAATTTATTTTCAGTTATTATTGATAGCATTTCGGCAAACACTTCGTATATGTAAAGTGTTGGTTGGAAGTACTTGGCCACTTCATCTAAAACAAATTATATATTTTTTATGTATTTTATATGGAGATGGCGTGGAAAGATTCATTTGGAACAATATGTAGCAGATTGGGAGTTTCAAACACTAGTAAATCTTTGTTAGAATTAGCTACAGGATCTAATGGATGTAATAGAAAACATAAAGAAGAGATAAAACAGTAATAGTAATAACTAATAACCGAATATTCGAGACAATAACATAAATAAATAACTCAAATATGATGAATTACTTTGATAATTCAATATTGATCTGATATAGAATACACAAAAAGCCATTACTTATATAGAGCAAGGTGAGCAAGATAAAAATTAGGGAACTCACACAACACATGTAGTTCAACTGATATTTGACTACAAGAATAGTGGAGTGCAACTCCACACTAACAAGATAGGCATCCAACTTGTATAAATGATCAACACAAGTTGACTACTAGTTAAGCAATCTTATCATATCTTACTCTGAATAGTGAAGTGGAACTCTACTATAACAAGATAGGTGTCCAAGTTGACTACTAGCTAATAAAACTTATCCTATCTAATGAAAATTATTAATAAACTAATTAAAATAAGTAATTAGTGTACTAATCTAAATAATAAATACAAGTAAATGAAATAAAGCAAATAAATGCACCAACACCCCTTATAAGTGAAGCTTAGGTAGGGTTATGCATATAAGAGTCCCAATAATGTGTAGCCATATTAGGTACTTTGTACAAATAGATGAGGAAAGGAGAAAACTTGAAGGAAAAAAACTCCTCAAAATGAAGGTCCCTGCTTGAAAAATTGATGTCCCCTAAAGAACTGATGTCTCGCACCCCCAAAAGAGATCGCAAGTGAAGATACTTTCTCTCAGTGAAAGGTTTGGTGAAAATATATACAATCTGCTCCTCCATAGGACAATATTGAATATCAATGATCTCTGCCTGAATGAGCTCCTGATAATGTGCATATGTATCTCTATGTGTTTGATTCTTTGATGATGAATCAGATTCTTTGAGATCTAGATAGTACTTTAGTTATTGTAGTAGATGATTGATGGCTTCCAAAATGGAACACCAAGCTCAGTGAGAATATTCTAAAGCCAAATAGCCTCAGTAGTGGCATTAATAGAACCACAATACTCAGTCTCTATCGATGAAAGAACAATAGCATGTTGCTTCTTTCTCTTCCAATAAATAGAGTCGGATCTAAAATGAAAGCTATAACCAAAAGTGGACTTACGATCATCATAATCACTAGCCCAATTAAAATCTATGTATCCCACCAAATCTGAACCTGTACCTATTATATAGTGAATCTCATATCTAAGAGTGCCCTAAATGTAGCTCAAAATGTGCTTGGCAGTTCTCTAATGAAGCTCATGTGGTGTCTACAAAAAGTGTGCAACCATGCTAACTACATTTGAAATGTCAGGGCATGTATGAGTCAGATAGATGAGCCTATCTACAAGTTGGCGATACAATGTGGCATCAACCAAGGGAGTGGAACAATGAACTTTAAGTCTAACTCCAGATAAGAAAGGAGTCGGTGTAGGCCTACAATCAACCATGTGAAACCAAGCTAACAAGTCCATGGCATACTTGGGCTATGAAAGTGTAATCCCAAAAGAAGACTATGTTATTTGAATCCTGAGAAAATAGTGAAATAGGCCCATGTCTGCCATAGAAAACCTATCATGAAGTGCAGTCTTAACACTATTGATGATGGATGTTGTGCTCCCTATAACAATGAGATCATCAACATAGAGCACCAAGTACAATAGTGAATCCTCCTACCATATAATATAGACATTCAAATTTGAGTGACATCTTAAGAACCTAACTAAAAGAAAAAATGTGTCCATCTTAGAATACCAAGCCCTAGGGGCTTGTTTCAGACCATAGAGAGACTTTTTCAATGGTACACTAATGAAGAATCTTGAGTGAACCCCTATGCATGCTCCATATATTTCTCCTCATGAAGATCCCCATGAAGAAGTGCATTCTTCATATCCATCTGATGTACAACCCAACCATGAGCTGCACCAATAGCCAGTATCAATCGAATAGAATTCATCTTAGAAACAAGCACAAAGGTTTTTGTATAATCAATGCCTTCCACTTAGGATAAACCTTTGACCACTAAGTGTGCTTTATACTTATCAATATTTCCATCCACTACAAACTTAGTCTGATATATCCACCTACATTGTATTAATTTTCTTCTCTTAGGAAGAGAAACAAGATCCTAAGTATTGTTCTTAATCAATGAGTCATAGTCTTCTTCCATTGCTGAATCCCACTCAATTGTCCCTATGGCTTCCTAAGAAGACTATGGGCTAGAAGTTGTGGCAATGTAGGAATGTGGAAGATCATGTTGTGATTGTGTTCTCCTTTTATTGAATGATCCCTAACAAGAGGGTCTACATCAACCAAAGTCTATCTAGCCCATAAAGTCATCAATGGGCAAGGATATGGAGGAGGAGGAGAAATAGGACCTACTAAACCCGATTGGGGAGGTATTACCTTATCATCCATGTGAGTATATGAAACAAGAGTATCATCGTGACTGTTATCTGATTCTTCTAAGGAAGAAGAATGAGAAATGTTAAAAGACAAGTCTGAATGACTTTCTTCAAAGTAAACACTTCTTGCTATAATAAGCTCATGTGAATCTGGATCAATGAGCCGATACCCCTTAACACCATCAAGATATCCCAAAAATATGCAAGTCCAACGTTGTTGTTCTAAAGCATGACATTTGTCTAAAGGTATGTGAGCCCATGTTGGACTGCCGAAGACTCTAAAATGATGCACATTTGGCTTCTTATTACACCAAGCTTCAAGAGGTGTTATCCCCTTTAAAGCTTTATGAGGAACTCTATTTTGTATATATAAAACATAATTAATCACTTCCACCCAGTACTTAGGTACTAATAATTTTGCATGAATCATACAACTTGTCATCTCTTTTAAGAATATGTTCTTCCTCTCTACTACACCATTATGCTGAGGTGTGTATGCAACTGAGTGTTGAAGATCAATTCCTTTAAGAGCAAAAAATTTCTCAAACTTGTTGTTCACATATTCCCTCCCATTATCAATGCAAAGGATCTTGACATACTTCCCAAATTGTTTTTCTACTAGAGCTTTGAATTCTATAAATCTATCAAATTCTTCACTCTTGATTTTTAGAAAATAAACCCAAGTATATCTAGAATAGTCATCAATAAATGTGAGAACATAATGGATTTTACTAAAAGACAAAGCAGGTAATAGACCCGTTAAATAAATATGAACAAGTTCAAGGACTTGTGTAACCCTCTAAGCCTTCCCCTTATCAAAATTATCCTCTGGATGTTTGCGTAAGGCACAACCATGACATACACCCCCTGAAAACTGAATTTGTGGAAGTTTTGTAACCATCTCCTACTAACTAAACTGTTATAAATAGTGTTGTTCCCAAAATCCATCACTTGCTTTTGTGGACAACATACCGATCATTTTGGTCCTGCAAGCCAAAACTCTCCCTTTTTTTCTCAAAAATATTTTAAGCAGTTAAGTTTTTCAAATATTCAAGCCTTTTCAGCTAAGAAGCTCACATGTTCAATAGGTGAGCTTTCTTCAGAAACAAGTTCCAAATACTTAGGCATTTCAAGGATGGTACAATGCTAAGATTCAACAAAAAGACTTAACGATGAGATTCAAACAATTGGAATGAACCACTTTGAACTGTTGAACCATTGAACCCCACCTCAACAAGGTTCAAAGGTTTAACGAGTTCAAAGGTTCAATGACTTTAGTGGACTTAAGGAAAAGAAGACTTTGAAGAGTGAAGACTGGACTATTGAACCATTGAACCTTGAACCAAAAAGAGTTCAAAGGTTCAAAAAAGAGTTAAGCGCTTCAAAGAGTTCAACAAATTCGAAGACTTCGACGAGTTCAAAGGTTCAAATGGCTTCGATGGACTTAAAAGAATCAAAGGTTTCAAAGAGTTAAGATTGAACCGTTGAACCATTGAACTTTGAACTGAAATAGTTCAAAGGTTCAACGAGTTCAAAAAAAAAGAAAGGATCCAAAAAGTTCGAAGCTTCAAAGGATTCAAAGAAATAGATTGAACTAATAAACTTTTGAACTGAAAAGGTTCAAAGGTTCAATGGTTTAAGAGGTTCAAAGAAGTTTAAAATTTGAAGGGAAGCTTCAAGCGAATGAAGGAAACAGAAGATTCTAGAAAGAAGTTCAACCAAAAGGTTCAATAGAAGAAAAAGAGAGCAAACGCGGCCCTTTGCAAAACATTGAACCGCTGACCATTGAACCACTTTGAACCGATGCACTTCAAAGGTTCAAAAGTTCAAGGTTTAAAGTAGTTCAAGAGACCAAGTGATCCATGACATCCCCACGGACATCAAATTCAAGTTAATAAAATATCTATTGATTTTCAAATATGGCACAAACATGAGAATAAACTCAGCGAGTAGTTGAGGAAAGAGCCAGAAGAGCCAACTGAAAGTAAGAAGATAGCCCTAAGAGCTCAGATCGCCAAGGAAGAAAAAAATTTAACAAGAAAAGGAGGGAAAGCTACAAGAGACTCAAAAATATCTACAGGTGAGTTATTTCTAGTAGGTAGAATAGTCCACTAGGTGGACATCAGAGAGTGTGAACATTCAAAGGTGCAGTCTATTTTTCTTCATCGATTAAAGATGAAGTGGATGGCTGCATAAGTATCAAAAAAATAACTAGGCAACCCATACTTAGGAGGAGACATTTGAGATGATTAAAATGCCAGAGTCAAGGTTGATGTCCTATTCTAGCATGGCCCCTTTCATAGAATTTCAAAATGCCTTCAATACATTCAACGCAGCATGGGCCTTTTTGTGAAAACAAGTGCCAAAGTCTTTCTTTTGGCTGCTATATATTGTAATCTCCCTTTTTTTTCCAAGGGGGATCTCTTTGTTATAGAAGTAAAACTCTGCCCAAATTGAAAGACATTATTGAGACTTTGAGCTCAGATTGTTAATCATATTTTGTTATTTGAATGAGAAAGCAAGTAATCTTTTAGACTTTATGCTGAAATAGCTTGTGGTGTTTAGGAGATTGTTCTTATGTCTGTTTCTTGAATACCATCTTGTCCATTTAATTAAATAAGCAAAACTAATGGAAGTAATTTGAAAGGTGTCCTGAAGCCAAACGTGGGAGACTTTGTGCTGCCAAAATTGTCTTTAGTGTGTGTTTTCTATTTTAGTGTAAAGGATCTTGGGAAGACTTTGTGCTCCCATTATCCTTCATAATTATTTTACTCATTGGTAGTTGAGGTGGGGACTTTGTGCTACACTTCATTCTGTTGTGTTGCTACATCCTGTTACAGTTAATACCAGGTAGTCATCCTCTAGTTTTTTAAACATCATTTTTGAAAGAAGAGAAATACTTTCAGTAATTACCCAAGATTCCTCTTTTGATCTGTGAACATCATCTCTAAAAAAGAGAGATGGATGATATGATTTCACCCCTGTGTGTATTTTCAATTTATATATATTAGTACATATAGACTATAGTTTATAGGGGACCTCCCCTTGCTGAGAGGAGAGATATATCTCATTCTGGCTATGGTCACCACACCTATTTTATCGTATAAATCTCTTTATGCTATGGTTGATATACCCAATTTGCCATTAGATAGCTGGTGATAAAATATTCACCCAAAAATATTTTTGGTGACTCCACTGGGGAAAGAACACACAGTTTAAAGCCTCAAGCTTCAAATTGAAGCAGTTCTAATTCTTTTCCATTTTCATTTTACACTCTGGTAGATATGCGAAGCTAGAGAGCTAAAGGTATTGTTGACCTTATATTCAATTTGGTACATCAAAGTAATTTTGATTTGTTTCCTTCACCATCTCACCTTCAGTGAACCAAGAGTTTTCCTCCTACAAGAGTCAGGTCTCCATTACCAGGCAAAGCTTCTTCTGCTACTAGCAGAGCTTTGTCAATACATACCCCTTAGAGATTTGTTATCCCTCCCTTCAATAGTCATATAATGGTAGTTCAAGGCCCTTGGGGTAACAATTTTGGTCCCCTAAATCTAACTCCACCTTTACATGAACTACCCTATAGTTCAAAGAAAAAATTCCCCAAGTTCTTGGGTGATGGGAGTGTTCATCCTGATGAACATATTGCAGCCTTTTGCATAGCCTGTGGTGTGATAGGCGTGGAGTATGAGGACATTGCAGTCAGACTATTTATGAAAATATTACAAGGTGCTGCTACAGACTGATTTTATCATCTACAGGCCCAGACTGTGACTGACTAGAACACTCTCAAAGCCAAATTTGAAGCCAGGTTCAAGCCTACAGAAGATGTACATGCCCTATTGGCTCAGCTCACACAAATGAAGAAGGATCCTCATAAACCTATGAGGGAATTCATATCTAAATTTGATAAGTTGAGGAATAGGATTCCCATAATTGCTTAGTTGACACCATAAAATCTCAAATACTTCTTCATAAACTCTCAGCTTCCTGAAGTGAGTTTCCTATTGAGACGGGCTGGCCACATAGACCTTGTTACAGCTCAGGATTTGGCTACTAAGGTTGAAGATGATCTTATCTTGGCAAGAAAGATAAAAAGAGATACTAATAGGGGTAAATATTTTTCATCTTCTGAGAATTTCTCTACAGGCACCACTAATCCTATGGTGCAAAAGCTGGCAAATGAGTTGCTAGCTCTCAAAAAGCAAATGACAGAAGGTATTTATGCTCCTTCATATTGAGATATACCAAGGAGGACCTTTACCAATTAGTCATAACAAGGCAATGCTGCTAGAAATCAAGGGCAACCAAATAATCTTCCTCCCCCATAGGGGAAGCTTGACATTGAAGCAACACCAACCAACTCAGTAGTTGGATATCTTGAAATTGAATCTAATTTCTCTTTTCAACCTAAGTTGAACCAAGAAGATGGAGCTGATCTCTTTGCAAAAGATTAAGAAGAATTAGTTGGCGACTCCAACATTAGTTTTTTGAATTACCAAGATGAACCCATAAGTAAAGGTGAAGCATTTGATGGATCATATGCAGTGTTTACCAGGTCACAGAACCAGTCAGCTCAACCAGTTGATAAGGAAAAAATATGGGAAAGATCTCAACAAATAATTTCAATTTCTAAATGAGGGACTACTCTGCCTTTTCAATCAAAGGACCCAATGAGCAATAAAAAAGTACTCCAAACATTCTTGCACCTTCTGCTTCAAATTTGCAGACCAATCCTACACTTAGTAAAACCAGATAGATGGACTACCTTCCTCCATTTCTAATTTATTTCAGTCATTTGATATAATTGACCATACTAAGAAGACCAAAATTCAAATGACTGAGTTTGAATTCTTGCAAGCCAACCCTAAGCAGTTGGATAGGTTGGTGGAATGTGTAAAGAATAAAGCTGCCCTTACAGGATAAGATGTTAGAAAGGTAACTTATTATCCTTCAAAGAACACACCCACTTGAAATAATCTGGTGATTACTCCTCTAACTACCCATGGAAAGATAGAACCATTTTATGTCTCCTTGCTGATAAATGGTCATCAGCTGAATAATTGCATCATAGACTCAAGCAAATATGACATCATCATACCCGTGAAGGTGGTAGAATCTCTTGGTCTCACACTGACCAAGACCTTTGGGAGATGTTTCTCTATGGAAAATAAATAAGTGCCACTTCTAGGACAAATCAAAGACACTCAATTTGCATTTGCAACATTTCTAGAAAAGAGGATCAAAATGACAGTCCTAGTGGCTGATGTCCTAGCCTCATACGACATCCTTCTTGGACAATTTTTGCAAGGACATTGGTGGAGAATTGAGCATGGACCTATCTAAGATGAGAATCCCTGTCAAAGGCATCATGTAGAAGCTGCTCCCTGAGAAAGAGTCGAAGTACATTATCACCCAAATGACGGCCCCTAAAGCTCAAATTTTGTTTGAGTCTTCAGGCATGGGTAACTATTTTCTGACCACAGAGGAGGTTTCTATTTCATCAGAGGAAAGTCCTGTAAGTGAAAATTCACAAAGTTTAGATAGAATATTAGAGAGTTCAATGATAGAGAAAGGTGTATAAGAATCCTCCCTTCCAAATGAAGAAAAATATGAGGAAATATCAATTTTTGATGACATATGGATTCTATAACTTGATGTCAGCTATTTTTCTACTGGCTCTAGAGCTATAATTGTGTTGATATCTCCTCAAGGAGATATTTTTTCTTATTCATATAAGTTGCAGTTTAGAAACACCAACAACACTACTGAGTATGAATTTCTATTACTCAGGTTGAGGGCAACTCAAGATAAAGCTGTTAAACTCCTTCATACCAAAGGAGATGCTGAATTAGTGGTTTTATAGGTAAAGAACCTGTATCAAAACAAAAATGAAAAATTGTGACATTATCACAATATGGTTTGGGATTAAATTGAAAGTTTTGATGCTTTCAATATTTTTGTAGTGCCCAAAGAGTTCAATGATCAAGCAGATTCATTGGCTATTTTTGTGACCCTCATGGTCCCTCACCCCAATTTCAAAGGGAATAGGTACACTATCGAACTGGTCTTTCAACTAAGTGTGCCTAATAATGCCAACCATTGGTAGGTATTCAATGGTGATAATCAAATCATTTCCTTTTTGAAACAAATGGATAGCTTTGAGGAGCTATATTTTGAAGATAGTAAGTCTTCACCACAAGAATCAGCTCTTAAAATAAGTTCAAACATGGGTGAAGAATTCTTTCAGCTCAAAGGGAATAAAATTCCCAAAAGATTGGTTTTCCTAGAGAAATTGTTTGATAAGCACGACAGGTTCATCAAGTAGCAACAAATGGATTCAAGTGCCTCCCAGGAGTTTGATCAAATAAATTTGAGTACTAAGGAAAATCCCAAGATGGTGAACATTGGAAAGTGTTGCACTCCTAATGAGAAGCTCAAATTCACTACTCTACTTCACCAGTACATAGATGTTTTAGCATACTCCTATGATGATCTGATGTCACTCAGGCTTAAAGAAATTTGTCATGAAATTCCTCTCAAGAGTGGTTCATTACCTCACAAGCAAAAATCTAGGCAGTACAACCCCAAGATATTAGGTACTATTCTATCTGAGATTTAGAAAATATTAACGGCCAAAATAATTTTTCCAATCCATCATTCCACATGGATTGCAAACATAGTCTCTATGAGGAAAAAGAATGGAGAAATTTGCCTCTGCGTGGATTTTAGAAACTTGAATCAATCCTCTCTAAAGGATAACTACCCTCTACCCATCATGGATCAAGTCCTTCAGACAATGACCAGTTTAGAGATATTATCAATGTTAAATGGTTTCTCAGGGTACAATCAAGTAGAAGTCGGTGAAGTAGACCAACATAAGACTGCCTTCACTACACCTTGGGGTACCTTTGCATATCACAGAATGCCCTTTGGTCTGATCAATGCTGGCACCACCTTATAGAGAGCAATGGACCTTGCTTTTAGAGATGAAATGGGTAAGTTCATTATAGTACACCTTGATGACTTAACTGTCTTTTCTAAGCATCATCTTGATCATGTGCATCATCTACAACAAGTGCTAGAACAATGTCGATAGAATGGCATTTCTCTAAATCCCAAGAAGTTAGTTTTTGGGGTTATAGAAGGGAAACTTCTCGGTCACACTATAACTTGAGAAGGAATAAAGTTTGACTCAAAAAGAGTCAAATCCATCTAAGAGCTTACTTTGCCCACTAGTAAGACTGTAGTTCACTCTTTCTTTAGAAAGGTGAATTTTCTACGAAGGTTCATTCCTGAGTTCGTAGAGACGACTCACCACATTATGGACATGATGAAGGAAAAAGCTACCTTTCACTAGACTAAATAAGACAAGTTAGCATTTCAAGACATCAAAGAAGCTATCGCCCATGCCCCAATTCTGGTTTGTCTAGATTACACCAAAGATTTCATAATGTATAGTTATGCTTCTGAACACACACTTTCAACAATTCTAGTTTAGCAGAACAAAGACAGTGTGGAATCTCTTATATCAAAATTAGTATGTCATTTACTCAAAGAAAATATTATTTCCAGGTTTGGGGTTCCAACCAAGATTGTAATAGACAATGTAGCCCATTTCTCTTCTCATGAGATTACCTAGTTCTACTTTTCTTATGGGATTATCCTCTCCCACTCTTCTATCTATTTTTTGTAAGGAAATGGCCAAGCAGAATCAAGCAATAAGAACCTGGTGACCATTATCAAGAAGCTGGTAGATGACAATCAGAGAACTTGGCATAAAGCATTGTTTAACGCCTTATGGGTAGACAGAATTACACCCAAGAGGGTGATAGGTATGTCACCATTCCAAATTTTGTATGGACTCAATGCAAAGATACCAATCACCCTGGAATTACCAGCATTAAAGTTGGCAAGGGTAGTAGAAGATTCAACTTAAGAAATTTCTGTTGACAAAAGGATCATGTGCTTGACTGAACTAGATGAATAGTGAACTATGGTGGTGGACCGAATTGCTATGCATCAAAGTCTGGTGAAGAAAATTTTTGATTAGAAAACAAAAATTCATGATTTCTAGATTAGAGATCAGGTTTTATTATGGGACAAAAGGAGAGAACCAAAAAGAATGCATGAGAAATTTAATTCCTTATGGAGAGGCCCATTTACTATTCATTGACTCAATGGTAAAAATAATTTCCTATTAAAGTGTCAAGATGGGATGCCATTCACTTTGCCTCACAGTGGGTAGTATCTGAAGTAATTCAATCCTTAAAGTATTAGATAAGATCAACTTGTACATATGTATAATTTTTGTATAGTCTTTAGTTTTGTTTTGCATTGTTCATTTTTTTTGGCACCTTTCTTTTTTGGGTAGCATGACTCCATAGCCTAATGGCATAAATGAAGGCACTGAGATTTTGGTTTTTACTCCCTTCGACTGTCAATCGATGGAAGTTCCCCAACTGGAGCCAACTGTTATTCCCAAAATCTGTCACTTGCTTTTGTGGACAACATATCAGTCATTTTGGTCTTGTAGGCCAAAAATCTCCCTTTTCTTTCTCAAAAATATTCTAAGTAGTTAAGTTTTTCAAATATTCAAGCCTTTTCAGCGAAGAAGCTCGTAGGTTCAATAAGTGGGCTTTCTTCAGAAACAAGTTCCAAACACTTAGGCATTTCAATGATGGTTCAATGCCGAGGTTCAACCAAAAGACTTAATAGTGGGTTTCAAACAATTGGAATGAACCACTTTGAACTGTTGAACCATTGAACCCCACCTCAGCAAGGTTCAAAGGTTCAACGAGTTCAAAGGTTCAATGAATTCAATGGAATTAAGGAAAAGAAGACTTTGAAGAGTGAAGATTGGATTGTTGAACTGCTGAACCTTAAACCAAAAAGAGTTCAAAGTTTAAAGGTTCAAAGGTTTAAACAAGAGTTAAGCGCTTCAAAGAGTTTAACAAATTCAAAGACTTTGATGAGTTCAAAGGTTCAAATGGCTTCAGTAGACTTAAAATAATAAAAGGATTCGAAGAGTTAAGATTGAACCGTTGAACCATTGAACCTTGAACCGAAATAGTTCAAAGGTTCAATGAGTTTGACGAAAAAGGAAAGGAACCAGAAAGTTCAAAGCTTCAAAGGATTTAAAGAAATAGATTGAACCAATGAACTTTTGAACCTTTGAACTGAAAAGGTTCAAGGGGTTCAAAGAAGTTAAAAGTTTGAATGGAAGCTTCGAGCGAATGAAGGAAGCAAAAGATTCCAGAAAGAAGTTCAACCAAAAGGTTCAACAGAAGAAAAAGAGAGCGAATGTGGCCCTTTGCAAAACATTGAACTGTCGACCATTGAACCACTTTGAATGATTGAACTATTGAACCGATGCACTTCAAAGGTTCAAAAGTTTAAGGTTCAAAGTAGTTCAAGTGACCAAGTGATCTATGATGTCCCCCACGAATGTCAAATTCAAGGTAATAAAATATTTGTTGATTTTCAAATATGGCATGGACATGAGAATAAACTCAATGACCAACTGAGGAAAGAGCCGGAAGAGCCAGCTGAAAGCAAGAAGATACCTTTGAGAACTCAGTTTGCCAAAGAAGAACAAAATGTAACAAGAAAAAGAGGGAAGGCTCTAGGATATTTAGAAATATCTGTAGGTGAGTTATTTCTAGTAGGTGGAACAGTCCACCAAGTGGACATCAGAGAGCATGAACAGTCAAAGGCATGGCCTATTTTTCTTCATCAAGTAAAGATGAAGTGGACAGATGTGTAAGTATAAAAAAAGGACCAGGTAACCCATACTTAGGAGGAGACATCTGAGATGATTATAATGCCAGAGTCAAGGCTGATGTCTTGTTCCAGCATGGCCCCTTTCACAAAATTTAAAAATGCCTTCAATACATTCAATGTAGCATGGGCCTTTTTGTGAAAACAAGCACCAAAGTATTTCTTTTGGCTACTATATATTATAATCTCCCTTTTTCTGCCAAGGGGGATCTCTCTGTTATAAAAGTAAAACTCTACCCAAATTGAAAGGCATTACTGAGACTTTGAGCTCAGATTGTTAATCATATTTTGTTATTTGAATGAGAAAACAAGTAACCTTTCAGACTTTGTGATGAAATAGCTTGTGTTTTTTAGGAGATTATTCTTGTCTGTTTCTTGAATACCATCTTGTCCATTTAATTAAATAAGTAGAACTAGTGGAAGTAATTTGAAAGGTGTCTTGAAGCCAACCGTGGGAGATTTTGTGCTGCCAAAATTGTCTTTAGTGTGTGTTTTCTATTTTAGTGTAAAGGATCTTGGGAAGACTTTGTGATCCCATTATCCTTCATAATTATTTTACTCGTTGGCAGTTGAGGTGGATACTTTGTGCCACACTTCATTCTGTTGTGTTATTGCGTCCTGTTATAGTTAATACTAGGAAGTCATCCTCTGATTTTTTGAACATCATTTCTGAAAGAAGAGAAATGCTTTCAGCAATTTCCTAGGATTCTTCCTTTGATTTTTGAACATCATCTCTGAAAAAAGAGAGATGGATGGTATGATTTCACCCCTATGTGTATTTTTAGTTTATATATATTATTACATATATACTATAGTTTATAGGGAACCTCCCCTTGCTGAGAGGAGAGATTTATCTCATTCTGGCTGTGGTCACCACACCCATTTTACTACATAAATCTCCTTATGCTTTGGTTGATATACCCATTTTTTCGTCAGATAGCTAGTGAAAAAATATTCACCCAACAAATAATAGTAGTTCAGATGACCAAACCACTCATGCCGTAACTTGCTCAATGAATCAATATGTGAGAGCAAAGCTATAGAGGAAGACTGAGGCACAAAATGTGAGAATGAATAAAGTCAAGTATGAATTTTGACTTTTCTCACTGCAACTAAGGCATTATCTTCCAATTTTATGATTGATATAGAATCAGGTGTGAGCTCAACTTTCCTACCAGCATCAAAGTGAGTGATTTGGTAGACAAAGAAAAGATTAGTTGATGACTCTAGCACACATAGGACATCCTCAAATACACCACTATCAACATCAAATGTATCTTTTGTTATAACATCTGCCTTAGAATCATCACCTATAAGAATATGAGGCAAGGAACTTGGTTCTAATCTAAAAAATTGTTCTTGATTAGAACCCATATGGTGTGAAGCACCTGAGTTAATTACCCATGACTTGGGACAATTTGTCAGTACAACTAGTGTCGTAGCTTTCTCTTTCCTTGAATTTGAAGGAGTGGAAGAGTCCTTTGAAGAAGATTGATAGATGTTACTCTTTTTGAGAAGACCCTTAAGTTTATCAATCTCTTTCTTCCAACAATCTTTTTCACTATGAAACCCATTTTTTTAATAAGGGCAAGGAGTGTTAGTCCTTTTCTATGAATCCCCTTTCTTATTAGTGGATTTATAATCTCCTTGTGAGGAAGATTGTTGCCCTTTATTCTTATCTTTTTGTGACTTATTCTGATTATTCTACTTCTTTTTACTTGAACCTGTATTTGATGCTGATATTGAAACTTGCTAATGCTAAGGTTGACTTGCAATTAGAGCTTGAGATTTGGATGACTTGATTAGACCCATAGCTATTAACTTTTCTTATTCAGCCATTAGAATCTCAGAGAATACCTCAAAGGTAGGCATTTGATATGTTTTGCCCAATATGAACCTATGAGTCTGAAAGCTAGATACAAAGGATGAATATTCAAGACCTAATTTGTGTAAGGCACTGGAAATATATTGAATATCCTTTTTATCAATTTTACATTCAGAAAGTTGTGCTCTAAGATCTATGACTTTAGTGATATAGTCTTGTATTATAGCATAATTTTTAGGATCCAAACTAATGAGTTTATTGTCAATTTGGTAACCATGAACCTCATCTATTTTGCCAAACAATAATGCTAATTTATCTTGAACCTCTTTTGGAGTTGTACATTTGTCAAGATGGAAATTCAAATCTAAAGACATGTAAGACCGAATGTATCCAATTACCTTATTAGTTTTAAAGAGAAAGTGTTGTAACTCTTTTATACCAATAGGTGGCGTAAGAATATTTGTTATGTAAGGCGTATATCCTTGCATCATTAATGCATTCTAAGAATTTTATTTCCATGTGTTATAGTTGTATGTTGTTAATAGTGGGAACTTAGGATTCTCTATGATGCAATTGGAAATAAATCGTCACAAAGCAAAAATCAAAGTACAGAACACATCACAAAACCCCATGAATTACTTAGTTTTATCCCACCCAATAATTTTTTTTTGGCACTTTATAATTGATTTCAGTTACAAGGCTAGATTATTATTTTTCTAGTTTACAAAAAGCTCAATTAGGCCCTCTAGTATAAAAGTACAAAAAATATACACTTTATTATAATTTTTTTTGCATCAATGTGTTGTGCTAAAAAAACTTTAACTTTAAAAAAAAGGGGACCTCAATACAAGGTCGTATGTGAAAGTTATGAGCCTCTGAAATTGTAGAAATGATGATGGGTAAGAGTTGTTATAGAAAAACTTGAATTGTAAAAAAATTAGAAAATACTTAAAGTACAACAGTGAAGAGCATGAAATTTTAAGCTATTTCAAAAAAAATTCAATAAAAAGCACCTCCTGATGTTCAAATGGCAGGCTCCTAAAGTTGCCCTATCAAATTTGCCTACTAATCCATGAGGCTTGCTAAATTTTTTTGGCCTACACAGTCCATATGACTGTACTGGGAGCAAAAAAAAATTTGCCTTCTAGGTGATTGTGTTCAAATTGGACAAATTTTATATGGATCGGTAGGCTTTTACACCTTTCATATGCAATCGTGAGGTTCATTTTGCTTAAAAATACTTCAATTTTTAGGTACCTACCAGATTTGGACATGGTGCTTCTAAATTAAACCCTTGCCAATTTCACCTCTTGTGCTCAATTTAAACAAAATTGTAGATGATTTTGACTATCTCGGGAACTCTGAACTCAATGGTGAGCTCATAAATTCTCTACAAATCCCCAGTTTTTGCTTTTATATAAAATATTTTTTTAATCTTATATCTAGATATTTTTCTCTTGAATATTTAACAATCTACATATTTAAGATAGCTCTAATACCATGTAAGAATTAACTACAGGATCTAATGAATCTAATAGAAAGCATAAAGAAGAGATAAAACAATAATAGTAATAAATAATCACTGTATATTCGAGACAATAACAAAAATGAATAAATAAATCAAATATGATGACTTGCTCTGATAATTAAATGCTGATTTGACATAGAATACACAAAAATCCATTGCTTATATAGAGGAAGGTGAGCAAGATAAAGATCAAGGAACTCATACAATACGTGTAGTTCAACTGATATCTGACTACAAGAATAATGGAGTGCAACTCCACACTAACAAGATAGGTGTCCAACATGTGCAAATGATCAACACAAGTTGACTACTAGTTAAACAATCTTATCTTATCTTACCCTGAATAGTGGAGTGGAACTCCACTGTAACAAGATAGGTGTCCAAGTTGACTACTAGCTAAGCAAGTTTATCCTATCTGGTGAAAATTATTATTAATAAACATAATAAACTAATTATAATAAGTAATTAGTGCACCAATATAAATAATAAATACAAGTAAATGAAATAAAACAAATAAATGCACCAATAATCTTTCAAAAAATGGTGGAAAAAGAAGCAAAAACATTTTAATAATGTTTTTCATATTCCATTATTAGAGGAGTCTAATGGGCACCTAAACCTATGGTAAAAATGCAACACATAAGATCTTCAAGTGTAGCAATGAGAAAAATAGAAAAGTAGTTAAAAATAAAGAAGAAAATGACTATTTTTGGGAGTGTGTAGATTGGAGTGAATGGTGCATCCATTCCAAAATGTAAAACCATATTTTAAGTGGTTGTTTCACATACATGGTGTAGGGAAAACATCATGGGGTAGTTCTTCAATAGCGATAATTTTAGCTCTAAAATTCTATGGAAATGTTTGACAAAATGCTTAAGAGCATATTTGGACTATTGTAATTGATGAAAATAATTGTTTAGTATGTGTTAGGAAAATTTGAAATGTTTTTGGTATTAATATTATGTAATAAGATGAGTAAAATCATTTCATTTTTTTAATGATTTGAATATGTCAGTGTGTTTTGGAAAGGCTTGAAAATTTATATTTCACTATAAATAACAATCTAGGTTCTATGTGGGTTCCATATAAGGTTGGGAATATGTTAAAATAGGTTATGAGATTCATTTTTAGTAATCATAACCCTTATATCCTCTCTCATTTAGTTAAATTTTGAATGTAATTTTACTTGCTTACTATTTGGAATTTTCTATTAAAAGACCTAAAAAATAATTTTCATGCATACAGACACCAAAATGGGTTGGATCACATGAATTAGGAATTAGGTGAGATAAAAATAGAGACACTATTTTTGGTTTACTAGGACATGATTTCCATTCATTTGAATCCTGACTTAGAGTGCATCAATTGGTATCAGAGCAAAGTTTTCCTTGTTGGGTTGATTCTTGTGGGGCTCTAATGAGTTTGTTACAAGTGTGAGAAAGTCAAGTAATTTTAGATAGCTATGAGATAATTTGAGTGTTCTCCATATTGATAAGATGTGTAGAGAACATAGAGCTATTAAAATACATTCAGAGGAGGTAGGGAAATTAGAATTATAGAGTTGAAAAATATATTGAGAGGATTCTAATAAAGACTGGATGTTATGGAGATTGCAAAAGGTAGAGGAATTTTGAAAGATGCAAGAGAAGATGAAATTGAAGAACCTACATTTTATAATTAATAGCTAGTTAAAAATATGGGAAAATGAAGAATTAAAGGAGAGAAAGTTGATATTTTTGATAATAAATATGTAGAGGAATGTGTAAGAAAAACATTGAATGTGAGGTAGCCAAAACATGAGAGAGAAAAGGAGTTTTTCCCTCATCAAGTGTTGATGAGTAGAGAATAAATAATGGAATATGGCTTAGAAAAGACTCAATAAAGAGAAAAAAAGTGATTCAAATTCAGATTGTAACAATGGATAAGAAGTTGGAAGAAACAATGTCAAAATTGGATGCCTTGGAAAGAGTACCAACAAGTTGAGGAAATAGACTTGTTGAGAAAAATAAGCTTGTAGAGCTAAGAGCATAATATCCCAATAGAGGAAATAGACCATCAAAGGTCATGGTGATATAAAAAGGTAAGCTCACTACAAATATAATTTTTTTTTTGTGATAGAGAGAGACCAAAATAACTCATGAAAAAGATAGTAGAGCTAGAAAGTGTTTTTGAAGATAAATTTATTGATGACCGCAAGAGGATAGAATTTGCAAGCAAAAGATTTTATGGATTTATAGCTATGTATTGGAGATATCACCATTAGAAGAGATAAGCAAAAGTAAAAGAAAACATGAAAATATGCAAACATTTGGTTTCCAAGTTGATGGACTAAATAATGCATCCAAGAATGAAAGTGGAGTGGTTGAAGGAGCTTCAAGCATTGAGGCTTGAGAGTGAAGAAAAAAGTATTTCCTTGAGATGAAATAGGAGGGTGGAATTTTTATAGGTTTTGTCTTGTGTCATTGAATTTCAAAAGGAGAGGCCATTGGGAGTTCCTATCTAAGGATAGTTAGGTCATTATTTAACCATTTAATGTCTTCAATCTACAACATCTCTTACAAAGATCTACTTGATCCAAAGGAGAAGATTGAAGTGTCATAGGTTCCACCCAAAGTTAAGTATTTGTATTTGTACACTCTTTCTTTTAATCACTTGGTAGATTAGATATTGCTTGGTGGATGTATGTGTGTATCCTTTCTTAGGATCCTCCTTATACCGAATAAGTTGGTATCGATATAAAACTTATTAGGTTTTCCATTTATCACCTTAGGTTGCATATACCCCAATTTGGTTGACCATTACACCTTACCTTGTTTATAATATCTCACCAATCAATTAATTTATTTCTACCCATTTACAACCATTTAATTTATTTGCTTTTTTATAATCATAGTTACAATCAATTACCTTTGTTGAGGTCTAGTGAGATCTATATTCTTGTGTCATAAGATTAGGCATTGGAACTCTTTGTTTTTAAAATTAGTGTTGTAGGTTACCCTTTACTAGATATACAAATATCTTTGGTCCTTACTCGCTTCTCCAAGTATACACTGACTCTATTTGATCAACCTTATTCGAGCCTTGGTCTATTAAGAGAAAGAGGAAAAATATAGGTCATCCTAGGCCATGTATACATTCTAGTGAATCTGAAGTGAATTTTATCATATCCTTGATTGGATTGTATTAAATTTATATTTATTTTCATTTCTCATCTTCACTTTGGCTTCACTATCATAATATAAATCATTTCACCATTCATGAAAAAGGGGTTTAGGGATCTTTCATAAATAATCTCCCTAAAACACTTTGAAAAGAAATAGGAAAATGGTCAAAGAGAAATTTATTGGGGTATACATTGATATGACAACCATAAAAATTTTGTAAGTAAAATATGTGTTGATAGGAAAACATAACACGATCAAACCATTTGATGACATGGTCAAACCCATAGAGGAAGCTAGAGTAATTATCCATGTGTCTTCCACATTAATAAACACTAATGGTTTTTAAATAAAACCATCCTTTAGTTTATTCCAAACACCACTACATAGGAAGGGTGCCCTCTTTATCTTTAAGGGAATACCATATTAAAATTAGTGTAAGCAAGCAAGTTGGTGAGTGAAATTTTATTAGGAAGACACTGTCATAACTCTAAATGTTTTTATGTCTTCATTAGGCATATAAACATTTAATAAATCTAAATCACAACATCCAATATCAATTATTTATCCCTAGGGCATGTTTCATAAGATTTTGACCCCAAGAAATAGAAATAGTAGAAATCTCTGAAGAGAGTAAAATGGTAGTGTTTTTTCACACCTCTTCATAAAAAATCATGGTAAAAGGAAACACATCATGGTAAAATCAAACACATCAACTCAAATTAATTTTAATGTGTTTTAAATAAAAGCATGCTTCAAGTTATCACACACACCACTAGATAGGAAGGTTTCTCATTTTATCCTCAGGGGATCACATATTAAAATAAATGCAAATAATCTAGTTGGTAAGGGGAAGATTATCAAGAAGCCATAGTCTTAAATCCACATGCTTTATGTCATAATTAGGCATCTAAACATTTTATAACCCTTAAGTCCAACATTCAAAATCAAGATTTATCCCCCAAGGCATTTTACGTAAGGTCTTGACCCAAAGAAATAAACATAGTAGACTGAGTTGAAGAGATTAAAATGGTAATGTCAGCATGCCCTTACTCATTTAAAGTTATGGTAAAATGAAAAACATTATGATAATTTCATTTTAATAAAGCTTCAATCATGAAGCCAGAGAATTTAGTTTAGGCTTGTGGAAAAGTCACATCAAAGGCACTAAGGCATTGGAAAGCAAATCTCAATATATATTTTATTTAAATTTAAATTAGAACACACACATTCCATGAGAGTAAACCTCCATGAAAATCCCCCATTGATCATTTATAGACTTGGTTAGAGCTATAAACTGATAACTAAGCTTGTATGATGCTAATTAGATTACAAAACATTTTTGAGAGAAATGGACTAGTCATTATTTTTTTGGGCCATTATTACCACCCAAGGAGATCCATCATCACTATGAGTTAGGATACAAGACATCTAAGTAAATGAAAGGAATGGCAACATGGAACTTACACTCTTTTTTTTTCTATGTTGGAAGAATATTTTTAGTATTCTTAGTGACCAGAGTTATGATTTGGTAGATTGACCAAGTTGGAGAAGATACATTTTCAAATGAATTGTAGACATGTAATAGTTTAGGGATATGGAATGTTTCCCTAGGCTTTGGTTTTTTATTCATTACTGCACGAGTTTTTTCCAATGATGGGGGTGAAACTATTTTACTTCTCGAATGCTAATCTAGAAGAACCAATAAATGAAAATAATGTAACTTTAGATCTAAAGATTAGCATTGGAAACATGTATTAAAAAAATTGATGTAAACTATTATATGGGAAAATCATGTAACTTGAGATCTAAAGTTTGTTAATAGTCTAGGAAATACCTAGAGGTCAAGGGAGCTCAATAATATTCCCATGATTGAAATTGATATATTTTATTTGATTTTACTAGTAAAACAGGGGATTTAAATGAATCTTTGAAGGATCCATCCATAACTTGAATCCAATGCAAAAAATATCTAAGTTGAGCCTTTTTTTTTGCATACATCTCTACAATATTGATATTGTGTTTAAGCATGGATTCCATATTTTATAACTAATCAATTAAAATATCAAGTTTATGATGAGAGGAAGCTCTTGAAAATTATTGAATGAGATCCACTGGTTTACCCTTTTCTGAACCATTGCCAAATGTCTTACATACATTATAATAAAATAAGCCATACAATATATGGTATTTATATTTATCACTTTATCACTTTATTGATCATTTATCTTATAGGGGCTTGTTGGTTCATCAATCTCCCCGAGTGTACACTTTAAAGGGTGCAACAATAATGGGGTGACATCAACTCATGACACTTTTTGAGATATGTGTTCCATCATAAAACCTTCATAAAAACTATGATGTCTCCATGAAATCCTAAAACCCTGAAAAATGGTTAAGTTTGAGATCCTAAAACCCTAAAATTTGGATAAGTTTAAAATCCAATAGCACCATATAAAACCTATAATCTGCATTATAACACTTAGAGGTCTAAACCCACTCTCAAACATGTTGAACATATATTTATAAAATATAACTTAAATTAAAAGAAACTAAATGTCCATATAGTGTGTCCCACTTTTTTGTATAAAGAGGTCACATACACTTCTAATTTATCCTCAAAATATATTGAGTTTGGGTCATTGATATTAATTAAAAAATGTGTTTTAGATTATATAACAAAGATGTAGTGCATATATGTTTTTACAAATAAATAAAAAATTAATAAGTATTATTTAGTATTTATTTTTAATTTTTTTTTCTAGCCTCCTAGTGGGACACAATATTATACTTTCTATAAACTTATACTTAAATGTTTATTTCGTGTGAGTGTGTGTGTGTGTGAATTTATTCTTATCTAACCCTTTCCTAAATTTCAGTCTGTCTAATTGCATTGGTGCCTTTTAGGGTTTGGAGCCATACATATAGTGGTAATAATTATATTTCTAAACATGAAATGTAACATCCATATGCTCTACTTTTACTCATATTTCTTTCCTAAGGAAATATTTGATAGAGTTATAGGTTTAGAACCATATATTGGAGGTCTTGTCTTGTGGTGTCATTGAATCTCAATAAGAGAGATCAGTAGGAGGTCTTAACTAAGGATATCTAGGTCTTCATCCAGCCATTTTAGGACTTCAACCTACAACATCTATTACAAATCTCCAC
Organism: Torreya grandis; assembly: GCA_037957365.1. NCBI lineage: Eukaryota > Viridiplantae > Streptophyta > Pinopsida > Cupressales > Taxaceae > Torreya > Torreya grandis. Next base: position 2,225,721 of record JARHVA010001535.1, read on the forward strand.
TTGAACCAAAGGGGGTGATTGAAGTGTTGATGGTTTAATTCAAAGGTAAGTATTTATATCCCTACACTCTTTCCTTTTTATACTTAGTAGATTAGATAATTCTTGGTTTATTACTTTGTGGATGTATGTGTATATATTTTCTTAGGCTCTTCCTTATACCAAATAAGTTGGTATAGATATAGGGTAGTTTTAAATTTCCATTTATCACCTTAGGTTGCATAGAAACCCATATGATTGACTATTGCACCTTACATGGTTTACAATTTCTTACCCATCATTTAATTTATTTTTACCTCTTAACAAACATTTGCTTTACTTGAATCCTTACAATCATAGCTACAATAATCTACCTTTGTTGAGGTCTAGTGAGAGCTATATCCTCATTTTAGATACTTAGAATTTGGAACCATTTTATCTTGAAATTTAAGTTATAGGTTAGCCTCTGCTAGATCTATGGATATCTTTGGTCCTTACCCACTCATCCAATGATGCACATGCTCTATTTGATGGACCTTATTTGAGTCCTAGTCTATCTAGATAAAGAGGATAGTTGTAGGTCATAGGCCATGCATACATTCTAGTGAACCCAATGTGAATCCTATCTCACCCCTGGTTGGATTGTCTTCATGTTTATATTTATATTTATTTTTTATCTTCACTTTGGCTTCACCATCATAATACAATATCATTCCACCAATCATGAAAAAATATGCTTTTAGGGATGTTTCATAATTAATCTCCTAAACCACTTTGAAAATGATAAAGTGGTCAAAGAGAACTTCTTTTGGGTATACATTGATAGGGAAGACATCAAAAATTAGGAAGTTGATTATGTGTTGATAGAAAAGTATAACATGATCAAGCCATTTGATGATATGGTCAAACCCATGGAGGAAGTTAAATCATATGAACCATAATCTTCCACATAAAATCAGTGAAAAATACCAATGGTTTTAAAATAAAACCACACTTTAGTTTATTCCACACACTACCACATAGGAAGGGTACACTTTTTATCCTCAAAAGATTACCATATTAAAATAAATGTAAACAAGCCAATTGGTAAATGAAAATTTATCAGGAGGATACCATCATAAATTTACATGTTTGATGTGTAAATTAGGCATATAAACATTTACTAATCCTAAATCATAACATTCAATATCAATATTTATCCCTATGGCACGTTTCATAGGGTTTTGACCCTACAAAATAGCAATAGTAGAAAGAGCTGAAGATAATAAAATGGTAGTGTCATTGCACACCTCTTCATGAGAAATCATGGTAAAAGGAAACACATCAATCCAAATTAATTTTAGTGGGTTTAAAATATAACACACTTTAATTTATCACACACACCATGACATAGGAAGGTTTCCCTCTTTATACTTAGGGGACCACATATTAAAATAACTATAAATAATCTAGTTGGTAAGGGAAACATTATCAAGAAGCCACAACCATAACTCTACATGCTAGATGTCATTATTAAGCATATACACATTTTCTAACCCTATCCAATATTGAGATCTATCCCCCAAGTCATGTTTCATAGGCTCTTAGCCCCAAGAAATGAAAATAGTAGAGAGAGATGAAGTGAGTAAAATGGTAATTTTGTTATGCCCCTTGTTCAAAATTATGTTAAAAGGAAACACATTAGGAAAACATACTTCTAGTATAGCTTCAAGTTGGAAACCAAATAATTTTTTTTAGGGTTGTATAAAAGTCACATCAAAGGCATTAAACAATTGAGAAGTAAATCTAAATGAAAAATTTACTTAAATTTATATTAGGGCATGCATATTCCATGAGAGAAGTTTTATGCAGAGGAATACTCTATGAAAGTCCCCTTTGATCATATGTCAACCCAGTTAGAGCTACAAATTAAATACTAAGCTCATATTATGTTGACTAGGTTGTAAAACATTTTCAAGTGAATTGGATTCGTCATTATTTTCATGGGCCATTATTTCTCCCAAGGAGATTCATCATCACCATGAGTTTGGATACAATACCTCAAAGTAAATGAAATAAATGACCATGTGGAAAATATACTCTTTCTTTTTTATATGTTGGAAATTTTTTTGAGTATTCACATTGACCATAGTGTAGACACCTAAATAGTGTCTAACCCTTGGTCACTTTCCCCCTTATTCCATTCCTAAAAATTACTAATTTAAAATAATTAATTTATTTTGAATTAACCCCCCTCCTTGGACACATCACCCATGACACCTCGCCTGGGACACCTCGCCTTGGACTAATTCCCATCCTATGACTCACCCAAGACCAATTCCTACTCTCTCTAACCGCCTAACAAACTCTCGTGCGTATTTAGCCCAACCCTCGGCATTCTCCAACGGATAGGGCACTTGGCGGATGAAAAACGGGCTTAGTGGCTCTTTTTGCCCGTTCTAACCCCACCGACGTCGGCCAAGTGTCGACCGACGCCGGAAAAATCGCTGACGTCGGTTATACTTAACCAGTTTTTCAAACTCTTTGAAAGATCCCAATCAAAAATCAGCTAATTTGCAGAACCAACTGATGAATCCTTGAATCTTGAGTCTTCAACCATCCGTCAATCTGCGAAATCTCTTCCTCAGGTGCAGCAACTGTTTCAGGTTATCCATCAGCAACAGGTTCTCCATGCAAGCTACATCAACAGCAGGTATGGGAATCATCGGTAACACATCTTCCACAAGGCACAGGTAAGTATACTGTCTATGTTTTTATCCTCTTTTCAGTTATTGTTTTCAAAGAAAATCTCCCTAGACCAGACTGTTAATCAACCCAGACCCGAATCTTGACTTATCCACCTCCCTGTTTCCTCCATTCTCTATCAGATCACACATTTTGCCCATTTAACTAGACTCTCAGACTCAGACCCCAGACCATTCAACCAAGCCCAAAACTTTGTCCACAGACCAAAACCCTGATCAGACTCTATCCACAAACTACTCAAATAAACCCATACCCTGACCAAACTCTGTCCACGGACCATAGACTTAACCAGACTTCATCCAAAGACCTTTGCCCCGACCGACGCCGGTCACTACCCCAACCGACGTCGACATATTAACCGACGTCGGCACCTTGACCAACCGACACCGGTAGGCTTACCGACGCCGGCGATTGTGATCAATCCGACAGCTTCTTTCAAGTAAGTCTTTGCTTCTCCTTTACATTTCCATCTTTATCACTTTCAGTTCTTCATTATTCTGTTATTTATCCGACATTTCCTTCTATTGTTTAGTGGGTTTATATCCCTTAAGGAAGTTTTCACACTTATGGGATCAAGCTTTCGCATGACAACCCACCATTTGTCTATTTAATGCCTTCTTTTGTCCAAGCTTCTTTTCTTTGCAGGTGTCATTCCTCCACAGCCAAAGAGGAGTACTCACAGCGTCTGGATTACGGTGCGTAGACTTTATCCAGGTATACATCAAGCCTTGACCATTCTTTCTTAAGTTTCTTAATTCTCTCCTTTGAAATTGAAAACAAAATTTGAATAGAAACATTCTGGCACACCCGGTGGGACCCCTTTAGGGCCTTCTTTGGGTTCCCTTTCTTCTTTGTTCATTTAGTTGCATTAGGCTTCTTAACCTTCACCTCTTTCTTCTTTTCTAAAAAAAAAAAATCATCATAAGCAGGAAATAAAAAGAACTCTTTCTTACTTTTTCTTGCATTTCTAGACTAGTAAAAAAATTATTTTCTTCAACCCTTTCTCCAACTTGTCTTCATTCCAAGATAATATTTCGATTTGGGACTTTAAAACTTACTGCATTCCATTTCTTGCTTTCTTGCATCTTTCTAGTCCACACTTAGTAATCAGTAAAACGCATATTGAATAAACCGTAGATCACTTGATGTTACACTACTAGACCACAAGCACTCAATTAAACATCAAACTCACTTGAGACAAGGCCCGACTGGGATTTCATCACCCAGCGGACAACCTTACCCAACCCGGCAATCCTACTTGGATTTCACCACCAAGGGGAAAGCCACCTCTGTTCTCTGGCAGAGTCTAAACTATAGTGAAAGTATATTTTGGCTAAGCGAAACCAGCTAACCACTGGAATCGTGAAGTGAGGGGAGCTTGCTCCTTAGCACCAGGCCTGTACGGAAGCTAATACAGATTTTTGAGCACCTTAACATACCTGAAACCATCTTTAGATTGCCCATTCTAGGACCCTTCTTACAGCCAACATCCTCAAATATCATATTAAGGCATAAGCCACACGATCTTAATAAAATTGTTTCTAGGGATTTAATGCTAGGCTCTGTCTGTCATCATCATATTTTCTATTTTTATCTGTCTTTTTTGAGCTGGTAAGGATGCCTTCTCCATTTCCAAAAACTTTTTTTCTGAGTTTCTGGAAAACACAGTAACTGACATCGGTCCTGTAACCGACGTCGGCAACTTCTCTGTACCGGCATCAGTCATCTGACTGACATTGGTAGCCTTCTTCACCGACATCAGTTTTTTCACCGACGTCGGTCTCTGTCTATTTTCTTTTTTCCAAAAATAGCAAGCTTAAAATTCAACTTTTTGCCTGTTTAAACATCCATTCTGGTTTTCTGAGACTAACAGAACACAGTTTTTTGAAACCTGACCCTTTCTTGCCTTGAATGGTTTTGACACGCAGTCAAACCAAGGCCCTTCTTGACCACGCTAGTCAACAACTGCTTCCACCTTCACCATCTATAACTAGTCCTATAATGGAGTTCAACTCGGAGACTGAAAGAACTCCTACTCGCCCAACCCCACCTCAAACTCCTATCATCCCAGAAGGGGACCAAGATTTCGCACGATTCTTGGACCTTAACGTCAAAGCCTTACAACACTATCTCGCGAATAGCCAAACGCGAGACTCCCTAGGCAACCCAATCTATGGGATGCTGACTTCCTTAGTTGACATAAGAATCACATTAACCGCACCTACAATTCAGCCACTAGACAACACCTCCACCAATAACCCAACCGTGTCTTACCTTCAAAACGTAACCTCTCCATCTAAACCTACCTCCATGGGGGTTTCGATACTCCCTCAACCTCAAGTCACTCAACCAAACCCCACACCTTTCCAAAACCTTCTAGTCTCTATTCCCCCTACTCTTGCACCAATAAACACAAGAGTAACCGTTTACCCGTCAACAAGCGTAGCCACGCCTCAACCATCCTTGACGGCTCCTATCCAACTTGTGCCAACCAACCCCGTAACACAAGTGCCATTGGCCCCTACTTTTGCTCCCATAACCAGCTATCCATATGTTGCGTCTATGCAACCATCCACGTCATACGCCCCTCCAAATATCTTTCAAGTGCCTTATAATCTAGGGAGCGCTCCACCCACCAATCCGTCAGCAGATATAATCAAAATGCTGATGGATAAAATGTCTAGCTTAGAGACTTCCATTTCTGGCTCACGCAATGCTCTCTCATACGAGCAAATTTGCAATGAGCCTATTCATACTTTTGTTCCAATTAGACCATACCCCAACCAGTGGGAGCTTCCCAAATTTTCTCGCTTTCAAAGCAAAGAAGACCCACAGCAACATTTACGGGCATTTAGACATGCCTGTTACCTTATCGCCCATGACAACGCATTGCTCTTGCGCACATTTCCTATGTCCCTTTCTGGCGCTGTGCTTGACTGGTACAACTCGATTGCCAGCCATTCCCTCTTCACCTTTACACAGCTAGCCCAACTTTTTCTTGACCACTTCTCCATAAACATCACCAAGAAGGTCTCAATCACAGACCTCTACACTATCCGCCAATTCGAGGATGAATCAGTAGCTGATTTCGTTGCTCGCTGGAGAGGTCTCATCAATCAACTCTCCTTTTCCTTACCTCAAACTGAACTTATTGAACTATTTTCCCGTGCTTGCACCAAACACATTTCTTCCACTTTAAGGGTTCAGACCTTCCGTACCTTTGACGAAGCCTTCACGATGGCCCGTAAACTTGAATTACGTGCCATCAAGGAGAACAAAGTCAAATTGCAGAGCAAGAACCCCAACTCCAAGACTAATGACTCTTCTTCTTCTTCTAAGCCTTCATCATCAAATCCTAAGTCCAAAGCTTCAGCTAATGCTGTGGCCGTTAGACCGTCATCTTCTTCATCCAATCAACCTGAACCATCAACATCTCAGAGTGCCACCCATCAATTCCAATAGAGATACGTGTAAAGACAATATACTCCTCTCAGAGAATCTTACGCATCTATACTGGAAAAGCTTGTTAAACAGGGGATTCTCAACCTTCCCCAAATTTGACCACCGCCACAATTTGATCCCTCACGCACCATCCCTGCGTGGTATAGGGAAAATGACTTCTGTAATTTCCACCGTGTCAAAGATCATGACACGGGAAACTGTAAAACCTTCAAAAACATAGTCCAGGACATGCTTGAAAAGGGAGAGCTCGTTCTAGATAATCCTAATGCACCTCCAAACCAGGGCATCAACATATTTAAGCAACCATTCTCCAACCATCCACCGACCCAAAATAATGTCCAGACCTTAATTGACAACACGCATGAACATGATATTCAAACGGTCAATACGGTCTCACCTTTCATCCCCAACCAATCTCAAGAGGTTAACCCATCTACCAGTCCATCTCGTGTGGATGAAACTCTTTCCCTGGTCAGTTCTCCATCAACCTCTCTCATCCTGGAGGACGCCTCAACCTTATCGGCGCCACCGGTCTCACCATCTTCCTTTCTTCTGCCTATGGAGGACCTGACCTTACCTACTCCTCAACCGCAAGTGGAGGGCACCATAATTCCTGCCCTTTACCCACTTGAGGAGTCACACTCTCTAGTTCCTTCTCCACCAAGAGAAGAACTTGACTCTCCATTTTCCTCGACCAACGATAATCTAGTTATAACTCCCATACACCTTGGGTCCAAAACTATTACTACACCTAACACATCTTCTCAAGGATCTGAACCTCATCCAACATCCTCCCAACCATTTTCCCGACTAGTGGAGAAATTATAACTTCTCCCTTCAAGGAAAGTGGAGCATCGGGGATTATGGGAACATCTTAAAATTCTTCAACATTCCCGTGCCCTTTCATCCCATGATGCCAATCCTCCCAAGGCAGAATCACCCAAGACTCTAAACAAAGACCAAACCCCCACTTCTAAACCTGCATCTACCCAATCCAAACCAATCAAGCCACTTGGCATTCACCCTCTCTCTACCCTCACTCACCCGCAAGTGAAGGTGGACTTGAACCAAACCTCGACCAAAAGTAGTCTTCCAACCAAGTCGAAGAAGACTGCCAAACCACAAAGACGAACCCCTCCTCCACCGTCAACTTTGCCCTCCATCTTGGGTCCCCATCCTTCTACCTTAATCGGTGTCCTTCCTACTCTGACCATTAACCAAAATAAATTACCTCCATTACTTCCTTTGCCAACCACAAGTCAACCCCCTCTCAAAAATTTGGTACCTCTCACAAAGAAAGTGCCGTCTTCACCTGTCACCACACCACCAACCCAAAAGGTGGTACGAAAACCTTCTTTAGCATCTCCCAAGCAGAAGTCACCAGCGCATCATGCATCAAAAAGTGCGGACCCCTTAGTAGGTTCATACGCTTTGATATTATGCCAACTTTTGCAAACTTCTAGCATTACCCTTCCTTCCATCAAGCCATTCCAACCTCTCAGGTCAAAACCATCTTGGTTCGATGATACAAAGATTTGTTTATATCATCGCACGCCAGGACACAATACCAAGACTTGTTGTGCCCTCAAGGTAGTTGTTCGCCGCTATATGGAGAAAGACACTCTTCTCCTTTAGGACACTCTTGACCAACCCTCGACACCTTCCCATCCAACCTCATCAACCACATCAACATCTCGCCAACAGACCATAACCCCTTCTTCACCTACTATATTTGAAATCAATGTTATCCATATCACCACTAGGTCACAAAAGGACAAAGCAAAAGAAAAAGCCGCTATTCCTTGGACCTATCCTTTCGTCCAAGCACCTCAACCACCAAAACCCAAGATTTCCATCTTAGGTGCGTCCCAACCCACTTCTTCAGAGGCAATCACAGAATCTATGATAAAACAACTTCACCAAACACCTGTGAAGATGACCCTATATGACCTTATCCAAAGCTCCCCCTAGCATCGCCAGGCTCTAATCAAAGCCCTACAGGTAGCTGAGGTCCAACCTGAAGACCCTCAACCACTTGCTGCCTTAGTCCATTCTTTATCCCCCGTCGCCTCCATCACTTTCAGTAATTCTGAGATTCCTACCTCTACCGTGGAAGATCAGGACGCCGCCCTTTTTATCACAGCCTACATTGATCGAACCCGTATTAAACGAGTTATGATCGACGGGGGCACTAGCATCAATATCATTTCCTCCCACGCCTTTGACCAATTGGCCCTTCCCAAGAATTGCGTATCGAAAACTGACGCAATCCTTAGATCCTTTAATGACACCACCGCTAACACTATCGGCACTGTTGTCCTCCATATCCACGTTGGTCCACACACAATTTTGGAGCTCTTCTACATCATTGAGGGAGAATTCCAATACAACATCCTTTTAGGATGACCCTGGATCCGTGCCATGGCTTGCGTCCCTTCAACACTTCACTGTTGTGTCAAATTTGAACATGAAAAACAAGTTCATGTCATTCCCGCTGACCCATCTCCTTTTAAGACTTGTAACACGACCTATAGCCCAAACGACGTTCTTATTCCGCTCAAGGCATCAACCCAAACATCATCTCCACCTGCAGAAGCGTCAACTAGTACGCAAACAGCGGTTGCCACCACATCATCTTCTCAACAAACAACCAAGGACCCCATGGATGACATCTTCCAAAGACTTTCACTGGGGGAATATCGCCTCCTTACTCTAGACATGTTCTAGACTCCTCAAGAGTATGGATAACTTCATCAAAATCCAAGTTATGACTGTCAGATCGGAATGGTCATTCCTTATGGTCCTCCTAGCCTTCGAACCAATCTCGTCTATGGGGGGTTGGATCAAGCTCCTACTGAATCAAATCCTTCATCCTCACCTCAAATATTCACATCTAATTTTTCCTTTCTTAGCAACCCCACCTTTGCACATACCTATCTTTATAGGTGTGCATGGAAGGGTTTCGGCTTTGGACGTTATGAACAAGGCTCCCATCAGCCTGTTGAAACACCCAATGACGATAATGCAAAGAAACGGTATGGACTGGGTTTCCAAGAACCCACTGAGGCTTTCACAAACCTTTCCCCTAAACTAACCATCGACCAATTTCTTCTAGACTCGCCTATTCTTCCATCCTCACCTACGGAGTCAGTGGTTTCCATCCCTCCTAGTTTTTTTTTTACATAAACACCATCCGCTTGGAACCCCTAACCTATCATCTCAACGGGGTTCCCAAGTCTCTCCCTCTCGTTTATCCCAGCATGATAGACGATGAATCGGCAACCATCAAGATAGTCCATTGCATAGACGACGATGCCATTCTTACCTATATGGGTGTTGATGATTCTTTCATTCAGCGCTCCCTTCCTTCTGAAACACAGGTTATGTTAAATGAATCAACCATTGACATTAACCTTTCATCTTCTGATGTTCCTTAAGTGTTAAAGATTTGTCAGTCTTTAGACACTCAGGAGCAAGCCGACTATACCACATTTCTCTTAGACAATCGCCAAGCCTTTGCCTAGACCTACGCCGACATGCCTGGCATCGACCCTAACATTGCCACTCATAACATTGTGACAAACCCAGAGGCTAAGCCTGTTAGGCAAAAGCTTTGCAAAATGCATCCTCGTGTTGCACTTCTTGTCAAAGAAGAGCTTCAGCGCCTTCTTTCAGTCTCCTTCATCCAACCCATCGATTATCTGTAGTGGGTCTCTAACATCGTTCCTGTCACCAAGGCGACTGGGGGGATCTAGATCTGCACAGACTATCATGACCTTAACCTAGCTTGTCCCAAAGACGACTTTCCTCTTCCCAACATTGACCAACTTGTTGATCTTACGGCTGGCCATGAGATGTTATCACTCATGGATGGATTTTCAGGATATAACTAAATCCTGATTGCACTAGAAGATCAGCACAAAACCACCTTCATTACACCATGGGGAACTTTCTGCTATCGAGTCATGCCTTTTGGTCTGAAAAATGCAGGTGCCACATATCAGCGTGCCATGACTTACATCTTTCATGATCTCCTCCATAAAATCATGGAGGACTATGTCGATGACCTGCTTGGCAAGTCTAAGCTTCGTCATGACCATTTGACTATCCTCAAAATCATCTTCTCTCGTCTTCTTCAGTACCAAGTCCGTCTAAACCCCAAGAAATGTGTCTTTGGGGTCCTCTCAGGAAAACTCCTGGGATTCATTGTCTCTTTTCATGGCATCGAGATTGATCCTACCAAAATCTGTGCTATCCTCGAAATGCCACCTCCAACTAATCTCAAGCAACTCCGCAGCCTACAAGGAAAGCTCCAATCCATCCGCCGCTTCGTTTCACAGCTTTCTGACCGTTGCCAACCTTTTCATCACCTCCTCAAGAAGGACGTCTCCTTTAAATGGGATAAGGATTGCCAAGAGTCTTTTGAAGCCCTTAAACGCTATTTGGTCTCTCCACCAGTCCTTATTCCACCAAAAGATGACCAGCCCTTCTACCTCTACATCTCTGCAACCAATCATTCATTAGGTGCCATGATCGCGCATCGAGACGAGCAATACCATGAGCAAGCAGTCTATTACATAAGCTGAACACTGGTTGACTATGAAACTCGGTATACTCATACCGAGAAACTCTGTTTGGCATTAGTCTTTGCAACTACCAAGCTCCGTCATTATCTTCTCAATCACAAAACCTTTGTCATCACCCACACTGATCCCCTCAAATACATGCATTCTAAACCATATCAAAACCAGCGTATGGCTCGTTGGCTCATTCTTCTTGCCGAATTTGACTTAGAATTTGTCTAGCAAAAATCTATCAAAGGGCAAACAATCGCTGACCAACTAGCGGATGCTCCTCTTCCCGACAATCAACCTTCTCAGTGCGAGTTTCTCGATGAATCTATCGCCACTCTCTCGACTGATGACACATTCTACCAAATGACGATGTTCTTCGACGGCTCTAAATGTCAACTCGGTGGGGGTGCGGGGGTCATCCTCATTCCATATGAAGGTGAACCCATGCCCCTGTCTTTCAAACTTGACTTTGAATGTACCAATAATATGGCCGAATACGAAGCCTTAATTTTGGGACTTCAAACCGCCCTTTCTTTAAACATCAAGACCATTAGCATCTTTGGTGACTCACAACTTGTCATCAATCAAATCAATGGTTCATATCTTTGTAAAAATGAAATTTTACAAAGGTACAAGCACCGTGTTGACACTCTTCTAGCATCTTTCGACCATCACTTGTTGCAGACTGTTCCTCGATCGACGAATAAGTTTGCTGACACTATGGCTTCCCTTGCCTCTCATATTCCTTCATCATCATCATCCTCATCAAGAATTTATGTCATGGTACATCGTGTGCCATTACCTTCATACATTTCCACTGACATCAATCTCGTCCACACCATAGACTCTAGTTCACAAGATGTATGGTATAAACAACTTGAGGACTACTTGACTCATTCCCTCATTCCTCCCAACTTCTCTAGCAATGCGCGGCGGGCTTTCATCAAGCGAACCGCTTGCTATACCATGCTAGGGGGCCTTCTCTATAAAAAAGGTTTTGACGGCCTTCTTCTTCGCTGTTTAAATTCCACTGAAGCTTTTCATGTTGTTAAACAAGCCCATGACGGGATTTGTGGTGGACACTTCAGTGGTAACTCGGTTGCCAAGTGCATCCTTTGCCTGGGTTATTATTGGCCCACTCTTCATCAAGACTGTAGCGATTATGTTCGGCGTTGCATCAAGTGTTAGCAGCATGCTAACTTGCTTCATCTCCCTAGTCACGCCTTACAAGTTGCTCAAGATTTTTGGCCTTTTTCACAATGGGGCTTAGATCTCATCGGTGAGATTAACCCTCATTCGTCTCTTCGTCATCAGTCTATCATCACTGCCACCGAGTATTTCACCAAGTGGGTGGAAGCTATTCCTCTTGTCTCCACAAAAGCCGACAAGATTGTTGACTTCATCAACACCCATATCATCTGTCGTTTCGGTGTACCTCACAAAATCATCACCGACAATGGCAAGTCCTTTGAAAACAAGACCGTCCAAAAACTCTACGATTCATTTGGCATCAAACTCAGCTTTTCTTTGCCTTACTACCCACAAGCAAATGGGCAAGCTGAGGCTTCTAACAAAATCCTAACTAAAATTCTCATGAAGGTGGTCAATGGCACTGGAAGGGATTGGCACGTTCAAATACCCTTCACTTTGTGGGCCTACCGCACTAGCATCCGAACCTCTACGGGTGCTACCCCTTTCTCTCTAGTGTATGGATCAGAGGCTGTCTTACCTCTTGAAGTACAAATCCCGTCTCTTCGTATTTCACTCCATGACATTCTTTCTAATGATGACTTTTGTCAAGATCGATTAGCTCAACTTGAGTTACTTGACGAGCGTCGTCTCGCCGCCCTCAATCATCTCCATGTCTATCAAAATCGCATCAAACGCGCCTATAATAAAACTCTGAGAGAATGAGATTTCAATATCGGAGACCTCGTCCTCAAAGAGAACCAACATGTGACTAATATGGAATGGAGTAAATGAGGCAAATTTGCTCCTAATTGGCTCGGACCTTATATCATAACGCATAAGTATGGGTCAGGGACTTATCATTTGTCTTCTCTTGAAGGCCGACTAGAACCTGAGCCTCTTAATGCTTTGCATCTACGACCATTATATTGTGAGTCGAGTACTCATCCACTTGACATTTAACTTGAGCTCATCCCTTGAGCAATCCCTGTCCTTTTTATCCTCAATCCATTTCACCTTTTTTCCCTTAACAAAATCCTCTACAACCCTTTTATGATGTACGGATGCTTCGTCCTAATAAAAGGGAGTCCTTGACCTTCTATAAGTCGTGTCCATGACTCAATATTCTGTCAAAACTAAATCAAGATGTCAAAATATCCAAGGTCATAAAATCAAGTCAAAAAGCAGACTGCTCCCTCGAAGGACAGCTGCACTATCATTGCTGTAGCTAATAGACTACTCCCTCGAAGGACAACGATTCAAAAGCCCCTAAATCTATAAAGCAAAGTCTAGACCAATCCCTCGAAGGATGGCTATGACTAAATCTTGCTATAATCAACACTTTCTTAAAAGCTTCCTGCATCGATCAGCTTCACAAATGACCACCAAACAAATGACATTTTTATGTGGACTTCCCGCATTGATCAGTCCGCTCTCAAAAAAAAAAAAAAAAAAAAAAACGGGTCATGGACTTGACTTATAGTTGTCTTAGGGTCTCCTATAAAAAGGGGCAAAGTTATCCATACTCTAAAAATGGGTTACTCTTTTCCTCCTATCCTATCACCTACTCAAGGGACTTCGAGCTCACTTTAATGTCAAAGGGGATTCGATTACCGCTCTAACATAACTATGGTCAATGACACAACGCATAAATGGGGCTCTTGGTTCTAACAACCCCTGTCTATGTTGCCTTTTTGGTCCTTGTCAATAAAAGGGCAGTTATGCCTTTTTAATTTCTGCCTATACTTTGGTCACATTCACTCACATCATTTGTCAAAATGACTTAAACCGACTCTTTTTAAACCACTCACATACGCCTAATCATTATGGTTTCCATCAACACATATGGAAACTATCGACCTGACACAATTTATGTTAAGCATAAACCAATACTTGCTGAAACATAAATAGACCTCAATTCATTCTTAGCAAACATCCATCACGACTATGGATAGTTGCTAGGAATGAAAAACCCCGACCAATGTTACAGCTTACACCATTTGGAAAAAAGCTGTAGCATCATTTCTCCTTATCATTTCACGCATGTACCCTCGGACATATGGGAAATGCTATATCTTTATCATGACCAATCATCAACCACTTTGATCTTTTTCCTCCCTTCTTGGGAGAACTACATTGGCCTGAGGCCCTAACGACAAGGGCTATGTAGGTAGCACTCAGTTGACATGGGGTCTTCTGGGGTTAGCTCGGCCATTTTCTTCGTCACTTTCTTCCATCTCCTTCTCTCGTCACCTGTCAATCACAGCATAGTCAATCACATATTCACATAATCATTAGTATACTCTCATTTTCATAAGTTATTAAGTCATCAATTTCATCCATCATAACTCATTAAAACATTTGCATCATATAATTCACAAGTTAAACATTCAATATATAATCTATCATCATCTAATCTAAAGTCATCATCATCCATAATCAACCAACATCATCATATAATCATTAAACATAACATTGTCATCATCACATTCATTTTCATCAAGCATCATCATCATATAAATCATTAAACATAACATAATCATACAACATCATCGCATTAATCATTAGCATCATCATAAAATAATCATCATAATCATCATAAATATCGTATCAAATCATGCATAATCATCATAATAAAAAATGCTCAAATATATTAAACATTAAACATCCATAACACATCAATGATCCAATGCTCATCATATATATATATATCAAAATAGTTTTATACAAAAAGACACAATCTGTGTCTGTCTCTCTCTCTCATCATACATCTCTCGTCTTCGGCTCACAGGCCGGTATATACATCAAAATAATACAACTCTAGGGCTGCCCTCAAGGCTGTGGCTGTGGTGGTGGTGGTGGTGGCCGAGAAGAGGCTGTATCCTCTCCTCCCTCTGATCTCTACCATCTACGTGACCCTGAAGCCGTCGCTCGCGACATCGATCTCTGTCGGCTCTGCTCCACCCTCATCTCTGAGTATCGCTGTATCTGAGAGAACCCCCTGATGGCCCTCTCATAATACGCGATCTCATCCAGCACATCAGTGTATCTAACCATAGATACAGTCTGCAATGGACCCATCTGCCCTACTCCTATGGCCTGTCTTGACCCCTGTGGCTGTGGCTGACCTCGGTGCACTGATGCTGATGGTCTTGCCCCTTGTGAAAATGACGGCTACTGCAGTGGGCCTTGCCCTCCAAAACTCTGCCCTGCGACTGCCTGTACTTGGGTTGCAGTGAGCTGTCCCTGTAAAAGAGTGACCTGTGCTGTCAATGCTGCCACCTAACCTGTCATCTCTGTCAGCTACCCTGTAACCCCTGCCAGCTGCCCCTGCAAAACTAAGACCTGAGCCTGAGCCATGTCTCTCTCCTGCCGTGCAGTGTCCCTCTCCTCGCGGGTTGTATCCCGCTCCCTCGTAACAGCCTGTATATCTGGCTGGGGACCCACCTGTATGCCTCTGTACTATCTAGCCCACCATGCTGTGTAGGCCTCTGTGCACCCTAGGTCAGCTATCCCAGGTCCTGCCGACAACTCCTCAAAATTAGGCTCCTCTGTCTCCTCTGGCAGTGGGAGCGGCACCTCTATGTCATCCCGCCTATACTGTGGGAAAGCAGGAGGTACATCCTATAGCAGCCCGTACTGGCACCACACTCTCTCAGCTAGAATCCTCTCGAGCTCGCCAGCTCGTCTGCCTCTAACCCATCGCCTGCTCTGAACTCCAACCAGCTACTCTCCCTGGTCTCTGAATGCTGGATAGACCAAGTATGGTCTCTAGATGATGTCTGCAAGAATCAGGGCCTCCAGTACCCCTCTGTAGTGGTCAATGTCCCTGACCACTCCATCCACCCGTGTCTGTGCCATAACCTCACGCCATCACCTGAATCCAACTCTGAAGCTGGCCTGGATCGCCACTGGGAGGCTGAGAGGATGGGTAACCACTATGTGCTCATATGCCCAGCAATGTAGCAGGTGGTCCATGCACAAGCTATATCGCCACCGTCGACTGATACCCCACAGCTCTCTATACACTTGGGCCAAAAATACTGGTGCCCAAGTGAACACTGTCTGTTGCTCTATCATCTCAAGCAAAACTCTGGTCATAGCAACCGAAAACCTGCCACCCTCTGCATCCGACAATGCATACACTGTGATGCTGATCATCATCAGGATGGCCAGCCGATGTGCGTCCTCATCCGCCACGTATAAAGGATCATATGAAAAGCTGGCTGAATGGTAGCTCATCTCCGTGATGTGCTCCCCAAACAACGTAACCATATGGATGTTGTGCGCCTCTCTCGAGCATGCATACAGGTCTGCTCCGTGCACCGACAGCCACAAAATTCGATACACATCCTCGACCGTGACCGTCATCTCACCCGTAGGCAGGTGGAAGGTGTTGGTGGCATGGTCCCACCACTCGATCAAAGCCACCATAAGGCTCACATCCCTCGCCACTCAGCAATAGCGTCTTAATCTGCCTAACCTGACTGCGCTCATCTGCGCCCACTCCTCGACTGACATGCCTCCATGCATCTACATCAGCAAGGTCGGGAGGTGATCCCGCAGCATCGGGGTCTGCCTCGCTTGCATCCATACACAGTCAATTTCATGTTAAAATTGTTCTTACTTTTCCTATTTTACCAACCATTCTGACTATCTATGCTTAACCCGACACCTAAGAAGCCCTTGGCATAGCTTCGACCTCTCGACTTGGCCATGTTTCAGAACCATTTCTGACCAGGTAGCCACCGACATCGATTAGCGTGCCGGTGATGGCACTCACCTAACTAACGTCGGTCACTTAATGACCGACGTCGGTAGGTTAGTGACCGATGGCGGTCACTGGTTGGCCGACACCGGCGGGATCACCAACGTCGGTGACTGGTTCGGCCCTAGGGCCGAACAGGGCGAGCCCTAATTTTTAGGGCTTCCCCATTTTACCCCCTATACCCCCCCAAAAACCTCCTAAATGACTCCTAAGCTATCCTAGACAACCTACCCACCTTCCTAGCTACCCTCCCCCTCGATTTCTACCTCAAATAACTAAAATTTCAAAAACTAAATTCAAAACAAAACTAGTTCAAAATAAGGTTCAGGGCCCTCCTACCTCCTCCCAGTGACGCTGGCGTGGTGGCACGATGGGTGCCGATGGTGGTGGACCTCCTGTGGGTCCTCTACTCCCCTCTGCCATGTCCATTGTGTCTCTCTGCCCTTACACTTCACCTGACCCACACATGTCCCTGCAACGTCCAATCAACTCCTTCTCTTCACCAATGTTCTTCTGCCACCTCGCACCACTCCTCGGTCAACTTTGGGTCACTTTCACTCAACAAATTCTAGAGCTCTTTTTCTCTCTCAATCAAATAGCAAATGACTTTTGGTGGGCCGCCAATCCGGTTTTGTTGGATTTGGCAGGCCGCCGATGTCGGCATCATCATGCCCTAATCCGTCGACGTCAGCCGACTTCCGCCGATGTCGGTTCCTTTTGGGCACCGACATCGGTTATATAACCGACATCGGTGGCCTTAAAAACTTCATCCCTCTTCAAAATAACCAAAATCATGTCCCTAATCAAGTTAACTCCTTAGACCATGACACTTTGTCCCCTTGGGGCACACTTGGATCAATTTTGCATCCATCCATTGACCACAAGACATTGGAGATCATGCCCATCTCCTAAACTGCGACTACTTCCAAAGCAACTTTGCCTTGGTTGTTTTTTCATGTATGCTACCTCACGATTGATTAACAAAATTGTGCGCAACCTTTTGAACTTCACAAGTATAGGATCACAAGCCAGTTGATCCACACTACTTGTGACTTTTTCATGTTTTCGGGAGCACTTCCTAAGCCTGGGATACCTGGAACGCGACGACCATTGGAGCTTCAGCCTCGATTGAATAACCCGATTAGTTATGACTAATGCTGGGGCCTGGTTCTTTTAATTTTGGCACTCCTCGACCTTTGACCTGCGACAATTTGACCTGACCATCCTTGTGAAGTGGTGTCCGTGCAATCATAACTTTTGCAGCGTTCTCACTTTATCTTTAGACTTTTCATCCACTCTCTGTCAAATCAGCACCTGATTCCAGGTTCCTTTCTCTCGACTCCTGCTTTGAGGGGGGATACCTCATCCATAATCGGGGCAACCAACTCTCACCTATTTTTGTCTTGTAGTTCACTTGAACAACCAACAAGATGAAATCAACCTTATCCCATACCTGGGGCAACCGAATCTTGTTTTTGTCTTATAGTTCGCTTAAAGCAACCAATAAGACAAAAAGGGGCAAATGTAGACACCTAAATAGTGTCTAACCCTTGGTCACTTTCCCTCTTAGTCCATTCCTAACAATTACTAATTTAAAATAATTAATTTATTTTGAATTAACCCCCCTCCTTGGACACATCACCCATGACACCTCGCCTGGGACACCTCACCTTGGACTAATTCCCATCCTATGACTCACCCAAGACCAATTCCTACTCTCTCTAACTGCCTAACAAACTCTCGTGCGTATTTAGCCCAACCCTCGGCATTCTCCAACGGATAGGGCACTTGGCAGATGAAAAATAGGCTTAGTGGCTCTTTTTGCCCGTTCTAACCCCGTCGACGTCGGCCAAATGTCGGCCGACGCCGGTGGAATCGCCGACGTCGGTTATACTTAACCAATTTTTCAAACTCTTTGAAAGATCCAAATCAAAAATTAGCTAATTTGCAGAACCAACTGACAAATCCTTGAATCTTGAGTCTTCAACCATCCGTCAATCTGTGAAATCTCTTCCTCAGGTGCAGCAACTGTTTCAGGTTATCCATCAGCAACAGGTTCTCCATGCAAGCTACATCAACAGTAGGTACGGGAATCATCGATAACACATCTTCCACAAGGCACAGGTAAGTATAATGTCTATGTTTTTATCCTCTTTTCAGTTATTGTTTTCAAAGAAAATCTCCCTAGACCAGACTGTTAATCAACCCAGACCCGAATCTTGACTTATCCACCTCCCTATTTCCTCTGTCCTCTATCGGATCATACATTCTGCCCATTTAACCAGACTCTCAGACTCAGACCCCAGACCATTCAACCAAGCCCAAAACTTTGTCCACAGACCAAAACCCTGATCAGACTCTTCCAAAAACTATTCAAATAAACCCAGACCCTGACCAAACTCTGTCCACGGACCATAGACTTAACCAGACTTCGTCCAAAGACCTTTGCCCCGACTGACGCCGGCCACTACCCCAACCGACGTCGGCATATTAACCGATGTCGGCACCTTGACCAACCGACGCCGATAGGCTTACTGACACCGGCGACTGTGATCAATCCGACAGCTTCTTTCAAGTAAGTCTTTGCTTCTCCTTTACATTTCCATCTTTTATCACTTTCAGTTCTTCATTATTCTATTATTTATCAGACATTTCCTTCTATTGTTTAGTGGGTTTATATCCCTTAAGGAAGTTTTCACACTTATGGGATCAAGCTTTCGCTTGACAACCCACCATTTGTCTATTTAACGCCTTCTTTTGTCCAAGCTTCTTTTCTTTGCAGGTGTCATTCTTCCATAGCCAAAGAGGAGTACTCACAGCGTCTAGATTACGGTGCGCAGACTTTATCTAGGTATACATCAAGCCTTGACCATTCTTTCTTAAGTTTCTTAATTCTCTCCTTTGAAATTGAAAACAAAATTTGAATAGAAACACATAGTTTGGATTTAGTGAATTGATTGAGTTGGATATGGTACATTTTAAAATATATTGTAGACTTGTTATAGTATATTAGGGATAGTGACTGTTTCCCCTTTTTTGGGGTTTTAGTCATTCTATAAGATTTTTCCACTAATGGTGGTGAAACTATTTTTCTTCTTGAATGCTATTTTAGGCATAAAAATTTGAGTGTAATCTAGACAAGCCAATAAATTAAAATTTATTTAATTTGAGATCTAAATACTAGAAATGGAAACATTTATTTCAATCATTGATGTAAACTATTATATGGGAGAAGTAATGTTTGCCTCGACTAAAATGCCAATTATCAGCTTTAGATCTTTGGTGAGATAAATCTCAATGTAGGTCATCTTATGGGCTAGTTAGAGTCAAACCAATTAAGCTTATGATATAAAATATGACCCAAGGGTTTGAAAATTTCATTTGAAAGGGCCCACACTAGAACTGACATGTTGATCAATTTAACCCCCATGAAAATTTTGTGAGTGCCCTGATCTAATTCAAAAAAGTTGTGTCTCTAGAAAGATAACACCATCAATGTGTTATATATGAACCAATAACTAGAATTGTATGAAATGCTTGGACATATTGTGATTAAACAAAAAAAAAGAAAATTCCCATTGGTTATATTCCTAACCTCAAAAATCTTGATTAAAAAAAATTCATACACATACTTAACACAAATTGTAACAGAGTGTTCATATGAGATATAAGGTCCAATAAAGTAAGTTATCAAACTAATATTCTCATATCATTTACAAATAAAATGTACAACATTGAAATATAGGAGTGCACATTAACATATTAGTAGGAATGTTTATATTTCTTACCTCGACGTACACTTTTTTGAATGAGTTTTTGTGCTTACTTCAGAACCATGATCTCCATATTCTATAAAAAACAATTACATTATGTGATATTTAAGCCATAATTTAAGGCTAAGTCACCCTAATAATGAGATAAAATTAAGGCTATTAGTGTTAAATGGACCTAAAAATTATTATACATGTAATGGGATAGAAAATACAAACAAGGCAGTAAACATTATAAACATACACAAATAAAACCCTAATGAAATCAAATTCAATCTTATTCTATTTTATAATTAAACTTTTAAAATTGGTTCTTCTCTTGTACATAATTTGTTTTCTAGCATAGCGCATATTGAGGTAATTAAAGATTCCATTCTAATATACTATCTATATTAAATAAGGTCAAATATTGATTAGCCCTTACAAAATAAATGAATTAGGAGCATGGAGAAGGGAATTAGGATTTTAAAAGTTTAGTTTTTTTCAAGTATTGTGTGTTTTGATGAAGAATATTAAATAATGTTCATTGTAAAACTAAATATGCTAGGAAAAATTAAAATCTTTAGTCTCGTTTTAGACTAAAAATAAGTTTAACCCTCACCATGAGACTTGCAATTGCATAGATAGTGACACTAAAAATTACCTATCATTAGAGCAAGTCATTAATTTTCTCTTAAATTTAGATTAGTTTTTGAATTTTTCAAAGCACATTCTCGAACATCAGTAACGTACATAAAAACAATCTTTATCGACACAGCCATAAGTAATCCCTTTGTCAAGATATAGTGGAATGGTCTTGACTCTCAAGATATAGAATTTGAATTGTCATTTCACTAATATGGCGATGGATTTTTCTCATTTCATTATTATGATGTTAGTCTAAAATGGTCTCAGATAGAAGATACACATATATACTCTATTTTTTGTGATGATTATTTTTAATATTTTTGTAGCTAAAATAGATATAGGAATAAGTATAAAGAACACCAAGAAAAATTGTGGTCAATTTAAATCCTTTCAGAGTGTGACCATTATCGTTGCCGTCACCATCTTGGCAGATTGGAAAATTGGGAGTCAAGCAGAAACATTGACAACAGGGAAGGCCATGGCATTAATTTATAAAAACTCATTGATAGTAGGAATACTGGCATTAATTTATAAAAACTCATTGACCAATAAATGTTTTTAAGAGAAAATAATAGATGAAATGGGTTTATAATTGGTCATAAGAAACTACATTTAAAAAAATGCCAAGAAAAATTGTGACCTTCGCGTCCCTCTGAGTCTGACTATGACATGACCACACACAAGCATTAAACACAATATCATACTAACCAAAATTTTTAGAGTTAATTGAAAATATTAAAACATCTTCACGTGATTTCAAGTCTGACTATGAGATGACTATTTTACTTCTCAAATTCTATTTTAGGTGTCAAAATTAGAGTGTTATCTAGAAGAATCAATAAATAAAACCATGTAACTTGAGATTCTAAAAATTGAGAATGGAAACATGTATTTCAAAAATTATTGAAAATTATTTTATGAGAAAAGTGATGTATATCGACTAAAATGCCAATTATCACCTTTAGATATTTGGTGAGATCAATCTCAAATGGAAGTCATCTTATGACCCAAGTAAAGTCAAATTAGTTTAACTCATGATACAAAAAATGAACTGAAGGTTTAGAAATTTCATCTAAAAATTCAACCCTCAACAGATTTGATATGTTGAGCAATCAATGCCCATGAGAAATTTCAGTTAAGGAGGAGATCAAATTAAAAAAATAGAGACGAAAACACTAAATGAAGAAAGTGAACAAAAGTGGGATCTACTGTGGAAAGCACTTGGAAATCTATATGGTTTAGTTAGGAAACCCTGTGGAAAAACATGAATGGTTTGTGACGAGAAGGATTTCGGTCTCTTTGTAATGAATGATACACCGACCTCACGCGACAACAATGTATTGAATGAAATTGTGGGAATGAAGTGAAAATGAAAGAGCTATGCTAAATTCACACTAACCTTTGCCATCTTGACTAACCGTGCTGATTGAAATTTTGGGAGTCAAGTGGAAATGTTGAAAGCCCTTTCGAGTCACTTTTTCATCTGACTCTAACTATGACACGAATGCAACACTGTATTCTTTGATTGAATGAAATTATGTGATTTGAGTGAAAACATTAATTGCCTTTTTATGTACACTAAAAAAAAAGTATTGATTTTAATTAACATTTTAAATGGATGGGGTTCATACTGACCATCAATCATATAAATTTATAATAAAAAAATTAATTAGTTATTTAATATAATCAATTATTTTATGAGTGTTAATTAAATTTATCCCAAAAAAAATATACAACACAATTTCAAATGGTTAAGAAAATATCTAATCTTATAATAATATTATTATAAGATTACAAAGTTACCACCTAACCTTTATTTTTTCATAGATCCAGTTCAAAATTTCAAACATAAAAATAATAAATGAAAGGGATTTGAGGATATGAAAACATTAACTTGAATACAAATGAGTTTCTTCATTGTTAATTTCATTCAAGTTGACTACGCTTGTATAGAGTGGAGAAATGTAAAGATATAATAAATTGAAGATGGTATATATTAGAGCACGAGAAGAAAGGTCAAACTAACATTCTACTACACATAAGATAAATGGTAACGGCCTATATACATTGATTTTGATTTCTCTGTAAGATAAATGATAGTGGTCAATCATTTGTAAGTGAAGAGAAAATGTTAAAGACCTTGTTATGTAGGAGGGAAGACATGAACATGCATATAAAGCCATCCTATGCTTAAAAAAAAGACTAGACCAAAACCATAGGTGTACCATAATTGATTGAGACCACATAAAACTCCATAAACATATAAAGTATGTTTTTTGGGACCTAGAACCATATTGAGTCCATTTTTTTTGGCCCCATAACCATACTGAGTATGTTTCAAGGAAGACCACCATAGGACCATGAAATCATGAGGAGAGAGAAAGAGAGGAGAGAAAATAAGGGGGACACAACAAAAAATCAAAAAACACGTCAATAACATTAAATTTAGATCAATAACCAATAAACACATAGATACCTTCTAATTATATAATTTAATAATTAATAAATACTTAAGGGCCATTTTTTGGTGTCTACATTTTTCTCCACTTTGATGTGTGTGCATGTGAATACATATCAATTTTTTTTTAAAAAGGTATAGAAACAATATTTTGTGCCCTCAAAACTCTTGAAGAAAACTCCAATGTATCTTTGAATTTTTCAAGAATATCTTATCTTTTTCTACACATGAATGGGTGACTACCAATATGATGTAGGAGCATCCTAGGACCAATTACAATATTGCATCACCAAAAATAGTTATTTCAAAATTTGTTTTTAGTTATTATTGATAACATTTCATCAAACACGTAGTATACGTAAAGTGCTGATTGGAAGTACTCAGGCTACTTCATCTAAAAAAAATTATATATATTTTGTGGATTTTATATGGAGGTGGTGTGGAAAGATTCATGTGGAACAATATATAGCAGTTTGGGAGATTCAAACACTAGCAAATCTTTAAAAAAATGGTTGAAAAAGAACCAAAAACATTTTAATGATTTTTTTTCATATTCCATTATTAGAGGAGTCTAATGGGCGCCTAAGCCCATGGTAAAAATGTAGGACATAAGAGCTTCAATTATAGCAATGAGGAAAATAGAAAAGTAGTTAAAAATAAAGAAGAAAATGGGTGTTCTTGGGAGTGTGTAGGTTGGAGTGAATGGTGCATCCATTCCAAAATGTAAAACCATATTTTAGGTAGGTATTTCACATACATGGTGTAGGGAAAACATCCTGGGGAGTTCCTCTTCAGTAGTGAGAATTTTATCTTTGAAATTCTATGTAAATATTTGACAAAATGCCTATGAGCATATTTGGACTATTGTAATTGATGAAAATAATTTTTGAGTGTGTGTTAGGAAAATTTGAAGTGCTTTTGGCCTTAATATTATGTAATAAGATGAGTAAAATCATTTCATTTTTTTAGATTTGAATATGTGGGTGTGATTTGGAATGCCTAAAAAATTGTATTTCAATACAAATAATAGTATAGGTTCTATGTGGGTTCCATATGAGGTTGGGAATATGTTAAAATAGGTTGTGAGATTAATTTTTAGTACTCATAACCCTTATATCCTCTCTCATTCAGCTATATTTTGAGTGCAATTTTACTTGCTTACTATTTGGAATTTTCTATTAAAAGAGCAAAATTTTAATTTTCATGCAAACAGACACCAAAATGGGTTAGATTGAATGAATTAGGCGAGATAAAAATATATAAAATTTGTTTGTTTTCTAGGACATGATTTCCATTCATTTTAATCCCAACCTAGAGTGCATCAATTGGTATCAGAGCAAGGTTTTCCTTGTTGGATTGATTCTTGTAAGGCTCTAGTGAGTTTATTACAAGTGTGAGAAAGTCAAGTAATTTTAGAGAGCTATGAGATAATTTGAGTGTTCTCCATATTGATAATATGGGTAAAGAACATAGAGTAGTTAAAATGCATGCAAAGGAGGTTGGGAAATTGGAGTTATAAAATTGGCAAAGATATTGAGAGGATTCTAAGAAAGACTAGATGTTATAAAGATTGTAAAAGGTAGAGGAGTTGTGAAGGATGTAAGAGAAGATGAAATTTAAACACCTAAATTTAAGAATGAATAATTAGTTAAAAATATGGGAAAATAAAGAACTAAAGTAGAGAAAGGTGTTATTGTTGATAATAAATATGTAGAGGAAGGTGCAAGCAAAACATTGAATGTGAGGTAGCCCAAACATGAGATAGAAAAAGTAGTTTATTCTCCATCATGTGTTGATGAGTAGAGAATAAATAATGGAAGATATGGCTTAGACAAGAGTCAAGAAAGAGAATAAATTTGATTGAAAGTCATAGATTGTAGCAATGGAGAGGATGTTGTAAGAAATAATGTCCAAGTTAGATGCCTTAGAAAGAGTAACAATAAGTAGAGGAAATAGATTTGTTGAGAAAAATAAGCTTGTAGAGCTAGGAGGAGAATAACGCAATAGTGGAAAGAGACCATCAAACGTCATGGTGAAAAAAAGGTAAGATCACTATATATATATATATATATATATATATATATATATATATATATATATATATTTGTGATAGAGAGAGCCCAAAATAGCTTAAGAAAAATATAGTAGAGATAGAAAGTGCTTTTGAAGATAAATGTATTGATGGGCCCAAAAGGATAGAGTTTGCAAGCATAAGATTTTATGGATTTATAGCTATGTATTGGAGATATATCCATGAGAAGAGACAATCAAAATGAATATAAGATGTGAGAAGATGATAACATTTGGTTTTCAAGTTGATGGAGAAAATAGTGCATCCAAGAATGAAAGTGGAGTGATTGAAGGAGCTTCAAGCATTGAGCCTTGAGAGTGAAGAAAATAGGATTTCCTTGAGAGGAAATACAAGGGTGAAGTATTTATAGGTCTTGTCTTGTGGTGTCATTGAAATTCAAAAGGAAAGGTCTTTGGGAGTTCCTATATAAGGATATATAGGTCTTCATCTAAACATTTAAGGTCTTTAATCTACAACATCTCTTAAAAAGTTCCACTTGATCCAAATGGGGAGATTGAAGTGTCATAGGTTTCACCCAAAGGTAAGTATTTATACATGTACACTTTTTCCTTTAATTACTTGGAAGATTAGATATTATTTAGTTTATTTTTTGGTGGATGTATGTGGGTATCCTTTCTTAGGCTCCTCCTTATATGGAATAAGTTGTTATAAATATAAAATTTCTTAGGCTTTCCATTTATCACCTTAGGTTGCATATACCCCCATTTGGTTGACCATTACAACTTACCTTGTTTACAATATCTTACCCATCATTTAATTTATTTGAGCCCCTTTACAACCATTTAATTTATTTGTATCTTTATAATCATAGTTACAATCACTTACCTTTGTTGAGGTCTAGTGAGAGCTATATCCTTGTGTCATAGGCTTAGGCATTAGAACTCTTTCCTCTTAAAATTTGAGTTATGGGTTACCCTATGCTAGATATACAAATATCTTCAGTTCTTATATTCTTGTCCAAGTATAGAATGGCTCTATTTGATTGACCTTATTTGATTCCAAGTCTATTAAGAGAAATATGATAGTTGTAGGTCATCCTAGCTCATGCATACATTCTGGTGAACTTGACATGAATAGTGTCACACATTTTTTTGGATTGTATTAAAAATTATATTTATTTTCATTTCTCATATTCACTTTGGCTTCACCTTCATAATACAATATCATTACACCATTCATGAAAAAATGGGTTTTAGGCATCTTTCATAAATAATCTCCCTAAACCACTTTTAAAAGAAATGGGAAAATGGTCAAAGAGAACTTTCTTGGGGTATACATTGAAAAGGCAACCTAAAAAGTTTTGAAAGTAGAAGATATGTTGATAGGAAAGCATAACATGATCAAACCATTTGATGACATGGTCAAACCCATGGAGGAAGCTAGACCAATGAACCATGTGTCTTCCACATAAAATCGACAATAAACACCAATGGTTTTAATTAAAACCATCATTTAGTTTATTCCAAACACCACTACATAGGAAGGGTGCCCTCTTTATCCTTAAGGGAATACCATATTAAAATTAGTGTAAGCAAGCTAGTTGATAAGTGAAATTTTATCAGGAAGCCACTGCCATAACTCTACATGATATTATATCTTCATTAGGCATATAAACATTTTATAAATATAAATCACAACATCCAATATAAATATTTATCCCTAGGGCATGTTTCATAAGGTTTTAACATGAAGAAATAACAGTAGTATAAATCTCTGAAGAGAGTAAAATGGTAGTGTTTTTGCACACCTCTTCATGAGAAATCATGGTAAAAGGAAACGCATCATGGTAAAACTAAACATATAAAATCAAATTCATTTTAATGGGTTTTAAAGAAAAACACGCTTCAATTTAAATCACACACACCACTACATAGGAAAGTTTCCCTTTTTATCCTTAGGGGATCACATATTAAAATAAATGCAAATAATCTAGTTGGTAAGGGGGAGATTATCAATAAGCCATAGTCGTAACTCCACATGCATTATGTCATCATTAGGCATATATAAAATTTCTAACCCCAAGAAATAAAAATAATAGATTGAGCTGAAGAGAGTAAAATGTTAATGTTGTCATGCCTTTCCTCATTGCAAGTTATGTAAAAATTAAAAACTTTATGAGAATTTCATTTTAATAAAGCTTCAAGCATGGAGCCAAAGAATTTAGTTTAGGCTTGTGGAAAAGTCACATTGAAGGCACTAAGTCATTGGAAAGCAAATCTAAATAATTTTTTTATTTAAATTTATATTAGAAAACACACATTCCATGAGAGGAAACCTCCATGAAAGTCCCCCATTGATCATATATAGACTTTGTTAGAGCTACAAACTAATAACTAAGTTCGTATTATGTTGACTAGGGTATAAAACGCTATTGAGATAAATGGACTAGTCATTATTTTCCTGGGCCATTACTCCCCCCCTTCCCCCCTTTTCCCCACCCCACCCCACCCCCCCCACCCCCCAAGGAGATCCATCATCATTATGAGTTGGGATACAGGACCTCTAAGTAAATGAAAGGAATGGCCAAGTGGAAATTACAATTTATTTTTTGTATGTTGGAAGAATATTTTGAGTATTCATAGGCAACCGAGTTCAAATTTGGTGGATTGACTGACTTGGAGAAGATACATTTTCAAATGAATTCTAGACTTGTTGTAATAGTTTAGGAATAGGGAATATTTCCCCAGAATTTGGGTTTTTATTTATTACAACATGATTTTTTCCAATGATGGTGGTGTAATATTTTACTTCTTGAATGTTATTTTAGGTGTCAAAATTGGAGTGTTATCTAGAAGAACCAATAAATAAAAAACATGTAACTTGAGATCTAAAGATTGTAAATGGAAACATGTATTTCAAAAATTGATGTAAACTATTATATGGGAAAATAATGTAACTTGAGATCTAAAGTTTGTTAATAGAGTAGGAAATCCCTAGAGGTCAATGGAGCTCAATAAGATGCCCATGATTGGAATTGATTTATTTTATTTTATTTTACTAGTAAAAAAATGGGATTTAAATGAATATTTAAAGGCTCTATTGATAACTTTAGTCTAATACAAAAAATATCTAAGTTGAGCCTTATTTTTTGCATACATCTCTATAATCTTGAGATTGTGCTTAAGCAATGATTCCATAGTTTATAATTAATCATTGAAAATATTTACCTTATGATGAGAAGAAGCTCTTGTAAATTATTGAATGAGATCCACTTGTCCACCCTTTTCTGAACCATCGCCAAATATCTTTCATACTTTTTAATAAAATAATCAGTATAATATATGGTATTTATATTTTTCACTTCATTGATGGTTTGTCTTGCAGGGGCTTGTTAGTGCGTCAATCTCCCTAAGTGCACGCCTTAAAGGGTGCACTAAGAATGGGGTGGAATCAACTCATCACACTTTTTGAGAGATGTGTTCCATCATAAAACCTTCATACACACTATGATGTCTCCATGAAATCTTGAAACCTTGAAAAATGGTTAAGTATGAGATCCTAAAACCCTAAAATTTGGATAAGTATAAAATTTAGTAGCATCCTCCAAAACCTCTAATCTGCATTATAAATCTTAGAGGTTTGAACCCACTCTCAAACATCCTGAAAATATATTTATAAAATATAACTTAAATTAGTTAATATTTAAATTAATTATAATATCCATATAGTGTGTCCTACTTTTTGGTATAAAGAGGCCACATAAACTTCCAATTTTTCCTCAAAATATCTTTATTTTGGGTCATTGATATTAATAAAAAATATGTTTTAGATTATATAATAATGATGTAATTCATTTATATTTTTACAAATTAAAAATATTTTTTAATAAATTTTTTTGGCCTCCTAGTGGTACACAATATTATACTTTATGTACTTATACTTAAATGTTTATTTGGGTACTTATACTTAAATGTTTATTTCACACACACACACACACACACACACACACACACACACACACACACACACACACACACACACACACACACACACACACACACACACACACACACACACACACACACACACACACACACACACACACACACACACACACACACACACACACACACACACACACACCTCTATGTGTATGTGTATAATTATGTATGTATGTATGCATGCATATCAATTTATTCTTATCTAAACCTTTCCTACATTTCATTCAGCCTAATTACATTGGTACCTTTTAGGGTTTGGATCCATATATATATATATATATATATATATATATATAGTGGTAATAATTATATTTCCAAACATGAAATA
This sequence comes from Torreya grandis, assembly GCA_037957365.1. Lineage (NCBI taxonomy): Eukaryota > Viridiplantae > Streptophyta > Pinopsida > Cupressales > Taxaceae > Torreya > Torreya grandis. The sequence goes on from JARHVA010001535.1 coordinate 2,255,650, forward strand.
TAACATCCATACACTTTTCTTCTACTCATATTTATTCCCTAAGCAAATATTTGAGAGAGTTATAGGTTTATAACCTTATATTTGAGGTCGTGTCTTGTGCTGTCATTGAATCTCAATAAAAGAGATCATTGAGAGTTCCTAACTAAGGATATCTAGGTCTTCATCTAACCATTTTAGGTCTTCAATCTATAACATCTCTTACAAAGCTCTGCTTGAACCAAAGGGGGAGATTGAAGTGTTAATGATTTAATTCAAAGGTAAGTATTTATATTCCTACACTCTTTTATTTTTTTACGTAGTAGATTAGATAATTCTCGGTTTATTGCTTTGTGGATGTATGTGTGTATCCTTTCTTAGGCTCCTACTTATATTGAATAAGATGGTATATATATAATCTAGCTTTGTATTTCCATTTATCACCTTGGTTTCATAGACACCCATATGGTTGACTATTTTACCTTACATAGTTTACAATTTCTTACCCATCATTTACTTTACTTGCATCTTTACAATCATCTACCTTTGTTGAGGTCTAGTGAGATATATATCCTTGTGTTATAGGCTTAGGATTTGGAACCATTTTTTCTTGAAATTCGAGTTATAGGTTACCCTCTACTAGATCTATAGATATCTTTGGTCTTTATCCATTCATCCAAGTATACACATGCTCTATTTGATTGACCCTATTTGAGTCCTAGTCTATTGAGGTAAAGAAAATATTTGTAGGTCATCATAGGCCATGCATACATTCTAGTGAACTCAATGTGAATTCTATCCCACCCCTGATTGGAATGTCTTCATGTTTATATTTCTTTTCATTTTTTATCTTCACTTTGGCTTCACCATCATAATACAATATCATTCCACCATTCAATAGAAAATATGCTTTTAGGGATTTTTATTAAATAATCTCCTTAACCCACTTTGAAAAGAAATAATAAAGTGGTCAAAGAGAACTTAATTTGGGTATACATTGACAAGGAAGACATCAAAAAGTTAGAAATTGAATATGTGTTAATAGGAAAACATAACACAATCAAGTCATTTGATGACATGGTCAAACCCATAGAGAAAGTTAAACCATATGAACCACAATCTTCCACATAAAATCAACAAAAAACACCAATCATTTTTAAATAAAACCACACTTTAGTTTATTCCATACACAACCATATAGGAAGGATCCCCTTTTTATCCTTAAGGTAATACCATATTAAAATTAATGTAAACAAGCGAGTTGGTAAATTAAAATTTATCAGGAAGACAACGTCATAAATCTACATATTTTATGTCTAAATTAGGCATATAAACATTTACTAACCCTAATTCACAACATCCGATATCAGTATTTATCCCTAGGGCATGTTTCATAGAGTTTTGACCCCACAAAATAATACTAGTAGAAAGAGCTGAAGAGAATAAAATGGTAGTGTCATTACACACCTCTTCATGAGAAATCATGGTAAAAAGAAACACATCAATCAAAAATAATTTTAATGGGTTTAAAATACAACACCCTTAATTTATCACACACACCACGACATAGGAAGGTTTCCCTCTTTATCCTTAGGGAACCACATATTAAAATAAATATAAATAATCTAGTTGGTAAGGGAAAGATTATCAATAAGCCACAACCATAACTCTACAAGCTCGATGCCATTATTAGGCATATAAACAATTTCTATCCCTAAATCCCAACATCCAATATTGAGATCTATCCCCTAAGGCATGTTACATAGGGCCTAAACCCCAAGAAATGAAAATAGTAGAGCGAGATGAAGAGAGTAAAATGGTAATTTCATCATGCCCCTCCTCATTTAAAGTTATGTTAAAAGGAAACACATCAGGAAAAAATAATTTTAGTATAGCTTCAGGTTGGAAGTCGAAGAATTTAATTTAAGGTTGTATAAAAGTCACATCAAAGACGTTAAGCCATTAGAAAGAAAATCTAAATCAAAATTTTATTTAAATTTATATCAGGCCATGCATATTCCATGAGAGAAAATTTATGGAGAGGAATACTCCTTGAAAGTCCCCTTTGATCATATGTAAAATCAACTAGAGCTACAAACTAATTACTAAGCTCATATTATGCTAACTAGGTTGCAAAACATTTTCAAGTGAATTGGATTAGTCATTATTTTCATGGGCCATTATTCCTCCCAAGGAGACTCATCATCACTATGAGTTTGGATACAAGACCTCCAAGTAAATGTAATAAATGACCATGTGGAAAATATACTCTTTCTTTTTTCTATGTTGGAATTTTTTTGACTATTTACAATTACCAGAATTTGGATTTGGTGGATTGAATTAGTTGGAGATGGTACATTTTAAAATAAATTGTAGACTTGTTATAGTATATTAGTGGTAAGGAATGTTTCCCCATGTTTTGGGTTTAGTCATTCTTTAAGATTTTTTCCACTAGTGGTGGTGGATCTATTTTGCTTCTCAGATTCTATTTTAGGTGTAAAAATTAGAGTGTAATCTAGAAAAGACAATAAATTAAAATTTATGTAACTTGAGATCTAAATATTGGAAATGGAAACATTTATTTCAATCATTGATGTAAACTATTATATGGGAAAAGTGATGTTTACCTTGAATAGAATGCCAATTGTCACCTTTAGGTCTTTAGTGAGATCAATCTCAATATAGGTAATCTTATGGGCCAGTTAGAGTCAAATTAGTTAAGATCGTGATAGAAAATATGATCCAAAGGTTCAAAATTTTCATTTGGAAGGGTTCACACTAGAATTGCCATGTTGAGCAATTCAACCCCCATGAAAACTTTGTGAGTGGCCTATTTTGATTAAAAAAAGTCATGTCTCTAGAAGGATAACACCATCAATGCATTATGTATGAAACAATAACTAGAATTGTATGCATTGCTTGGACATATTATGATTAAACCAAAAAGAAAAAGGAAAAACCTCATTGGTTATATTCGTAACCATGAAAGGCTTAATTAAAAAAGGTTCTTACACATACTTAACACAAATTGTAACAAAGTGCACATATGAGATATAAGGTCCAATAAAGTAAGCTATTAAACTAATATTTTCTTACCATTTACAAATAAAATATACAACATTGAAATCTAGGAGCACATTAACAGATTGATAGGAATGTTTATATTTCTTACCTCGATGTACACTTTTTTTCATGATTTTTTGTGTTTAATTCAACACCATGCTCTCCGCCTTCTATAATAATTGCATTATGTGAGATTTAAGCCATACTTTAAGGCTAAGCAACCCTAATAATGAGATAAAATTAAGGTTGTTAATATTAAATGGACCCAAAAATCATCATAGATGTAATGGGATATGCAACTAAAAATAAGGTAGTAAACATTATAACCACAGACAAATAAAAGCCTAATGAAATCAACTTCAATCTTCTTATATTTTATAATTAAACTATTAAAATTGGTTCCTCTCTTGTACATAATTTGTTTTCTAGCATAACACATATTGAGGTAGTTAAATATTCCATTATAATATAATATTTATGTTAAATAAGGTCAAACATCGACTAGCCCTTACAAAAGAAGTGAATTAGGAGCATGGAGAAGGGAATTAGGATTTTAAATGTTTAGGTTTTTCCAAGTAATTTGTGTTCTGATGAGGAATATTAAAAAGTGTTCCTTGAAAAACTAAATATGCTAGAAAAAATTAAAGTCTTTAGTCTCCTTTTATACTAAAATTACATTTAACCCTCACCATGAGACTTACAATTACATAAATAGTGACACTCAAAATTACCTATCATTAGCGCAAGTCACTAATTTTATCTTGAAATTATATTGGTTTTTGAATTTTTTAGAGTACACTCTTGATCATCAATGAGGTAACAAAAATCCTTCATAGCACAACCATAAGTAATCCCTTTGTCAAGATATAATAGAATTGTCTCAACTCTCAAGATATGGTAGTCAAATTATCATTTCACTAATATTGTGATGGATTATTGTCATTTCATTGATATGATGTTACTCTACAATTGTCTCAGATAGAGGATACAAATATATACTCTATTTTATGTGATGGTTATTTTTAATATTTTTGTATCTAAAATACATATAGGAATAATTATAAAGAATGCCAAGAAAAATTATGGTCAATAATTTTTTTAGACTCTGACCATCACCGTCGTCATCACCATCTTGACATATTGAAGTATTGGGAGTCAAGCGCAAGCATCGACAGCAAGGAAGGCCATGGCATTAATTTATAAAAACTCATTGACATTAGGAATACATGGCATTAATTTATAAAAACCCCTTGACCAATAAATTTTTGTAAGAGAAGATAATAGATGAAAGGCACTTTCAATTTACTATAAGACACTACAACCAAAAGAATGCCAAGATAAATTGTGACCTTCATGTGCTTTCAAGTTTGATTATGACATGATCATATGTGAAAATTAAACAGAACATCATACTGAGTGAAATTATTAGAATCAAGTGAAAACATTAAACATCTTCACATAATTTTGAGTTTGATTATGAGATAACTATTTTACTTATCGAATACTATTTTAAGTGTCAAAATTAAAATGTTATCCTGAAAAATCAATAAAAAAAATCATGTAAGTTTGAAATCTAAAATTTAAAAATGGAAACATATATTTCAAAAATTGTTATAAACTATTATATGAGAAAAGTGATATATATTCACTAGAATGCCAATTGTCACCTTTAGATCTTTGATGATATCAATTTCAATGAATGTCATCTTATAGACTAGGTAAAGTCAAATTAATTTAGCTCATCATTAAAAAAATAACCCAAGGGTTTAGAAATTTCATCTAAAAGGGCCCACAATGAAACTGACATGTTGAGCAATTCAAGCCCCATGAGAAATTTCATTTGAAGAGATCAGATTTTTTAAAAATGGAGGCAAACATACTAAATAAATAAAATGGACAAAAGTGGGCTCTGTCATGGAAATCATTAGGAAGTGCGTGTGGTTTAGTTGGGGAAGCCCATGGGAAAAAATGAATGGTTTGTGACAGAAATCATGTTGGACAACAATTTCACTCTCTCTTTGTAATTAATGATACATTGACCGCACGTGACAGTGGCACATTGAATTAAAATGAAAGAACTACGCTAAATTCACACTAACACCAACATTCACTTTCACATTCACAAGCGCCAATTTTAAGCAGTCTCAGACCATTACTATCTTGACTAACTGTGTTGATTGAAAAATTAGGAGTCAAGCAGAAATGTTAATTAAAGCCCTTCCAAGTCTGACTATGACACTAACATGAACGTAGTACCATATTATCTAGTTGGATTAAATTGTGGGATTTGAATGAAAACATTAATTGCCTTCCTACCCACATTAATATCAAAAAGTGATCGCACTCATAAATTAGTACAATTCACACTCTCAATAAATTATACAAATTTAAATTTAAAAATATTATATAAATATTTGAAAAATTGATTGATTCTTTAACTAAAATCAATCAATTTATAAACTCGTTAAACTTACTCAAAGAAAACATGTAACATAATTTCAAACCATTAAAAAATATATATAATACAATAATAATATTATTATAGGACTAGGTAGTCACTAAGTGATCTTTATTCTATTCAAAATTTCAAACATAAAAATAATATATGAAAGGGACTTGAGGATACGAAAACATTAATTTGATTACAAATGAATTTCTTCATTGTTAATCCCACTAAAGTTGACCATGCTTGTATAGAGTGGAGAGATGTAAGCAGATAATAAACTAAAAATGGTGTATATTAGATCACAAGAAGAAAGGTTAAAGTTACAAGTGGGAGTAAGTTGTAGCGTTTTTTAAATTTTGGCATGGTTGGATGAAGTTTGATGTTATATATGAAGAGTATTATATTATGAGATGCATTGTAAGAAGATATTAAGCATATTTATGTATATTTGTTCTTATGATATGTTGGGATTAAAAGCAAAATTTTACGTGCTCCTACTCTAACATATATGTAGCTATTTGAAGCTCAGGTAAAGAACTTTTAAATTCAAAAAATAATCAACTTATATGCGAGCAATTTTTACATACAAATAGTTACGAGTATTTTTTTTCTTGTTGTCAAAACTTGCACTATACTAGATGTGTTTTTACCCCACTTGAAACTAGATATTCTTAGGAAACCCCACTTGTCAATTATTATTACTTTAGGAACACTCTTTTATGTAATTTAAATCTGATATGGTTAATTACAATCAATTATAGGAAACTTTTTGCATCTACATTTCTATTGAATGGCACAAGCACCAACGTAATTATGATAAATTCATGGGAAGTTTTATTTTTCATTAAAAGGAATTTTATTGTTTAATTGATAAATAAATATTTATTAAAATTCAACCCCAAAATAATGTACTATATCAAAAATTGCATACCATGTGTAATGCTTCAACTAGAAATTCTAATGTAATGCAATGTCTACTTTATATGATATTTTCTACTAGAATAGATGCTCAATAAATAAATAAATGTTTCACATATGTTCCTTTTCTAAATGCTTTGAATTCATGAAGAATCTCCCTTAAATGGTATGTATCTCTAGATATTTTTTCTTTCATGTCATAAATGTGCCAATGCACCTATATACCTATAAACTTATGGAATTCAAATTATGACCCTAATGATACGTAAGTTGATGCACAACATACAAAATAATTGATAAAATGACGTAAAAATATTAGGGGGGCTAAAGGAAGGTTAAAAAGGTCCATACAAAAAAAGCCTCAAAAAACTTACAACCATGGTTTTGGGAAAAATGACCACACAAACACATGGATTTTGAAAAACACTAAAACATAAGGGGAACATGGGGAAGAAAGTGACACAGAGGAGAGATAAAATGTTACATCTCGATTCCTTGCTAAACAAACAATTTTATTATCCATAGATATTTATAGTTGATAAACTTGATTTGGTTATTTTTAACTAAGCTTTGAGATATATGCTATTATGGGATAATATGATATTGCTTAGGTTACATGGTTAAATTATTATGAGTTAGTTATAGTGTATATGTATATATTATGATTATGTTGATTCATTATTTTAGTTATATTTATGATGTATGCACATCATGATGTTATGATCTAACTATTTGATGTTATGAGGTTGATCCAGGAGAACTCATTCCTTAGAGCATGATGGAGGAAGAGCATCATCGAAGAGTAAAAGAGGGTGATATAGATCAAAATTTTGGAAGATGATAGAGAAACCATCTAGAACCCTACACATACCACTTTAGCTAGCACATGTTATAATGTATAATAAATGGTTAACATAGTGTGTTTAATGCCATTTGTATTAGATAGTCATTTATTCATGGTTTGCTAGCATAGTTAATGGATTTATGAAGCTCAATTTGCATGAATTGCATATGTGATCGTTAAATGCTATTAAAAACATAATTTGCATAGTTAAATTAAATTTGGATTATTGGTTTATAAATTTATCATTAAATTGTTATGGCATTTGGAGATGCTAATTAAATTAGTGAATTTACTAATTTTTATAATTAATGTCAAAATAAAATTTATGAAGTTTAATATTAGGAAAAAATAAAAAGAAGAAGAATTATTTAAAAGAAAGATATTTTGGAAAGGATAATATATTTATAAGTTGGATAAAAAAAAAAGAGGCAAGTTTTAACAAAAACTAATGATGAATGTAAAAAAGAGATAAAACAAATAAAAAAATAAATATAATGGAAAGTTATTCTTTTAAAACAAAAAGAAAAATGTCTTACATTTTAAAAAGGGATAAAAATAAAGAGAAGGGGGAAGCATAGAAGAGGGAGGCAATATAAAGGAGAGAGGGGAGATTGGAGGGGAAGAGAATACATGAAATCAAATGAACACAAGCACCGTTTATCAGGAAGGTAATGTACTTCAATTATGTGTATTTATATGTTTGTCTAAATCTATAATTACATATTTACTGGATGTATTTATATCTTATGTATAAATAAATACATAATAACTTGATATATATATATATATATATATATATATATATATATATATATATATATATATATATATACATATACATATACATATATATACACACATATATATACATACATACATACATATATATACATACATACATACATATATATAGATACATACATACATATATATATATATATATATATATATATATATATATATATATATATATATATATATATATATATATATATATATATATATACACACACACACACACACACACATACAAATTAAGGTCAAACTAAACACTACGAGATACACAGACTTGTATGGCATTTGTAATGTGAACTGAAAGAGTATACATTCATAGCTATTTGAATAAATTGTTGTAGTAGATTGAATATTTAAACCATATAAATTGTTGTTTGGACTGCATATGAAAACATTTTTACCAAGATGCATATAATGATGACTCATTTATAAGTTGAATCGATTTCTATATACATATTATTTTTCTCACATATGTGGAATCGAGGGAATGTATTATTATTATATGCATTATCATATTATTATACCAGGATAAGTGAAAGCATTTATGTGGAGTGATGACTTGGAGAAATTCAATGATTTGACACAACAAATTGATATCTATTATCTACAATTGATATGGGAATGGATATTTTTTGGCAAATGACTAATTTATAAATTAACTATAGCGACTCAATTTTAAACATGTAATTTTGATATATGCAGCTATTTGTTTTAGATAACATACATCACTTGATAACATGTAGGTAATAAAATTAGATAACATGCAGTGAATCCATAAAAAGGAAAAAATTGTGATCTTTAGTGTTAGTTCATAACTAAGAATAACCTCTTAATTTCATATTCTCTATTGATAACTAATTGGCATCTTGTTCATGGTGACTGGTGATAAGAAAATAATAGTCTATTTAAATGCAATAACTTACTTATATAATGTAGTGACAGATATAAATTATTGATTCTAGTTATATATATTATGCAGTGATTTTATTATTGGACTTGGCTAAGTGAAAAATGAATGCAACTACTTTAACAACCATGTATTGGTATGTAGTTATTTAGTTGAAAAATTTATGTTGCTGAATCAACTTTTGGAATCCCTTATAAAATAATAAATTTTGCATAATCAACTACGTTATTACTACATGCTATAATTAGTACTATATAACCATACTAGAATAAAATAATACTAAAATAATCCCTAACTGTAATCAACTCATGAGAATCCCTTAAATTATGTGGAATAAAAAAATCCCTAACTATAATTGACTTAAGGATGTAATAAAGGGAATATAACCAGCTTTTGCATTTGGTCATAAGACTACCTTTGAATTGCCTTAGAGTTTAGTCACCTTTGTATTTTGGATCCTAGTCTTAATTGTGTGGGCAACTGGCATGCCATGTTGTAATCATATTGAAAGTTTGATCTCCCTCCCTTTAGCTTAACAATAGAACAAGAGTTGATGTTATTAACATGTTCATGGAAAAATCGAGCCTCATTGACTATGTAAATTAAAAGGTAAAGAAGATAAAATCCCTATAAAAGACCCTATCGACTAAGAGATGCTGATTTATGATACTTGTTAGTATTTAATAGTTGAACATTAAAAAATGTCGAGTTACATTAATATGAAGTTTAAACTTTTTATTACAATAAGTTTTATGATATAGATCATTTATCATATATAGCATGCGAAACAAAGCACATATTGCAGATATAACACTAATAATAGCTACACATTTATGAATTAATAATGATATATGCTTAATGTGAATATAGGTATACGTGTGCTTAATTAGTTTACACTTGTACATAGGAGTGTGTACTTATAATTATAGTTCCTTTGGTGGTTTAAAACTACATTATAGAATTTTTTAAAGTATAATCTTGTGGATGCATGCCTTTAAGGATAAATTCTATCTGGTTATTATTACGGTTTTGGTGATTTGTATAAGTGAAACTTATGTGTATCATAAAAAAAGCAATTTGTGCATTGTGGCATACTTATATGTGAATAATAGTATGAAGGACTAAGTTGTTTTGATAATTAGAGTATAAATTTTTATATGTTTAGATAATTAGGATGGAAACCTATTTAGTTAGGTATAAAAACTGTGAAGGAGTATTACTTTATTGAATCCTTTATCTTATAAAGATTGTTAATATATTGTAATGACTATTGAATCATACATAATTCTTGATTAAGAAATAAAAATGACCATTGGAATAATATATGACACATATTATGTTGAACACATACACACACATATGGATTTAAGTAGCCATATGAAAATATTACATATGTAAGTGTATTTGGTCATATACTTATACTTGTAGCTAAATAGTTGGTTAAATGAGTCATAAGGTGTTTGTGGGACCAAAAATATAACCATTTGAAGTCAATATCATAGGAACGGAATTAAGTTATTGAAAGAAAGATTATGGTATAACTTAGTTATAAGTTATATGACTCTTTGATGATAACATGACTGAACTATTGATATATATTTACATATAGTAATGAAAACTTATGTGCGGTACATATTGGGAGTATATTAATATATGCAAGTGTTTAAACATATCTAGCATATATAGTGCATCATGATGTGTGTTTATAAGTTGTGTTTCATCTGAATACTAGTATGTAATTTAAATATAAGGTATACTTGAGTGGTATAATCCCGTACTTGCTTGATTATTATTTATGAGCATGGGTTGTTTGATTTTTAGAATTGCAAATTTGGTTATGTATAATAATGTAGTTGTGAACTATGATATTATGGGATGTCATAGAATACTGCAGTATAAATGTATGATATACCTGGATGGTACAAACTATAATTAATATACTTAGAACTCATTCATATGTTTGATGGATTAAATGTATGTGAGTTAATTATTTCTATAAATAACATATTTTATGACAATTAGCTAGGCTTTATTTATGTGTGCTTACAGCCTATAAGAGTATAATGAATGTTAGAATGAAATATTTTATGTTTATATGAACTAAGACTTTCTTTGTTATGTTTAGTTGCTTGAATAGAAGCTATATTTCTATGGATTTATGACTATTTTATTATGACTGGTTGTGGTAATTAGTAGTTGTGTTTAGAATAATATACTATGATAATATAGGTTATCCTAGGATGTAGTATGTTTGGAACTAATTGAGGTAGTAGAATTTGTAGTTAAAAGCGTATTTAATCTATGTGGTATAAACTGTAGTCATTATTTCTACTATGGGATAGATAATAATGTGAGATTCATTCATATATTTGATGGAATAAATATATGTTTATTTATTAATCATATGCTTAACATGTTATATAATATGATTGCTAGTAAGATGTAAATTATATGAATCTTTTGGTTATATTATGTTAACCAATCTCACATTACTAATACTAAATAAGGAGTGAGATGGAATTCACTAGCTTACTAACATCACAATGTTAGATGAAGGCAATCTGATCAAATAGTGTGTAATAATTTTGACTGATCTATAGATTGATATCATTTATTATTCTTGAAAACTTTGGCCAAAGTATGTTTAGTGAGACATTGTCATTTTATGAGTATGATTTACATGTTTGTGCGATATTTTGTAATAGAACATATTTTTTATGATACACCACATATTTAGTCTTAGAAATCATACAACACATAGGGACTTGTTTATCTCTCTAGATTCTTGCACCATCACTATCTACTCATATATGAAGGGAAGGTTATTCCCTGATAAGATTAGTGTGGAGGATCATTGGTTTGTGGTTAGTGTAGAAAATCACTCGAATGATGCTCTCCCTCCCCACAACAATACTTACTTGGAGATGACATTTGAGATTGCCATATATACTAGAGAGTCTAGAGAACTCATACTCCAGATTACCATGTATCTTATTTATGTATATTATATTATATTGTATTTATTATTATAAAAATTAATCTAAAGAGCTATGATTATAAACACCTAAAAATGACCACAACTAGCTTTCAATCAAACTTTAGACTGATTCTTATCAACCATTACAAATTAAGCATAAAAATCACTAAATGTCTCAAATTTACTTGCGTATTGTTGGGTGAATATTTTGTTGACCAGCTAACTGGCATTCAAAATAGTTCCTATCACCACAACATAGGGAGATTGGTTGCCTAGATTTGCAGGTTTACTGCATCACAAGGGGACAAATCTCTCCTTTCATCAAGGGGAGGTTCCCTATTAAATATACAGAGCTATATACAATATAAATAAGAAGAAAGTAAGACACAAGGGTGAGACAAACCATCCATCTCTCTTATTTTAGAGATGATGCACACAGACAAAGGAGAAAATCCTAGCTATAAATGCTGAAGGCACTTCTCTTCTTTCAGAAGTGTCCTTACAGGAAACAACATGAATCTCTTTCAGATAGTGAAATAACCAGTGATCAAAAGGGCGTAGTAACAACATGATGAAATAGAGTGCAAAGTCTCCACCTCAACTGATCAAAGAGTGTATCACAAAGGATAATGGGGGCACAAAGTCACCCCAAAATCCTCAACACAAAAAGAAAAGGAAAACATAGATTGAAATCAATTGTGAAAGCACAAAGTCTTCCCACAGTTGGTTTCAGGACACTTTCCTATTACCTTCACTAATTCTGCATACCAAATTAAATGAATAAGAACACTTTCAGATGACACAAGTCAAAATACCACAAAGTCTAGAAAAACTTGCTTTCTCATTCAAATAACAAGGAAAATGAAATTACAACCTGAGCTCAAAGTCTTAGTCTTCTTCTTTCAAAATGGGCAGAGTTTCGCTCTTGTAAAATTTAAAATCTCCCTTTTAACAAATGAGAGATTACAATATATAGTGCTCCAAGAAAGACTTGGGTGCTTGTTTTCCATATAACGGCCCATGCTATGCATTCAATGCCTTGAATGCATTTCCAGGTTTGTCAAAGGATTGCATTGAAAATAGGGAAACTATCTTAACTATGGCATGTCATTTCATCCCTTATGTCTTCTCCCAAGTCTAGATCATCTGGTCTATCCCCTCTGACATCTACGTAGCTGTCCATTTGTCTTTACTTCATGGAAGGAAAAAATAGGCTGCGTCCTTAAATTTCAAGCCAAAATACCTGCTTAGTGGACTATTCCACCTACTAAAATTACTTCTGTGTAGACATTTCAAGCTTTTCCCTCTTTTTGCTTTTGTCTTTTCCATCTTTGTCTCTTCCTGCTACAATTTGAGCTATCAGGCTATCTTTTCAGTTAGTCACTTGGTTATTCCTTCAAGTTCCATGCTTTATTTGAATTTCAACAGATATTCCCTTACCTTAAATTTGACATCTGTGGGGACGTCATTGGTTCACTGTTTCAACTATTCAAGTGGCCTTCTCGGCTCTTTGGTTCAATCTCTTTATTGGTTCAATCACTTTCTTAGTTCAATCACTTTCTTGCTCCTTGGTTGAACCATCGCTTTCATTTTAACTTTCCTTTGGAATCATCCATGTTGCTTCTCTCTTTGTTTGAGGCCACCTTTGAACTTTTGAATCATGTTGAACCATTGAACTTTGAACTCTTTCAGTTCAAAGTTCAATCGGTACATTGGTTTATTCTGTGTCTCACTCAAACACTACTTCCTTTATCTTTCTAAGCTTTGGTTGAACCTTTGAACTTACTGATTGAACCAACTTTGGTTCAATGGTTCAATGGTTCAATGGTTCAATAGGCTCATCCTTCGTTATTTGGCTAAGTCCTTTGGATCTTTTTCAACAAACATGTTGAACCAACTTGGTCATTGAACCCATTAAACCTTTGAACCAAAGTGGTTCAAAGTTCAATGCCTTTATCCTTTATCATTTGCTAATTGAACTCTTTTGATTGAACTGAGGCGCTGAACTAATCTTGGAAATGACTGAGTGTTAGAAGCTTGTTCTTTTGATTGAACTCGCCTGTAGAAGATTTTTTAACTTGTTGAACCAATGAATCCCTTCACAGAAAAAGCTTAAAAATGAGGAATTTGAAAGCTCAGAACAAATTTTAGAAAGGAAGAGAGAAATTTTGGTCTGATGAACCAAAATAGTTCATAGGTTGTCCCAAAAATGTCACTCATTTTTGGGGGACAACTACTTAGCAATCAAAATTTCAGGTTGAGGTCGTTCCTCTATTTCTCCTTTATCAGCTTGTTGAGTTGATTGATTCTAGGACTGGGTGACCACAGCATATGATCCCTCAGATGCTTCACCTTTACTTCTGGGTTCATCTTGGTAATCTAGGAAACCGATGTGGGAGTCACCAAATAACTCTTCTTGATCCTTCATGAAGAGACCAACGTCATTTTCTTGATTAAACTCAGGTTGGAAAGAGAAATCATGCTCTATTTCCAAATACCCAACTGCTGAGTTGACTGGAGGTGCTTCAATGGCAAGGTTCCTCTGTGGGGGAGGAAGACGATTGGGTTGCCCTTGATATGCATAATTATGGAATGTCCTCCTTGGTACATCTCTATATGAAGAGCAGATGACATCCCTTGTGCCATTTATCTTATGAGGGCCAACACTTCATTTGCTAGCTTCTACACCATTGGATCAGTGGTGGCTATAGGTGAGTTATCAGAAGATGAGGAAGATGCACCTCTATTTGAATCCCTTATTATCTTTCCAACCAAGATAAGGTCATCTTCTAACTTAGTGGCTAAGTCTTGAGTAGCTTCAATATCTATGTGGTTAGCACGTCGTAGTAGAAAACTCACTTCAAGCAGTTGTGAGTTTATGAAGAAGCATTTGAGGTTCTCGAGTGTGGGCTGAGCAACTGTGAAAATCCTATTTCTCAACTTGTTGAATTTTGCAATAAAATCTCTCATGGGCTCATGAGGTTCCTTCTTCATCTACATAAGTTGGGCTAGCAAAGCATGAACATCTTCTACAAGTTTTAACCTTGCTTCAAACTTGGCCTTGATAGTGTCCCAGCCAGTCATTGATCCAATCTATAGATGGTAAAACCAGTTTGCAGTAGCACCTTGTAGTGTCTCCACGAAAACCCTGACTACGACATCTTCAAATTCCACCCCTATCACACCACAGGCTATGGTAAAGGTTGTAATGTGTTCATTAGGGTGGACTCTTCCATCACCAAAGAATTTGGGGAAATTATTCCTTGAACTGAGTGGTAGCTCATGTAGGGGTGGAGTTAGATTAAGTGGACCAAATGAGTTACCCCAGGGGCCTCGAACTGCCATGATTAGATTATGAAAAATAGGGATAACACATCTGAGTGGAGTTTCCAATTTATAGGACAAAAATGGAAAAGAAATTGGCCCTGCTTTAGCTTAAAGCTTGAGGCTTCAAACTGCACTTTCTTTCCCAGTAGCTCTAGTTTTGCAGACCAGATAAAATAATAGAGATGGAGGAAGATGGTAAGGCTATAATGATAATGGGTAAGACATGGAATAGAATTATAAGAGTCTATAATGGATAAGGGTTATAATGATAATGGGTAAGACATAGGTGATGTTTTAATCTAAAACTTGAGGTTCCAAATTGCATAAAATTACTATGTCCCCAATGGAGTCACCAAAAACTATTGGGTGAATATTTTGTCGACCAGCTAACTGGCATTCAAAATAGTTCCTATCACCATAGCATAGGGAGATTGGTCACCCAGATGTGCAGGTTTACTGCATCATAAGGGGATAAATCTCTCCTCTCATCAAGGGGAGGTTCCCTATTAAATATGTGGAGCTATATATAATATAAATAAGCAAAAAGTAAGACATAGGGGTGGGACAAGCCATCCATCTCTCTTCTTTCAGAGATGATGCACGTAGACAAAGGAGAAAATCTTGGCTATAAACACTGAAGGCACTTCTCTTCTTTTAGAAGTGTCCTTACAAGAAATAACAAGAGTCTCTTTCAGATAGTAAAATAACTAGTGATCAAAAGGGCGTAGTAACAATAGGATGAAACAAAGTGCAAAGTCTCCACCTCAACTGCTCAAAGAGTATATCACAAAGGATAATGGGGGCACAAAGTCACCCTAGAATCCTCAACACAAAAAGAAAAGGAAAACATAGATTGAAATCAATTGTGAAAGCACAAAATCTTCCCACAGTTGGTTTCAGGACACTTCCCTATTACCTTCACTAATCTTGTGTACCAAATCAAATGAATAAGGACACCTTCAGATGACACAAGTCAGAACAACACAAAGTCTAGAAAAACTTTCTTTCTCATTCAAATAACAAGGAAAATGAAATTACAACCTACGCTCAAAGTCTCAGTCTTCTTCTTTCAAAATGGGCAGAGTTTCGCTCTTGTAAAATGAAAAATCTCCCTTTTAACAAATGAGAGATTACAATATATAGCGCTCCAAGAAAGACTTGGGTGCTTGTTTTCCATATAACAGCCCATGCTATGCATTCAATGCCTTGAATGCATTTCCAGGTTTGTCAAAGGAATAGGATGAAATGACATGCCATAGTTAAGACATCTACCCTATTTTCAGTGCAATCCTTTGACAAACTTGGAAATGCATTCAAAGCATTGAATGCATAGCATGGGCCATTCTATGGAAAATAAGTGCCCAAGTCTTTCTTGGAGCACTATATATTGTAATCTCTCATTTGTTACAAGGGAGACTTTTCATTTTACAAGAGTGAAACTCTACCCATTTTGAAAGAAGAAGACTGAGATTTTGAGCTCAGGTTGTAATTTCATTTTCCTTGTTATTTGAATGAGAAAGTAAGTTTTTCTAGACTTTGTGCTATTCTGACTTGTGTCATCTAAAGGTGTCCTTATTCATTTAATTTGGTATGCAGAATTAGTGAAGGTAATAGGGAAGTGTCCTAAAACCAACCATGGGAAGACTTTGTGCTTTCACAATTGATTTCAATCTATGTTTTCCTTTTATTTTTGTGTTGAGGATTCTGGGGTGACTTTGTACCCCCATTATCCTTTGTGATATACTCTTTGAGCAGTTGAGGTGGAGACTTTGCGCTCTGTTTCATCTTGCTGTTACTACACCCTTTTGATCACTGGGTATTTCACTATCTAAAAGAGACTACTGCTATTTCTTGTAAGGACACTTCTGAAAGAAGAGAAGTGCCTTCAATATTTATAGCCAGGATTTTCTCCTTTGTATGCGTGCATCATCTCTAAAAGAAGAGAGATGGATGGTTTGTCCCACCCCCATGTCTTACTTTCTACTTATTTATATTGTATATAGCTCTGCATATTTAATAGGGAACCTCCCCTTGATGAGAGGAGAGATTTGTCCCCTTGTGATGCAGTAAACCTACACATATGGGCGACCAATCTCCCTATGCTGTGGTGATAGGAACTATTTTGAATGCCAGTTAGCTGGTCGACAAAATATTCACCCAACACGTATAATTCATCAAAGCTAATAATTATGTGGATACATCTCTAATAGGGGTATCCTATTTTATGCAACAATAACCTCTCATGGATCCATCCCTAATCATCCTGTGGCATCACAACAATCAATTTGACCTATGGACCTATTAAGTGGGGCACACGAACTTAAATCAAATCTTGAAAGAGGTAAAAGGCTAATCAAAATTAATTAGTATGCTAAACCAAATTAATGCCTGATTAAATTATTTATGTTCAATTAATGAGTAAATAAAAAAGGAAATTCAAAATTGTGAAATATACTAGCTTTTCATGATTACCTTGCAAGTTGTCCAGACTTTTGAAAAATATCTTAAAATATCTCATTTTGGAGGCCCATGCCTATTGTTTACAAATCATGATTAATTGAACACTATTTACTCTAATGGGGTTATATTTGACTAACTTATGTTAGATTTGAACCCATTCCAAGCCTTAATTCCACCTTGACTCACCTTGGGTTAGGGTTAGTTCTATTTGCTATAAATACAAGCCCTTGCCTATTGTATTCTAAGTTTAGAAATTGTAGAGTTATAATATATATTTTATTGCATGAGATTCATATCAATAATGTTATATTACTAAAATATTGAGCCTATACATACCAAGCCAACACAAACACAATAGTGCTAAGGAGAGAGGGAGCTATACAAACGCCATTATCAAAGACTCTTTGAACACAAACCGAACAAGTCACTCTAAAATTCATTTGAAGCTCTCAAGGAAGGTAAGAGATTATGTGTCTTTTGGATGTTAGTTGTGTTTTTCATTTGATTTTGTTCATTAAGCTCACCCCTAAGATCTAGGCTTGTAAGTCTTAGTGTTAGTGCATTTTTATTGAGTTTTGTTTAATTAAACAAAAACTCTACTAACCTTCCTTCTTGGATTCTTATGATCACAAATGGCATGCTCAATGGGACATAAAGCATCTCACATATCAAGGAGACAAAAGTGTAACTCTTTATTTTGTAAATAAATGCGTGATCATATTAAATATTTGAGTTTTTACTTTGATTTTCCATATTCTATTTTAAGTGTTACTCAGATTTACATAGAGACTGATATCAATTTTCCCATAACTAGCCTTGGTCCTATCTAATCAGCATCGGTTCATGTGCAGGGAAAAACATGATAGAAAAATTGAGTTTTTAAGTTTCCTTGAAAGCTACAAGTTATCATTTGTGATTTTAAAATTTTTTAAGTCTCTATCTAGCCATCTTGTTGTAGGGTCCATAAGTTTTTTTGAATATTTTATACTAACTTGGGGCTAACAAGTGTTTATGAAAAATTATTTTTTGCCTAAGGGTTCATAGATAATCAATATCAATTTTTGTCGACTTGCATTAGTTCTATTTCAACCAGCATTGGTTCTCTTGTAACCCACATCGATCACTGTTGACCAATATTAGTCTTTGTGTAACAAAAATAGAGAAACATGAGAGCTTGAATTTTAAATCTTATTTTATAACTTGCAAATGTGCTTCAAAGCAAAATGAAACCCTCTAAAAATTGCAAGTCACATGTGGAAAAGTGCTAAATTTGAACATGTTTAACTCTTGAAAACTTTCATTTGGTTCTTAAAATGAAGGTGGATGGTTTATACTTAGTTTGCTTTCTAAAAGTTTTACAAGTTTGTATCTAAGGCCAAGGGTAAAATAATTTCACAAACATCTCAATTTAGTGTATAAAATAAACATTCACTTAAAATTTTAAATTCCTTGGAATGCTTTGTTTCATGCCAGATCTTTTACACTTGTTTATTTTTTTGCAAATAAAATATGCATATATGATCTCCCCCCATCCCCTTTAGGGAAATTGGGTGATCAAAAGTGATTTTTACTTGTATTTTGTGCTTTTGTCCAAGGCATGAAAATAATGTTGTTAAGGCTCTCTCCAAAACTCATATAGTTTGGGTGATCTAAACATAACCTCTAAAGTCTTTTCACTTGGTCATTTATTTTTATGCAACTTGGCTTGTGAGCATTAGTTTATAGCCTCCTCACAATTTATTTATGGAAGATTTGACCTAATGTTTCATATATATACATTGTTTCAATCCCACTCCATGGTGGGGTATATAAATTAGGGTACATATACTATGATTGCTAGAGGGTTGAGTAAATAACCTCTCCAATCGTAACAAAAACTTGATCCAGGTATAGCTAATTAGGGGATACTTTTACCTATCTTTTAACAAATATTTGTGTGTGTGTCAATTGATTAAAAAGGGTAACATTACACTGCCCAATCCATTTCAAGTTTTGTGGCTTAAACTTTTAAAACAAACCATCGATCATATCTTTAGAGCACGATAATGCCATTACACTACTTGAATCATTTTATAGATTTGTTTTGCATAGAGTCAAAGTATTGAACCAATCCATGTGTGCCTTTTGGGTCTTTGTCTAGTACCATTATGCCATTTAAATTTGTCTAGCTTAGGGATCAAAGAAAGCCTAGTTTTCCTAAGTTGATTTTTTAATTAACCTTGATAAGTTCAAACCCAAACATTGATTGATTTTTATTTGTCTTATCTAATTTGGGCCTAGACACTAATATTTCTCTTTTGGGTTATGTAACTTAGGTTAATTCTTTACCCAAATATTTAAAACTATTGTTTGATCCTTAACTTGGAAGAAAATAGTCTATCTCCAAGTGCCTTTTGTTTCATGCATTACTCCAATTTAGTTAAAGTTCATGTCTAATATCGAGTGCCTAGTTTATGCCAAAGTGTTTCAAATTTGTTAGATTAAATATCTCACCTTGTTTTTAAGTCTAGATTTTGTGCTCCTAGCACATGCCTTTGTTTGAGCCTAGATTTTGGCACCACATTTACCGAAAAGACCTAGCAAAATTTATTTTCCTAGATTAGACCTATTTGGAACACTTTAAACCTAGAGTTTGGCATTTCAATTTTAGTTCATCCACTTGAAATTTTTGGTATGAGATATTTAGTGTTAGACATTAGACATTAGACTATTTAATACCAAGTTTTTGCGTTGACCTTTTTGGAGATACATCTCCACAATTTGACCAAAATAGATCAAGTTTGAACTCTCTATCTTTTTAGACATTATTTTTAGAGTTTGTATAATTCTATCCCCTTTTGTCATGAAGCATTCAATTTTCATTCAAACATGTGTCATTATACTTGTAGTGGCATCATGTACAATCTAGGGTATAGTAATGTGGTCACATAAGAAGGCTTTGCTCAAGACCCCTATGGAGATGATGTCATTTTTGAGACAAACCTTTAACCACCTTAGAACACTCCAATGAGGGAACAAATCCAAGATCCTTTGGCCCATTATTTAGTCAACATGCCTCCCTACTCAGAGCAAGATAAAAAACAAACAACACAATACCTAGCTAGCATACCTTCGATTATAGAATAAGTCCAATAGAAACCTATTATGTTACAATGTCATTAGCCTATGACCCTTAATAATTTTATCATCACTTTATAATAAACAAGGATGAAGTATTAATCATATTTGTATAGGTATGGGCTAAGTTTTTAATAGACTTTCTTGAAGAAAATTTTCCAAGCTTAGTAAGAGTGCCTTACAACATGCCTTATAGTCAAAACAATGAACAAGCCTCTTCTATAAATCCTCAAACTATAATGTTGATGTCATATCATGACCCTCATATGCTTGTCACAAGAAAGGGCCTCATGGAAGACCACTTCATATAGATGCAGACAACAACCAAACCTATTTGAATTTAGCACGTAATTTCAACAACATGACCATGTCAAATGCTCCTCTTATTGAGCTATCTCCTTCAATAGGAATCTTAATAAAGTTGAAAAGCCATGAAAATTAGGGTATAGATGCATTTAAGCAAAGCATTTTAATGGAATAAATGTTTAATGACCTGGCTATCAAAGAAGTGTCTTCTGCTTCTACGTAGAATAGTGAGCCAAACATGGTGGATAATATGCAAGTGTCATTCGATCTAAATCAAAGTGTCATAAATACACAAACAACTAATCCATAATAAAGCATGCCTTTAGTTAACATTGTGATTGGTTCACAAATGCAGGGGGTAGGAAATTATACCTCCTGAAACTACCTCTAACCCTCAACCAGTTGCTTCTTCTAGCACATAACTACAAGGATTAAGTAGTCAAACAACAACTAGTAACGTGCCTCAACAAAATGTATAGAATATTACCCCACCATAATAGGTGAAGACTAATATTCCACAACCACAAGCACAATCCAACACACTAACACAACAAAGGCAAAACATTATGCCACTTTAATAGGAGGCAACCAATGTTTCATCTTTCTAGGTAGCAATGAACATACCTCTTTAGTCACAGACCAACATACCATTATCATCACAAATGATGTATAATAAATAATGTAAGAGTATTTATCAGTGACAAATGCTGAACCTTCAACATGCATCTACTTCCCAATAAGGTTTCACACAACCAAGAGGTTCTGATGTTCCATAAGTACCAATTAAATAACAATTACCTTTTGTTCCTAACGTGCCACAAGTTTAATGATAGGGCCTTGGTTCATAAGTTCCCCTTAATCATCAAGTTTTGATTAGTCAATAGTAAGTCCCTAATCAACCTCAATAGGCAAAATACATCACCCCTAGCCATAGCCTTCAATCTCAACAATAATTTTACCTAAACTAGGCCCATATACCAAACCCTAACTAAAATATCATACAATAATATGTGTAATTCCAACAATCACATCCTAATATGTGAATGAATATTCCTAGTCAATTCCCTAACCAAACAAACATTACATAGAAAACCATGCCTCCATTATACGCTAGTCAAATTAATTTGCTTTTGACCTCCCAACCTCCACCTCTGACCAATGTTCCCTCTAGTTTCTTAGCCCAAGAATTGAAATAAATGAAGGATGTGATTGGTTTCATCTAAGCAGGGAAACAACCTAAGAAGTTTAAGTTAGACGAGGTGTGTTCCTACCCCTTCAACATGGATTATCTTTAAATACCATTTCCTCTAGGGTACGAAACACCAAAGTTCAACAAATACAAGGGGAAAGGAGACCCAATGGCCCACTTAACTGAATTCTTTTTTTATTATCAACTAGTGGCCTATAATGACATATAAATCCTACTATTATTTATGAGTTTAATAAGACAATATTTGGAGTGGTTTCTAAAATTGCCTAAGAATTTAGTTTCTAATTTTGATGATCTTTTAGACAAGTTTCTGTAACACTTATCTTATAATCTCAAGCATGAGATTTCTTTGGTAGATTTGAAACAAGCCAAATAGGAGGCCAGTGAAATATTTTCAATTTATTTACAATGATGGAGAGCACTTACAATAAATTCACCCATAGTTTACTAGATAAGTTATTAACCATTGTGTTTACCAAGAATTTGCATAGTGAGATATCTTACCATCTGGAGCTGTAATGTGCACACACTTATAAGTAAATTATTGATAAATGTTTGTTAATCGAAAGAGCCCTTATAAATAAAGGCATCATCAAGCTTACCTCATAAAATTAGAAACAAACTAAAAACCAAGGAAACTAAGGAAACGTCCAAAACCAAAATTAGAACCAAGTCCAAGTGTAAACATTGCAACCATCCTAGGCTAGAGAAAAGTTCAAGTTGTTCAATTGAAATAAGAATGTTATTGGAAATGGAATAACTAAGTCATGATATGTCCAAATAGTGCAAACACCATCTACTTATCCTATGTCACATATGTAAATTACTCCTAACCAACAACCTCTTCAGCAAACATAAGAAGCATAGTAGCCTAGACCAATGCAACAAACATAGTAACCTTTGCCTTTGCAAACCCCTCCTCTAATGATAACTATGCCTACTCACAAGCTCACAACTAACAATATGATTATTTAGTCTATTCCATATCATTATCCTAAATACATTCCTTATCTATATTGGTACTGATAAAATGAATTTTGTGAGTATGATCAAGTTAATAGACATAATTTGTGATGCTATTTGTAAACTAAATATTTGATTGAGAATATGTTGGAAAATGAAGAGATAACACTAGATAATGGAGCTTTTATGTCTAATCAAAACCTAAGAATTTATCAAAACCCCTTTCCATAACATAACATCCAATAACAATAGTAACAAGAGCTAGCACAATAACAACAATAGTATCAACAACCAAGACAAAACCAACAAAATTAGTAGCAGAACCAACATCAACCAAAAGGATGGAACCAAGGCCAAAATGATGCCAATAACCAACAAACTTACCATGAAGTTTCACATGACTATAATAAGGTTGTAAGCCATATTTTGGGATGTCACATTTTCACCATCTCCATCAATCCAATACCAAATAGAAATTAAACAAGACTATTGCTAATCAATTCCAACCAACCAACCCATGTTAGCGATCCTTCGTTGACTTGGGACCACATATAAGCATACCAATAAACAATTATTACTACTTTTGGACTACATACTGATAACTCATTATTGACCTATGACCACACACAAGTGCACCAAAAATTGAGATTTATCATATCTGGTCCCCCACCACCTTCATTTATTATAAAAAATGGTCCTGTATCTAATCTTGATTGTACAATCATAACTTGATGGCTGAATATTATTTTCCTAGGACCATAACCATCTGCCACTTCACCCATCTAACCCACCGTTATGGCTAAGAATAATCCATTTACAATTGTGTAAGAAAAAACATTTGATATTATTGAATAATTGTAGAAGATACCCACACAAATATCCATTTTGGATTTGTTGCATATGTCCACCATCCACAAGAACATATTGATAGAGTTCCTTAGCTAATCCCAAGTTTTCAATGATATATCTCACGATATCTTTCAAGCTTTTGTTAGAAATTTAGCCTCAAGTTGATAATTAACCTTCAACCAAAGTGATATGTCATCCCTTGGCCCTCTACATAATAAACCATTGTACATCGAAGTTGTCATAACGTAGCACAAAGTGAAACATGTCCTCATAAATAATGGATCAGGTTTAAATATTTTGTCTCTAAAGCTCATCAAGCTTCTTGAGTACACCATGACCAATCTCCAACCATAAATGATCACCATCAAGGCCTATGATAATGAAGAGTGGGAATCACAAGGCGCCATCAACTTGCTAGTTATCATTGGGACCTTGACCCATTCTACACTATGTCATGTGTTAGACCTTGATTTGTCATTTGATATGCTTTTGGGAAGACCTTGGATACATGAAATTTGTGCAAGCCCTTCAACATTAAACCAATGTATCAAGTTCTTCTATTTAGGTATGGAGGTTACTATTCATGGAGATTTACAACCATACAAACATTATAAGCATTTAGAGGCTGAGTACCAAAGCTATAAATACTAGTTTAGCTTGAATCTAGTTCTTAAGAAGGACAAGTGGAAGGAAATACTTGTTGATTCACTAAAAACTAATTTCATTAACCCTAATACCCTTGATTCACTTTCCCACATACCACCTCTTGAAATATCTATTCACTATACTATCTTGGTTAATATCCTAAGAAAATATTTGACCTACGATACATTCCATATTACTAATCTTCCAAAAAACCCCAAATCCTTTAGAAGACCAAAAGACAATCCACCTTACATGGAATGGCAAAGAAAGGGCAAAGGCAAACTGAATAGTCCATCCCTTATAATTTTCATACTAACCACTAGCTAAGTATAGGACCCACTTGCAGATGATGAATCTTTGTTGTATAATGACAACCTGGCCAACTGTTACCTAAATGTTAAGTATCTCATTTCAAATAAAATCATGGAGAAGCATGCCTATGAAAGAGGAGGCCTTAGGATAAATCAATAGGGTTTGTTTGAGCCAATTTCTAACACTCAGTACAAAGGAACCTATGGTCTTAGATTTAAATCACCTGGGGGTGACCCCATGTACCTTATTCATGTTCCAACACCAATGACTAGTGATGACGATGCCAAAAATGAAATAGAGTTTGATCATATCCCTTTTGATGACCTATCCAATAACAATTTATTTGATACCAATGCCATTTGAACCCTTGAACAAGTCATTCACCACAATCCACTTCCTATTTATTATCCTCAACTTATAGATTGGGACCAATAAGAATCAACAGTGCATGTTGATGAGTTTCATGATGATGATTCCTTTTGTGATTTTGTAATCCTGAAGGAAAATATTTCATTGGGAGACCACATACAAGGGTTCTCAATCAAGTTAGATCCTACAGCCTATTTTGGAGAATGGGTGAATGCCCTTAGCCATAAATAATTAAATACATTATTGAGGTCCCAAAGTGAATTTTTTTTGAGGTACTTTTGGACTAGGGAAATAGTAAAGAGAAAAATCAGTCTAGCAGTGAAAATATATTTTAGGTGGCATTAGATGAAGGTGTTCAACCTTCTTCAAAAATCACTTAGGAGACCACCAATGATGAACTTGCCTATGGGTCTGAGTTCAATTTTGAAGAATAACAAGCGTTTGATCAAATCATCCAAGATTTACCAATAGTGTTTATCACATGGCCATCCATACCATTGGGATATTTTGATTCCTCATTTCTTGAATAACTTGAAGAGCCATTCCTAACAAAGGACCTTGCCATTGTAGACTAATTAAAAACTTTACTAACCATTCTAGAAGATGGTTCAACTCTTCTTGTGGAGGACACTTCATAAGTTAACATTAGGACTCCAAATGACATGAAATGAATAAAATTAGGTGTGTCCTTCACTAAGGAGGAATGAAACATCTTTACCACCTTATTGAGGGAATTTGTTGATATATTTTCATGGGCCTATTCTAAAATGTTAGGTTTGAACCCCACCTTGGTTGTGCACCACCTTGTGGTACATCCTGATGTGAAACCTGTAAAATAAAAATTGTGCAAGATGTATCCTATTACTGCATTAGTGAAGAAAGAGTTGGAAAAACTTTTGGAAGTATTTTGTATTCACACGATCGACTACTCGTAGTGGATCTCGAATGTTGTACCAATCAACAAGAAGCCAAAAGGAATCAGAATATGCACTGATTTTAGAGACATAAATAAGGCCTACCCAAAGGATGAATTTCCTTTGCTAGGCATTGAAATAATTGTCAATTCCATAGTGGGTTATGAAATTCTTTCATTTATGGATGGATTTCAAGGTACAACCAGATCCAAATTGCATTAGAAGACTAACATAAAAAAAACATTCACCATGCCATGGGAAAAAATTTATTATCAGGTTATGCCATTTGGTCTCAAAAATGATAGGGCTACACACCCAAGATACATGACCATCATATTTCATGATATGATGCATGATATTATTAAAGACTATGTTAACAACATATTGGGAAAATCAAAGACTAGGTCTGACCATCCAACAACACTATGATAGGTATTTGACAGATTAGATGAAGATAAGGTTTGACTCAATCCTAAGAAGTGTGTTTTT
This sequence comes from Torreya grandis, assembly GCA_037957365.1. Taxonomy (NCBI): domain Eukaryota; kingdom Viridiplantae; phylum Streptophyta; class Pinopsida; order Cupressales; family Taxaceae; genus Torreya; species Torreya grandis. Next base: position 2,282,537 of record JARHVA010001535.1, read on the forward strand.
GGATTTACTTTAGGAAAATTGTTTGGATTCATTGTGTCTCATTGAGGTATTAAATTTGATCCAACAAAAGTACAATCCATAACTTAGATGCCACCATTGACCAATTTGAAGTAGCTCTATAGTTTGTAGGGAAATATCTAGTCTATCAGATGCTTCATATCTTAGGTGGATGACAAGTGACATCCTTTTACACATTTGTTGAATAAGGACATTATATTTCATTGGGATGATGAATGCTAAAAATCTTTCCAACAACTGAAGGACTATCTAACAAATCCACCTATTATGTTACCTCCTATGCTAGGAAAACCATTCTTATTGTATCTATCTGTTAGTGACAAAGCCCTGGGGGCACTTCTAGCTCAACATGATAATAATATAAAGGAGCATGTCCTATAATATCTAATACATACACTATTCATGTATGAGCATAATTATACACCCATTGAAAAATCTTGTTTAGTTATAGTCTTCAAGCTCAAAAAATGCAACATTACATGTTAAATAATAAGACCATAGTCATTTATAAAATAGATCCAATTAATTATCTACTATCTAAAACAACTTTACAAGGTCACATGGCCAAATGGATCATGCTTATCAGTGAGTTTGAGATAGAATATGTCAACTAAAAATTCATAAAGGGGCAAGCTCTTGCAGGTCAACTTGTTGAAGCACCCCTTGTAGATACAAAGCTGCTAAATTCCAATTCCCATATGAATCCATTATGACCATCATTGAAACACATCTTAAGGAGAAACATTGGAAGTTGTATTTTGATGGATCACCTCTTGAGTTAGGACTCATACAATCCCACTCAAGGAAGGCATCAAACCTTTTTAGGAAAATACATAGACTTATGAATCTAATTTTTGAACTCATGACATACAAAGAAGTTCAGGAGTTGTTCTTCATCAAATTTTAACTTTCCAATTGGACACTCCACTTGGGTATTTAATGTAGTGCATTTTTGAAATAAAAATGAATAAATAAAGTTATACAAATACATTATAAATCTAAGTAGATCATTTGATTAAGGCAACTACTCTTTTTGGGCCATAGATGAGTTTTTGCAAATGGTGAGTGGATTTGAAATAAAATCTATTATCATTCCAACATATCTTAAAAAGATCCACTTAAGCCAAAGGGGGATATTGAAGCATTGATGGTTCTACCCAAAGATAACTATTTCTATCCCTATGGTCTTTCCTTTAATTACTTACTAGATTATATATTGCTTGGTTAGTTACTTTGTGGATGTATCTGTGTATCCTTACTTGGGCTTATCCTTATATAGAATAATTTTTTATAGATATAGGGTTGCTTAGGTTTTCTATTTATCAACTTAGGTTACATAGACCCCCATTTGGTTGACAATTGCACCTTATCTTATTTAGAATCTCTTACCCAACATTTTATTTCTTTGCACCCCTTTACAACCATTTAATTTACTTGCATATTTAAAATCATAGTTACAATCATTTACCTTTGTTTAGGTTTAGTGAGAGATATATCCTTGTGTCATAGGATTAGGATTTAAAACTCGTTACTCTTAAAATTTGAGTTATAGGTTACCCTCTGATAGATCTACAGATATAATTAGTTTGTACCCACTCACCCAAGTATATGCAAGCTCTAATTGATTGACCTTACTTGAGTCCTAGTTTATTGAGATAAACAGGATAGTTTTAGGTCATCCTAGCCCATGCATATATTATGGTGAACCCAAAATAAATCTTATCCCACCCTTGGTTTGATTATCTTCATGTTTTTATTTATTTCCATTGTTTATATTTAATTTGGCTTCACCATCATAATACAATCTCATTCCACCATTCATGAAAAAATGTGTTTGAGGGATATTTCATAAATAATATTCCTAAACCACTTTGAAAATAAATGGGAAAGTGGTCAAAGAGAACTTCCTTGGGGTAGACATTGATAGGGCAAGCATTAAAAAAATTAGAAATTGAAGTTTTTATAAGAAATCATAACACAATCAAGCCATTTGGTGACATGGTCAAACCTATTGATGAAGTTAGACCACATGAACCATGTGGCTTCCACATAAAATCAACAAAAAAAACTAATGATTTTTAAATAAAACCATGCTTTAATTTATTCTAAACACCAATGCATAGAAAGGGTACCCTATTTTTTTATAATGAAGGGTTTGAGGTTCCCTTACCTAGTCATTAATAAGAAACACATATACAATAATCAAAGACAACATTGGATAAACCATAATGCACCATTAAAAGGACAACTCTTAATCAAAATTCCAAGCCAAAGAGTGTCAAGACGAAGGGAAATACCCCAATATTACAAAAAATCTCAGTATAATACTATACCTAAGGACCAAGTATAGATAACATAAATAAAAAGCAAAAATACTTAATGAGGAAGAGTGTTTTCTTTATCCTCAAGGGAATACCATATCAAAATAATTGTGAGCAAGCTAGTTTGTAAGTGAAAATTTATCAGGAAGCCATCATCATAACTCTACATGTTTGATGTCTTCATTATGCATATAATCATTTATTAACCCTAAATCAAAAAATCCACTATCAATATTTATCACCAAGGCTTGTTTCATAAGGTTTTGACCCCAATAAGTAACAATAGTAGAAAGAGACGAAGAAAGTAAAATGGTAGTGTTGTTGCACACATCTTCATGATAAATAATGGTAAAAGGAAACATGCCAATGGAAATTCATTTTAATGGGTTTTAAGTAAAACCATGTTCGAAGTTATCACACACACCAACACACAGTAAGATTTCCATCTTTATTCTCAAGGGACCACATATCAGAATAATTGTAAATAATCTAGTTGATAAGGGGAAGATTATCAATAAACCATAATTGTAACTCTACATGATCAATGCCCTTATTAGGCACATAAATATTTTATAACCCTAAATCCCAACATCCAATATCAATATTTATCACCTAAGGCATGTTGCATAGAGTTTTGACCCCAAGAAATAAAAATAGTAGACATAGTTGAAGAGTGTAAAATATTAATGTTAACATGCCTCTCCTCATGAGAAGTTATGGTAAAAGGAAACACACTAGGAAAAAACAATTTTAATACAACTTAAATCATGAAACTTGAGATTTTAATTTAGGATTGTAGAAAAGTCACATCAAAGGCACTGAGGCATTGGAATGAAGATCTAAATGCAATTTTTCCCTAAATTTATATCAGGGCACATACATTTCACAAGAAGAAATTTATAGAGTAGAATCCTCCATGAAAGTCTCTCGTTGATCACATATAGACTCAGTTAGAGATACATACTAATTACTAAAATTGTAAAATGTTGACTAGGCTCCAAAATATTGTTGAGAGAAATGGACTAGTCATTGTTTTCCTAAGCCATTATTCCCCTATGAGTTGTGATATATGATCTCCAAGTAAATGAAAGGAATAACCACATATACATTACTCTCTTTATTTTTTCTATGTTTGAAAAACATTTTGAGTATTCATAGAGACTAAAGTTTGGATCTGGTGGATTGATTGAGTTGGAGATGGTACATTTTCAAATGAATTTTAGAATTTTTTTAGTAGTTTAGGGATAGGGAATGTTTCCCCATGCTTTGGGTTTTTATTTACAAGCATAATATTTTTTCCATTGATGGTGGTGCAACTATTTTACTTCCTAAATGTTATTTTAGGTTTTGAAATTGGAGTGTTATCTAGATGAGCTAATAAAGGAAAGTCAAGTAACTTGAGATCTAAAGACTAGAAATGGAAAAATGTATTTCAAAAATTGATGTAAACTTTTAAATGGGAAAAGTGATGTCTACTGACTAAAATGCCAATTGTCATCTTTAGATCTTTGGTGAGATCAATCTCAACATAGGCCATATTATGGGCTAGGTAGATTCAAATTAGTTGAACTCATGATACAAATGATGACCCAAGGTTTTGGAAATTTAACCGAAAATGGCCCATAGTAGAACTGACATGTTGAGTAACTCCACCCCATGCAAACTTTGTGAGTGGCATATTCTAATTAAAAAATGTCATGTGTCTAGAAAGATAACACCATCAATGTATTATGTATGAACCAAAAACTAGAATTGTATGCAATGCTTCTAAATACTATGATTAAACAAATAAATGAAGGAAAAACACATTGGTTATATTCCTGACATTGAAAATATTAATTAGAAAAGGTTCATATGAATACTTAACCCAGGTTATAACAGGTTGCTCATATGAGATATAAGGTCCATTAAAATAAGCTGTCAAACTAATATTTTCATACCATGTATAAATAGAATCTACAACATTGAATGCTAGGAGCACATCAATAGATTGATTTAAATGTTTATATTTCATACCTCAACATAAACTTTTAGAATAATTTTTTGTTCTTACTCTAGCACCATGCTCTCTACCTTCTATAACAATAATTACATTATGTAAGATTTAAGCCATAAATTAAGGCTAAGTAAGATAAAATTAATTCTATTAATGTTAAATGGACCTAAAATTTTTCATATATGTAGTGGGATAGGTAGCTACAAATAAGCCAATAAATATTATAACCATACACATAAAAACCTAATAAAATCAACTTCAATCTTCTCATATTTTACAATTGAATTTATAAAATTGATTTCCCTCTTGTACACAATTTGTTTTCTAGCATAACACATATTTAGGTAGTTAAAGATTCCATTCCAATATAATATTTATATTGAACAAGGTTGAATATTGATTAGCCCTTTCAAAATAAGTGAATTAGGAACATGGAGAAGGGGATTAGGATTGTAAATGTGTAGGTTTTTTCAAGTATTATGTGTTTAGATGAATAAAATTAAGTAATATTCCTTGCACAACTAAATATGTTATAAAAAATTAAAAGCTATAGTTTCCTTTAAAAATAATAATGCATTTAGCCCTCACCATAAGACATATAATTTCATATATAATGATACAAAAAATTACCCATGATTAGGAGCAAGATGTTAATTTCCTTCTAAACTTATATTTGTTTTTGAATTTGTTAGAGTACACTCTTGAACATCGACAAGGTAGGTAACAATAATACTGACTAGCACAACCATAAATAATTATTATTAACATATAAGAGTGGAATGGTCTCGAATCTAAAGATATGGTAGTTAAATTGTCATTTCACCAATATGGTGGCAGATTGTTTTCATTTCACTGATATGATGTTGTTACTGCACAATGATCTCGAATAGAGGATAAAAATTTATGCTTTGTTTGTTGTGATGGCTATTTTAATATTTTGTAGCTGAAATACATATAGGAATAAGAATAAAGATTGATCTTACAAAAAAAACATCATGTAGTGTGGAGCCATCAAATATTTCATAATACTTCAGTGACTTTTGGCTATTAAATCTCAACATTCATGTCAACTTATATTAGTACCAACTAGAACTTATACATATTTTTAAACATGAATGCATTTCTAATATTATAATACTATATAAAGAGTGGAAGCTTTGACATATTAAATGTATTTTTCTATTTAATATAATGTGAAAGAAATTATTGTAAACAATTTTTTCTTTTATGTTTTTGGTAAAACTATTGAGAATAAGGATTTTTTTTTGGTATTATCAATCAACTTCCAATGAATCACAATAAAGATAAAAAAGGAATAAACTAAACTAATTTGTAAGTTGTTTAAATAAGGACAACTTTTTCTAGTTAGTACTTATAAATCATAACCAACTTGGGGAGGAAAGAGCAAGGTGGAGCTATACAATGGGGAGATTAAAAGTCACCCTCCATTGATGCTGCATCATGCTTGCTTCTCTCTATCTTGGTCCCCTTTGCTTCCTTGGTGCGTGAATTGTTGAATGCGTAGTGGTTGTCTAGGGTCTATGGTTATTTTTGCTATTTTATTTATGCTTTTTTGGATTATTTTCATTTTTTTCTTATCTTCATGTACATTGCTTGTTAGTGTTAATTAGGTCCTTGTTTTATGTGCCTCTCTCCCTACCCATTGATCTGTGGATATTTAATGGAGATTGGGAGTAATTGAAATTAATAGTGGTGTTTTATGGAGGAAGGTGATTGAAGTGATCTAAACCATGTGGAGTGTCCCTTTGATGGTAATATTAATGGAAATGGAGGACACATAGTTTTAGTTAAAGAGTGCACTGAATCAAGTGGCCCTAAATTTATTACTGTGAGGGATGGTGAAAATATCAATGATAATATGAAGCTATTCATTGAAGTGTTATTGTAGGAATAATTTGCGAAACATTCACACAAGGTTAAAAATTCATTGTTGGCCCGTGCAACACATTTGTGGATGGAGTAGGAGGATGTAGCGAAGGACAAGATGGTAAATGTCATAGCTATAGTAAAACCTTTTTCCTACTTCCCAATTCATCTATGGAACAAGATTTGATTAGGGAAGAAGCATGATTGAAAAATATTAGGGGTTTGTTTGTTTGAATATAAATGCTCTTCCATCAATAAGTTTATTTGATAATTGGATAAATTCGGTATGGGGTAAGAAAATGGTTGTCTATGTTAGTTTCTATAGAATGTTCCAAAAAGGAGTTTTTTTAATTCTTTTTAAAAACTCCAACATGCAGAGAAGAGTCATTAACAAATTCATATGGAATGTTTGTCAGTCTCTATTTAAAATGGTTCCCTGGAACCCTGATTCAGAATGTCAATATTTGATTTTCAAGACATGCCCTAGATGGGTGGACATTGAAAATGTCCCTCTCCAATTGTGGAATTTTATCCCCTAGGCCTTTAGACCCTTAGGAGAGGTTCTTAGGTTTGAAGATACCAAAAGGTCTCTAGTCCACATGAACACACATGTTCTAATTTCTTTGGACCCTCTAGAAACTTTTCCAAAATCCCTTGTTTTTGAAATTAATGGGGGCTCTTGTATATGCTCTATTAAAGGATTGGGAGGCCTCAATGCGTGTTTTTTTTGTTAAAAAGATGGTCATATGAGGAAAATTTTCTCTTTGATATCCTCTAATAAAAACATAGATAAAAAAGTTCAAAAAGGACCTAAACTCAATATTAAAGATGTTATGTTTAAGCCCATCCCACCTCGAATGGAGGACCTAAAAAACATTGTTAATCTCATCTTCAATTCTAAATTTGAGGAAGGTAGAACACCCCTGGTAAGGACCCTAAAATAAAAGGCAGATCAAGGTTATCTGAATATAAATTAGCTTCTCATGATAATGGTGTTGGGGAATCTCCCCATTATAAATCCCCCCTAAAGTTACTACTTTATATTTTGATGAGGAGAAGGGTAATTAGACTGAGTCGATGGAACAAATCATGCTACCTTCTGTAGTGGTAAACTCAAGGCAACAAATTGATGAGGATATGGCTAACATTATTCCTTTATCCAAAGAGAGATTCTTTGAGGTTTCTAATGGTCCTCAGGTTATTCAAGGAAAAACTTTTGATTTGGTACCTGACAACAAGATTGAGCTCCCTCCTAAAAATGTATTTGAGAAGATTGAGGCTCTAATGGACTATACCCCAATAGGGGTGCTCTGACTATGTCTACTATTGTTGATATTTTGAATGAGAGTCTTGGTAGTCCAAATACTAGTGAAAATTAGACCTCTAAAGGCTTTGGAAAAAGAGTTAAAACTATTTCTATAGAGAATTCATCCCTTGAACCACCCCTACTAAAGATGGAAGATTATCTAAAAATGGGGGTACGAGAGGAGTTGATAGTAATAACAAGAAGAGGAGTAAGGAGAATAAAGTTCCTGAGTGCTTCTCAAGATTGTATCAAAATAAGGGTGGAAGTAAGTCCCCTAATTTGACTAAGTAACCCAAAGTTTGGTCATGTAGACTATCATTTGGAATGTAAAGGGAATTAAACCCCTAGATAGAAAAACTATAGTCAGATAGTTTAGGTACTCTAGAGCCAAGATAGATTTCTTCCTTCTCTAAGAGGTTAAAGCAACTGGTTCCATTCTTTCCTCCATTTTAGGTTTTTTTTGCTTAACTCTATTCACTATTCAACTAACCACTATAGAGGTAAACATGGTGTTTCTATTCTGATGAACCCATGTTGGGGAGCATATATTATGGAACATGGTGTCTATCTCTGCAATCAGTTGGTCTAGGTAAATTTTAACAAGTAGAGAAAAGTTTTTTGGATATGTAATATATATGAACCTAATGGTTAGAGGGAAATAACATTACTCAAGAATTGGCTTGCATCCAATTTGAAGGTCATTCCTTGGGTCTTTGATGGAGATTTTAATATGATATAGGAATGAGAGGATAAAATGGGTGGAGACATTCATTATGGAAAGGAAATGAACTATTTTTATAGTCTAAACTTAAAAGAATGAATAAATTGGCTGACCATCTGAATAAAGGCAAAGTGAAAAGTAAAGGTATCTAGTTTACTTGGTGTAACAACTAGGCTAACTCTAGAAGGCTATATTCTAGACTTGATAGATTTTACCTATGCAAGGATGCCTTTGATACCTATTTAGAAGGAGATGGTAATGTGTTTAAGGTAATTGTGTTCACTATATCAGACCATCATCCCATTGAACTCAAATTTACACTTAATAATGATGAAAAATATGATAAGGCTACCATGAAAGGACTGTATAAACTCAATGTGTCTCATTTTGAAGAGAGTGATTGTTTGGATGGCATTCATTTAGTATGGAATGTAAAAGCATTTAATTGTGATTTAGAATCTATTTTTTTTCTAAAACAAATCCATGGACCTATCTAAAAAAATTGCAAGATCTTATGGACAGATAAAAGCTAAGAGGAAGAGATCTTTCAGAATTGGCCAAGAAAAACATATTAGGGTGGAATCTAACTTGCAATGTGACCCAAATAACCCTTCCTTTCTAGATTCACTCTCTTGTGTTAAGCATAAGTTAAGGAAACATTAGATATACAATGCCAGAGGCACCTAGATCCACTCCATGATTAATTGGGTTAAGTTTGATGACAAGGGTACTGAATTATTCTTTCTTTTTCTAAGAAATAAGCACCAAAGATAAAAGATTTAAAAAATTAAGGAGGATGAAAAAGTTCTAGTGGATTAGGAATTGATAAAAAATCTTTCTTTGATTTTTACTCAACCGTATTCTTAATTGAAGGATCAAATGAATAGATTAAACAAAGCAGGGTGTTGTGTGAAAAGATTATTCCAAGGAAGGTTTCCCCCATTCAAGCAACTTTTATGAATAGTGAGATCTCTTTGGATAGAGTCATATGTGCGATAGACTCTCTAAGAGGTGATAAGACTCTTGGTATTGATGGATTCTTAGTAGAATTTTATAAAGCTAATAAGGACTAGATTGCATCTAAGTGCTTGGAAGTATATAAAGAAGCAATTTATATGGGCACTTTGGGATCAAAGATCAACCAAGGGGTTATTAAACTCATTTTAAAGGAGGGTGACCTCTCCTTACTAAAAAAATAGAAACTAATTACTCTTATTAATGTTTCATATAAAATTTTGGAAAATATGTTGGCAAAAAGACTCTCCCCTTTGTTACCCATGATTCTTTTAGAGACTCAGATAGGATTTGTGGAAGGTAGATATATACTTGATAACCTCATTGTAATTTGGGAGGGTATGTAATGGGTTAGATATTATCAATAGGATATTGAGATGATCCTTCTTGACTTTGAAAAATCATATGATCGAATTGAATGGCATTTTATTGAAAGAATGTTTAGAGCTTTAGGTTGTCAAGAGAGGTTCTATAGAATGATCATAGTTCTATTCAAATATGCCTTTGCTATTATTGAGGTTAATGGAGAAATCATTGAATCTCTCCTCCTGCAAAGATATATTAGAAAAGGATTCCCCTTTCTCCATTTTTATTTATCATGGCGGCTGATGAAATACATTACTTTATTAGGATGGGCAAGATTTTCCCCTTGTGAGAGGTATCTAGCTTCCAAATAAGTAAAAAATGATTGGTGTGATCTTTGTTAATGACTCAACACTATTCCTGATCCAGGTGAATTCTAGACTAAATATATATTGCCTTGCCTTAGGATTTAAAATTTCCTTCCACAAGTCATGTATGATAGGATGGAGTGAGTTCTAGCCAAACTAGCTCTTTGAGTTTGGGTGGGACTGGAAGGTCCCTAACTAGTTGATTAGATACTTGGGCATTCCCTTATCTCTCATTTCCTATCTCAAACATATGTGGGAATAGGTGTACACTAAAATAAACAAGAAACTTAAAAAGTGGCATGGTCATCTTCTTTCACTTCTAGGTATAATTCAAGTTTGCCAGAAAATCCTTTCTTTTTATAGTATATACCATGCTTCTTGATGGCTTTTTAACAAAACTTAGATCAACTAACTACACCAAATTATTAGAGACTTCATGTGGTCAGATGGCAAGGGGAATAGGAAAAGACATATTATTGCTTGGAAGTTTTGTTTTAAACCTATGGATATTGGAGGTCTTGGTCTAAAAGACCTACAAATCCAAGGCATTACCTTAGCAATCAAATGGATCATTAAGGCTTTCAAAGGGGATGAGCCTTGGAAGGTGGTGGTTAGAAATAATATTTAGAGAGGTTTCCCTAAGGGTAAAATAGGTTGGAAAGGCCTTCATATTACATATATTCTCCTTGGTCCTTATTTTATTAAAGTTGTCGGTTCACCTATTTTTGCCTTCATTTGGAAGGCTTGTGACTATGTGAAACACCTTGTCACTACCAAACATGTGTTTAGATGGATGGGATCATGTTGCCAAGGTTACAAATCCATTTGGTGGAATCTCTCCCTCAACAAACGATTATTTTCCCTTACCAGAGGGTCTTTTGTCTTGGAATGGTACAAAAAAGCTCTGAGGGATTTTAAGGATCTATTTGCTACTGAGGGTTGGGCTTCTTGGAACCTTATTAAACTCATATATCATATTCCTATGACCCAACATAGGATTTATTCTATGCTGATTAAAGTACTCAGCGGAAATAATTTAGTGAACCATCTAGTTAGTGATAGTGAATTCTGGGAAAGTATCGAGTGGATCAAAGGGCCTCCTCTCCATGAGTTCTCTACAAGAATGTTGTATCTCAAATTTTCCTTTGCTCATCCTTCCTATCCAACTCTTAACCATGTGTGGAGTGTTTGTACCCTTACTACAATTGGGCCTTTAGATTTAAAGTTATTTGGGCATCCTACTTAGAACCTAAAAAATCATTTTTTAGGGTTGTTGTTGTTCAATAATTTAGTTGTAGGAGAGGTCCTTGCCAAATGTGGACACTACCCCTCCGGCTGTCTTATGTGTAGTGATCAGGAGTTTATTGAACATCTTTTTTTTACTTGTCAATTTGTTGCTAAGGTTTGGAAGTACTATTTTCATAGTTGGTATTTGGTTTTTTATTGTTAAATTTTTTGGTTTAATGTTGACTTTGGATATGTTTCTACTAAAAAGAAAATTCACCATTTTTTTCATAAAATTTGGCTAGTTTTTTTTACTAAGATTTTATGTTTTGTATGGAAGCAAATAAACCTGCATATTTTTTAATCTAGAGCTAGGGTGCTTACTGAGTTCACCGTTGAAGTAATTATCAAGATTGGTATTGTGCAGGTTTACATTCACTTGAAGATCCCATAGAGCCAACTAGAGTGTTTTTCAAAGATTGGAATGTTGAAGGTGACTACAAATTATCTTGTAGATACTGGTGGCTTCCCTAGACTCAGTGACCACCCTGACTGGAGAATCTCTTATCCCATTGTCGCTAAGGTGACTATTTCAGTGTATGATTGGATGTATATAAAGGATTCTTATTTTGAGCAACCAAAGGACCCCATCAAGGCCTTGTTGTATTCTTCTGACTTAGATAAGAATGGTACCTAGTGTTAGATTGAAGCATCCAAGGACTGTATGGTATTTAGCATAAGTTGCAATCCATCCATCCTCAAGCTTAACATTGATGATAGTTTGTTGATTTTAGAATCAATGGACCTTGATAATGTAGATTTGATGGCGATTAACAATATTTCTTAGAATCCGCCGATGGAAAGTCTTGGGCCATCCCAACTGCAGCGTGATGTTAAAAAATAGACTTAAAGGAAATTTTATAAGAATGTTAGTGAACTGATTGGCAAATTGGAAAGAATGGTTGAATCTGGAGGTCTATAGGAGGTGGATGAGGTCTTAAAGTTTGTCAAAGAAAATAGGTGTCATCCTTTTATGGATAAAGTCAATAGAAATTATCCACTTGAGTATGTGTTGGAAGATGCTGAATTAAAGGTTCCTGTGGATACTTGGCAGTTGGACTCTATTTCTAACACTGTGACTAGCAATGTTGATATCAGGAAGACTTTGGATGAATGAAATACCAAGATAGTGATACTGGTCTAATTGTTTTGTTTTTTCTTTCTATTACTGCCTCTTGTGTGAGGCTTTTTATATTGGTATATCAGATACTTTGATAATATTTTAGAAAACTTATATTTCCCTATCTATATAGTAGAATTAATATTGTTCACCTTCGAGTGATTTAGTTTTGTTGACGATAACTATAACTATAACTATAACTATAACTATATATATATATATATATATATATATATATATATATATGTATATATATATATATATATGTATATATATATATATATATATACACACACACACACACACATATACACATATATACACACACACACACATATATATTACAAATAAGATTAATAAATGTCTATAATATATTTTGAAATATGTGAAAGAATAAAACTTGAAATATTTAAACCAATCATATTAAAGATAAATAAGATTTTCATATTTATTTTAAGAAATCATATAAATTTTTATTGAAAATATTAATAAATTTATTGAAAGTTAGAAATAGTAAACAAATATAGACATCGTTCCTATATATTGGGTCTATGTTGAACTGCGATATCATTTGTTTGGAATTGTGTGTGTATATATTCAAAAGGGACGTTAGAGTGAAAAGAACGCCAAGAAAAATTGTGGTGAAGAATCCTTTCACATTCTGACCATCGCCATCTTCATTGAAAAATTGGGAGTGAAGCGGAAACTTTAAGTTTACGTAGGAGGGAAGGCAAGAAAGAAGCTTCACAAGCGACAGTTTTACACGGTTTCAAACCATTAAGAAAGCTCCTCTTCAATTTGAATGTCATTTTCTCTTTCTATTTTCCACAGACAAAGTTGGTGTGTCTTTCATGGCGTCTACTCAACGAAAAGACTTTGACCCGCAAAGTCTGTGTTTTAAGATTTTTTAAAGTATCTGTTCAATTAAATACATAGAAATATAAGAGGGAGGGCCAGGAAAAGACTTTGACTCCGATGAAGAGGGAGGGCCACTCTGTGTCTCCGTCTCTTCACGTATCTCACCCGCTTAACACGGTCACAAGGTAAGATAAGAGAATAAGGAAAACTAAATAAAATTCAATATTTTCAAGTTTAAACACACACGGCATTGACAACATAAAATACAATATTTTCGGAGTCAGACTTACACTAACACCAACATTCACATTGAAATAGAGGAGAGATCAACATAAGAAGAAACAATTAGAAAACTTAAAATCTATAATTTTTTATTTGAACTAATAATTAATAAATATACAAATATTTTAAAATAATATAATTTTAAAATTAATAATGTTTTTATATAAAGTGATTATTTATACAATAATAATTCATTATTAGAAGGTTTAAGATATTATATATAATCAAAAATAATAATATATGAAAGTTGTATTATAAGGCAATTAGTTGGTATTCACGGTTCAAACTTCATGTCAGAGAAAAATACTGGGCTCAAAACACAAGTAAGAACAAAAATAAAGTCGGACTAAACATGACACCTAAAAATAAACATTAATATTAAGCATAAGCAGTGGCACCTGAGGGAGGGGGTAAAGGATCATCTTTGGGAGGTAGACGCCCAAGCAGAGGGATCTGTGGAAGGAGGATTCGGGGCCACCTAATCGTCTAAGGGAATCATAGTCATATCAATAGGCCAACAATCAATAGGTTGCATCTGAGTACCAATGCCTATAGGAGAGACTATATAAGAGGGAGTTGCATCAGATTTCCTATGCAATGGTGACGAGCCCAACCCTCCTAGATGAAAGTGAGGGGAAAAGTGGCCATGGATTTGTGAATGACTTATGCACCTTCTGAAAGTTGGCAATGGTGGTCTCTGAGGCAGCGCATCTAGTGGCACATGACTAATAGTGCAAGGGGCACTCCCCTAGTGGTCCAACAACTCTTGAAGGTGGTGACCTCCATCACAACCTTGTATGTTTTGGCTTGCACATACATATGAGCCAAACATATAACATAGACCTTATCATTAAGTGTGAAATCACAATATCCAACATCATTGTTGAAAATAATATTATTTTTGGCCTTCCATAATTGGAAAAGAATGATAGCTCTAAAAACTTCCACAAAAAATCAATTAAACTCGGCCAGTTTGCTGAGTCCCCCAAAAGAGCAAGCTATTAAGAAAAGGGCTCATGGTGATAATGCTGGTATAGGCTATGGATCTATTTCCAAGCAAATAGGGCATGTGCACAAAACTAGAATAAGTGTTTGAAAGACTCAAGCCAGTGGCATGTAAGACACTTGAGTCGCATGATACTCATGTGAGAGAGCCACTCTCTGAGCAAGAGGCCTTGGTAAACAGTCATAGGCCACTTTAGAGGGAGACCAACAAGAGGAATAATAAACATGGGTAGCTGCTAGAATTTTGGTGTAAATTTGGAACTTTCTTGCTAAGGATAATGATTTCTCAATCCAATACTCAACATTTTTCTCCAATAATTTGATGACATATTACCACAACTTAGCTAGATAACTATCAAAGGCAAAAGGGATGCCAAGAAATTTGAAATATTTTCCACACGCAATCCATTTCCAATTATAATATAGAAGCCATTCAGGCATAGGCATTATACTTTGTCTGAATCATTGTGTCTTACTTCAATACAAACTAGACCATGAGGCCAAACAAAAGATATCAATACATTTCATAGCTTCCAAAAAGGTATGGTCTTATTCCTCAAGCATGAGGAAACTATCATCCATAAAGTTACCATTAATGAACTATGAGAAGTAGTCAGGAAAAGAAAGACCATGAACCAATCCCTGCTCAGCTCTAGAAGCAACAAGATATCCAAAATCCTTTGTAAAAAGAACATATAATGCCAGAGATAGAGCACAACCCTACCTAATATAGCGTTAGTAGTTAATGTTATCAAAATTGAAGCCATTAATGGTGAGGTAAGTTGAGGTATCTAATAACAAATTTTAGACTGCTAAAATGAAGAACTAGCCAAAACCTAGAGCCTTTAGTATGGCTAGAATAAAAGGCCACTCAATTGTATCACATGATTTTTCAAAGTCAAGTTTGAGAAAAATAGTTATTTGATGAGAAAATATGGCCCATTCTATGCCTTCCTAGATGGAAATAAGGTTGTCTAAAATATATCTTCCTCTAATGAAACTGGTTTTCTTAGGTCAGATAATGGAAGAATAAGACAGAGTCGATTGGCAAGAGCTTTGGCAAGGAATTTGAATGAGACATTCAACAAGGTAATGGGCCCCTAGCTAGTAAAAAGCTTCAAATTACCTCATTTGGGTATGAATTTAATGTTACCTTGATTAATTAAGTCTCCCCAAGAATAGTTTTCCAAGGCTTATTTGTAAACCTAAAGTAGGTCAGGGCCAAGAAACTCCTATGTGGCTTTATACAATTTACATGGAAAGCCATCAAGGCATGGATATTTATCATTAATCATACATTGGAGAGTCTTTGTGAATTATTGGAGGGTTAGGGTAAAGTCACAAATTCATTGGTCAACCATTTTGACCTTGCAAGGAGCCACATTGATGCATTCATTAAAGGTCTAATATTTTTCAGTTGCAATCTCCTAGACTTGGAGCATCGATTTGTAGTGATCCATGAAGGCCAAAGAGATGTTGGGGAGGGAATTAAGCTTGGTTTGGAAGTATTGATGACTTTGATTTGATGATGTATGTATTTAGTTTTGATGGCTTTGAATAAGTCCTTGGAAGCCTTATCACCAACCTTGAGCTAGTGAAATTTGGTGTATAATTTCACCCCTCTAGAAGCATGGGTTTTTTCCATCTTAATGTGGTGTTTGAGTGAGGCAATAAGATTTTAAAAATTAGTTTTAAAAGGATTACGATCAAAGAAGGAAGAGAACATTCAAAACTCTTTGAGCATAACATCCTCATTGTGTTCCATGATATGTGAAACTTATTTCCCATAGTGGTAAAGGAAGGTGGTGGTGCAAAAAATGGCCTCATTCCACCACTATATCTAGCCAACAACATAAGGATGGTGAGGGGACAAGTTTCATATTTGGGAAAGCAGACAAATGGTGCCAATGTGGCTTAGAAGATAAGTATCGAGGATGAACTGATTAGATGGCACCTTGTATTTCCCTATGACACATTACACTCTACATGAGATAGGGGAATGATCAAAGAGAACCAAGTCATAATGGATGGTGATAGGCTAGCTATTAATGTTAGAGAAAGTGATAATATTTTACTTTGTCAACATTTAATAGTCAAGCCTTTTTAACATGCAGTGGTCTCCATCATGATAGTCAGACCACGTTAACCAAGACATATTTTTAATTAAGTGTCATTAGAGGAGAGGGTCAAAAATACCCCATTTATTCTTGAAATAATACCATGCTTAGCTTTCTTCAATGTACCACTACACATGCAAGGCACCAAATTTATCCTTGGAACTCTCAACCATATTAAAATCCCCACAAATAAACCATGTGGTAGGGGGTGATTATTATCCAAGGAGTGCCAAAGCATGGATATGTTAGGACCATAACTAGACGCATAAATGTTGAAAATGCCAAAAGAATGGCCACCAATGTCTAAAATAAGACATACAACTCCATGTGATAAGTCCTGCCCCATGGCAATAATACATGGAGAAAACCTAGGTGACACTAATATGCCAGTGCCACCACATCCATATTCATGTAGAGTGGGAAAGTAGGTGGTGTCATGCCAAATACAACTTAGAAAATCCTTTAGAAAAAGACTTACAACTTTAACCTCTTGCAGATAAACAAAATCTAGAGAGCCGATTTGTTGACATGCCATGCACACAGAGTATTTTATAGAGGACTCTATAAGACCTCTAAAATTTCATGATAAATAATTCATTAAAAGACATCATCCATGTGGAATTCCCCCTGTCCATCCTTAAAATATTCTAGCATAACAAAACTATTGCATTGGTTTAGGCTAGAAAAATCTCTTGACATAATGGAGTGGCATTTAACCCGATGGTCATCTTAGGGAGAGTCACCACCACCATGGGGTGGGCTACATGACCACCTTGAGAATGAACCATTGATTGAGGATATCTTAGTGGCAAGGACCAAGGAATCTTGGGAACTATTTGAAACTATACTTTGTTAGGCTTGGGGGACCAAAAAAATGGGGGAGGTAGATTAGGTATCTCCTGAGAAGGATTGAATCTTGGAGAGGAGGAGGTTTTTAGATATGACTGAGGCTTATTAGACTAGACTATGGTCTAACTATCCTTGTTGTCTTCCACCTTAGGCTTCATAAGTTGCATAGGGGCTAAGGAAGGATTCAAATGTTCCATAATGGGGAATCTTTGATAAGATGGTCACACACCTAAAAGTGAAAGCAAGTGTTGTGTGAGTTGAATTACACAAATTTATATGACCAACAAGCATCACCTACCTGAATATTAATAAACTCCTTTAGGTATTTGGAAAGGTCCACCTACACACAAACCCATTTGTTGGGGAAGGGATAAAACCACTTTGGATAGTCATGGAAAATAATGTGTATAATGGGAATGAGAATTTGGTCCATCAAGGCCCATAGGTGCACCAAAAATATAGGAAGTTTAACCCATATAGGGACATGAAGGGAGGATTAGTATATGAATTTGAATTCACATGTCCATTTGGATAAAATCATGAGCATGGTTCAAAGAAACTTGCAACATGATTTGGCAAGGAGGGCTTGGGATTCAGACGATTCTTTAAAGGTAAGCAGGAAAAATCTTTTAGTAAGGTTTTTAATGCCAACCATATGAATGCCCATTGGCTCCCATTGGTGTCAAAACCAATTCTAGAAAGACTCTTTTGAGGGGATGCAACCAACAAAGTAATCAATTTGGGAAAAAAATTCATACCATTTGCATGCTTGTTCAATATCATCACCAGCAAGACATACCTCTAGCTAATAAAGAAGGGCACAAGGAGTACCTCATCAAAGACTTTTGGGACAAACTTCTAAGCTCTCTTGGGTGCCATTTATCTTGTCTCAAATGACAATGGTTATAGTTGAGAGTGGGTAAGCCATTATATAAGACTGACCTACCCATAGGGTGGAGTGATAAGCACAATAAATGTGCAATAGCCCTATAAAGTCCCAAAGATGTGGTATGCAATGAGGACAAGAAAGCACATAAGGGAAGACAAGTTGACCATGGGAAACCCTAATAGAGCTATTTATTCAAACAATAATAGTTTGGTTTGTAGATTGTAATTTTTGATATAGATGTTGATAGTTTTGATAAAACATTTTTTACATCTATAAAGAAAAAACATTCCATTTTATAAGCATTCATTTGAGTTAACCTTATTAAATCTTCATGTTTATTAACAATCTAATCAAGGGTGGAAATTGACAAGTTGAAACTTTTTATTTATTTATTTTGGACTATATATGATTGGTAGGGGATTGTAATTCATTACATGTTTAAAAATTAGCAGACCATAGATTTTTCAAGTATATGTTAAATTAACTATATATAAATATAATGAATGTTGATATTTACGAGAAGACAAACACTCCTAATATGAAAATTTGTATATTTTTTTTTGTAATTAAGAGGTCCTTAAAAGAGGTAGTTGTCAACAAATTTTTAATTGACATGCAAGGTTAAGTTTAAATTTTAGGTCTGACTCTAATGAGGGAGTGGTAGTCAATGGTCAAAATGACATTCTATTATACATAAGATTAACGATAACAACCTATTTACACTATTTTGATTTATCTATTAGAAATTATTATTTGTGGACTTTTAAGTAGAAGTTTTGAAAACAAAATTGTTGCAATAATGTTCTCCTAACAACAAGTGATTATAGTAAGCTTGAGGTATGTGTATAGAATGAGTCAAGAAGAATCACACACATCCTTTTTAAGTGAAAAAGTGCACATGCACGTGAATACACACATAATGATCCTCATTTACAAAAGAAGATTCAATATAAAAATTTCTTATTTTGTAGACGAGGGCCATGATTTTTGTTATGGATTATGTTTTTTGTTTTAAAATAATTTAGGATAGATTTGTATATATAGGGATCTCTAGGAAACTTCACAATTAGGTCAACTCTAAATAATTATGATAAACAAAAATCAAGGCATGGGAAATCAGGCCAAGGTAGAATGGACAAAGAGTATTAGATAATTTTGTTGTTGTTGTTGTTGTTGTTGTGATATATACACTCTCAAATAATTAAATATAATATTATTTAATGATTTTATATCTATTTGTATTAGGATAGATGTGGATATTAACTAAATTGTTTGATGTTAACAATGGATTGTTTTTCTAATTTTTTGATAAGTCATCTAAACAATATTATATATTTTATAAAATATTTTATAATAAGTTAGTTATTAATTATGAAAAAAACTTATTATACATTTAATTTTTAATTGTTAAATTTTTGAAAAAAAATCATCCAACATAATTGTATTCTTTATATGTCTAACTACTATTGTCTATTTTACAAATTAAAAAATTAGTAAATTATGTTTTTACATAATAAAATAATTATCTATATTTTTACAATAATATAAATACAAATGTTTTTGAATCATGATGCACGTTGTGTCATAAAAATGTGCATCTTGACTCATGATGCACATTGTGTCATAAAAATGTTTTTCCAAAATAATTCATTGAAAATTAAAACTAAAACTACATTATTAGTTAGCATCAAACAAATTGGCACAATTTATATCACCAAAAATACTGCTAGAGATATTTTTTTAATTTTTTAATTATTTTTCAGCGATATTTTGATGTAAAAGGTGACACAAATTTGGGTTAATCTACTAATGTCCATTATGCTATAGGAATTCTCAAACAAATCTAATGAAAAAGTAACCCTTTGTCTAGAAGTTTGAGCCCATTCCATACCTTTATAAATTACAATTATATATATGTATATATGTATGTATAAGTTTGTTATGTAACTTTTTACTGCTAAATTTGGATTAGGAAATAACTATAATATAATAGATGCAAACATTTATGACTGAGTAAATTAGGATGCATAAAATACACAATAATTAGACATTCACTTATTTACAAACTTATTATTTTAAGACATGCAATAAGGGAAATGACGTAGCTAGATCCATATCTCAAGATTGAGACAATGATTGTGACTGATTGTATGACTATGTAGGGTCAATATTGAATCAGGGACATGGCTCCACTTTATCCTTAGATAAGGTTGCATGATCTAGAATGTGCCTCCCTATGATGAAATCTCTTGGGAGTGGCTTCATCTAGTTAGGGTTTTGCTCTTTCTGACAAATATATCAGATGTGCCTATGCCTATTTATCCTATATCTATTCTGATGCTTGTGAACTATTGTGAAAGTTATTGTGTATCTTATTTTTCACTAAAATCTTAGCTCAATGACACAAGGATATGAATGCACTCAAAGGGTGAAAGGGGTTAGGTGGATAAAGTTGTGATAGACCCCAACACTCCACTATGTTGAGTGCTACCTACATACAATACTCTGAATAGGGACCAAACCTCATGTAGTTATCCCATGCTAAGGTGGTGTGAGAAATAATAGTGAGATTTTAAATGCTAGTGCAATCCTAGTATGATTAATTGATTTGGACAATGACTTATGGTCTTAGAATAATAAGGGGACCTAGCTCAGTGTGCTTTGGGTTATAATAACTAGGAATTGAGATGAATAGGTGCTTTGCTTTCAATGTGTAGTAGATATTTTGATGCTTTTCAATCATATGAGCCTTTAGTGAGCAAATGGTTAAAAAATATGGCTTTATAGTCATCATTTTGGAACTCCTTCAAATGGAACTTACGAAATGTACAAAATAACCCTTTAGGTTGCATTCAAATTTAAGCAACTATCTATTAATTGGGAGGAGGATGAAAGTAAACTTTTTAAATGCAACATCCAATTTAGCTATACCTATGATTTAGATAAACTCTCTCCTTATTTGCATATGAACATTTAGTAATCATTATTTGCCTAGAGGTATACGACATCTACATATAAGTGAAGGAATGGTGATCTAAAACTATGGAATTGAGCATCGTTTAAGTGTTCAAAAGGAATGGTCACAAATTTATTATTTTAGCATTACATGTTAATTTATGTGTCTACATTTTCCACCATTTTATTCTAGTAATGTATTAGATCAAAAATACTAGAGTAAAAGGAAAAGTGCATACTTGAATTTACCCATGAATAATAGTCTCGAATGTAGATCCCACTTTGAACTGTGCTCCATGCAAACTTACAATGGAGCATGTATGAATAATTACTTACTTAAGACTAAAATATGAAATCAAATACAATACTTATAGATCAAATAACAAGGAACAAATACATATTTTCATGTAAAAATATGATTGTGTTTTTCTTGTGTAAAACTAGTGACTAGAGAGGGTAGAACCCTTGGACATTTCTTTTTCTTTGAAGTAATTAGACCGTACTATTAATGACCCAATCCTCATCAAAAGGATAATGTGTTTAAAAAATAAATATGTCCTTGACTTCCTCATTACACCCTCAAGGTAGTGAATCATAGTTTAGAATCCTTGTATAAATGCTAATAGAACATTATGGTCCAAAAATTGGTGCAAAAAATTAAATTAACCACTGTAGACAAAATAAAAATCTTTCTTGTGCAAAAATAGTGAAATAATATCATGAATTGAATTTAGTGTATACAACATACATAATGGCATGCATTGGCATTCCTTTTGGAGGAAACTAGTGCAAACTAAGTAAGGGGGTGACCATGTGCCACACACAGGCCCCCAATCTAATATATTGGCATATTGATTCTAAAAATTGAGTAATAAAAAATGAATTTTCTAAGAAAACCTATGCAAAAATTTGGAACACATGTCACACATGGTGTCCCCACTTTAGAACAAACCTATGTATTTTTTTGCAAAGTATTTCGGATTGACTATTAAAAACTATTTTGTAAATTAAACTTTATTAAAAAAATTCTATAAATCACTGTTTCTAACTCATGGGACAAAAGTGCAGTATTTTAGACAAACAAGGCCTAAGTGATTATCATTTTGGTGTGTTATTATCTAAATACTATTTCTGATGCAAACATGAGTGTCAATTATGGCCAACTGAGAAAAAATTAAATTTTTTATCTATGCAATGTGCTATGACAACTTAGTTCTAAGACAAGACACTATGTATATGCCCTCTTTTGAGGTGAGTTGTGAAGCTTCCCAAATAACTTAATTCAAAATAAAAAGGCATGCGAATGATGTTATAAAAGGATCTAATTATAGTTAGTAATGATATCATTGTATATCATGGCATCATTATTGATAAACTGATCAATATAGTAATGTAATCTATAATTAGAACCAAACACAAATAGTTCTATGTCTAGATAGATGTTAGAAATTAGGCATGTAGATAAGTGATAATGTACTAAATAATTATGAAAGTATTTAGAGCTACTTTGGGAGGATGCATGATATTTATCATGGAATTGACATGATGAGGGGTTATATTATATCCATCATGGCATCAATAACTGAGTAACAACATAGAAAATAATAGTCAGTTCCATGACACACACACATAAAAAGCACATTAAAAATACATAATAGGCCAAGGGGCCACATATAATGGTCATGTTCAAATGTCACTCACACACATAGAAGTAAACAATGAGGCCTAGAGCCACAAACAAGGACATGTTTAAATTCCCATAATCTAGAGAAAGGAATATACAAACAAATCATGAATGAAAGGAGCAAGCATGATAAATATGCATGAAAATGTATAGTTTATCTACATAAGTGATTTGAAACATCATTATATTTAGTAATTTGGGTATCCAGTAATAGATTAGTGTGAAAGGAAGTGAGTAAGGAATCACATAATGTAATGTACTACAGTAGGAATAAAAGGTATAGTCATAAAGTGATAGAACTCATGTAAGATGCCTCCAGTGAACTTGCTGAGATAAAGATGAGATGTAATAGGCATATGACTATTTTTAAATCTAAGAAAGTAGAAGTTATGTTTACTAGGATGAGTCCACTATAGCCTGAGAAATCAAAGTAGTTTTGGTTGTGAAAAATTTATGGACCTAAAACAATATCATCATCGGTAACTACATCTGACAATGACAATGTGTATGTTTTAAAACTAACTCAAGTACACTTGTGAATCATGTTTTATATATAACTAGATGTAGATAAACACTGGATATACTAAAGTATAAATCAATTGGTGTAAATAAACTGCTCATGTCATGCATAGGTCCTAACTCTTTTTTTTTGTTTTTGTATTTTTGAAATATATAAACTCGAGAATAGGGCATACAAACCATTGAGTCTCACTAGGTCCTCAAAATCAATAGGTACGACTATATCAAACATAGGAAGGATAATCTCACATGAATGGAAAGTTTCATTCCACTATGAATTATCTAATCTCAACTTAGAATTTGAAAATTGATTAATATATGTAGCATGAGTACCACTATGATAATAATACCGTGTAGCATATTGTGTATGTCATTTAGTCTTGTGCACTTTAGTTTATTAGGAACTGATCATGTAGTGTAATAGCTATGTGTTAGTGTTGTATTTGAAACACCCTTAACATTATATAAAACTAATCTAGGATGTGATGGAGGAGAGAGTGGCTCTCTAGAATCTATGATAAATTGATGCTTGAGTGGCTTTTCAAGGATAGGTCTTAGAAGGTTGCATGTTCAATCCACATTAGGTTCACCAATATGTTTTATGCTAAATTTGGATTAAGAAATAAATCTAATCTAATAGAGTCAAAAGAGTGTCTAAGTAAATCAAGGTACATAAAAACACAATAATCACACATTCACTAATTTAAAAACTTATTATTTTCAGACATGCAAAAAATGGAAAGTACTAAAATCAAATAACTTAAAAGGACTTGGGTCTACAAGACTGAGACAATGACTAAATGACCAACTGTATGACTATGTAGGGTCATTATGAATTCAGAATAAGGCTCTAATTTATCCTTTAGACAAGGTTACGTGATCTAAAAAATGTCACCTTGCATTAAAGTTTATAGGGAGCATCTTCGTCAAGTTAGGATTTTGCTCTAGTGTTAAATTTTTCACATGAACTATCACCTTGTATCCAATGTCACTATTTTATTGCTTGTGATCTATTTTAGAAGCCACTATGTATGTTCTTCTTCACTAAAACCCTAGCTCAATGACATTGGTAAAGAGGATAAATGAAATCGAGGGGTAAAAAGCAAATATGTGGTTGAAGTTATGCTAGATAACAAAACCCATTGTGTTGAGTGTTGCTTATATACCGATACCCTGAAGAGGGATCAAACCTCATGTAGTTGTCCCATGCTATGGTGGTGTGTGAGAAATACTAGTAAAATGCTAAATGCTAGTGCAGTCCTTATATGACTAAGTGCTTTGAATAATGACTTATGGTGTTGGAACAATATGAAAACATAGTTAAGGGCTCTTTGGGCTATATGAACTTAAAATTAGGAAGGATAGGTGATTTCCTCTTAATTTTCAATTAGATATATTGGTGTTTTTCAATCATGTGAGCATCAAGTGAACAAATGGCTAGAAAATATGGTTTTATAGGGATGGTTTTGGAATTAATTCAAATGGGAATTAAGAAATGTATGGAATAATGCTTCAGGATGAATTTGAGTTTGTGAAACTACATGTTAGTTAGCAGGAGGATGAAAATGTGTTTTTTAGATGCAACAAACCAATGGGATAGTCTTGAAGGAGCCAATTTGCCTAAATCACAGGGAAAACTAAAACAATAGTGTGAATCCATTAAATAACAAGTTTAGGTTATTTGTGAAAAGGAATACATTTAATAATACAATAACACTTTTATTCAGAAATAATCCTTGTTCTGGAATTGGTATTTCATACTAGATATGATATGGTAGTTGTTAAAGATTCAACAATTAATTAAAATTTTCCCAAAAATAAACCATGCTCAAGCTCCTATATAATATGTGTATGCTTTGAATTTTGAGGATTTACACTAGCATGGAATTTTGATATTCAATATCTACTTTCATTTTATCGAAGTGTTTTTAAATCTACTTTTATTCATCACCTTTGTAAGACTATCTTAACAAGTTGCATTTTAAGGTTACATGAATGATCATATTTTTGGCATTTTGAACACTAATATAATAATAATGCACTTTTTTCTTTCAATTTAACATATTGTAGGATTAAAAAACACATATCTTCAATTTGTACCAAAACTAAATAAATCATATTTAGATTAAAAGAGTACTACCTAGTAAGCCCTTACTTGTTTTAGGAGAGTTTCTAAGAATGTCACAAGGTGATCACTAGTTATTCGTGATTAAGAGGAATCAAAGAAACAAACTTTCAAATTCTTTTGCATATTCATAGTGTAAATTATCTAAAACTATATATGAGACAACTTCAAATATCAAAGCCCATTACTTAACCATATCTATCATATAATTCAAAACTTTTTATCTTCATATATATAAATAAATTAACACAATTTTTTTTTGAATAAAGGCTTTGACTTGCTTGTACATTAGCTAATAAATGTTTTGTTTCACTCTATCTTAATCTTATTTTTAGAGATTACACTTTGTAATATCACTTTAATTTATTACTTAGGTAGTCTCATTGTTATCTCTAAATGCATGAGCATCACATGACTAGAATACCACAATAAAGATCCTTGTAGAAGCATATAATTGTAAATCCTTTGGGCATTTCCTTATTAGTAGCTACAATGAACTTTCGCTATCAGAGACCACATTTGTTCTTGAATAAATATTGGTATTACATACTAGATAGGATATGGTAGTTGTTAAAGTGGGAGTTGATGTTACACTTCCCATTAAAGTAGTTTTGAGACTCTCCAAATGCCTACCCACTTCTCTTATTGTTGGTCATTTTTGGGGAGATTCATTTGTGCAAAGTAGGCCAACTTGTATGAAACAAAACATGCATCCATTTTGTCCCATATTCACATTCCTCAACAACCAATTGTCAACAATGTCCCCTAACCTATTTAGAAAAGATGACCTCACCCAATTTCACATGTTCAAGTCTCCCACAAACATTGCATCAGTTGGCCTCTTCCTTGTAACCATCTCTAATAATAGAATGCCATAGCTGTAAACATCCCCCTTTATAGAAACTCCCCCACCCACTCCATATTCGGCAATCAAGTTAACTAAAGTTAATGAATATATTTTGTTTCGAATAATATTAAAAAAACCAAAATATTTTTTATGTAAAAAAATTAAGTGTACCTGGTGCAATGTAGCCAATAGATCCTCTGAGGGAAAATGTTATATTCAAGGAGTCCATAGAGTTTGTAAAACTAGTTAATCTTGATATAACAAAATCAGTTACAAGGGCTGTCATGTTGGCATCCAAAAGCACATTGCTAGGTTTCAAATCATAGTGCACAACTTGGATAGAACAATCATAATGCAGATATTCCATGCCATGGGCCATATCTATAGCAATGTTTAAACATTATCACATCCCCAATCTACAATCATTCTCTTTGATACTGTCAGGGTACAAATATTTTTCCAAGCTCCCATTGGATGCAAACTAAAGAACCACACCTTTAAAGTTTAGGTATGAACAAGCATTTATGACTCTAAATAGATTGTGGTGTCGAATCCTCCCTAAGATTTTCATTTTATTTTAAAAAAATTCTGACCTTCTTCATTCAGTGAATTAAAAACTTTGATAGCAACTACCTTGCCATCCCTTAAAATCCCTTTATAGACTACTCCAAAGTTACCTACTCCATGCAAATTTGTCTCATTAAATCCTTTTGTTGAGTTGATAAGATCATGATATGTAAACTTTGGATACACCATTCTTTTAAACATAATGTTAGAGAGATCCAAGTGATGTCTCAAAAAATTATGCCTCTAGAGTATCCCCAAAATTAAAGAGCACAGTATAAGTGTAGTAACTCCTATAGCTAACAGAATTACTTTTGTAAGCATTGAATGCCTTCCTTGTCCCTATTTATGACATGAAGGTAACAAGCATTTTTTTGGACCACAGAGTCCCATATTTCCCATCAATAATATAATAACACTTTTATTCGGAAACAATCCCTGTTCTGGAATTGGACCTGTCAAATTGTTGAAACTAAGATTAATATAGTGAAGGGATTTTAGTTGTCTAAGGGACATGGGTATTACACCTAATATGAAATTGGAAGAGAGATCAACACTCTCCAGATTTTCTAATTTGTTAAGTGCATTTGAAACTAGACCTAAAAAAACATTGTGAGAGAGATTAAGATACTCTAATGCTAGGCAATTTACTAGTACGCTTGGAATCTTTCCATCAAGCTGATTTCTAGAAATGTCTATTGCTTGAGCACTTACAATCTTACTTATCTTTCTGGTTAAAGGTCAATGTAAAAAATTCCATGAAAGATTCACATAGAATTGAATGTTTTTAAGACTGGCCATAACTTCTCTTAGTATGTTTCCCCTTAATTCATTATGAGACAAGTCAAGCAATTCTAAATTAGGACACCCATTTAAACTGGTAGATATCTCTCTTGAGAAATGGTTGTGATGAATAAAAAGCCTCCTTAGCTACTAGAGTATACCAAGTGAAGGAAGAATTCTTCTTGATAGCTTGTTGTGACTACAATTTAACAATCTGAGACTTTGCATCTGACCAATCTCATTTGGAATGCTTCCTTCTAATCTATTGCCACTCACATCTAATCTTTCCAACTTATGAAATATTTTAATTCCATGTGGAATTTAGCCCCTTAAAATATTATGGCTTAGGCCCAACTAGGTTAGGTTGAAAAGATTGTTAATCTCTTGAGGTATCTGTCTGCTTATATTGTTATATCCTAAATTTAAGTAAGAGAGCTTGGAATAAAGTTGGCCTACAGATGGAGGCAAAACACCAGCTAGATGATTATATGGCATGCTTATCTCTTTTAGCTAGGGATAATTTGTAAGACCAGTAAGAAAGTCAAATGAGTTTTGACTTCCACTAACAAGTTGATTATGTTGTAAGTAAATCCTTTCAAGGAGGAGCAACTAACCAAAATCTATAGGCACCATTCCACTCCGCTGGTTGTCACTTAGAATAAGAGTCTTGAGTTTGGAACAATTTCCAATGGAATTTGGTATTTTCCCACTAAGTCAATTTTTGTATAGAGACAACCATTGCAAATTGGTGAGATGGGAACCAAGTTCCCATGGAATATGTCCACTTACTTGGCTATGCATCAAATTTAGAGTTATGAGAGTAGTACAGTTCAGAAGGGAAGTTGGGATTGGTCCAATGGGATGGTTTTCATAAAGGTAGAACTCTTGTAGCTGGGTGAGCCTGCCCAAGTGATTAGGAATGGTCCTTGTAAGATAATTTGTAGGCAAAGCCATGCCAGTCAAGGCAAAGAGGTTTCCTATAGAGGAGGGGATATTGCCTGACAACTGATTTTTGAAAAGGTAGAGTGTCTGTAGCTTAGTGAGCCTACCTAATTCAGCAAGAATGGGGCTTGTGAGATTATTTATTGACACTTAGAACTCAATCAAGGCAGAGAGGTTTCTAAGAGAAGAGGGAAGTGTACTTGTGAGATAGTTTCCTCCCAAGTAAAGAATCTCTAGAAGCTAAAATAGGTCGAGCTCAACTGGAATAGTGCCCTATACTTGGTTATAGGTCAGCTTCAGTGCAACTAAACTATGGCAACTATAGAGACTGGCTAAAATGTTTCCTTGTAGGTGATTTCACTCCAAATTGAGTTCATTGGCATTGGAAAGGTGGCCCAGTTGTGGTGGAATATTTAAATGAAGGGTGTTATTAGAGAGATCAAGGGACTCGAGAGAAGAGAGATTCCCAAGCATAGGAGAGATAACTCCCTCCAAATCCATGCCTGATAAATTGAGGGCAAGTAGGGTGTTGTTGTTAGGGGAGTAAGTAACACTAGTCCAATTGCAAAAGGAGATATTGGGAGACCAATTCACTATTGAGTTTTTGGGATCATAAGTGATGTTAGCTTTAAACACCAAGAGAGAGTTTTGGTCGGAAGTAGAATCAGAAGAGGATGATAAGAGCAGAAGCAACAACAACATGGAGAGATGAACTAGATATTTAGTTGCCTCCTCCTCCTTTAATGGGGCTAGTTGTGAATCCGGTGAAAAATAAAGCATACCACTTCAGCTTGATTCCAATGCATCTATGGCAACCCTATCCCATGCATAATTTTCATTATAAAGTTACCAAAGTAGTTTTAGATACCAATATTACTGAAGTTCAATGGACATGGAGATCCATATGTGCACCTCAAAGCTTAAAAAAAGTCCATGGCACATATCCCTCATGGTTTGATCCTCTTACAGATAATTCCATGGACTCTAGAGGGTGAGACATTAAATTGGTTTCATCATTCACTCCCTAGTGGTTCACTTCATACATATGATGAGTTAGAATAAGTCTTTTTCATGCACTACATACATAATAAGGGACCTTGAGTCACATATGAGAGTCTACCTTCAATACACTAGGGTGGGCTAGAAATAGTAAATGATTACATTCTATGATTCAAAATCATGCATGTAATAGTTGGTCTATTAGTCAACATATTTAGAGGTACAACACATCTTTGCTAGAGGTCTCACTTTCCCTTTGAAGGATAAATTGTTATACGAGACATCCAAATCATTTTGACACTTATGCTACAAGGCTATCACATTAGAGCAAGAGTTGGTATTAGTATATCCACATTTAAAGATACATTTTGAGGAGCCATATTTAGATTTAGGTCTATATCATAGTCACAATCATCTAATATGGTATAAACCCCTGATACACATATGCCTCAATAAAAAGTGGAACATAAACCACCAAATAAAATAATAAAGGCAAAGAGCCAGTTTACCCAACATATCCTATAGTGGATAGAGCACATGACACCAAAAAAGGGTCCATAGAGTTTTTCGACAAAGATAGGCCTCACGATACATTACTAGATAGAGGAATGATCACCCTTACACCTATTCAACATCATCCAACACATTATTTGCAGAGAATAAGAAAAAAAGCATATTGAAACTATCACAGAATCTGGAGACTTTAAGTTAGGTTTGTAGAAAAATCACATCAAAGGCACTAAGCCACTGGAAAGTAGATTTAAATAAAAATCGTCTCTAATTTTATATTAGAGCACACACAATCTATGAGATGAAATTTACTTGTATGAATTCTCCATGAAATTCCCCCATTGATCATTTATAGACTTTATTAGATCTACAAATTAATTACTAAAATTGTATAATGCTAACTAGACTACAAAACATTGTCAAGAGAAATGGACTAGTCATTATTTTTTTAGGCCATTATTCCCCCCAAGAGAGATTCATCATCACTATGAGTTGGGATAAATGATCTACAAGTAAATTAAAGGAATGTCCACATAAAAATGATATTTTTTCTTCTTTCTATGTTGGAAGAACATTTTGAGTATTCTCAGAGATTAGAATTTGGATCTGGTGGATTGATTGAGTCAAAGATGGTACATTTTCAAATAAAATATAAAATTTGTGTAGTATTTTAGGGATAAGGAATGTTTCCGTAGGGTTTGGGTTTTTATTCATTACCGCAAGGTTTTTTCCATTGATGGTAATGCAATTATTTTACTTCCTAAATACTATTTTAGGTTTCAAATTTGGTGTGTTATCTAGACAAGCCAATAAAGAAAAGTCATGTAACTTGGGATCTAAAGACTATCAATGGAAAAACGTATTTCAAAAATTGGTGCAAACTTCTATATGGGAAAAGTGATGTCTATCAACTACAATGCCAATTGTTACCTTTAGATCTTTGATGAGATTAATCTCTAACATAGGTCATTGTATGGGTGAAGTAGAGTCAAATGGTTTGAGCTCATGATATAAAAGATGACATAAGGGTTTGAAGATTAATTTATTTGGAATTGACTGTAAGACGGGGACGTTAGAGTGAAAAGAACGCTAAGAAAAATTTCACTAATGCCTCAAAGGTTTTGGTGTAGTGATTTGTTACATTTGGTATCAGAGCCTCCACCGGGTTCAAGTCACGGAGTGGGTGGCTACGTTGGCATAGAAGTGTTCATCCAGGACTCGTACATGCAGGAGATCCTGGTATACGGATGTATACGGATGTAAATTTTCCATGTGCAATTAGTGAAAATATTTTTTTTAAAAAGGAAAATTCAATAAAAATGAGGTTATGAAAAATTACTACTAAACACATTTAATTCATGTGCCAATTTGGTATTGATAATTAAGGCTAACCAAGGACACCAAGACAAAAGAAAAATTGTGGTGAAGAATGCTTTCACACTCTGACCATTGCCATCTTCACTGACTGAGTGCATTCAGATTGATTGAAAAATTGGGATTGAAGCGGAAACGTTACGTTTATGTAGGAGGGAAGGAAAGAAGTTTCACAAGCGCCACTTTTACACGGTTTCACTAATAATTTGTGGACGAGATGTATTTCCTCTTCAATTTGAATGTCACATTCTCTTTCTTTCTAATAAGTTGGTGGGTACTCCACTTATTTTCCATAGAGAAAGTTAGTCTCTTTCATGGAAAAGACATTGGCTCGCAAAGTCCGTGTTTTAAAAAACATGACATTGACAGAACAAAATACAAAATCAGAAATGTTTTCCTTCATAAGAAGAATATGGAAAACTAAATAAAATTTGACTCCAACGATCGACAAGTTTAAAAACACACGGCATTGACAAGATAAAATATAATATTTTGGGAGTCACGACTTACACTAACACACACCAAGCTTGACATTGAAATAGAGGAAAGAGAGAAAAATAACAAAAACACAAGAACAAACTATTAAAAAACTTAAAACCCATAAATTCTTTATTTGATTTAATAATTAATAAATATTTAAATACTTTAAAATAATATAATTTTAAAATTAATAAATGTTCTTATATTAATATAAGGTAATTATTTATACAATAAAAGTTTATTATTGGAAAGTTTAGGATATTATATATTACAAAAAAATAATAGTACATGAAGGTTGTATAATAAAACAGTGAGTTGGTATTCACGACTCATACTTCATGTCGAAAGAAAATACCCAGTTCAAAATGCAAGTGGGAACAAAAATAAAGTCCAACTTAAACACGACACTTAAAAATAAACATTAATATTAAGTATAAGCAGTGGCACTTGAGGGAAGGGGCAAAGGATCATCCTTGGAAGGTAGAGTTGTTCAAGTAGAGGGCTCTATGGAAGGAAGATCCGGAGCCACTCAGTCATCTAGAGGATTCGTAGTCATATCAATATCCCAACGATCAATAGGTTGTATTTGAGCGCCAGTGCTTGTAGGAAAGACTCTGTGAGAGGGAGTTACGTCAGATTTTCTATGTGGCAGTGGCGAGCCCTACCCTCCTAGATGAAAGTGGGGAGAAGTGATGAAGAATTTGTGAATGCTTATGCACCTTCTAGGAGGTGGCAATGGTGGTCCCTAAGATGGCCCATCTGGGGGCACATGACTAATAGTGTAAGGGACATTCCCCCAGTGGTCAAGCAGCTCTTGGAGGTGTTGAACATCCATCACAACCTTATTTGTTTAGGCTTACACTTGCAAGCAAACTAAAGATATAACAGAAACCTTAAAACTAATAACTTACTTATTTGAATTAATATTTAATAAATACATAAACACTTTAAAATAATATAATTTTAAGATTAATAAATGTTCATATATTAATATAAAGTGACTATTTATATAATGATAGTTTGGTTTGTAGCTCTTAATATAATATTGATTATAAACATTGATAATTTTGATCGAACATTTTTTACATCTATCAAGAAAAACACTCCACTTTCTAAATACTGATTTGAATTAACCTTATTAAATCTTCATGTTTATGAACACTCTAATCAAGGGTAGAAATTGATGAGTTGTATTTTTTATTTATTTATTTTGGATTACATATGATCGATAGGGGATCATAATTCGTTACACGCTTATAAATTAGTAGACCTTATATTTTTCAAATAACCATTCAATTATATATATATAAATATAATGAATGTTAATATTTAAGAAAAGAAAAACACTCCTTATATAAAAATTTGCATAAACAAGTTTTAATTGAGAGGTCCTTGAAAGAGGTAGCCATCATTTTTTTAAACTAAAAGACAAGGTTAAGTTTAAATTCTAGCCCTGACTCTAATGAGGGAATGGTAGCCAATGGTCAAAATGACATTCTATTGCACATAAGATAAACAATAGTAGCCTATTTACATTGATTTTAATTTTTCAATAAGATAAACAATAGTAGTCAATCATTTACGAGTGAAAATAAAATGTTAAAGACCTTGTTACGTAGGAGGGAAGACATGAACATGCATAGAAAGCCATCATATGCTTAGAAAAAAAACTAGATAGGTGCACTATAATTGACTAAGATCACATAAAACTCTAGAAACATATTGTTTATATTTTTCAGGACTTAGAACCATATTGAGTCCATTTTTGGGGGCCTCATAACTATACTAAGTATGTTTCTAAGAAGACCACCATAGGACCATGAAATCATCAGGAGAGAGAAAGAGAGGAGAGAAAATAAGGGGGACATAATAAAAAATCATATCACATCAATAGCGTTTAATTTAGATCAATAACCAACAAATACATATATACCTTTTAATTATATAATTTAATAATTAATAAATACATAAATGTCATTTTTTGGTGTCTATATTTTTCTGTACTTTGATGTGTGTGTGCATGAATACATATCAAAGTTTTTTTAAAAAGGGTATAGAAATAATATTTTGTGCCCTCAAAACTCTTGAAGAAAACTCCAATGTATATTTGAATTCTACAAGAATATCTTATATTTTTATACACATGAATGGGTGAGTACCAATATGATGTAGGAACATCCTAGGACCAATTACAATCTTGCATCACCAAAAATAGTTATTTCAAAATTTATTTTCAGTTATTATTGATAGCATTTCGGCAAACACTTAGTATACACAAAGTGTTGGTTAGAAGTACTTGGCCACTTCATCTAAAACAAATTATATATTTTATATGGAGATGGTGTGGAAAGATTCATTTGGAATAATATGTAGTAGATTGGGAGTTTCAAACACTAGTAAATCTTTGTTAGAACTAGCTACAAGATCTAATGAATCTAATAGAAAGCATAAACAATAGATAAAATAGTAATAGTAATAAACAATAACTGTATATCTAAGATAATAATAGAAATAAATAAATAACTCAAATATGATGAATTATTTTGATAGTTCAATATTGATCTGATATAGAATACACCAAAAGCCATTGTTTATATAGATCAAGGTGAGCAAGATAAAAGTCAGGGAACTCACACAACACATGTAGTTCAACTGATATCTGACTACAAGAATAGTGGAGTGCAACTCCAAACTAACAAGATAAGCATCCAAATTTTGTAAATGATCAACACAAGTTGACTACTAGTTAAGAAATCTTATCCTATCTTACCTTGAATAGTGAAGTGGAACTCCACTATAACAAGATAGGTGTCCAAGTTGACTACTAGCTAGGCAAACTTATCCTATCTGGTGCAAATTATTATTAAACATAATAAACTAATTAAAATAAGTAATTAGTGAACTAATCTAAATAATAAATATAAGTAAATGCAATAAAGTAAATAAATGCACCAATACCCCCCATAAGCAAAGCTTAAGTAGGGCTATGCAGATAAGAGTCCTAACAATGTGTAGCCATATTAGTTACTCTATACAAATAGATGAGGAAAGGAGAAAACCCAAAGGAAAAAAACTCCTCAAAATGAAGGTCTAGGAGACCCCACTTGAAGAATTGATGTCCTCTAAAGAAATGATGTCTCGCACACCCAAAAGAGATCACAAGTAAAGATACTTGCTCTCAGTGAAAGGTTTGGAGAAAATATCTACAATCTACTCCTCTGTAGGACAATATTGAAGATCAATGATATCTGCTCGATTTATCTCCCTGATAAAGTGCATATGTATCTCTATGTGTTTGGTTCTCTGATGATGAACCAGATTCTTTGAGATCTGGATAGTGCTCTGGTTGTTGTAGTAGATGACTGATGGATTTCAAAATAAAGCACCAAGTTTAGTGAGAATATTATGAATCCAAATAGCCTCAGTAGTGTCATTAACAACACCATGATACTCAACCTCTATAGATGAAAGAGAAATAACATGTTGCTTCTTGCTCTACCAATAAATGGAGCTGGATTCAAAGTGAAAGCTGTAACTAGAAGTGGACTTACAATTATCATAATTGCCAGCCCAATCAGAATCTGTGTATCCCACCAAATTTGAACCTAGACCTGCTATATAGTGAATCTTGTATCTGATAATGCCCTGAATTTAGATAAAAATGTGCTTGGTAGCTCTCTAATGAAGCTCATGTGGTGTCTACATAAAGTGTGAAACCATGCCAATTGCACATGAAATGTTAGGCTATGTATGAGTTAGATAGATGAAGCTGCCTATAAGTTGGTGATGTAATGTGGCATCAACCAAGGGAGTGGAACAATGAACTTTAAGTCTAACTCTAGATAAGAAAGGAGTCGGTGTAGGCCTAAAATTAACCATGTGAAACTGAGATAACAAGTCCATGGCATACTTGGGTTGTAAAAGTATAATCCCAAAAGAACATTGTGCTATCCAAATCTTGATAAAATAGTAAAATAGGTCCATGTCTATCATAGAAAACCTATCATGAAGTGCAATCTTAACACTATTGATGATGGATGTTGTGCTCCTTGTAACAATGATATCGTCAACATAGAGCACCAAGTACAATAGTGAATCCTCCTATCATATAATATAGAAATTCAGATTTGAGTGACATCTTGAGAACCCAACTAAAAGAAGAAATGTGCTCATCTTGGAATACTAAGCCCTTGGGGCTTGTTTCAGACCATGGAGAGACTTTTTCAAGTGGCACACCAATGAATGAAACCCTATGGTTGCTCCATATATATCTCCTCATGAATATCCCCATGAAGAAATGCATTCTTCACATCCATTTGATGTACAACCCAACCATGAGCTGCACCAATAGCCAATATCAATTGAATGGAAGTCAGCTCAGTAACAAGCACAAAGGTTTCTGTATAGTCAAAGCCTTCTGCTTAGGAAAAACCTTTGGCTACTAAGCGTGCTTTATATTTATCAATATTTACATCTAATACAAACTTAGTCTGATATATCCACCTACATCATACTAATTTTCTTCCCTTAAGAAGAGGAACAAGATCCCAAGTGTTGTTCTTAATCAATGAGTCGTACTCTTCTTCCATTGTTGAATCCCACTCAACTATCCTTGTAGAATCCTGAAAAGAATGTGGGTTGGAAGATGTGGAAATGTAGGAATGTGGAATATCATGTTGTGATCATGTTCTCCTTTTATCTAATGGATCTCTAACAAGAGGGTCTACATCTGCCAAAGTCTATCTAGCCCACAAAGGCATCAATGGGCAAGGATCTAGAGGTGGAGGAGGAGGATCAATACCTGCTAAACCTTATTGAGGAGGTATTACCTCATCTTCCCTGTGAGTAGATGAAGTAAGAGTATCATCATCATTGTTATCTAATTTTTTTAAGGAAGAAGAATGAGAAATGTTAAAAGACAAGTCTGAAGGACTTTCGTCAAAGTAAACACTTCTCACTATAATAAGCTCATGTGAATCTATATCAATGAGCTAATACCCCTTAACACCATCAGGATATCCCAAAAATATACAAGTCTAGCTTTATTTTTCTAAATCATGGTGCTTGTCTAAAGGTATGTGAGCTCATGCTAGACCATCAAAGACTTTGGTATGATGCATATATGGCTTCTTGTTGTACCAAATTTAAAGAGGTGTTATCCCCTTTATAGCTTTGTGAGGAACTCTATTCTATATATATACAACATAATTAATCACTTCCACCCAGTACTTAGGTACTAATAGTTTTGTATGAATCATACAACTTGTCATCTCTTTTAAGAATATGTTCTTCCTCTCTACTACACCATTCTGGTGAGGTGTGTATGCAACTGAATGCCAAAGATCAATTCCTTCAAAAGCAAAAAATTATTCAAACTTGTTGTTCACATATTCCCTCCCATTATTAGTGTGGAGGATCTTTACATACTTCCAAATAATTTCTTTGCTAGAGCTTTTAACTCTAGAAATCTATCAAATACTTGATTCTTGAGTTTCAGAAAATAAACCCAAGTATATGTAGAATAGTCATCAATAAATGCGAGAGCATAATGAGTTTTACTAAAAGACAAAGTGGGTAATAGAGTTGTTAAATCACTATGAACAAGTTCAAGGACTTGTGTAGCCCTTCAAGCCTTCCCTTTGTCAAAATTATCTTATGGATGTTTGCCTAAGGCACAACCATGACATATACCCCCTGAAAACTAAATTTGTGGAAGTCCTGTAACCATCTCCTACTGACTAAACTAATGTAAATAGTGGTAGTTTAGATGACCAAACCACTCATGTCATAGCTTACTCACTAAATCAGTGTGTGATATCAAAGCTATATAGGAAGACTAAGGCAAAAAATGTGAGAATGAATAAAGTTGAGTATGATTGTCAAAATTTTCCACTACAACTAAGACATTATCTTCCAATTTTCTAATTGATACAAAATTGGGTGTGAACTCAGATTTCCTACCAGCATCAAAGTGAGTGATTTGGTAGACAAAAAAAGGTTAGTTGATAACTCTAGCACACAGAGGACATCCTCAAATACACCACTATCAACATCAACTGCATATTTTCCTATAACATCTGCCTTAAAATCATCACCTATAAGAATATGAGACAAGGAATTTGGTTCTAATCCAAAAAATTATTCTTGATTAGAACCCATATGGTGTGAAGCACCTGAGTCAATCACCCATGACTTGGGAGAATTTGTCAGTGCAACTAGTGCCGTAGCTTTCCCTTTCCTTGAATTTGAAGGAGTGGAAGAATCCTTTGAAGAAGATTGATTGATGTTATTATTTTTGAGAAGACCCTTAATTTCATCAATCTCTTTCTTCCAACAATATTTTTCACTATGAAACCCCTTTTTGTAATAAGGGTAAGGAGTGTCAGTCCTTTTTTGTGAATCTCCTTTCTTATTAGTGGATTTATAATCTCCTTGTAAGGAAGATTGTTTCCATTTATTCTTATCTTTTTGTGACTTATTCTAATTATTATACTCATTTTTACTTGAACCTATATTTGATACTGATGTTGAAACTTGCTAATGCTGAGGTTGACTTGTAATTAGAGATTGAGATTTGGATGACTTGATTAGACCCATAGATATTAACTTTTGTTCTTTAACCATTAGAATCTCAGAGAATACCTCAAAGGTGGGAATTTGATATGTTGTACCCAATGTGAACCTATGAGTCTGAAAGCTAAATATAAAGGATGAATATTCAAGACCTAATTTGTGTAAGGCACTAGAAATTAATTGAATATCCTTTTTATCAATTTTACATTTAGAAAGTTGTGCTCTAAGATCTATGACTTTAGTGATAAATTCTTGTATTGTAGCATAATTTTTAGGATCCAAACTAATGAGTTCATTTTCAATTTAGTAACCATGAACCTCATCTATTTTACCAAACAATGATGATAATTTATCCCAAACCTCTTTTGGAGTTGTACATTTGTCAAGATGGAAATTCAAATCTAAAGACATGTAAGATTGAATGCATCTAATTACCTTAAGTATTTTTAAAGAGAAAGTGTTGTAACTCTTTTGTATTAGTAGGTGGAGTAAGAAGAGTTGTTATGTAAGGCATATATCCTTTCATCATTAATGCATTCCAAATTTTTTATTTTCATTTGTTATAGTTGTATGTTGTTAATAGTGGGAACTTCGGATTCTCTATGATGCAATTAGAAATAAACCATCACAAAGAAGAAATTAAAGTACATAACACACCACAAAACCCCTTGAATTACTTAATTTTATCCCACCCAATAATTATTTTTTTGTCACTTTATAATTGAGTGCAGTTACAAGGCTGGATTATAATTTTTCCAGTTTAGAAAATGCTTAATTAGGCCCTCTAGTATAAAAATACAAAAATTATATACTTTATTACAAATTTTTTTTCATCAATGTGTTGTGCTCAAAAAAATATGAACTTTAAAAAAGGGGACCTCAATACAAGGTCGTATGTAGAAGTTATGAGCCTCTAAACTTTGTAGAAATGATGATGGATAAGAGCTACTATAAAAAAACTTGAATTCTAAAAAAATATAGAAAATACTGAAAGTACAACAATGAAGAGCATGAAATTTTAAAATATTTAAAATAAAAATTCACTCAAAAACACCTCTTAGTTTCAAATGGTGGGCTCTTGTAGTTTCCCTATCAAATCTGCCTATTGATTTGTGATGCCTACTAATTTTTTTGCTTGCATAATCTATATGACTGTACCTCAAAACAAAAAAAATTTGCCTTCCAGGTGACCATGTCCAAATTGGACAAATTTTATATGGATCTATAGATTTTGAAACCTCCCAAACACAATCATGAGGTCTATTTTGCTTAGAAACACTTTAATTTTCAGGTACCTACCATAATTAATTGTGGTGTTTTTGGATCAAACCCTTGCCAATTTCACCTCGTGTGCCCAATTTGGACAAAATTGTAGATGATTTTGACTATCTTGGGCACTCTCAACTTAATGGTGAGCTCATAAATTCTCCACAAAGCCCTAATTTGTGCCTGTATACAAAATAAAAAATCAATCTTATATCTAGATTTTTTTCTCTTAAATATTTAGCAATCTACAGATTGAAGATAGCTCTAATACCATATTAGAATTAACTATATGATCTAATGAATCTAATAGAAATCATAAACAATAGATAAAATGATAATAGTAATAAATAATAACTGTATATGTAAGACAATAATAGAAATGAATAAATAAATCAAATATGATGAATTACTTTGATTATTCAATATTGATCTGATATAGAATACACAAATATCCATTACTTAAATAGAGCAAGGTGAGCAAGATAAAGATCTTAAAAATCACACAATAAATGTAGTTCAACTGATATCTGACTAAAAGAATAATGGAGTGTAACTCCACACTAACAAAATAGGTGTCCAACTTGTGTAAATGATCAACACAAGTTGACTACTAGTTAGACAATCTTATCCTATCTTACCTTGAATAGTGGAGTGGAACTTCACTGTAAAAAGATAGGTGTCCAAGTTGAATAATAGCTAAGCAAGCTTATCCTATTTGGTACAAATTATTAATAAACATAATAAACTAATTACAATAAGTAATTAGTGCACTAATCTAAATAATAAATACAAGTAAATGCAATAAAATAATAAATGCACCAACAATATTTTTAAAAATGGTGGAAAAAGAAGCAAAAACATTTTAATAATATTTTTCATATTCCATTATTAGAGGAGTCTAATGGGCACCTAAACCTATGGTAAAAATCCAAGACATAAAAGTTTCAAGTGTAGCAATGAGAAAAATAGAAAAGTAGTTAAAAATAAAGAAGAAAATGGCTATTTTTAGGAGTGTGCAGGTTGGAGTGAATGGTGCATCCATTGAAAAATGTAAAACCATATTTTAAGTGGTTGTTTCACATACATGGTGTAGGGAAAACATCATGGGGTAGTTCCTCTTCAATAGTGAGAATTTTAACTTTGAAATTCTATGTAAATGTTTGACAAAATGCCTAAGAGCATATTTAGACTGTTGTAAATTATGTAAATAATTGTTGAGTATGTGTTAGGAAAATTTGAAATGTTTTTGGTCTTAATATTATGTAATAAGACGAGTAAAATCATTTCATTTTTTTTAATGATTTGAATATGTGGGTGTGTTTTGGGAAGGCTTGAAAATTTATATTTCAATATAAATAATAGTCTAGGTTCTATGTGGGTTCCGTATAAGGATGGGAATATATTAGAATAGGTTGTGAGATTCATTTTGAGTACTCATAACCTTTATATCCTCTCTCATTTAGCTAGATTTTGACTACAATATTACTTGCTTACTATTTGGAATTTTTGATTAAAAGACCAAAAAATTAATTTTCATGCATACATACACCAAAATGGGTTGGATCACATGAATTATGAATTAGGTGAGATAAAAATAGAGACACTATTTTTGGGTTACTAGGACATGATTTCCATTCATATGAATCCTGACTTAGAGTGCATCAATTGGTATCAGAGCAAAGTTTTCCTTGTTGGGTTGATTCTTGTGGGGCTCTAATGAGTTTGTTACAAGTGTGAGAAAATGAAGTAATTTTAGGGAGCTATGAGATAATTTGAGTGTTCTCCATATTGATAAGATGTGTACAGAACATAAAGATGTTAAAATGCATGCAAATGAGGTAGGGAAATTAGAATTATAGAATTGTAAAATATATTGAGAGGATTCCAATAAAGATTGGATGTTATGGAGATTGCAAAAGGTAGAGGATTTTTGAAAGATGCAAGAGAAGATGAAATTGAAGCACCTAAATTTTATAATGAATAGCTAGTTAAAACTATGGGAAAATGAAGAACTTAAGGAGAGAAAGTTGTTACTGCTGATAAGAAATATGTAGAGGAAGGTGCAATCAAAATATTGAATGTGAGGTAGCCTAAACATGAGAGAGAAAAGGATTTCTTCCTCCATCAAGTGTTGATGAGTAGAGAATAAATAATGGAAGATATGGCTTAGACAATTTTCAAGAAAGAGAAGAAAAGTGATTCAAAATCAAATTGTAAAAATGGATAAGATGTTAGAAGAAACAATGTCCAAATTGGATGCCTTAGAAAGAGTACCAAGAAGTTGAGGAAATAGACTTGTTGAGAAAAATAAGCTTGTAGAGCTAAGATGAGAATATCCCAATAGAGGAAGTAGACCATCAAAGGTCATGATGAAAGAAAAAGGAAAGCTCACTACAAATATACTTTTGTTTTGTGATAGAGAGAGACCAAAATAACTCATGAAAAGGTTAGTAGAGCTAGAAAGTGTTTTTGAAGATAAATTTATTGATGACCCCAAGAGGATAGAGTTTACAAGCACAAGATTTTATGTATTTATATCTATGTATTGGAGATATTGCCATGAAAAGAGGTAAGCAAAAGGTAAAGAAGACATGAGAATATGGGAACATTTGGTTTCCAAGTTGATAGAGAAAATAATGCATCCAAGAATGAAAGTGAAGTGGTTGAAGGAGCTTCAAGCATTGAGGCTTGACAGCGAAGAAAA
The DNA here is from genome assembly GCA_037957365.1 of Torreya grandis. Taxonomy (NCBI): domain Eukaryota; kingdom Viridiplantae; phylum Streptophyta; class Pinopsida; order Cupressales; family Taxaceae; genus Torreya; species Torreya grandis. The sequence continues at coordinate 2,325,200 of JARHVA010001535.1, forward strand.
AAGTATTTCCTTGAGATGAAATAGGAGGGTGAAATTTTTATAGGTCTTGTCTTGTGTCATTGAATTTCAAAAGGAGAGGTCATTGGGAGTTCTTATCTAAGGATAGTTAGGTCATGATCTAACCATTTGATGTCTTCAATCTACAACATGTATTTATATTTGTACACTCTTTCTTTTAATTACTTGGTAGATTAAATATTTTTTGGTGGATGTATGTGTGTATCCTTTCTTAGGATCCTCCTTATACTAAATAAGTTGCAAAATTTATTAGGTTTTCCATTTATCACCTTAGGTTGCATATACCCCCATTTGGTTGACCATTACACCTTACCTTGTTTACAATATCTTACCCATCATTTAATTTATTTGTGCCCATTTACAACCATTTAATTTATTTGATTTTTTATAATCATAGTTACAATCATTTACCTTTGTTGAGGTCTAGTGAGATCTATATTCTTGTGTTATATGATTAGGCATTGGAACTCTTTATTTTTAAAATTTATGTTGTAGGTTACCCTTTACTAGATATAAAAATATCTTTGGTCCTTACTCGCTTGTCCAAGTATACACTGACTCTATTTGATTGACCTTATTTGATCCCTAGTCTATTAAGAGAAAAAGGAAAAATATAGGTCATCCTAGCTCATGCATACATTCTAGTGAAACTGAAGTGAATTTTATCACATCCTTGATTAGATTGTATTGAAATTTATATTTATATTCAATTCTCATCTTCACTTTGGCTTCACCATCATAATATAATATCATTTCACCATTCATGAAAAAGGGGTTTAGGGATATTTCATAAATAATCTCCCTAATACACTTTGAAAATAAATAGGAAAATGGTCAAAGAGAAGTTTCTTGGGGTATACATTACTATGAAAACCATAAAAAAATTGTAAATAAAATATGTGTTTATAGTAAAACATAACATGATCAAACCATTTGATGACATGGTCAATCCCATAGAGGAAGCTAGAGCAATTATAAATGTGTCTTCCACATAAAATCAACAATAAAAACCAATGGTTTTTAAATAAAACCATCCTTCAGTTTATTCCAAACACCACTGCATAGGAAGGGTGCCCTCTTTATCCTTAAGGAAATACCATATTTAAATTAGTGTAAGCAAGCTAGTTGGTGAGTGAAATTTTATTAGGAAGACACTATCATAACTCTAAATGTTTTTATGTCTTCATTAGGCATATAAAAATTTAATAAATCTAAATCACAACATCCAATATCAATTATTTATCCGTAGGGCATGTTTCATAATATTTTGACCCCAAGAAATATAAATAGTAAAAATCTTTGAAGAGAGTAAAATGGTAGCGTATTTTCACACCTCTTCATGAGAAATCATGGTTAAAGGAAACACATCATGGTAAAAGTAAACACATCAACTCAAATTCATTTTATTGTGTTTTAAATAAAAACATGCTTCAATTTATCACACACACCACTACATAGGAAGGTTTCTCATTTTATCCTCAGGGGATCACATATTAAAATAAATGCAAATAATCTAGTTGGTAAGGGGAAGATTATCAAGAATCCATAGTCTTAAACCCACATGCTTTATGTCATCATTATGCATCTAAATATTTTATAACCCTTAAGCCCAACATTCAATATCAAGATTTATCCCCCAAGGCATTTTACATAAGGTCTTGACCCCAAGAAATAAAAATAGTAGATTGACCTGAAGAGATTAAAATGGTAATGTCATCATGCCCTTACTCATTAAAAGTTATGGTAAAATGAAAAACATTATAAGAATTTCATTTTAATAAATCTTCAAGCATGAAGCTAGAGAATTTAGTTTAGGCTTGTGTTAAACTCACATCGAAGGCACTAAGCCATTGGAAAGCAAATATAAATATATATTTTATTTCAATTAGAATTAGAACACACACATTCCATGAGAGCAAACCTCCATGAAAACCCCCCATTGATCATTTATAGACTTGGTTAGAGATAGAAACTAATAACTAAACTTGTATGATGCTAATTAGGCTATAAAACATTGTCAAGAGAAATGGACTAGTCATTATTTTCTTGGGCCATTATTACCACCCAAGGTGATCCATCATCACTATGAGTTAGGATACAAGACATCTAAGTAACTGAAAAGAATGGCCACATGGAACTTACACTCTTTTTTTTTTCTATGTTGGAAGAATATTTTGAGTATTTATAGGGCCCAGAGTTTGGATTTGGTGGATTAACCAAGTTGGAGAAGATACATTTTCAAATGAATTGTAGACATGTAATAGTTTTGGGATATGGAATGTTTCCCTAGGCTTTGGGTTTTTATTCATTACCACATGAGTTTTTTCCATTGATGGTGGTGCAACTATTTTACTTCTTGAATGCTAATCTAAAAGAGCCAATAAATGAAAATAATGTAACTTGAGATCTAAAGATTAGCATTGGAAACATATATTGAAAAAATGGATGTAAAACATTATATGGGAAAATCATGTAACTTGAGATCTAAAGTTTGTTAATAGTCTAGGAAATACCTAGAGGTCAAGCGAGCTCAATAAGATGCCCACGATTGAAATCGATATATTTTATTTGATTTTACTAGTAAAAAAGGGGATCTAAATGAATATTTGAAGGATCCATCTATAAATTTAATCCATTGCAAAAAATATCTAAGTTGAGTCTTATTTTTTTGCATACATCTCTATAGTATTGATATTGTGTTTAAGCAAGGATTCCATAGTTTATAACTAATCATTGAAAATATCTAGTTTATGATGAGAGGAAGCTCTTGAAAATTATTGAATGAGATCCACTTGTCTACCCTTTTTTGAGCCATTGCCAAATGTCTTACATACTTTATAATAAAATAATCAATACAATATATGGTATTTATATTTATCACTTTATTGATAATTCATCTTCTAGGGCTTGTTAGTACATCAATCTCCCTAAGTGCACACCTTAAAGGGTGCACCAATAATGGGGTGGAATCAACTCATGACACTTTGTGAGATATTTGTTCCATCATAAAACCTTCATAAACACTATGATGTCTCCATGAAATCCTAAAACCTTGAAAAATGGTTAAGTTTGAGATCCTAAAACCTTAAAAATTTGGATAAGTTTAAAATCCAATAGCACCCTACAAAACCTATAATATGCATTATAACACTTAGAGGCTTGAACCCACTCTAAAACATGCTGAACGTATATTTATAAAATATAACTTAAATGAAAAGAAACTAAATGTCCATATAGTGTGTCCCACTTTTTTGTATAAAGAGGTCACATACACTTTATCCTCAAAATATCTTGAGTTTGGTTCATTGATATTAATTAAAAAAATGTGTTTTAGATTATATAACAAAGATGTAGTACATATATGTTTTGAAAAATTAAAAAAAATTAATAAGTATTTTTTAGTATTTATTTTTGAATTTTTTTTCTAGCCTCCTAGTGGGACACAATATTATACTTTGTGTAAAATTATACTTAAAGATTTATTTCGTGTGTGTGTGTGTGTGTGTGTGTGTGTGTGTGTGTGTGTGTGTGTGTGTGTGTGTGTGTGTGTACACAAACACACGTGTGAATTTATTCTTATCTAACCCTTTCCTACATTTCAGTCAGCCTAATGACATTGGTGCCTTTTAGGATTTGGAGCCATATATATAGTGGTAATAATTATATTTTTAAACATGAAATATAACATCCTTACACTCAACTTGTGCTCATATTTCTTTCCTAAGAAAATATTTGAGAGAGTTATAGGTTTAGAACCATATATTGGAGGTCTTGTATTATGGTGTAATTGAATCTCAATAAGAGAGATCATTAGGAGGTCCTAACTAAGGATATCTAGGTTTTCATCCAACCATTGTAGGACTTCAACCTACAACATCTATTACAAAGCTTTGATTAAACCAAAGGGGGTGATTTAAGTGTTGATGGTTTAATTCAAAGGCAAGTATTTATATCCCTACACTCTTTCCTTTTTTTACTTAGTAGATTAGATAATTCTTGGTTTATTTATTTGGGGATGTATGTGTATATATTTTCTTAGGCTCTTCCTTATACCAAATAAGTTTGTATAGATATAGGGTAGTTTTGGATTTCCATTTATCACCTTAGGTTGCATAGAAACCCATATGATTGACTATTGCACCTTACCTAGTTTACAATCTCTTACCCATCATTTAATTTATTTTTACGTCTTTACAACCATTTACTTTACTTGCATCTTTAAAATCATAGCTACAATAATCTACCTTTGTTGAGGTCTAGTGAGAGCTATATCCTTGTTTTAGAGACTTAGGTTTTGGAACCATTTTCTCTTGAAATTTGAGTTATAGGTTAACCTCTGCTAGATCTATGGATATCTTTGGTTCTTACCTGCTCATCTAATTATGCACACACTCTATTTGATGGACCTTATTTGAGTCATAGTCTATTGAGATAAAGAGAATAGTTGTAGGTCATCATAGGCCCTGCATACATTCTGGTGAACCCAATGTAAATCGTATCTTATCCCTGGTTGGATTGTCTTCATGTTTATATTTATTTTTATTTTTTATCTTCACTTTGGCTTCATCATCATAATACAATATCATTTCACCATTCATGAAAAAATATGCTTTTAGGGATCTTTCATATAAAATTTCCTAAACCAATTTGAAAAGAAATGATAAAGTGGTCAAAGAGAAATTATTTTGGGTATACATTGAAAAGGAAGACATCAAAAATTAGGAAGTTGATTATGTGTTGATATAAAAGTATAAAATGATCAAGCCATTTGATGACATGGTCAAATCAGTGGAGGAAGTTAAATAATATGAACCACAATCTTCCACATAAAATCAACAAAAAAAACCAATGGTTTTTAAATAAAACCACACTTTAGTTTATTCCACACACTACCACATAAGAAGGGTGTGCTTTTTATCCTCAAAGGATTACCATATTAAAATAAATGTAAACAAGCCAATTCGTAAATGAAAATTTATCAGGAGGGTACCATCATAAATTTACATGTTTGATGTGTAAATTAGGCATATAAACATTTACTAATCCTAAATCATAACATTTAATATCAATATTTATACCTACAACATGTTTCATAGGGTTTTGACCCCACAAAATAGCAATAGTAGAAAGAGCTAAAGAGAATAAAATGGTACTGTCATTGCACACCTCTTCATGAGAAATCATGGTAAAAGGAAACACATCAATCCAAATTAATTTTAGTGGGTTTAAAAGATAACACACTTTAATTTATCACATACACCATGACATAGGAAGGTTTCCCTCTTTATCCTTAGGGAACCACATATTAAAATAACTATAAATAATCTAGTTGGTAAGGGAAAGATTATCAAGAAGCCACAACCATAACTCTACATGCTAGATGTCATTATTAGGCATATAAACATTTTGTAACCCTATCTAATATTGAGATCTATCCCCCAAGTCATGTTTCATAGGCTCTTAACCCCAAGAAATGAAAATAGTAGAGAGAGATGAAGTGAGTAAAATGGTAATTTTGTCATCCCCCTCGTTCAAATTTATGTTAAAAGGAAACACATTAGGAAAAAATACTTCTAGTATAGATTTAAGTTGGAAGCCAAAGAATTTAATTTAGGGTTGTATACAAGTCACATCAAAAGAATTAAGCCATTGGGAAGTAAATCTAAATGAAAATTTTACTTAAATTTATATTAAGGCATGCATATTCAATGAGATAAATTTTATGCAGAGGAATACTCTGTGAAATTTCCCTTTGATCATATTTAAACTTAGTTAGAGCTACAAATTAAATACTAAGCTCATATTATGTTGACTAGGCTGTAAAACATTTTCAAGTGAATTGGACTAGTCATTATTTTCATGGGAAATTATTTCTCCCAAGGAGATTCATCATCACCATGATTTTGGATACAATACCTCAAAGTAAATGAAATAAATGACCATGTGGAAAATATACTCTTTCTTTTTTCTATATTGGAAATTTTGTTGAGTATTCACATTGACCAGAGTTTGGATTTAGTGGATTGATTGAGTTGGAGATGGTACATTTTAAAATAAATTGTAGACATGTTATAGTATATTATGGATAGTGAGTGTTTCCCCTTTTTGGGGTTTTTAGTCATTCTATAAGTTTTTTCCACTAATGGTGGTGAAACTATTTTTCTTCTCGAATGTTATTTTAGGTGTAAAAATTGGAGTGTAATCTAAACAAGCCAATAAATTAAAATTTATTTAATTTTAGATCTAAATACTAGAAATGGAAAGATTTATTTCAATCATTGATGTAAACTATTATATGGTAAAAGTGATGTTTGCCTCAACTAAAATGCCAATTGTTAGCTTTAGATCTTTGGTGAGACCAATCTCAATGTTGGTCATCTTATGGGCCAGTTAGAGTCAAATAAATTAAGCTCATGATAGAAAACATGACCCAAGGGTTTGGAAATTTCATTTTAAAGGGCTCACACCAAAACTGACACATTGATCAATTCAACCCCCATGAAAACTTTATGAGTGCTTGTTTTGATTCAAAAAAGTCATGTCTCTAGAAAGATAACACCATTAATGCGTTATGTATGAACCAATAACTAGAATTGTATGCAATTCTTGGAAATATTGTGATTAAACCCAAAAAAAAAAGGAAAAATCCCTTTGGTTATATTCCTAACCTCAACAATCTTGATTAAAAAAGGTTCATACACATACTTAACACAAATTGTAACAGGGTGCTCATATGAGATATAAGGTCCAATAAAGTAAGTTATCAAACTAATATTTTCATACCATTTATAAATAAAATGTACAACATTTAAATCTAGTAGCACACTAAAAAATTGATAGGAATGTTTATATTTCTTACCTCGGCGTACACTTTTTGAATGAATTTTTGTACTTCAACACCATGCTCTCCATATTCTATAACAATAATTACATTATGCGAGATTTAAGTCATACTTCAAGGCTAAGTCACCCTAATAATGAGATAAAATAAAGGATATTAATGTTAAATGGACCTACAAATTATCATAAATGTAATGGGATAGGAAACTACAAATAAGATAGTAAACATTATAACTATACACAAATAAAACCCTAATGAAATCAACTTCAATCTTCTTCTATTTTAAAATTAAACTATTAAAATTGGTCCCTCTCTTGTACATAATTTGTTTTGTATCACACACATATTAAGGTATTTAAATATTCCATTCTAATATAATATCTATATTAAATAAGGTCAAATATTGATTAGCCCTTACAAAAGAAATGAATTAGGAGCATGGAGAAGGGAATTAGGATTTTAAATGTTTTTTTTTCCAAGTAGTGTATGTTTTGATGAGGAATATTAAATAATGTTCATTTCAAAACTAAATATGCTAGGAAAAATAAAAATATTTAGTATCCTTTTAGACTAAAAATAAGTTAACCTTCACCATGAGACTTGCAACTGCATAGATAGTGACACTAAAAATTACCTATCTTTAGAGAAAGTTATTAATTTACTCTTAAATTTAGATTAGTTTTTGAATTTTTCAAAGCACACTCTCGAACATCAGTGAGGTACATAAAAATAATCTTTATCAACACAACCATAAGTAATCCCTTTTTCAAGATAAAGTGGAATGGTCTTGACTCTCATGATATGGAATTTTAATTGTTATTTCACTAATATGGTGATAAATTATTCTCATTTCACTATTATGATATTACTCTACAATGGTCTAAGATAGAAGATACACATATATACTCTATTTTTTTTAATGATTATTTTTAATATTTTTGTAGCTAAAATACATATAGGAATAAGTATAAAGAATGCCAAGAAAAATTGTGGTCAATTTAAATCCTTTCAGAGTGTGACCATTGCCGTCATCTCACCATCTTGGTAGAATGGAAAATTGGGAGTCAAGCAAAAACAATAACAACAGGGAAGGCCATGGCATTAATTTATAAAAACTTATTGACAGTAGAAATACATGGCATTAATTTATAAAAACTCATTGACCAATAATTGTTTTTAAGAGAAAATAATAGATGAAATGGACTTATAATTGGTCATAAGACACTACAGTTAAAAAAATACCAAGAAAAATTGTGACCTTCACTTCCTTCCAAGTTTGACTATGATGTGACTACACACAAGCATTAAACACAATATCGTACTTACTGAAATGAAATTGTTAGAGTTAAATGAAAATATTAAAACATCTTCATGTGATTTTGAGTCTGACTACGAGATGACTATTTTCCTTCTGAAATGCTATTTTAAGTGTCAAAATTAGAGTGCTATCTAGAAGAATCAATAAAATAAAACCATGTAACTTGAGATTCTAAAAATTGAGAATGGAAACATGTATTTCAAAAATCATTGCAAATTATTTTATGAGAAAAGTGATGTGTATTGACTAAAATGCCAATTATCACCTTTAGATCTTTGGTGAGATCAATCTCAAATGGAGGTCATCTTATGACCCAAGTAAAGTCAAATTAGTTTAACTCATGATAGAAAAGATGATCCAAAGGTTTAGAAATTTCATCTAAAAGGACACATGGAATGATCTTGTTTAGTTAGGGTGGCAAAGGTATTCAAAGTTAAATATGTTCTTGATGTAAAAACAAGATAAAAATGGGTCTGAACACCCAATTTTTGATAAGCTTTTGTACTATTTAAAGCTTGAAAAAGACACATAAATCATTCAATTTAGAGTGAAGAAGTGACATGTGAAAAATCCAATACTGACCTATAAAATAATAACTAATAACTAGGATAATTAAAAAACTAGTTTGATTAGTCAAGTAAATCAAATTAATAAAATATGACATTTTAACAATTACTACCTTGATTTTAAACAAAATTTGTAAAATAAAAAGTGAATAACAAAACATAGTCTTTGGCATGTTTGAGTTTAAAGTCATTTTATGTCTTGGTATGGAATACATATATATTTTTAAAAATAAATGGGTGCCTATTAAAATGCGGTGTGTTCATCACAACAAATGTCAACTTAATGAGGAAATACACTTGATTACTTGAGAACCTAAAATTTTTGGTTTAACTATCACATAAAATTTAAAACTTCACAAGGAAGAAATAAATATAACATAAAACTGAAAGAAACTTTAAAAAATCATGGAATAAATTAATCCTTATCACTTATAATATTGTGTGTGATTACGTGAATGTACTCTACCCCTTGTTATGAAAGTTTTAACAAAAAATTAAAAAATATTGAGGTCTTTTTTCCATATTTTCTCAGGGTATTTTAAATTTTAAGCATAAATGTATGGGAGGATGGGTATTGATCTACTACTAGGGAGGCATCAATATCCCAAATAGATATAACTCTAATTCCACTCAAAGCATTTATCTAATTTCACAAAATTATCCATAGTCCTAATAGAGATTGATTGAATCAACCTCCTATGAGAATTTTTTGATATAAACTATTGAAAGAAGGGTTGGGAACCACTATTTAGATTTATAGGAATGAAATTCATTGTCAATTATATATTTCACTCATATTTTAATTTTCTAAATGTTTATTATCTGTCAAACAAATTTTAACAACGTAAAATCTGTAATTGATCTTTTGAAATGAAAAGTCTTTCTAAAATTTGCATAAAAATATGAAAATAACTTCTAATAATCTGATAAATTTATTTGGACCAAATAAAATATTTTATTCAACCATGATGTTTACCTTGATTCCAAGACTCAAATCCATAATGATTAAGTCCATGAATATCCATAAGCACGAGTAACAACCTTCTATGAAGCATTTTGGAAAATTATCCCCGTATGGTCACAATGACCTTATTTTTACCTTAATAATGTAGGAAATCTAAAAGTAGAAAATATATATGGGAAATTAGGAAATATATTATAGGAAAATATGAAATATAATCTAGGAAAGGAGGAAATATAATCTACTACTACTAAATTTAAAAGCATAGTTTCCAAGATACTCTCAATTAGAGTAAGCATAAAATAATGTTTTAATAACTACCCATTAACTGGGAATGTCTCCACATTACCTTACAGATATTTCAAATGAAAATAATTGTTACCCAATTTTTTATAAATATGATATGGTCCAATCCATAATGAAGTGAAATTCTCATGTTGTCTTTTATTCTCATGTGATTTGTCTCATGAGGACTAAGTTTGAAAGTATGAAAACTTTGATTTTTTATCTTTTTTCAACCCATATCTTCAATTGTATTTATGTTTGATGAAACTTTACAAGATTATATTCATGCATATTTCAGTTGGACAATTTATAGTAATCTTGACTATTTTTTTTCATCTTTTTCTGTATTCTCTTTCACAAAATAATATGTTGGTAATTTGAGGGTAATGGAAAAAATAAGTTTTTTTTCCATATAATAGTCTAAAATGTGAAACTTTGAGGTGTTGATTATGTTTGGTTATGTCTTCCTATAATGCATACTTTATAAATATATTCCATATCTAGGTTTTACCTCTGTAGATTTATTTATGGAATCGATCAAATTATTATTGATATATTTATCAAATCCATTCCCTTGAGGATTATAATTTGAAAAAAACTCAACAAAAAACTAATTTTTATAAGCCTAGAGGGGTAATGAATGATTGAAAAGATATTTTCTAGCTCATTCATCATAGTTAGTCTAAACAAATAGTGAAAAGGTAGAAGTGACTACCTAATGAGATGGTGATCAAGGTTACTTATAAACTTTTGAGGTCTACCTGATGGAGTGGAAGGAAATGAGGTTATAAATAAGTGTCTTACATCCTATGCAATGCATATCCATCAACAAATAAAATCTAACTAAGTGATAGATGTGAAGATTCAAGCTTAAAGGGGTGATGAATGACTGTAGACAATGAGTGACAAGTGACAATGATGAATGAATTAGTTAGGGAGGCATATATGACCTATAGTAACCTCTTCTTCTTGTTCTCATGTCAAATCATATGTGTAAAGGATTCCTATGGAAGTTATAGTTAATCAAGTGAACCCCTCACCATCATGAAGGCAGTTTCAAAGTAAGATAATGAAGGGTCTATGCCAACTTGAGGAAGGTGTTCTGTTTCAGATTGACACATGTTCATGACATCCTCCTAACTTATTTTCCACTTCATTCCATATAAATTTTAATTGGATTCTAAATTTTTACACTTGTTTTTGTGACCCTTGAGCTTCAATCCTTCTCTCTTTTCTCCTATGTCTATATATTGAAGACTTTTTGGCTTTGTAATGGATCCAAAATTGGTATGGAGAAGCCCTACTAGTTTTGACACCTCATTTGACTTTTAATAAAGTTTTTTGAAGTTGATTCATTCTCTTCAATCTCTTACTTGAATGTGTTAAGTGGTTTGTGTGGTTGACAAATGATGAATATGTTTTCCTTGATTCCATGTTTTCTCTTGCATGTTTGTGTAAATGAGATCTCTTCTAACAGGTTTCATAAAGTGTATTATTTATTAATTATGTATTGAAGTGTGAGAGGTAATAGTAGTGTGTTGTATCAGAAATTCTTTTCACCCACCTATAGATAGGCATAGCAATCTACCTCTATGAGAAACACTTATGCTAGAAGGACTTAGGGTTGAATTCAGTTTGAGTAGTCTTCTTTCTTAAGTGCAGGTGTAAGTGTGTTGTGTGTAGTTATCTTGGTGTATTACCTCATTATCATAGGTTTCCTTCATATCTCCTTCTTCCATTTTCACCCCCAATAGTGATTAGTCTAGTGTAATGTGAGCCTAGAAGATAAATAAAGGGAGCTAGCCATTTCAAACCTAAAGATATATATCTTATAGTGGCTTGTCTATTAAGGGATATAGCTCCATGTTATCCTAAACTTAAGAATGTCTACTTGCTTTCTCTAGGGTACAAGTTTAGGTTACAATAGTATGATACTAGTCTACGTTGGTCTTCTACTTGGTAAATTAAACTATTGTTGAATAAATTAGTTATTCTACTTATGGAAATAAACTGTTGATGTATGTCTATCATAAATTATGATTCAACCCACATGACAAATTTTAGTTAAGGAGGAGATCAAATTGAAAAAAATAGAGATGAAAACACTAAATGAAGAAAGCAGATAAAAGTGGGCTCTATCATCAGAAGCACCTGGAAGTGTGTGTGGTTTAGTTAGGAAAGCCCATGGAAAAACATGAATGGTTTGTGACAGGAAGGATTTCACTGTCTCTTTGTAATGAATGATACATTGACTGCAGGTGACAATAGTGTATTGAATGAAATTATGGGAGTGAAGTGAAAATGAAAGAGCTCTGCTGAATTCATACTGACACCAAAATTTAGTTTTACACGGTCTTAGACCATTGCCATCTTGACTGACTACGCTGATTGAAATTTTGGGACTCAAGTGGAAATTTTAAAGCCCTTACAAGTCACTTTTCCATTTGAGTCTGACTATGATGTGAACACAACACTGTATTCTCCAGTTGAATGAAATTATGGGATTTGAGTGAAAATGTTAATTGCCTTTTTACATACATTAACACAAAAAAGCTATCAATTTTAATTAGCATTCTTTAATTTATGGGACTTATACTCTCAATCAATCATATAAATTCATACAAAAAAATTAATTAGTTACCTAATTAAAATCCATTATTTTATGAGTGTTAATTAACTTATCCCAAAAAAACATACAACACAATTTCAAACATTTAATAAAATATCTAATACAATAATAATATTATTATAATATTACATAGTTACTATTTAACCTTTATTCTTTCATAGATCTGGTTCAAAATTTCAAACATAAAAATAATAAATGAAAGGGACTTTAGGATATGAAAAAATTAACTTGAATACAAATGAGTTTCTTCATTATTAATTTCATTCAAGTTGACCATGCTTGTATAGAGTGGAGAGATGTAAGGAGATAATAAATTGAATATGGTATATATTAGAGCATGAAAAGAAAGGTCAAACTAAAATTCTACTGCACATAAGATAAATGTTAGTGGCCTATATACATTGATTTTGATTTCTCTATAAGATAAATGATAGTGGTCAAACAATTTTAAGTGAAAACAAAATGTTAAAGACCTTGTTACGTAGGAGGGAAGACATGAACATGCATAGAAATCCATCCTATGCTAAAAAAAAAGACTAGACCAAAACCATAGGTGCACCATAATTGATTAAGATCACATAAAACTCCAAAAACATATACAATATGTTTTTTGGGACCTAGAACCATATTGAGTCCATTTTTTTTGGCCCCATAACCATACTGAGTATGTTTCAAGGAAGACCACCATAGGACCATGAAATCATGAGGAGAGAGGAAGAGAGGAGAGAAAATAAGGGTGACAACAAAAAATCACAAAACACAGTTTAGATCAATAACTAATAAATACATAGATACCTTCTAATTATATAATTTAATAATTAATAAATACTTAAGGGCCATTTTTTGGTGTCTACATTTTTCTCCACTTTGATGTGCATGCATGCAAATACATATCAATGTTTTTTAAAAAAGGTATAGAAACAATATTTTGTGCCCTCAAAACTCTTGAAGAAAAATCCAATGTATCTTTGAATTTTTTAATAATATCTTATCTTTTTCTACACATGAATGGGTGACTGCCAATATGATGTAGGAGCATCCTAGGACCGATTACAATCTTGCATCACCAAAAATAGTTATTTCAAAATTTGTTTTTAGTTATTATTGATAACATTTCGTTAAACACTTAGTATACGTAAAGTGTTGGTTGGAAGTACTCAAGCTACTTCACCTAAAGCAAATTATATAGATTTTGTGGATTTTATATGGAGATGGTGTGGAAAGATTCATTTGGAAAAATATATAGTAGTTTGGGTGATTCAAACACTAGAAAATATTTTTAAAAATGGTTGAAAAAGAAGCAAAAAATATTTTAATGATTTTTTTTCATATTCCATTATTAGAGGAGTCTAATGGGTGCCTAAGCCTATGGTAAAAATGTAGGACATAAGAGCTTCAATTATAGCAACGAGAAAAATAAAAAAGTAGTTAAAAATAAAGAAGACAATGGGTGTTCTTGGGAGTGTGTAGGTTGGAGTGAATGGTACATCCATTCCAAAACATAAATCCATATTTTAGGTAGGTATTTTACATACATGGTGGAGGGACAACATCCTGGGGAGTTCCTCTTCAGTAGTGAAAATTTTATCTTTAAAATTTAATGTAGATATTTGACAAAATGCCTAAGAGCATATTTGGACTATTGTAATTGATGAAAAGAATTGTTGAGTGTGTGTTAGGAAAATTTGAAATGCTTTTGACCTTAATATTATGTAATAAGATGAGTAAAATCATTTCATTTTTTTTAGATTTGAATATGTGGGTGTGCTTGGGAAGGCCTAAAAAATTATATTTTAGTACAAATAATAGTCTAGGTTCTATGTGGGTTCCATATAAGGTTGGGAATATGTTAAAATAGGTTGTGAGATTCATTTTGAGTACTCATAACCCTTATATCCTCTCTCATTCAGCTATATTTTGAGTGCAATTTTACTTGCTTACTATTTGGAATTTTCTATTAAAAGACCAAAAATTTAATTTTCATGCAAAAGGACACCAAAATGGGTTGGATAGCATGAATAAGGCGAGATAAAAATAGATACAATTTGTTTGTTTGCTAGGACATGATTTCCATTCATTTTTATCCCAACCTAGAGTGCATCAATTGGTATCAGAGCAAGGTTTTCCTTATTGGGCTGATTCTTGTGAGGCTCTAGTGAGTTTGTTACAAGTGTGAGAAATTCAAGTAATTTTAGAGAGATATGAGATAATTTGAGTGTTATCCATATTGATAATATGGGTAAAGAACATAGAGTTGTTAAAATGCATGCAAAGGAGGTTGGGCAATTGGAGTTATAAAATTGGCAAAGATATTGAGAGGATTCCAAGAAAGACTGGATGTTATAGAGATTGTAAAAGGTAGAGGAGTTGTGAAAGATGTGAGAGAAGATGAAATTTAAGAACCTAAATTTAAGAACGAATAACTAGTTAAAAATATGGGAAAATAAAGAACTAAAGGAAAGAAAGGTGTTATTATTGAAAATAAATATGTAGAGGAAGGTGCAAGCAAAACATTGAATGTGAGGTAGCCCAAACATGAGAGAGAAAATGAGTTTGTTCTCCATCATGTGTTGATGAGTAGAGAAAATAATGGAAGCTATGGCTTAGACAAGATTCAATAAAGAGAATAAATTTGGTTCAAATTCATACATTGTAGTAATAGAGAGGATGTTTTAAGAAACAATTTCCAAGTTAGATGCCTTGGAAAGAGTAACAATAATTAGACGAAATAGACTTGTTGAGAAAAATAAGATTGTAGAGCTAGGAGGAGAATAACCCAATAGTGGAAAGAGACCATCAAGGGTCATGGTGAAAAAAAAGGTAAGCTCACTATAAATATTATTATTTTTGGGTGATAGATAGAGCCCAAAATAGTTTAATAAAAAAATTGTATAGATAAAAAGTGTTTTTGAAGATAAATGTATTGATGAGCCCAAAAGGGTAGAGTTTGCATGCACCAGATTTTTTGGATTTATATCTATGTATTGGAGATATATCCATGAGAAGAGACAATCAAAATAAAAATAAGATGTGATAAAATGAGAACATTTGGTTTCCAAGTTGATGGAGAAAATAGTGCATCCAAGAATGAAAGTGGAGTGATTGAAGGAGCTTTAAGCATTGATCCTTGACAGTGAAGATAGTAGGATTTCCTTCAGAGGAAATAGAAGGGTGATTTTTTTATAGGACTTGTCATGTGGTGTCAATGAATTTCAAAATAAGAGGTCTTTGGGAGTTCCTATCTAAGGATATCTAGGTATTCATCTAACCATTTAAGGTCTTTAATCTAAAACATCTATTACAAAGCTCCACTTGATCCAAATGGGGAGATTGAAGCATAATAGGTTTCACCCAAAGGTAAGTGTTTATACATGTACACTTTTTCCTTTAATTATCGGTAGATTAGATATTATTTGGTTTATTTTTTGGTGGATGTATGTGGGTATCATTTCTTAGGCTCCTCCTTATATGGAATAAGTTGGTATAGATATAAAATTTCTTAGGCTTTCCATTTATCACCTTAGGTTGCATATTACCCCATTTAATTGACCATTACACCTTACCTTGTTTACAATGTCTTACCCATCATTTAATTTATTTGCTCCTCTTTACAACCATTTAATTTATTTGCATCTTTATAATCATAGTTATAATCATTTACCTTTATTTAGGTCTAGTGAGAGCTATATCTTTGTGTCATAGGCTTAGGAATTAGAAGTATTTCCTCTTAAAATTTGAGTTGTGGGTTACCCTATGATAGATATACAAATATCTTTGGTCCTTATCCGCTTGTCCAATTATACACTGGCTCTACTTGATTGACCTTATTCGAGTCTAAGTCTATTAAGATAAATAGGATAGTTGTAGGTCATCTTAGCTCATGCATACATGCTGGTGAACTTGACATGAATCATGTCACACATTTTATTGGATTATCTTAAATTTTATATTTATTTTCATTGCTCATATTCACTTTGACTTCACCATCATAATACAATATCACTACACCATTCATGAAAAAATGGTTTTTGGGGATCTTTCATAAATAATCTCCCTAAACCACTTTCAAAATAAAGGGGAAAATGGTCAAAGATAACTTTCTTGGGGTATACATTAAAATGCAACCTCAAACTTATTAGAAGTAGAAGATATGTTGATAGGAAAGCATAACATGATCAAACAATTTGATGACATGGTCAAACCCATGGAGGATGCTAGACCAATGAACGATGTGTCTTCCACATAAAATCAATAATAAATACCAATGATTTTAATTAAAACTATCCTTCAGTGTATTCCACATACCACTGCATAGGAAGGGTGCCCTCTTTATCCTTAAGGGAATACCATATTATAATTAGTGTAAGCAAGCTAGTTGGTAAGTGAAATTTTATTAGGAAGCCACTATCATAACTCTACATGGCTTTATGTCTTCATTAGGCATATAAACATTTAATAAATCTAAGTCACAACATCCAATATCAATATTTATCCCTAGGGCATGTTTCATAAGGTTTTAACGTAAAGAAATAACAATAGTATAAATCTCTAAAGAGAGTAAAATGGTAGTGTTTTTGCACACCTCTTCATGAGAAATCATGGTAAATGGTAAAACTAAACATATCAACTCAAATTCATTTTAATGGGTTTTAAAGAAAAACATGCTTCAATTTAAATCACACACACCACTACATAGGAAGGTTTCCCTTTTTATCTTCATGAAATCACATATTAAAATAAATGCAAATAATCTAGTTGGTAAGGGGAAGATTATCAATAAGCCATAGTCGTAACTCCACATGCATTATGTCATCATTAGGCATATACAAAATTTCTAACCCCAAGAAATGAAAATAGTAGATTGAGTTGCAGAGAGTAAAATGGTAATGTTGTCATGCCTTTCCTCATTGCAAGTTAGGGAAAAATTAAAAACTTTATGAGAATTTCATTTTAATAAAGCTTCAAGCATGAATCCAAAGAATTAAGTTTAGGCTTGTGGAAAAGTCACAGTGAAGGCACTAAGCCATTGGAAAGCATATCTAAATAATTTTTTTATTTAAATTTATATTAGAAAACACACATTCCATGAGAGGAAACCTCCATGAAAGTCCCCCATTGATCATATATAGACTTTTTTAGAGCTACAAACTAATAAATAAGATCATATTATGTTGACTAGCCTATAAAACATTGTTGAGAGAAATGGACTAGTCATTATTTTCCTGGGCCATTATTCCCCCCCTCCCCCCCCACAAGGAGATCCATTATCACTATGAGTTGCGAAACAAGACCTCTAAGTAAATGAAAGGAATGGCCAAGTGGAAATCACACTCTTTATTTTTTGTAGGTTGGAAGAATATTTTGAGTATTCATGGGCACTAGAGTTCAGATTTTGTGGATTGACTGACTTGGAGAGGATACATTTTCATATGAATTCTAGACTTGTTGTAATAGTTTAGGAATAGGGAATGTTTCCCTAGAATTTGGGTTTTTATTCATTATCGCATGATTTTTTTCCAATGATGTTGGTGAAATATTTTACTTCTCGAATGTTATTTTAGGTGTCAAAATTGGAGTATTATCTAGAAGAATCAATAAAGGAAAAAAATGTAACTTGAGATCTAAAGATTGTAAATGAAAACATGTATTTTAGAAAATAATGTAAACTATTATATAATAAAATCATGTAACTTGAGATCTAAAGTTTGTTAATAGTCTAGGAAATCCCTGGAGCTCAAAGGAACTCAATAAGATGCCCATGATTAGAATTAATTTATTTTATTTGATTTTACTAGTTAAAAAATGGGATTTAAATGAATATTTGAAGGCTCTATCGATAACTTTAGTCCAATACAAAAAATATCTAAGTTGAGCCTTATTTTTTGCATACATCTCTACAATCTTGAGATTATGTTTAAGTAGTGATTCCATAGTTTATAACTAATCATTGATAATATCTAGCTTATGATGAGAGGAAGCTCTTGTAAATTATTGAATGAGATCCACTTGTCTGCCTTTTTCTGAACCATCACCAAATATCTTCCATACTTTTTAATAAAATAATTAGTATAATAGATGGTATTTATATTTTTCACTTTATCACTTTATTGATAGTTTGTCCTGCAGGGACTTGTTAGTTCGTCAATCTCCCTAAGTGCACACCTTAAATGGTGCACCAAGAATGGGGTGGAATCGACTCATCACACTTTTTGAGATATGTGTTCCATCGTAAAACCTTCATACACACTATGATGTCTCCATGAAATCTTGAAACCTTAAAAAATGGTTAAGTTTGAGATCCTAAAAACCTAAAATTTGGATAAGTATAAAATCTAGTATCACCCTCCAAAACCTATAATCTGCATTATAAATCTTAGAGGTTTAAACCCACTCTCAAACATCCTAAAAATATATTTATAAAATATAACTTAAATTAGTTAATATTTAAATTAATTATAATATCCATATAGTGTGTCCTACATTTTGGTATAAAGAGGGCACATAAACTTCCAATTTCTCCTCAAAATATCTTTATTTTGGGTCATTGATTTTAATAAAAAAATATGTTTTAGATTATATAACAATGACGTAGTGCATATATATTTTTACAAATAAAAAATATTTTTTAGGATTTATTTGTGAATTATTTTAAAATTTTTTTTGGCCTCCTAGTGGTACACAATATTATACTTTGTGTACTTATAATTAAATGTTTATTTCACACACATACAAAAAGATACACACACACACACATAGACACACATATCTGTGTGTGTGTGTGTGTGTGTGAAATTATGTGTGTATATGTATATATGTATGTATGTATTTATATATATTAATTTATTCTTATCTAAACCTTTCCTACATTTCATTCAGCCTAATTTCATTGGTACCTTTTAGGGTTTGGAGCCATATATATAGTGGTAATAATTATATTTCCAAACATGAAATATAACATTCATACACTCTCCTTGTGCTCATATTTCTTCCCTAAGGAAATATTTGAGAGAGTTATAGGTTTATAACCTTATATTTGAGGTCTTGTCTTGTGTTGTCATTGAATCTCAATAAAAGAGATCATTGAGAGTTCTTAACTAAGGATATGTAGGTTTTCATCTAACCATTTTAGGTCTTCAACCTATAACATCTCTTACAAAGCTCTACTTGAACCAAAGGGGGAGATTGAAGTTTTGATGATTTAATTCAAAGGTAAGTATTTATATCCCTAAACTCTTTTATTTTTTTACTTGGTAGATTAGATAATTCTTAGTTTATTGCTTTGTGGATATATTTGTGTATCCTTTCTTAGGATCCTACTTATACTGAATAAGTTGGTATAGATATAAGATAGCTTTGTATTTCCATTTATCACCTTGGTTGCATAGGCACCCATATGTTTGACTATTTCACCTTACCTAGTTTACAATCTCTTTCACATCATTTACTTTATTTGCATCTTTACAATCATCTACCTTTGTTGAGGTCTAGTGAGAGCTATATCCTTGTGTTATAGGCTTAGGATTTGGAACCATTTTCTCTTGAAATTTGAGTTATAGGTCACCCTCTACTAGATCTATAGATATCTTTGGTCTTTATCCATTCATCTAAGTATACACATGCTCTATTTGATTGACCTTATTTGAGTCCTAGTCTATTGAGATAAAGAAGATAGTTGTAGGTCTTCATGGGCCATGCATACATTCTAGTGAACCCAATGTGAATTCTATCCCACCCCTAATTGGAATGTCTTCATGCTTATAATTCTTTGCATTTATTATCTTCACTTTAGCTTCACCATCATAATACAATATCATTCCACCATTCAATAAAAATATGCTTTTATGGATTTTTATGAAATAATCTCCTTAACCCACTTTGAAAAGAAATAATAAAGTGGTCAAAGAGAACTTATTTTGGGTATACATTGATAGCAATGACATCAAAAAGTTAGAAATTGAATATGTGTTGATAGGAAAACATAACACAATCAAGTCATTTGATGACAAGGTCAAACTAATGGAGAAATTTAAACCATATGAACCATAGTCTTCCACATAAAATCAACAAAAAACACCACTGTTTTTAAATAAAACCACACTTTAGTTTATTCCATACACAACCACATATGAAGGGTCCACTTTTTATCCTCAAGGTAATACAAAATTAAAATCAATGTAACAAGCAAGTTGGTAAATTAAAATTTATCAGGAAGACAACGTCATAAATCTACATGTTTTATGTCTAAATTAGGAATATAAACATTTATAAACCCTAAATCACAACATCCAATATCAATATTTATCCCTAGGGCATGTTTCACAGAGTTTTGACCCCACAAAATAATACTAGTAGAAAGAGCTGAATAGAATAAAATGATAGTGTCATTACACACCTCTTCATGAGAAATAATGGTAAAAAGAAACACATCAATCAAAATTAATTTTAATGGGTTTAAAATACAACACACTTCAATTTATCACACACACCATGACATAGGAAGGTTTCCCTCTTTATCCTTAGGGGACCACATATTAAAATAAATATAAATAATCTAGTTGGTAAGGGAAAGATTATCAATAAGCCACAACCATAACTCTACAAGCTCGATGTCATTATTAGGCATATAAACAATTTATAACCCTAAATCCCAACATCCAATATTGAGATCTATCCCCTAAGGCATGTTTCATAGGGCCTAACCCCAAAGAAATGAAAATAGTAGAGAGAGACGAAGTGAGTAAAATGGTAATTACATCATGCCCCTCCTCATTTGAAGTTATGTTAAAAGAAAACACATTAGGAAAAAATAATTTTAGTATAGATTCAAGTTAGAAGCCAAAGAATTTAGTTTAGGGTTGTATAAAAGTCACACCGAAGCTATTAAGCCATTCAAAAGCAAATCTAAATAAAATTTTTATTTAAATTTATATCAGGCCATGCATATTCCATGAGAGAAAATTTATGTAGAGGAATACTCCCTAAAAGTCCCCATTGATCATATGTGAACTCAACTAGAGCTAAAAATTAGTTACTAAGCTCATATTATGATAACTAGGCTGCAAAACATTTTCAGGTGAATTGGATTAGTCATTGTTTTCATGGGCCATTATTCCTCCCAAGGAGACTCATCATCACTATGAGTTTGGATACAAGACCTCCAAATAAATGAAATAAATGACCATGTGGAAAATATACTCTTTCTTTTTTCTATGTTGGATTTTTTTTGAGTATTCACAATTACTATAGTTTGGATTTGGTGGATTGAATGAGTTGGAGATGGTATATTTTAAAATAAATTATAGACTTGTTATAATATATTATTGATAGGGAATGTTTCCCCATGTTTTGGGTTTTTAGTCATTCTTTAATATTTTTTCCATTGGTGGTGGTGGAACAATTTTGCTTCTTGGATTCTATTTTAGGTGTAAAAAATATAGTGTAATCTAGACAAGCCAATAAATTAAAATTTATGTAACTTGAGATCTAAATAGTGGAAATGGAAACATTTATTTCAATCATTGATGTAAATTGTTTTATGGGAAAAGTGATGTTTACCTTGACTAGAATGCCAATTGTCACCTTTAGATCTTTAGTGAGATCAACCTCAATTTAGGTTATCTTATGGGCCAGTTAGAATCAAATCAATTAAGCTTGTGATAGAAAATATGATTCAATAGATTGAAATTTTCATCTGGAAGGGTCCACACCAGAATTGATATGTTGAGCAATTCAACCTCCATGAAAACTTTGTGAGTAGCCTATTTTGATTAAAAAAAGTCATGTCTCTAGAAAGATAACACCATCAATGTGTTATGTATGAAACAATAACTAGAATTGTATGCATTGCTTGGCATATTATGATTAAACCAAAAATAAAAAGTAAAAACCTCATTGTTTATATTTGTAACTATGAAAATCTTGATTAAAAAAGGTTCTTACACATACTTAACACAAATTGCAATAGAGTGCACATAGTAGATATAAGGTCCAATAAAGTAAGTTATCAAACTAATATTTTCATACCATTTACAAATAAAATATACAACATTGAAATCTAGGAGCACATTAACAGATTGACATGAATGTTTATATTTCTTACCTTGATGTACACTTTTTTGCATGAATTTTTGTGCTTAATTCAACACCATGCTCTCCAACCTTCTATAACAATAATTGCATTATGTGGGATTTAAGCCATACTTCAAGGCTAAGCCACCCTAATAATTAGGTATAATTAAGGTTGTTAATGTTAAATGGACCTAAAAATCATCATAGATGTAATGGGATATGCAACTAAAAATAAGGTAGTAAACATTATAACCACACACAAATAAAACCCTAATGAAATCAACTTCAATTTTCTCCTATTTTACAATTAAACTATTAAAATTGGTTCCTCTCTTGTACGTAATTTATTTTCTAGCATAATGCATATTGAGGTAGTTAAATATTCCATTCTAATATAATATTTATATTAAATAAGGTCAAACATCTACTAGCCCTTACAAAAGAAGTTAATTAGGAGCATGGAGAAGGGAATTAGGATTTTAAATGTTTAGGTTTTCCAAGTAATTTGTGTTTAGATGAGGAATATTAAATAATGTTCCTTACAAAACTAAATATGATAGAAAAAATTAAAGTCTTTAGTCTCCTTTTAGAGTAAAAATGTGTTTAACCCTCACCATTAGACTTACAATTGCATAAAAAGTGACACTAAAAATTACATATCATTAGCGCAAGTCACTAATTTTATCTTGAACTTATATTAGTTTTTGAATTTTTTAGAGTACACTCTTGATCATCAACAAGGTAACAATAATCGTTACCTGCACAACCATAAGTAATCCCTTTATCAAGATATAATGGAATTATCTCAACTCTCAAGATATGGTAGTCAAATTATCATTTCACTAATATGGTGATGGATTGTTGTCATTTCATTGATATGATGTTACTCTACAATTGACTCAGATAGAGGATACAAATATATACTCTATTTTATGTGATGGTTATTTTTAATATTTTTGTATCTAAAATACATATAGGAATAATTATAAAGAATGCCAAGAAAAATTATGGTCAATAATATTTTTAGACTTTGACCATCACCATCACCGTCATCATCAACATCTAGACGTATTTAAGAATTGGGAGTCAAGTGCAAGCATAGACAACAAGGAAGGCCATGGCATTAATTTATAAAACCTCATTGAAATCAGGAATACATGGCATTAATTTATAAAAACTCATTGACCAATAAATTTTTGTAAGAGAAAATAATAGATGAAATGCACTTGCAATTGACCATAAGACACTAAAACCAAAAGAATGCCAAGAAAAATTGTGACCTTCATGTGCTTTCAAGTCCAATTATGACATGATCGCATGTGAGAATTAAACACAACATTGTATTGAATGAAATTATTGGAGTCAAGTGAAAACATTAAACATCTTCATGTAATTTTGAGTTAGACTATGAGATAACTATTTTACTTCTCGAATACTATTTTAAGTGTCAAAATTAAAATATTATCCAAAAAAATCAATAAAAGAAAATCAAGTAACTTTAAAATCTAAAAATTAGAAATAGAAACATATATTTCAACATTTATTATAAACTATTATATAAGAAAAGTGATATATATTCACTAGAATGACAATTGTCACCTTTAGATCTTTGATGAGATTAATTTCAATGAAGGTAATCTTATAGACCAGGTAAAGTCAAATTAATTTAGCTCATCATTAAAAAAATGACCCAAGGGTTTAGAAATTTCATCTAAAAGGGCCCATAATGGAACTGACATGTTCAACAATTCAACCCACATGATAAATTTCATCAGAGGAGGAGATAGGATTTTTAAAAAATGGAGATGAAAATACTAAACAAATAAAATGGATAAAAGTGGGCTCTACCATGGAAATCAACAGGAAGTGCGCATGTTTAGTTGGAGAAGCCCATGGGAAAACAAGAATGGTTTGTGATAGGCATCATGTTGGACAACAATTTCACTCTCTCTTTGTAATGAATGATACATTGACTGCATGTGACAACAGTGCATTGAATGAAAATGAAAGCACTACGCTAAATTCACACTAACACCAACATTTTTTTTACACAGTCTCATACCATTGCTACCTTGACTGACTACATTGATTGAAAAATTAGGAGTCAAGTGGAAATGTTAATTTAAAACCCTTTAGAGTCTGACTATGACACTAACACAAACAAAGTACCATATTCTATGGGTCAATTAAATTATGGAATTTGTATGAAAACATTAATCGCCTTCCTACCCACATTAATATAAAAAAGTGATCGCACTTATAGCGTTCACACACTCAATCAGTTATATAAATTCATATAAAAAAATATTACGTAAATATTTAAAAAATTGATTGATTTTTTAATTAAAATTAATCAATTTATAAATTCTGGTTAAATTTATCTAAAAAAACATATAACACAATTTCAAACCATTAAAACAAAGATATAATACAACAATATTACTATTATATGATTAGGTAGTCACTAAGTGGCCTATATTCTATTCAAAATTTCAAACATAAAAATAATAAATGAAAGGGACTTGAGGATACGAAAACATGACTTTGAATTCAAATGATTTTTTTCATTGTTAATCCCACTCAATTTGACCTTGCTTGTATAGAGTGGAGAGATGTAAGAAGATAATAAACCAAAAATGGTGTATATTAGAGCATGAGAAGAAAGGTCAAAGTTACAAGTAGGAGTAAGTTGTAGCGTTGTTTTTTTATTTTGGCATGGTTGGATGAAGTTTGATGCTATATACGAAGAGTATTATATTATGAGATGCATTTGTAAGAAGAGATGAAGCATATTTATGTATATTTGTTCTTCCAATATATTGGGATTAAAAGCAAAATTCTACTTGCTCCTGCTCTAACATATATGTAGCTATTTAAAGCTCATATAAAGCAATTCGAAATTCAAAAAATAATCAACTTATATGTGAGCAATTTTTACATACAAATAGTTACGAGTCTTTTTCTTCTTATTGTCTAAACTTGCACTATACTATATGTGTTTTTACCCCACTTGAAACTAGATATTATTAGGAAACCCATACTTGTCAATTATTATTACTTTAGGAACACTCTTTTATGTAATCTAAATTTGATATGGTTAATTACAATCAATTATAGGAAACTTTTTACATCTACATTTTCTATTGAATGACACAATCACCAACATAATTATGAAAAATTCATGGGAAATTTTATTTTTCATTGAAAAAGTATTTTAGTGCTTAATTTATAAATAAATATTTATTAAAATTCAACCCCGCAATAATGTACTATATCAAAAATTGCATACCATGTGTAATGCTTCAACTAGAAATTCTAATGTAATGCAATGTCTACTTTATATGATATTTTCTACTAGAATAGATGCTCAATAAATAAATAAATGTTTCACATATGTTCCTTTTCTAAATGCTTTGAATTCATGAAGAATCTCCCTTAAATGGTATGTATCTCTAGATATTTTTTCTTTCATGTCATAAATGTGCCAATGCACCTATATACCTATAAATTTATGGAATTTAAATTATGACCCTAATGATATGTAAGCTGACACACAACAGACAAAATAGTTGATAAAATGATTTAAAAATATTAGGGGAGCTAAAGGAAGGTTAAAAAGGTCCACACAAAAAAGGCCTCAAAAAACTTATAATTGTGGTTTTGGAAAAAATGACGACACACACACACACACATGGTTTTCAAAAAATACCAAAATGTAAGGGGAACATGGGGAAGAGAGTGACACAAAGGAGAGATAAAATGTTACATCTTGATTCCTCGCTAAGAAAACTATTTGATTATTCATGAATATTTATTGTTGACAAACTTGATTTGGTTATTTTTAACTAAGATTTGAGATATATGCTATTATGGGACAATACAATATTGCTTAGGTTACATGGTTAAATTGCTATGAGTTAATTGTAGTGTATATGTATACATTATGATTATGTTAATTCATTATTTTAGTTATATTTATGATGTATGCATATCATGATATTATGATCTAACAACTTGATGTTATGAGGTTGATGCAAGTGAACTCATTCCTTATAGCATGATGGAGGAAGAGCATCATCAGAGAGTGGGAGAGGGTGATATAGATCAAAATTTTGGAGGATGACAAAGAAACCATCTAGAACCTTACACATACCACTTTAGTTACCACATGTTACAACGTATACTAAATGGTTAGCATAGTGTTTTTAATGCCATTTGTATTAGATAGTCATTTATTCATGGTGTGATAGCATAGTTAATGGATTTATGAAGCTTAATTTGCATGAATTGCATGTGTGATCATTAAATATTGTTAGAAACATAATTTGCATAGTTAAATTAAATTTGGATTATTTGTTTATGAATTTATCATTAAATTGTTATGGCATTTGGGGATGTTAATTAAATTAGTGAATTTACTAGTTTTTATAATAATGTCAAAATAAAATTTATGAAGTTTAATATTAAGAAATAATAAAAAGAGAAGAATTCTTTAAAAATGATATTCAGTAAAGCATAACAGATATAAAAGTTGGATAAAAGTAAAAATAATAATAAAAAAGGCAAGTTTTAACAAAAACTAATGATGTATGAAAAAAGGAGCTAAAACAAATAAATAAATAAATATAATGGAAAGTTATTCTTTTAAAACAAAAAGAAAAATGTCTTACATTTTAAGAAGAGATAAAAATAAAGAGAAGGGGGAAGCATAGAAGAGGGAGGAAATATAAAGGAGAGAGGGGAGATTGGAGGAGAAGAAAAGGCATGAAATCAAATGAACGTAAGCACCATCTGTCAGGTAGGTAATGTTCCTTAATTCTGTGTATTTATATGTCTGTCTAAATCTACAATTACATATTTGCTGGATGTATTTATATATGATGTATAAATGAATACATAGTGTTTAGTTTGACCTCAATATATATATATATATATATTGAGGTCAAACTAAACACTATGAGATACACAGAATTGTATGGCATTTGTAATGTGAACCGAAAGAGTACACATTCATAGCTGTTTGAATAAATCATCACAGTAGATTGAATATTTAAACCATATAAATTATTGTTTGGATTGTATATAAAAACATTTTTACCAAGCTGCATATAATGAAGACTCATTTATAAGTTCAATCGATTTCCATATACATATTATTTTTTTCACATATGTGGAATCGAGGGAATGTATTATTATTATATGCATTATCATATTATTATACCAAGATAAGTGAAAGCATTTATGTGGAATGATGACTTGGAAAAACTCAATGATTTGACTCAAAAAATCGATATCTATTATTTGTAATTGATACGAGAATGGATATTTCTAGAAAATGTCTGATTTATAAATTAACTATAGTGACTCAATTTTAAACATGCAATGCTTGATATATGCAGTGATTTATTTTAGATAACATACATCGCTTGATAACATGTAGTTAATAAAATTAGATAACATGCAATGAATCTGTAAAAAGGAAAAAATTGTGATCTGTAGTGTTAGTTCATAACTAAGAATAACCTCATAATGTCATATTCTCTATTGATAACTAATTGGCATCTTGTTCATGGTGACTTGTATTAAGAAAATAGTAGTCTATTTAAATGCAACAACTTACTTATATAATGTAGTGACTGATATAAATTATTCATTATATATATATATATATATATATATATATATATATATATATATATATATATATATATATATATATATACATATACATACATATATATATATATATATATATATATATATACATATACATACATATATATATATATATATATGTATATGTATATATATATATATATATATATATATATATATATATATATATATATATATATATATATATATATATATATATATATATATATAATGTAGTGATTTTATTATTGGACTTGGCTAAGTGAAAAATGAATACAACGACTTTAACAACCATGTATTGGTATGCAGTTATTTAGTTGAAAACTTTATGCTGCTGAATCAAATTTTGGAATCCCTTATAAAATAATAGATTTTTTATAATCAACTAGGTTATTGTTACATGTTATAATTAGCACTATATAACCATACTAGAATAAAATAATACTAAAATAGTCCCTAACTATAATCGACTCATGAGAATCCCTTAAATTATGTTGTATAAAAAAATACCTAACTATAATTGACTTAGGATGTAATAAAGGGAATATAACCAACTTTTGTATTTGGTCATAAGACTACCCTTGAATTGCCTTAGATTTTGTTACCTTTGTATTTTGGATCCCAGTGTCAATTATGTGGGGGCAACTGTTATGCCATGTTGGAATCATATTGAAAGTTTGAACTCCCTCCCTTTTGCTTAACAATAGAACAAGAGTTGATGTTATTAACATGCTCATGGAAAAATTGAGCTTCATTGATTGCTTAAATTAAAAGGTAAAGAAGATAAAATCCCTATAAATGATCCTATAAACTAAGAAGTGCTAAATTATGATACTTAGCATTTAATAGTTGAACATTCAAAAATGTTGAGTTACATTAATATGAAGTTTGTTGTCCCCAAAAAATGTCACTCATTTTTAGGACAACATATGAACTATTTTGGCCCTACAAGACCAAAATTGTCTCTTTCCTTGTCAAAATTTGTTCTAAGCATTCAAATTCCTCATTTTTTAAGCTTTTCATAAATCTACGGACTCTACATGCTTGAAAATATAGACTCCGTAGGCTCATTTCTACAGACTTCATAGGTTAGTTTCTATAGACTCTGTAGGAGAGAAACAGGGTCAACACTTAGCCATTTTTTCTATCGAGAAGTTAAAAAGACTATCTTTCAAAGCCTCAAAGAGCAAGTTCCCTCTGAGAAAAATCAAACCTCAAAGAGCAGTGGAAGCTGCCAAGTGTCATCTGTTGAGACATAGTTTCTAGTAAGTTTCAAAGCAACAGAACGTGCCACGTGTCCCTCATAACTCAACAGAGCATGACAAGTGTCTACATCCACATTTCAAGTTTCTAATAAGTTTTAAAGCTTATTTCAATAAACTTCTCTCAAAGTCTAGTAGAAGCTACTAAGTGTCATCTGTCGAGATCCATTATAATTTGTTTCTAGATATGGTGGAAGTCACCTCGTATCCCGTTATAACTCTATAGAAGTTGACAAGTGTCAACATCCATAGCTTCTTCCTTTTGTGTCATAAGGACTGTGGTGGGTCCTGAATGAGTGGCTAAACTTGAGCAGAATGTACCACATGTCATCATCCACGTGAGTCTAAATGAGTCCCAATGTTTCTATATTATTTTTAAAAGCTCAGTGGAGCGCAAAAAGTGTCTGCATCCACATTTCAAGTTTCTTATAAGTTAAAAAGCTTATTTCGCTAAGATTATCTCAAAGTTTCACAAAAGGTGCCAAGTGTCGATGGCAAAAGGTTTCAATATGTTTTTCTAAAAAGTAGCGTAAGTCACCATGTGTCCCTTGAAAATCTCGGTGGAAGCTGATAAGTGTCAACCTCCGTAGTTTCTTCCTTCTGCTTCTTTGTTTCATAAGGACTATGGTGGGCCCTTAGTGAGTTGCTAAACTCAGTGGAGCATGCCACATGTCATCATCCATGTGAAGTTCAAATGAGTCCTAATGTTTCTATATTGTTTCTAAATCTTAGTGGAAGCCACCATGTGTCATCTTCTGTGGGACTCTCAAAAGACATCTAAAGCCTTTATAAGTTAAGCAGATGCTGCCATGTGTCCTCACCTATTTCATAGTAGAACATGCCACATGTCACTTGTTGAGATCAGCTGAAAGTGACCACAACAAGTAGGAAAGACATGAAGGAATTGCTAAGGATGATGGGCCCACAATCATCAAATTTAAGGCAACCAACTAGCCGTTGGATTTCAAATGATGACAGACCTGAACACATCAAATTCATGGCAATGAAATAGTTATTGATCTTTATAGGCTTAAGCATGGACCATAATGCATTCAAAGATCTTCAGGGTGAAAGGAAGAACCACTGAGAGGAAGAACCAAAGGAATCAGAAAGGAGAGCTCAGATCGCATAGAAAAGGATGAAATACAACAAGGAAAGGGGGAACAATGGAGAAAGATTAGAAATATCCATGCATGGGATATGTTTCTATAAGGTGAAGTAGTCCACCAGGTGGACATCAGAGAGCACAAATATTCAATGGCACGGCCTATTTTTTTGCATTGAGTAAAGCAAATGAACAACTATGCACACATTAGGAAACACATCAAGAAACACATCAGGTAGCCTATATTTAAGATCAATGCCTGATTCCAGTATAGCCCATGGATAGAATTTAAAATGTATTAAATGCATTGAATGCATCATAGGCTATTTTTGTGAAAAAAAGTACCCAAGTCTTTATTGGAGCACTATATATTCGAATCTCTCTTATTGTTTTAAGGGGATCTCTCTCTATTATCAAAAACAAAACTTTGCCCAAATTGAAAAGCATTACTAAGATTTTGAGCTCAGATTGTTGATCATATTTCGTTAATTGAATAAGAAAACAAGTGATTTTTTAGACTTTGTGTTAGAATAGCTCAGTTTTTGGGGAAATTGTTCTTATGTCTGTTTCCTTAATATGTTTTTTTGTCCATTTAATTAAATAAGAAGAATTAGTGAAAATAATTAGAAATGTGTCCTAAAGCCAATTGTGGAGAGACTTTGTGCCCCCACAATTGCCTTTAGTGTGTTTTCTTTCTATTCCTATGTAAAGGATCTTGGGATGACTTTGTGCCCTCATTATCTTTCATATTCTATTTCTATGTAAAGGACCTTGGGACAACTTTGTGCCCTCATTGTCCTTTATATCTCACTCTTAGGTAGTTGAGGTGGAGACTTTGTGCTACATCTCAGTCTGCTGGTTACTATGCCTTTGGTTACTAGTTACTTGTCACTATCTGAAAGAACTCCTAATGTTTCTTGCAAGATCATTTTTGAAAGAAAAAAAGTGCCTTCAGCATTTTCACCAAGATTTTCCCCTCTAGTTGTTATCATCTCTAAAAAAGAGAGATGGATGGTTTATCTTACCCCTAAGTGTTATTTTCTACTTATATATAGAGTATATAGTTCCTTCATATTTATAAGGAACCTCCCCTTGATGAGAGGAGAGATTTGTCCCCTTTTGATGTAGTAAACCTGCACATCTGGCCGACCAATCTTCCTATGTCATGGTTGAAGAGACCTATTTTTCTCATCAGTTAACTAATGACAAAATATTCACCCAACAATTTTTGGTGACTCCGCTAGGGACACAATAATTTTGTGTAATTTGGAGCCTCAAGCTTCAGATTGAAACATCACCTGTGTCTTATCCATTATCATTATAGCCTTATCTATTTATCCCTATATGGAAGAACACATAGTTTGAAGCCTCAAACTTTAAGTTGAAGTAGTGCCAGTTATTTTCCATTTTTATTTTTACACTCTGGCATATCCATTGTATATGCGAAGCCAAAGGGCTAAAGGTATTGTTGACCCTATATTCGAGTTGGTACAACAAAGTAATTTTGATCTATTTCCTTCACCATCTCACCTCCAACGAACTAGGAGCTTTCCTCCTACTAAAGTCAAGTCTCCATTACTCAGCAAAGCCTCCATTTCCACTATTAATAAAGATTTGTCAATACTTACCCCTATGAGATTTGTTATTCCACCTTTCCATAGTCACACAATGGTAGTTCAAGGTCATTATGGTAACTCTTTTGGCTCACTCAATTTAACTCTACCTATACATGAGCTACCACACAGTTCAAAGAAAAATTTCCCCAAGTTCTATGGTGAGGGAGAGTTCACCCTGATGAACACATTGCAGCCTTTAGCATAGCCTGTGGCATAATAGGAGTGGAATTTGAGGATGTGGTAGTCAGGATTTTCATGGAAACCCTACAAGGTGCTGCTATAGACTAGTTCTACCATCTACAGGCTAGGTCAATGACTGACTAGGATACTCTTGAAGCTAAATTTGAAGCCAAGTTCAAGCCTATAGAAGATGCACATGCCTTGCTGGCCTAACTCACATAGATGAAGAAGGAACCTCATGAACCTATGAGGGATTTTATTGCAAAGTTTGACAAGCTAAGGGACAAGATTCCTACAATTACTTAGTCAACACTTAAAAACCTCAAATGCTTCTTCATCAACTCACAGCTACCTGAAGTGAGTTTTTTGCTAAGACATACTGGCCACATAGACCTAGAGGTTGCTCAAGACTTGGCTACTGAGGTAGAAGATGACCTTATCTTTCTAGGAAAGATAAGGAGAGATCTAAACAGAGGTAAATCCTCTTCATCTTTTGAATACTCACCTTCAGCCACCACTGATCAAATGGTGTAAAAGCTAGCAAATGAACTGCTAGCCTTGAAAAGGTAAATGGCCTAGGGTATGTCTATTCCTCCTAATGGGATATGCCAAGGAGGACATTTCAGAATCAACCATATGAAGGCAATGCTGCCAGGAATCAAGGGCAGCCAAATCATCTTCCTCCCCCATAGAGGAACCTTGCCCTTGAAGCACCTCTAACCAAATTAGTAGTTGGATATCTAGAAACTAAACATGATTTCTCTTTCCAACCTGAGTTTGAGTAAGAAAATGATGCTGATCTCTTTGCAATATACCAAGAAGAATCAACTGGTGACTGCAATATTGCTTTCTTGAATTACCAAGATGAACCTAGAAGTGAAGGTGAAGTAGTTAAAGGATCATATGCTGTGTTCACTCGATCCAAGAACTATTCAGCCCATCAAGATGATAAATAAAAATCAGAGGAGTGACCTCAACCATCAATTTCAATTGCTAAGCATGGGACCACTCTACCTTTCTAGCTAAAGAACCTGATGATTGATAAGAAGGTAAGTACCCCAAACATTTCTGCACCTTCAACTTCAACTTCACAAATTAGTCCTCCCCCTCCCAAAAACTAAAAGGATGAAATCCCATCCTCTCTTCCTAGTCCATTTTAGTCATTTGACATAGTCGACCATGTCAAGAAAACTAAAATTCAAATGACTAAATTTGAATTCCTATAAGCCAACCCTAAGCAGTTGGACAGGTTGGTAGAGTGTGTGAAGAATAAAGCCGTCCCTGTAGGACAAGAGATTACAAAGGTAACTCATGATCCCCCAAGGAACATGCTCATCCCAAAAAATCTTGTCATTACTCCTCCTAATACCCCTAGGAAAATATAGCCTTTCTATGTTTCCCTGTTGATAAATGGTCACAAGCTGAGCAACTGCATCATTGATTCCGATGCATCAGACAAAATCATGCCTGCCAAGGTGGTAGAATCTCTTAGACGCACGTTGACCAAAACCTTTGGGAGATGTTTCTCCATGGAGAAAAAACAAGCACCTCTATTGGGAAAAATCAAAGATGCCTAATTTGCATTTGCAACATTCCCAGACAAAAGAATCAAGATGACAGTCCTGGTGGCTGATGTTCCAGCCTCATATGGCATTCTTCTGGGGCAAATTTTTTGTAAAGATGTGGGAGGAGAACTAAGCATGGACCTGTCTAAGGCAAGGATCCATGTCAAAGGTGTAATGAAGAGATTTCTCCTTAAAAAGGAGGCAAAATATGTGGTCACTCAGACATCAGCACCCGAAGCTTAGATTTTATTTGAGTCTTTAGGTAGGGGTAATTATTTTTTATCTACAGAGGATGTTCATGTTTCTGCAGATGAAAGTATTATAGGTGGGAATCTGAAAATTGATTCAAATAAGACATCAAAAGAACTGGTAGGGTGTAGTATAGATGAAAAAGCATCTTCCACTTCCAATGAAGAGAAATCTGATAGAAGATTAGTTTCTGATGATGTTTGGATCCTAGAATTTGATGGCAGTAATTCTTCTTCCAATGTTGAAGCTGAGATTGTGTCGATATCTCCTCAAGGAGATGTTTTTCCTTCTTCATGCAAGTTGTAGTTTGGAAACACCAAAAACATAGTTGAATGTGAATCTCTATTGCTCAGATTAAAGGCTACTCAAGACCAAGATGTCAAACTCCTTTAGACCAAAGGAGATGCTGAGCTGACGGTTTGTCAAGAGTTTGATGCTAACAATCAAAACATGTGCTAGACTAAACCAATAGAACAACAAGCTATGGTAGTGGACCATACTACTGTACTCCAAAGTCATCAGAAGGAACTCTTCACCAAGAGAGCAAGGAGTTACAGTTTTTAGATTGAAGACCATGTCTTGCCATGGAGCAAGAAGAGAGAGCCAAAAGGAGTGCATAGAAAATGTGATTCCTGCTGGAGAGTTCCATTCACCCATCACTAATTTTGGAGACAAAATGGTTTCTTGTTAATTTATCAGGGTAAAATGCCATTTTCATTGTCTCAAAATTGGTAGCATCTGAATCACTTCA
Source organism: Torreya grandis (assembly GCA_037957365.1). NCBI lineage: Eukaryota > Viridiplantae > Streptophyta > Pinopsida > Cupressales > Taxaceae > Torreya > Torreya grandis. The sequence goes on from JARHVA010001535.1 coordinate 2,360,269, forward strand.
GTTCTTGAAGTATCAAGATGAGTTCACCTGTACATATGTACATTTATATAGTTTTTAGTTCTATTTTGTGCTTTTCATTTTCATTTTTGGCACCTTTATTTTTTGGGTAGCTTGAATTCATAGCCCAATGGCATACTTGAAGGCACTGGAGATTCTAGGTTCTACTCCCCTTAGCTATTTCAAGTTTTCAACTGAAGGAAGTTCCCCAACTAGAGCCAATTATTGTCCCCAAAAAATGTCACTCATTTTTAGGACAACATATGAACTATTTTGGCCCTACAAGACCAAAATTGTCTCTTCCCTTGTCAGAATTTGTTTTGAGCATTCAAATTCCTCATTTTTCAAGATTTTCAAAAATCTACAGACTCTATAGGCTTGAAACTACGGACTCTACAGGCTCATTTCTACGGACTTCGCAGATTAGTTTCTATAGACTCTACAGGAGAGAAATAGGTTTAACACCTAGCCATTTTTTCTATCCAAAAGTTCAAAAGACCATCTTTCAAGGCCTTGAAAATCAAGTTCCCTCTAAGAAAAATCAAACCTCAAAGAGCAATGGAAGCTGCCAAGTGTCGTCTACCAGGACACAGTTTCTAGTAAGTTTTAAAGTAGCGAAACGTGCCACATGTCCCGTTATAACTCAACAGAGTGAGACAAGTGTTTGCATCTCTATTTCAAGTTTCTAATAAGTTTAAAATCTTATTTCAATAAGCTTCTCTCAAATTCTAGAAGAAGTTACCAAGTGTCATCTACTGAGACCCATTATAATTTGCTTCTAGATACGACAAAAGTCACCTCGTATCCCATTATAACTCTGTAGAAGTTAACAAGTGTTAACATCCACAATTTCTTCCTTTTGTGTCATAAGGACTATGGTGGGTCCTAGGTGAGTGGCTAAACTCGAGCAAAATGCATCACATGTCATCATTCACGTGAGTCCAAATGAGTCCCAATGTTTCTATATTATTTCTAAAAGCTCAGCGGAGCATGACAAGTGTTTGCATCCATGTTTCGATTTTCTTATAAGCTGCAAATCTTCTTTTGATAAGATTCTCTTAGAGTTCTGTAGAAGGTGCCAAGTGGTGATGGTGGAAGGTTTTAATATATATTTCTAAAAAGTAGTGGAAGTCACCACGTGTCCCTTGAAAAGCTCGATGGAAGTCGACAAGTGTCAACCTCCACAGTTTCTTCCTTCTGCTTCTTTGTTTTGTAAGGATTATGGTGGGCCCTAAGTAAGTTGCTAAAATTAGTGGAGCATGCCATGTGTCATCATCTGTGTGAAGTCTAAATGAGTCCTAATGTTTCTATATTATTTCTAAATCTCAACGGAAGCTGCCATGTGTTATCTTTTGTGGGACTCTCAAAAGACATCTAAAGCCTCTATAAGTTAAGTGGATGCTACCACATGTCCTCACCTATTTCACAGTAGAACACGCTATGTGTCACTTATTGATATCAGTGGAAAGCAGCCAGAGCAAGTAGGAAAGTCATGAAGGAATTGCTAAGGAGGATGATAGGCCCACAGTCATCAAATTCAAGGCAACCAACTAGCTGTTGGCTTTCAAATGATGACAGACCCAAACACGTCAAATTTGTGGCAATGAAACAACTGTTGATATTTTTAGGCTTAAGCATGGACCCAAATGCATTTAAAGGTCTTCAGGGTGAAAGGAAGAACCGTTGAGAGGAAGAACCAAAGGAATCAGAAAGGAAAGCTCAGATTGCACAAAAAAGGATGAAATACAACAAGGAAAGGGGGAACGATGGAGAAAGATAAAAAATATCCACATATGGGATATGTTTCTAGAAGGTGAAGCAGTCCACTTCTTGATTAAGAAATAAAAATGACCATTGGAATAGTATACAACACATATTATGTTGAACACACACACACACACACACACACACACACACACACACACACACACACACACACACACACACACACACACACACACATAGATATAAGTGTATATATGAAAATATTACATATGTAAGTGTATTTGGTCATATACTTGTAGCTAAATAGTTGGTTAAATGATTCATAAGGTGTTTGTGGGACCAAAAATATAACCATATGAAATAAATATCATAGAAACAAAATTAATTTTTTGAAAGAAAGATTATGGTATAGCTTAGTTATAAGTTATCTAACTCTTTGAGGATAACATGACTGAACTATTGATATATATTTACATATAGTAATGAAAACTTGTGTGTGGTACATATTGGGAGTATATTAGTATATGCAAGTGTTTAGACATATCTAACATATATAGTGCATCATGATGTGTGCTTATAAGTTATATTTCTTATGAATACTAGTATGTAATTTAAACATAGGGTATACCCGAGTGGTATAATCTTGTACTTGCTTGATTATTATTTATGAGTATGGGTTGTTTGATTCTTGGAATTGTAAATCTGGTTATGTATAATTATGTAGCTGTGAACTAGAATATTATGGGATGTCATATAATGTTTTAGTATAAATTTATGTTATATATAGATGGTACAAACTATAATTAATATACCTAGAACTCATTTAGATGTTTGATGGATTAAATGTATGTGTGCTGATTATTTCTATGAATAACATGATGTATGCCAATTAGTTGGAATTTATTTATGTATGCTTACAACCTCTGAGAATATAATGAATGTTAGAATGAAATATTTTATGTTTGTATGAACTAAGACTTTCTTTGTTATGTTTAGTTTCTTGAATAGAAGCTATATTTCCATGGATTTATGACTACTTTATTATGACTGATTTTGGTAAGTATTAGTTGTGTTTAGAACACTATACTATGATAATATAGGTTATCCTAAGATGTATTATGTTGAGAACTAATTGAAATAGTAGAATTTGTAGTTAAAAGCATATTTAATCTAGGTGGTATAAACTGTAGTCATCATTTCTACTATGGGATAGATAATAATGTGAGATTCATTCATACGTTTGATAGAATAAATGTATGCTTTTTTATTAATCATATGCTTAACATGTTATATAATATGATTGCTAGTAGGATGTAAATTGTATAAATATTTTGGTTATATTATGTTAACCAATGTCACATTATTGATATTGAATAAAGAGTAAGATGGACTTCACTAGGCTTACTAACATCACAATGGCAAATGAAGGCAATCTGATCAAATGGTGTATAATAATTTTGACTCATCTATAGATCGTTATTATTTATTATTCTTGAAAACTTTGGTCAAAGTATGTTTAGTGAGACATTGTCATTTTATGAGTATGGTTTACATGTTTGTGCAATATCTTATAATAGAACATATTTTCTATGATACACCACATGTTTAATTTTAGAAATCATACAACACACAAGTACTTGCTTGTCTCTCTAACTTTTCTCACCATCACTATCTACTAATATATGAAGGGAAGGATATTACATGATAGGATTAGTGTGGGGGATCATTGGTCTGTGGTTGGTGTAGAAAAGCACTCGAATGATGATCTCCCTCCCCACAACAATACTTAGAGAATACATTTGAGATTGCCATATATACTAGAGATTCTAGAGAACTCATACTCTAGAAAGCTATGCATCTTATTTATGTAGATTATATTATATTGTATTTATTATTATAAACATTGTCTTAAATAGCTATGATTATAAACACCTAAAAATGACCACAACTAGTTTTCAACAGGACTTTAGACCGATTCTTACCAACCATTGCAAATTAAACATAAGAATCACTAAATGTCTCAAATTTACTTACACATAATTTGTCAAATCTCAAAATTATGTTGAGACATCCCTAATATGGGTATCCTATAGTATGAAAAAATAATCTCTCATGGATTCATCCCTAATCATCCTATGGCATCACAACAATCAATTTGACCTATAGACCTATTAAGTGGGGCACACGAATTTAAATCAAATATTGAAAGAGCTAAAAGGCCACTCAAAATTAATTAGTAATCTAAACCAAATTAAATGCCTAATTAAATTATTTATATTCAATTAATGAATAAATCAAAAAGGAAATAAAAAAATATGAAATATCCTAGCTTTTCATGATTACCTTGAAAGTTGTCAAGCCTGTTGAAAAATATCTTAAAATATTTCATTTTGGAGACCCATGCCTATTATTTACAAATCATGATTAATTGAAAACTATTCACTCTACTAGGGTTATATTTGATTGACTTATGTTAGATTTGAACCCATTCCAAGCCTTAATTCCACCTTGACTCACGTTGGGTTGGGGTTAGTTCCATTTGCTATAAATACAAGCCCTTACCTATTGTATTCTAAGCTTAGAAATTGTAGAGTTATAATGTAGATTGTATTGCATGAGATTTATATCAATAATGTTATAATACTAAAATATTGAGCTAAGCCATACCAAGCCAACACAAACACAATGGCTCTAAGGAGAGAGGGAGCTCTGCAAACTCCATTATCAAAGACTCTTTGAACACAAACTGAACAAACGACTCCAAAAAACATTTGAAGCTCTCAAAGAAGGTAAGAGATTATGTGTATTTTGGATGTTAGTTGTGATTTTTATTTGGTTTTGTTCATTAATCTCACCCCTAAGATCTAGACTTGTAAGTGTTAGTGTTAGTGCATTTTTATTGAGTTTTGTTTACTTAAACTAAAATTCTACTAACGTCCCTTCTTGGATTCTTATGATCAAAAATGGCATGCTCGATGGGATGTAAAGCATCTCACATATCAAGGAGACCAAAGTGTAACTCTGTGTTTTTTAAATGAATGCTTGATCATCTTAAATATTTGAGTTTTTACTTTGATTTTCCATATTCTATTTTTAATGTTACTCATATTTACACACAGACTGATATTGATTTTCCCCTAACTGGTCTTAGTTCCATATAATTGGCATCAATTCATGTGCAGGGCAAAACATGATAGAAAAATTGAGTTTTTAAGTTTCCTTGAAAGCTACAAGTTGTCATTTGTGATTTTAAAATTTTCTAAGTCTCTATCTAGCCATCTTGTTTTAGGGTCCAAAAGTTTTTTTGAAGATTTTATACTAACTTGGGGCTAACAAGTGTTTTATGGAAAATTATTTTTATCCTAAGGGTTCACAAATAACTGATATCATTTTTTGTCAACTAGCATCAGTTCTATTTCAAACAGCATTGGTTTTCTTGTAACTAACATCGATCACTGTTGACCGACATTAATCTTTGTGTAACAAAAATAGATAAACTTGAGAGCTTGAATTTTAAGTCTTATTTTATAACTTGCAAATGTGCTTCAAATAAAAATGAAACCCTCTAAAAATTTCAAGTCACGTGTGGAAAAGTGATAAATTTGAACATGTTTAACTCTTGAAAACTTTCATTTGGTTCTTAAAATGAAGGTAGATGGTTTATACTTAATTTATTTTGTGAATGTTTTAAAATTATTCATCTAAGGCCAAGGGGAAAATAATTTCACAAACGTCTCAATTTAGTGTATAAAATAAACATTCACTTAAAATTGCAAAGTCCTTGGAATGCCTTGTTTCATGCTAGATCTTTTACACTTGTTTGTTTTGTTGCAAATGAAGGATGCATATATGATCTCCCCCCATCCCCTTTAGGAAAATTGGGTGACCAAAAGTGATTTTTACTTGTATTTTTTTCCTTTGTCTAAGGCATGAAAATAATGTTGTTAAGGCTCTCTCCAAACCCCGTATAGTTTGGGTGATCTAAACATAACCTCTAAAGTCTTTTCACTTGGTCATTTATTTTTATGTAACTTGTCTTGTGAGCATGAGTTTATAACCTCCTCATGAGTTATTTAGGGAAGATTTGACCTAGGATTTCATCTCTAGACATTATTTCAAACCCACTCCATTATGGGGTATATAAATTAGGGTACATATACTATGATTGCTAGAGGGTTGAGCAACTAGCCTCTCCAATCATAACAAAAACTTGATCCAAGTCTGGCTAACTAAGGGATACTTTTGCCTTAGTCTTTTAAAAAATATTTGTTTGTGTGTGTCAATTTATTAAAAAGGATAACATTACATTTCCCAATCCATTTCAAGTTTTGTGCCTTAGACTTTTGAAACAAACCATCGATCATATCTGTAGAGCATGATAATGTCATTACACTACTCGAATCATTTTATAGATTTTTTTTGCATAGAGTCCAAGTCTTGAACCAATCCATGTGTGCCTTTTGGGTATTTGTCTAGTACCATTATGCCATTTAAATTTTTCTAGCTTAGGCATCAAAGAAAGACTAGTTTTCCTAAGTTGAGTTTTTAATTAACCTTGATAATTTCAAACCCAAACATTGATTGATTTTTGTTTGTCTTATCTAATTTGGGCCTAGACACTAATATTTATCTTTTTGATTGTGTAAATTAGGTTAATTATTTACCCAAATATTTAAAAATATTGTTTGATCCTTATATTAGAAGAAAATAGTCTATCTCCAAGTGCCTTTTGTTTCATGCCTTATGCCAATTTGGTCAAAGTTCATGTCTAATGTTGAGTGCCTAGTTTATACCAAAGTGTTTCAGATTTGTTAGATTAATTATCTCACCTTGCTTTTAAGTCTATCTTTTGTGATCCTAGCATATGCCTTTGTTTGATCCTATATTTTGACACCATATTTAGCCAAAATACCTAGTAACCTTTATTTTCATAGATTAGACCTATTTGGAACACTTTGAACCTATAGTTTGGTGTTTCAATTTTAGTTCATCCACTTGACCTTTTTGGTGTGATATATTTAGTGTTAGACATTGGATGTTAGACAATTTAATACCAAGTTTTTGCATTGACCTTTTTGGAGATACATCTTCACCCTTTGACCAAGATAAATCAAGTTTAAACTATTTGTCTTTTTAGACATTATTTTTAGAGTTTGTAGAAATATAACCCCTTTTGTCATGAAGCATTCACCTTTGATTCAAACATGTCTCATTATACTTGTAGTGGCATCATGTACAATCTAGGGTATAGTAATGTGGTCACACAAGAAGACTTTGTTCAAGACCCCTATGGAATGATGTCATTTTTGAGATAAACCTTTATCCACCTTATAATACGCAAACATGAGAACAAAGCCAAGATCCTTTGGCCCATTATTTGGTCAACATGCCTCCATACTTAGGGTAAGATAAAAAATAAACAACATAATACCTAGCTAGCATACCTTTGATTATAGAACAAGTCCAACAGAAACCTATTACATTACAATGCCATTGGCCTATGACCCTTATTCATTTGATCATCACTTGATAGTGAACAAGGATGACTTATTAATCAAAGTTGTAGAGGTAGGGGCTAAGTTTCTAGTAGACTTTCCCTAATAAAATTTGCCAAGATTAGTAAGAGTGCCTTACAACATACCTTATAATAGTCAAAACAATGAACAATCCTCTTCTATCATCCTCAAAATATAGTGTTGATGTCATATTAGGAACCTCATATGCTTATCACAAGAAAGGGCCTCATGGAGGACCACTTCATATAGATGCAAATAACATACCAAACTTATTTGAACTTAGCATGTAATTTCAACAACATGACCAAGTCAAATGCTCCTCAAGTGAGGCTCATGTACCCACACACTATAACTAAGTATGTGGCTCTTACCTTATAGATAGATGTGGTTCCTACTCTATCAGTGGTGTCCCCACCATATTAGGGAATACCTCCCTATATATGAGGTCCACCTAGGGTCCAATCCAACTAGGCTAGTCTCTTACACACACATAGCACATATGTTAGTCACATATCTACTCTTACTAAGGATGAGTATCAGGATGAAGTGGTATCTAGTAAATACACTTGTGTTACCTAGTAGTACTGATGGCCTCTATAACCCTCCTATTAGTCATAATCCTCTTGGTATTGGTGGTCCTTGTCATGGTGGCCTCTCTCTGCCATTGCCCCCTCATTCTGCCTCAACTATTAATTAAGATCACCCCTAATTGGCGTAGGTTGTGCTTGTCTCCCTTGCATAGCCTACCTCCGTAAATGATGGTATGATCCTTATGGACCTCAGAGCTCCTCTTATCCCAAGTAAAGATATACCTCAACATCCTTAAACCATTTTGTAGACCTATAGGGATATCTGATGTAACTCAAGAATATGTTTTGATCCAAGGTGGTTCACACAGGCCCCACTCTCTCTACAAACCATGCAACCAGTACTATGTCCTCCTCTAGTGTAGGGTATGCCTTACTATCATATGACATCCTTGGCCATGTCACTAAAATCCTTTATTACACCTAAGACATGAGTAGACTAGGCTATGTCAATCTACTCAACCTTGTGCACTAGATGTGGTTCAATTTATTTTCCTCATTTTTTAATTTTGAAAATAAATAAAAGAAAACTAGTAATAGGGTGTGTAGAAGAATACTTAGTAAAGTATGCATGTGCATATAGATGAATGTGGGAACTCCTCTTTGGATAGGAATGAATAACCTACAAATAAAATAGACACTTAAAAGGGGGTTGTTAAATGGTTGGTTGAGTGGATTACCTAGCATGTGCTAGATCCAAGAAGCATAATGCTTGCTAGGATGCTGTCAATCCACTTTTATGACAATCAAGTCTGAAATGATAAAATAAGATACTTGTATTCAAGGATAAGAAAATAAATATATTCAAGAAAGAATAGTTAAATTTATTGTTAAAGAAAATGATTAAATTTTATGTTAGAATAGTTAGGGTCTATTTAAAAAAATTAGAAAGGGTCCTATGGTCAGAGGGAGACATAGAAAGTGGGGTTTGATTTGGGATAAAGGGTTTGAAATGAATTAATATCAAATGATTCCATGGTGAACCATCGATAATTATGAGAACCATCAATAATTAAGGTAGACCATCGATGGTTGGAAAACCATCGATGGTTTAGGATGACTATCGATGGTTCAGGATGACCGTCGATGGTTATGTGATTGTCGATGGTTACCTATGCAAATATAGAGGTGATCAAAATAGAAAGTATAGATTATAAATTTTGGAAAATAGAGGTTGGGTAAATGGTTGGAATGTGGAGGATGAGGTACTGGTAATTTTGATAAGATAGATAAGTTAGAATCAAGATAGATTAAATAAAATAAGCATAAGATACCTTAAACTTAGTAGAGGAATCTTGAAGTAATGCAACTAGAGTGATGATACTTCATGCCTTTAAAAGTTATTTTGATAGAGTTTTGAGTCTCTAATGATATTACTCACTTGTTGATAAGGACGTTGGATACCTAAAAGAAAGCTTGAGTGCAAGATAAAAAGCTTGAGTATAAGATAAAAAGCTTGAGTGCATGATAACAAATTATGGATTATTTCCCGTTCACTTCCTCCTCTTTTCCTTTTATAAGAAGTTACTAATTAAAATGGGGTAAGTTCCTAATTTGATGGAGGATAAAGTTTCCAATCCTCATCATTTTAAAATCTTACTTTAAAATTAAATAACCAATCTAGGAGATGCTAATCTTGTATAAAGCTGGTAATACATTAAAGTTTAAAGCAGGTTTAGGGGCATAACTATCAATTATTAGGGAAACTATCGATGGTTATCCTAACCATCAGTGGTTGAGGGGATTGAGGATAATTAGTGGGAAAAAGGTGAATTAAATGATGCATTTGAGGGGGTTTGATAAGGTTAAGTTGTAAACAAGTGTAGTTGACTAGGTGGTCCATAAGGGTCTATAGGCAATGTGACATCAAAAATTGTCTTGTGCAATTTTTAGGTGTCTACATTTTCCCCTTTTTATTGTGTAGCTTTGAGAAAGATAAAAAAATAAAAATAAAAGGCTTAGTTAAGATCTAGGTCTAGTTTCCCCAAGTATGGGTGGAGGTTTTCCCCCTCAAATTAGGAGATGCTTGAGGTGAAAGCAAAATCAGGTCAGGGTTTGACAAATGGTAAATGGCCAGTCCAAAAGTGGGTGATATAAAAAGTTTGGGTATTTGAGATGCAAACCCATGCAAAAAATATGACTAATATCTATAGTCAAGATCATGCAAAGACTAAAGTTGCCAATGTTGGTCAAAAGAGGGTCAGGTTATAGAAGGACAAGATAGGGTAACCAATCTACAATGTTGGTCATAGATAATCAAGTGATGGCTATCAAGATATCTAAATAGGGTCAGTGTTGTGCATAGGTATCTAGGTTAGGAAGTGTTCCCACAAAGCAACACAAGTGATGAGATCATGTATGAGGTGGTGAAAAAGTTTATATGGTCAACTTGGCAAAATTGTTCAGTATAGTCAAAGGACCACACAAAATCAGTACCAAATATGCGAAGGGATCAAATAAAAAACAATCAATAGTGAGGTGGATGTGGCATGGTAGTTAGTGGGTAGGGGAGTGGTTCAGGAGGGAAGTAGCTGAGCTAACTCCAATTGTACAAGGAAAGTGGATGCTACCTATATAGTTCCATGGATATAATATCCAAGAACTTTAGACCAAATATAGTTCTAGCCAAGGTTTAAAGTGTAAGAGTAGTTATGTTAAAAAAGTAGGTAGAAGATTAAGGGACCTAACTATCAATAGTTAGGGTTTACATGAGGGTTGACCATCGATGATTATCCTAACCATCGATGATCAAGGTAAACCCTAAAAATTTAAATGATAAAAAGTAAAAGGGTAATTCTTTTTTACCATTTGACTTTTGGTGATTGTGCTTTGGTGATTGGGTATTTTGGATGTTTTTATCTAGTGTGTGGAGTGTTGAGCTTGCTGAGGTGGAGATGTTTTATTGGGTTAGTGTGTGTTTTTGAGCATTCAATAGATAAAAAGAGGATGAGGACATGGTCGAGCAATAATGCAAGGTCTCTGACCATGCCATTGATCATAGAATGAGGTAGGGATTATCTTAAATTTGATAGAATAGGTGTATTTGAGGGATAGGAAAGTGATAGAGGAGATTGTGGGTAGGGTGAAGGAGATAGAGGTGTTTAAAATAACAAGTCGAAGCCTTGATGCCCTAATTTTAGGTATGGTTAAAATGGGTAAAATGTTTAGGAAAAATGAAATTGGAGTGTTGTGATAGTCTAAGAAGGAGGAATAGGATAGGTTTATTTTAGTAAAAATTGGTGTTGTGAAGTTTTTTTGGGTATTTTGGGGATGAAGTTGGAAGGGCTTTACCATCGATGGTCACACACAGTGACCATTGATGGTTTGACTTGATCGTTGATGGTTGACCCTGGGGAAAAAGGGGCCTAGGGACCATCGATGGTGCCATGAACCATGGGTGGTTGACAAAGAAAAGGAGAAAAGATGTTAAAATGGTAAGTTTTAATGTAATTAAGTTAGTTTAAAATGTGTTAAAAGTTTATAAATGTTTAGGAATTGGAATGTTTTTAGAAATATGTTGGTGGTTGTTCTAGGTGAAGGGGATGGATTGGTGTTGGGGGTAAAAAGTATGTTTAAGTTAAGTTTGTAGAATGTGTAGAAGTAATTAGAAAGGTGAAAGAGTGTAGAATAGGAAGAATTTATAGCTTAAAGTTGGTATAAGTATTTGAGATATTCAAAATATGCACAAACAAAGGTAAAGAGTGTGTGTTGAGTAGTAAAGGTAAGATAGGAAATGTTAACACTAATGTGATTATTTTGTAGGGTCGTGAGTAGATCCAGATAAGGGACTGAGTCCCTAAGATATTCATGAAGGCTCAAGATAGGATGATATATGATGAGTGGAGGTAGATAGAGGAAGTTAGCCTAGGGGCTATGAGGCATTACCAACACCTATCATGAGATGTGATAATTATGGCACTCATTGAGAGATGGGATCTTACCACAAACACATTCTTATTGTCAACTAGGGAGATGTTAATAATATTGGAGGACATCCATAGGATCACTTGAATTTTGATTTAGGGGGAGCTGATCTAACATGTTAAGAGTGATGAGCATGATTATTTCATGGACTTGATATATGGTACAGATCAGGTCCAAGCTAGATACCATACTGGTGGAGTTTGCTATAGGCTATTATACTAGAGGGCCCTATAGGATAGATTAATTATAACCATGATTATGATGGGTATATCCTATTTTAGAGTGATATATTTAAGTAATAGTTGGTTTATAAGCTTGTTGTTGGGAGTGCTAGTAGAGATGCTTCTAGGGAGGATAATTTTTGGATGGGCCCCAATGTTGTTGGTGAAAATTTATAGACAGCTCTGGGCATTTAGAGTGTAGAGATGGTATGGGATTAATATTAGTGTCATACTCCACTATTGGGCATATGAGCATTTAATGGTATTAAGACCACTTATGTTACCTTGGGATATATATGCACCAACTGACTATAGGGTTAGTTTCATGAGGTAGCAAGGTGATTATGCACTTTTAAGAGCTAGTGGTGGAGCCAAAGATATAGATTGGTTTTGAGATGCCCTAAAAGGATTGGTGGTAAAAAAAATTCTATGGGGCCCCTATAGACAGGTTATAAGTACCACACTCTATCATTTTAGAGTTGGTGTTAGGTGTATGGTAGATGCGATGGAAAGACTGAGCACATTCTAGTAGATCAAGTACAGAGGCAACTTAGACTAGTATATGATATTCCACTAGATGTCCCTCGATACAGGAGGGAGGATGCAAATTACCCACTACTAGAGCCAAAACTAGATGCTACTATGTTAGATTATGAGGATCTTCTAGTGAGAGCTCCTATAAATGTTGTTGGGGTTATAGACATATACATGGGATGGTACCTATTAGGATCACACTCCTTAGAGTACAATTGATTACCTTTGTATAAGCAACTAAACATGAAATTAAATCAGAAGTAATAAGTAACTAGAATTCAGAAACAACAAAGAATAAGAGATACAAGAAACAATACAATCTATATTAACACTCTTCCAGAAGGAAATACAATGAAGAAATCACACTCTTACCACACCTCTTGGGCATATAGTAATTCTCCCTCAAGAGTTCTCTCTCTCACAATTACAATTACAATCAACTCAATAACCAAGTTGTTCCCTCCAAGTCCAGTGACAATCAACTCAACGGTTGCTTTGCCTACCTTACTTCCATAGACCTTCTTGATCTTCCACCCTATAGATCTAATTGGTCTTGCTTACCATGTAGATCTCCATGATCTTGCACACTTGTAGATCAACTGATCTTACACCCCTTGAGACAACCAACCCAATTGTTGTTCTTTCCTTCAAGTTGAGGATCTAATCCTTCTTAGTCCTTAGTCCTTAATTACAATACAACCCCATGGGTCTCTTAAATATATCCCATATAAACAATAATTAGAAATGCAGACTCAAGACTAAAATTAGTCTTTACATGCAAACTAATTGTTCGTCTAAAATTAGACTAGTTCTAGAATGCACAAATGACCGATGTCAGTCTCTATCTGTCTGGAGATGACTGACATCAGCTGATGCATGACTGATGTCGGTAGCTTCTAGTCTACCCCTGACTAACATTAGTTGGCCTGATCGATGTTGGTTACTGTGACACTCAGTAACCTCCACATTTGCATAACAATGAAGCTTTTAGCTCCATAACTTTACAATCTCCCACTTGGAGATAAATAGTTGCATCTGTACTTGTACCTATACATCCTCTAATTTGTTTTTGGATTATATCACCCATCTTCAAGTTTAGTCTTAAAGACTAACAGAAGTTGAATGAAGATTCAACTTCTCCTTTATTCTTGAATTTGTTAACATACCTGCAGGGTTCATATCCTTGCTAGTCTCTGTGACTGCAACAACCTTTTGCAACTTTGAAATCTAGCTAACCACCATTCCACCAATAGTGAACACATATCCTGTGGCGCTACTCCTGTCATCCAAGTAACCTACCATATCCACATCTACATACCCATGTAGAGAAGTACTTGACCCTGCATAACAAAAATACCTGCTGCTGGTCCCTCTCAGATATTTGAGAATCCACTGAACTACTTTCCAGTGCTTCTTTCCTGAATTAGCCATAAACTTGCTGACAACTCCCACTACTTGGGTAATATTAGGTCTAGTACATACCATGTACTCAACCTCATCATGTGATTTAGGACACTATTCTTAACTCAACTTGAACTATCTAACCATAGGTGTGCTAACCATTTTTGCATCTTGCAAATTGAACCTCTCCACTACCTTATTCACATAATCCTCTTAAGACAAAATCAACCTACTATTTTCCCTATCTCTAGAAATACTCATGCCAAGGATTTCCTTTGCTCCTCCTAAATCCTTCCTGGCAAATGTCTAAGCTACTTTTACCTTCAGCTCAGTAATTCCCTACATGTGTGACCCTGCAACAAGCATATACACTACATATAGTAACAAGATAATGTAGTTATCATTATCCCACCTGGTAAAATAAACACAATGGTTACATTGACATTGACTAAAGCCATGCTTTGTCATAAACTTGTCAAGCCTGAAATACCACTATCTTGGAACTTGCTCAAGACCATATAACCTAGCCTTCTATCTCACCTGTCCATTCTCTCATTTCTTTAACCTGTGAATCCATTAATCTTTCAGTGCTTTCTTTCTGGCTGGCCAACTCAACCAAATCCCAAGTTTGGTTCTTTTCCAAGGAATCAATTTTCTCATTCATGCCATGCTCCCACTATTTCTTGGATTCTACCTACATTGCCTCTTCAAAACTTCCTAGTTTTCCACCATCAGTGAGCAATAAGTAGTATAAAGAAGGTGAATAACAAAAATTGAGGCTTACTTACCCTTTTGGACCTCCACATGGGCATTTGAGACTCATTGACAGCTTGATGTCTACCCAAATTTCATTCTAACAGTGACCGATGTCAGTCGTCTCTTAGTCTGCACCTGACCAACGTCATTTCCATGTGACCGACCTGATCGACATCAGTTCTTACCTGATCAACATCAATTTTTGCTTGCCCGACATCACTGACTTTGGTCTCCACCAGACCGACGTCAATTCCTACCTGATCGATGTTGGTTCTCACCTGACTGATGTCAGTAACTGTGTTTTCTTGTGAGTGATGATTTTTACTCGTGAGCTCATTTTGGATCAGAACCTTGTCCAAATCAACCTTGCCCTACTCAAAATTATTCAACCTCTTGAGCTGATCTCTATCCATCATCTTCTCCTTGAAAACCAAGGCTTTCCAGTTTTTAAATATGTCAAAAACATCAAATTTCCTCTTTATGCAATAAACCCATACCTTTCTTGTAGCATCATTAATGAAAGAAACATACCACTATGATCCTCCAATAGAAGCTCCCTGAGCTGGTCTCCACAGACCTGTGTGAACAAGATCTAACCTGTGCTTCTTCTTTGTTGACCCAATTTTCAGAAACCTCACTTTCTCCTATTTCCCAAACATACAATGCTCACAAAAATCTCGGTCTATCAAATCTAAAAACATACCTTTTGACTTAAGAACATCCATTCCCTTCTCACTCATGTGACCAAGCCTATAGAGCCACATATTTGCATCTATATCTGAAGTAGATAAAATAGAAGGAGAATCAGTAATACAAGTAGATAGATAAAGTGTACCTACTTTCTTACCTCTAGCTAATACGTGCACCCTTGAAAACTTTATAAGATTTTGCTGTGAGAGTTACTGTGAAACCCTCATCACCCAACTTCCCTATAGAAATCAAATTCCTCTTCAGGATGGGTACATGCATGACATCCTTCAACACCCATGTGTTGCCAGTCTACAACTTCAACTGCACTTCCCCTTTGCCAACCATTTGACAAGGCTCACATAATTGATCATTCTTGCCATTGAATTTCTCCATTCTTAGCTTACTTTCTTCTGCCATTGCTTTACTCCCACTCAAATAGAAACCCCTATGAGTGACATATAATCAACAAACACTTAACACACTCTAAAACCAAGGTGTTAGTGAACCAAGCTCTGATACCAACTATTAGGATCCAACTCCTAAGAGTATAATTGATTACCTTTGTATAAGCAACTAAACATGGAATTAAACCAAAAGTAATAAGTAACTAGAATTTAGAAATAACAAAGAATAGGAGATATGAGAAATAATACAATCTATATTAACACTCTTCCAGAAGGAAATACAATGAACAAATCACACTCTTCCCACACCTCTTGGGCGTATAGCAATTCTCCCTCAAGAGTTCTCTCTCTCTCACAATTACAACCACAATCAACTCAATAACTGAGTTGTTCCCTCCAAGTCCAGTGACAATCAACTCAATGGTTGCTTTCCTACCTCACTTCCATAGACCTTCTTGATCTTCCACCCTACAGATCTAATTGGTCTTGCTGACCATGTAGATCTCCCTAATCTTGCACACTTGTAGATCAACTGATCTTACACCCCTTGAGACAGCCAACCCAATTGTTGTTCTTGCCTTCAAGTTGAGGATCTAATCCTTCTTAGTCCTTAGTCATTAATTAAAAAATAGCCCCATGGGTATCTTATATAGATCCCATACAAACAATAATTAGAAATGCAGACTCAAGACTAAAATTAGTCTTTACATGCAAACTAACTATCCTTCTAAAATTAGACTAGTTATGGAATGCACAGATGATTGACGTCGGTCTTTGTCTGTCTAGAGATGACTGACGTCAGCTGATGCATGACCAATGTTGGTAGATTTTGGTCTACCCTTGACCGACATCTGTTACTGTGACACTCAGTAACCTCCACATTTGCATAACAGTGAAGCTTTTAGCTCCACAACTTAACAGTACTAGGTTAGGTATATAACCACAAATTTTAGATGGGGAGATGGGGCCAATAACCCATGGATGTAAACCCTACATAGGTACAATATGGAGGGTAAGATGATTAGATAGTAGTAGCCTTTATAAAAAAATAGGCCCAGGTGATAGGTTTACTGGCATAGGTGACTGCATTGTAGGCATAGATAGTTACCTTATAGGGATAGGTTGATACTTTGACTGGCGAGTGTGATCAAGCAAGAACCACCCTTGGGTTAGTCATATAAAAGTGATATTTACTGAGATAGAGAGTAGGGGTGGCCATATTAGGGTAGGGGTACCAATTGATTCAATTCCAAGGACATGATAATTATCCACCATTAAGGAGCTTAGATATTATGAGGCTATGGTACTATCCTAGTTGCTAGATGTAATGAGATATGGGGAGTATAGGTCTAGCAGTAGCTACTCTAGGTTAGTGGGTATTGATAGTGGTATAGGTAGGTACATTAGGTGGTTCAACACTAGATGGTGGGGTAGGTGCAAGTGGTTTTGGTGTTCCAAGTGTGATCTAGGAATTTGACTCAAGAGAGGATGGTTAGTATGGTGTTAGATCCAAAATGAAATTAAAATGAAAGAGACACACTAACTAGCATAACATCTCTAAGCCTAGACACTAGGGAGATCTTATTTTAAAAAAAAAAATGAAAAACACAACTAAAATTAAATAATAAAACACAAGAATTCTTTCACCTTACTTGGATGCTCCAAATGCCTTTGTAGTGGTGGCTTGCTCAGCTTTGTGCTCATGAAGTCCTTTGAAATAGAAGATTGGATACCTCTATCTCTCCTTGGAACCTTTGGCTTATAGTTTGCCTTGGCTTGGAATCAATTTGGCATGGTAACACTAGTTTTTGAAGCTTTTAAAACCATTTGTGCATTATAACTTTGCATTATCAAGTCTTAGAAATGATGTCGTAAGGCCTCCTATTTATAGATTTTTACAAATGTCTAGAATCAACCTGAACCATCCATCATGATATTGAGATGTGTGGTTAAGGATTAATTCAATTTTTGGATTTAAGTTTATAATTATCCTCATCATGACATTGGAAGAAGGGGAAATTAAGAGGCATGGAGGGCATCATGGAAGGCATTGATGAGGCATGGGAGGCATGCATCTTAATATTTGTGGTAATTATGGCCTAGGGATGTCTTCCCAAGAAATGAGGTCACCTAATGATGTAGATATTCAATACCCATTTCCAAAAATAAGTTTTCAACAAGTTTTTATGGAATTCTTAATTAGGATCGAATTTGGTTTAATTATCTCTTAAGCATGATTAAGCACTTTATGCATAAATTACTCAAATTGATCATAATGCCTTATTATTGGTCCAAAATTTGACTAGATTGGAATTGGAAGGTGTTAGATGAATTAGAACCATATTCCCAATCAGGATGTTACCAACAAAAACTAAAAAAATCATGTGTCTCATGCAAGAGATTTGATAGGAAAGAGCAATTTAGAGCACCTAGGTGTAAAATTAGCATTTTGACTTAGATTGATTTGATCAAAGTTAGTTGGCCTATAAATTTCATTACCCCATTTAGTGATACCCTACCCAAAATTGGCACTTGAATATGTTAGTTTCACATCATTTAGTGCATTTTAGTGTTTTAAAGCCAAATTGTGCATTTTGGGTGGAAATTGGCCAAAACCCTGATTAGAGGTTATTGGTGGCCAGATTTAGGTGTCTATAGTTTGCCCCTTTTTGGGAAGATGTTGCAAACCATTGGCAAAGTAATGTCTTTTCAAATAATGAGAGATGGTCTATATGCCAAAAATAAGATGATGGTTGAAGAACAAAGCTCCAAATGGTTTTGGGAAGCCTATGATGATGCCACCTTGAGCGAGTGGTCATCACATTTTTTGATAGGTGGTCCCTCGAAAAGAATAATAAGAAAGGTGGAATTAACCCATGGCTAAAATTAATCCAAATGAGAAAATGATTACATGCATTGATGTAAAATGGATGTTGATTTGCCCAAAGGTGGTTATAATCAATAATAAAAGTCAAAATAATGATTTGCCCATAGGCATTTATAATCATTAAGAGGACTTAGATTGATTAAAGATGATTGTGCCCCAATTAGGGATGATTAGTAATCATAACTCAAGGATATAACCTGAAATATAGATTAAAAGATGAGCAGGTGCAAAGTGATGAAAGAGATGGATAGAGGAATAAGATTAATTAGTGTGAATGATTCAGTTGTACCTACCAATGAGGAGATGCTCATCCTTATTAGAAATGATACAACTAGAATGGTTAATGGGTTAATTTGAT
This sequence comes from Torreya grandis, assembly GCA_037957365.1. NCBI lineage: Eukaryota > Viridiplantae > Streptophyta > Pinopsida > Cupressales > Taxaceae > Torreya > Torreya grandis. The sequence goes on from JARHVA010001535.1 coordinate 2,379,269, forward strand.
CAAGGGTGGGATGAAAGGATTTACCAAGGTGCCAAGGAGAAACTTATATGGCTCCATTGATTATAGACCTTCTTGAATCTAATTTTTGCTATAGCATGTGATGGTAGGCATCATGATAGCACACCATGAAGACTTGGCCAAAATATGCATAAGTACTGACTCTCAATATCCAATAAACACTTGAAAATAATAAACCAATGATAAAAACCATGATGATAATGTTGACATATGAATATGGATGGACTCAAGAATAATGTGCTTGAGGAATCACCCAATGAACGCATATAGATCGAGTCAAGGAAATAGTGCTAAAAACAAACAAACAGGAAAATAAATAAAAAAATAAACAAACAAACAAAAAAATAAATTTAAATAAACAAACAAACAAAAATCTTGAAAACAAAAGGAAAATAAAGCATCCTAACAATGACCATACCCTAATAAGGAAAATCAATGATAATTGAATAGGCTTATATAGGACAAATATTTTTGAATTTTTGAAATGTTATGAATGTTTTTGGAATTTTGAGGTATCTTAACTTGTTAGAGAATGAAAATATACCTGGTCATAAAATAGTGAGAGCATTTGGCTTAGGTTTCTCATAAAATGGTGAAAGCATATAGAAAGGGGGACTGTGGTGACCTCAACATGAATGGAGCATGACCCACATAGTCCTAAATGACCTCAAGTCATAGTAATTCCATCCACACAAAAGGTGAATAAAAACCAACTAGGTCCTAACAAGTTCTCAAATCTGGCAAATGGCTAGTCAAATTAAAATAACGATGACAAGGTGATGTGGTAATGCTTGATAAACAAATATTGCCCCTAGTTTGATAATAAACAGTTATAACTAGGATACAATGACATAGGTCAATGATACTAATTTTCCCATAGGTGGTTATAATTAGTAGAAAGATTGGTGAAACACTGATTTACCCATAGGCAATTATAACCAAGCTCACATAAACAAACCTGATAGGATGAAATATATCTTGCCAGATCAACTATCACACTACTTTATTAGACTATCATTTAAACATAGACTAGATTGATTGTTGAAACTTGATTGGAATCCCCCCATGAAAAGGTGTGGGAAGAACCAAATGAACCAAGATCAAAATAAGATTGGGTAGGATGACTAAAAATAGGCTTTGGTCTAGATAAGAATGGAATGATAGGATGGTATGGTCTTACTTAGGATAATGATGGTTTGATAATTTGGATAAAATGGTAAGAGGGTTTCCCCCAAGTGATGGGGTGAATGGTTGGGGTCTATAATAATGGCAAATGGATATGCAATAATAGCAATGGCATGGTACATGTTTTTGGCCTAAGTGTGGTTTTTGATTCTATTATTCCTACTGATGGGGAGATGCACATCCTAATCAACAAATGATACACATAGAATACTTGATTATGTTAATAGCTAGCCATCACCTCATCTGAATAACTACTCTATCAAGAACTCAATGCATATTTGGTTGTCAAAAATGATTTTGTGATCTTCATTGGTCATTGATTTTGATTCCTTCAAAAGTCAAGACAAGGTACCTTTGTATCCTTTGTAAAGGAAAGTGCAGCCATGGATGGTAAACAAGGACAAATAATGGATGATAGGCTTGATTGTGAAATGGAATGGTAGATGATAATGGAATGTGGAATGGTGGGGAAACAAATGAAGATCAGGATGTTCAGTCACATGTAATATTATTGATGCCATATTCAACATAACTTTAGTTTTGGTGGGGTTGAAGACTTGTTATCTTGATAGGACCATATTTTTGTTGTTGTTTGGGCTTGAGAGTATCTACCATCTGATTAGGCTATAGATAGGAAGCTATTTTTATTTGATCTTTTATTTTGTCTTCATCAAGCAGTGAATAACCTTTGTGCTCAACTATTGGTGTCTCAAAGAGGTTTCCACCAATGAAGTTGTCTTGATTATCCCGTAGTGCCTTTGAGAAGGTTTCACTAAGGAATGTTTAATTTTGACTTTGATTATCTTTTAGCACTTCCAAAAAAGTTTCACTAGAAGATGTTGAGTTCTGACTTTGATTGTCCCCTAGTGCCTCCAAAAAGGTTTCACTAGGAGAGTGTTATTCTGATATATGAATGTGGTCTTGGCCTCCTTGCTCTTCTTCAACTACTATGTCACCATAGATGTAGTTCAACAAAGTGTGATTCTGTTGATCCCAATCAACACTTATGGGAGATGGAATGCCAATGATATGGCTATTTTGGTTGATGGTAAAGGCCTATGGAATGGTAATGGAATGGGGAGAGGTTTCACAATCTTTGTAGAAGATACTAGGATAACTTGCATCAAAACTAAAGTAATCATCCTCAAAAATCATATAAGGATCACAAATTTATTCAAATTAATCTATAAGGCATGTGTAATCAATGTTATAACAACCATGAACATATTCTTCTTCTGAATCTAATTCTAACTCAAAGGACTCTGAATCTAATGTTAAGACTAATGTTGATTCAAATTTTGATGCTAAATCTAATGTTGATTTAAGAATAGAAACTAACTCTAACTCTAATTATTCATCTGATGGGTACTCTATTACAATGATGTCTTGCTAAATATTTGGTATTGGATAAGTAATAGCCTATGATTGCATAATGGGCTCCACCAAGACTAGTTTGTCAAAGTGGGATTCCTCTAAGATGGTAAAAAGGTCAAGAGACAACTCCTCAGAGATTGTCTTTTTAATAGGACTCTCTTAAAAAATAGGCACATGGTCATGGTAATGATTTTCCCAAAGGTGGTTATAATAATTAAGAAGTGACTCAACAAAGACTAACTCATTAATGTGAGACTCCTCAACAACTAGTATATGATTAATAGGTGATTCATCATAGGTTGACTTATCACAAATGGTTGGTTCAATAGAAACATCTTGGATTGGTTGGTTATCTTAGCCTTGGTTTCCAATGAGTTGAAAAATACTAATTTTGAACACAGCCTAGTCTTTGAATGAGTGGATCAGTTGAGGTTTGGATGGGATTGGTACTGGATGAGGAATGGTCTATGATTGGATAATGGTATGGACTTGATGAGCATGATTGCTTGCATGAGCTAAAAGATAAAGTCCTGAGATGGTAACAATAGGGTGGTGTGGAGCATGATTACTTCCACAAGCCAAATGACTAGGTCTTAGAATTATGAAGGCGCATTGTGGAGCTTGGTTGCTTGCACAAACTGAAGGATGAAGTCCTGGTATAGAAATAGTTGGGCATTGTGGAGCTTGGTTACTCGTACAAACCAAAGGATGAGGTCTTGGTATGGGAAAGGTGCAACATTGTGGTTATAGAATATAAATGGTATGATGTGTTGGATCTTGATTACTTAAATAAGCCAAAGCATCCAAGTCTTCCTCATAAACCATATCATCCCAGTCATGAGCTGGTTCATAAGTTGGTTCTTGACTATGTTTCATGTACTGATTATTGAAAAGAAGGTATGGATTCATATCCAAAACAACATTATCTATAATTGGGTCTTCAAATTCTTCCTCACAAGCCTCTTCATGCCAATCAAGGTCTTGATTTGGATTTTGTGGATTTTGACTATGTTCCCCATATGGAGTATTATAGGGAGAATAATAAAACTCATTATAAAATATTTCTCTATAGGGGCTCCTAGTGGGATTTTTTGTGGCCATTCTATCATAAGTTAGATTATACATGACTCCACCATAAGTGTAGTGAGACATATCCACATAAATGATGAAATATTTTAAATAAAAAATCTTATAGTTTTACAAACTCTAAAAAACTATGTCCAAAGGACAAATGGTTCAAGCTTGGTCTAACTCAGTCAAAAGGTGGAGCTATATCTCTAATGTGGTTTGAAAGTGGAGTTGTATCTCAAAAATGGTTTGTGCTAAGACTTGGAATAAAATATATTAACATCAAATGTCTAATGTCAAATGTCATACACATAAAAGATTAAGTTTCCAAATAAAAATTGACATGTCAAAGGTCTAGGTCAAAGTGTTCCAAATAAGGTCTAAACTAGGAAAGAGAAGAGTTGAGTTACTAGGTCTTTTGTCCAAATACAGAGTCAAAAGCTAGGCTCAAAAAAATAGTCATGTGCTAGGAATTTTGTCCAAATGGCATCAAAAGCTAGATTTGAAACAAAGGTTGATGTGATTTGATTTAATCTAACAAATTTGGAAACAACTTTGGCATAGACCTGGCACACATAATTGAACATAAATATGATCAATTGGAATAAGGCATAAGATAAAAGGTTCTTTTAATAAATACTATGTTTTCCCAAATAAAGGCACAAATAATGAGAAGGATAGGTACAAAACAAACAAACCATCAATAGTTTTTCAAATTTAGGTAATCAATTAATTGAAGTTATGCAACCCAAAAGAGAAAGATTTGTGTATCAATCCCATGAATTGAGGCCTAAACAAAAATCAATCAATATTTAAATCCAAACTTGAAAAGGCTAATTACAAACTCAATGTTAAAAATTAGGATTTGACCAAACAAGCTGGACAAGATTGGACAACATCACGACACAAGACAAAGGTCCAAATAGTATACATGACATGGTTTGAAACAAATGGTTTTTGATATAATGGTAAACTATTCTTGAAACAAATTGAGTAGCCTAATGGTGTAATCATGCTCGAATGATGTGATCTATGTTATGTTTCGAAGACTCAAAAGGCAAAATGGTTTTAACATGTTTTGGGTAGCATAACACTAGTCTCTGCAACTCAAATGACACACACACAAAAAAGTTTATAAAAAATTTTAAGGCATAAGTGTGGTGTAAAATGGCCAGCATAACACCTCTTTAGACAAAAGAGTGATGTATAGAAAAAATGGTTTTGACAAGGCTTTATGAACAAACAAACAAGTTTTAATCTCAAAAACACCAAGTAAGGTGACCAAAATACACTAAGTATACTCATCCAAATCTTAGGAAGGGTATGTCAATGTGGGGTTGAATAAACTACCAAGCTTTCAAATGTTTTTAGTAAAATCAATTGCACAGTGACTTTCACATCAAACAATGTAAAAGATAAGGACAAAAATTGGGAGATCGTGGCATTGGCTAGTTTTAAAAATGTCTAGTCCTTTTTACAACCACTACATCTTACTGTTTGCTCAATTTAGTGCGATGTCCAAATGTAGATACATCCCATGTGCAAATCCAAATAAGTAAGTGAAGTGAATGCCAAGAGATGAAATACTAGGCAAAAGCTTCCTTAAAGAACTCATGGGAGGTAATGATGTCCCCCTCACAAGCCAAGTTTGCATGAAAACATAGAAAGCATGAAAGTAGAAAGACTTTAGGGTTGTTTTCAAGGTCACCCAAACTTTGACAAGTTTTTGGGGAGTGTTTTAGACAACTTTCAATCTAAGCCTTGGACTAGGCTACTTATAATAGGAATGGTGCTTTTGATTCGAAAGGTTACCTAAAGGGGACAAATGGAAGCACTTACATGCAACACCCCTCTTTTTTCCAAATCAAATCTAATTAAACAACTATTGAAAACAAGAATTGACAAGTGTGTTTAATTTTAAGCCCAAATGAAAGATTTGGTGGTGTTCATTTAACACCTTGGTCTTAGTTTCAAAATTTGAAAAAATTCACCATAAACATCTAAAAAAATTCTTTATTAAACACCAAAACAAGGTTCTTAATGATTTTTAAGCATGCAAAGGTGATCAAAAACATGTTTTGAGCAAATTTCCAGCTTGGTCCTGCATCAACAATGCTAGCATGTCCTTTAGATTTGAAGCTCTTTTTGGTTTGAAATAATGATCTTTGGAAAAATAACTCTTGGGTCTATGTTTTAAGAAAAACATAGTGATCGACGTCGTTTATATACAACCAATGATGGTTACTTTGGCTAATTGATGTCGATTATCTAACTAAAATCAATTATACCAATGTGATCATCTCGATAGGTATCTAACTGATGTCAATTTTACTAATTGATGTCAGTTAAGCTATGTAATTGGTGTTAGTCTTACTTTTGACATCGGTTATTGTGTAAAACCATGGCAAACAAAAATGGCAAAATAAAGTTAAAAATCAATTTACAAGAGTTTTAAGGGTCCAAATGAATATTTTAAAGTTTCAAAATGATCTTCTTTAGGTGTGAGATGTGTCTAGTCTCATCGTGCATGTCATTATGTGATCTAATAATTTGACTCAAGAGAGGATGGTTAGTATGATGTTAGTTCTAAAATGAAAACAAAATGAAAGGAACACACTAACTAGCATAACATCTCTATGCCTAGACACTAGGGAGAGCTTAGTTAACAAAAACAAATGAAAAACACAACTAAAAATTAAGGAATAAAACACAAGAATTCCTTCACCTTCCATGGATACTCCAAATTCCTTTGTAGTGGTGGCTTGCTCGGCTTTGTGCTCATGAAGTCCTTGGTAATGAAAGCTTGGCTACCTCCATATCTCCTTGGCACCTTTGGCTTGTGGTTTGGCTTGGCTTGAAATCAATTTATCATGGTAACACTAATTTATTAAAGCTTTTGGAACCATTTGTGCATTATAACTTTGCATTATCAAGTCTTAGAAATGATGTAATAAGGCCTCCTATTTATATATTTTTACAAATGTCTAGAATCAACCTGAACCATCCATCTCGAGATTGAGATGTGTGGTTGAGAATTAATTTAATTTTTGGAATTAAGTTTATAATTATGCTCATCATGAAATTGGAAGAAGGGGAAATTAAGAGGCATGGAGTGTATCATGGAAGGCATTGATGAGGCATGGGAGGCATGAATCCTGATATTTGTGGTATTTATGACCTAGGGATGTCTTCCCAAGAAATGTGGTCACCTGATGATGTAGATATTCAATATCCATTTAAAAAAATAAGTTTTCAACAATTTTTTATGGAATTATTGATTAGGATCTAATTTGGTTTAATTAGCTCTTAAGCATGATTAAAGACTTTGTGCATAAATTACTCAAATTGATCAGACTGCCTTGTTATTGGTCCAAAATTTGACTGGATTAGAATTGGAAGGTGATGTCATATTCATTGGAGTTATATTCCCATTTAGGATGTTACCAACAATAAATAACAAAGGCACATGTCTCATGCAAGAGATTTTATAGGAAAGAGCAATTTAGAGCACCTAGGTGTAAAAATGGCATTTTGACTCAGAATGATTTGATCAAAGTTAGCTGGCCCATAAATTGCATTACCCTAGTTTGTGATACCTTGGCTAAAATTGACACTTGAATATGTCAGTTTCATATCATTTAGCACATTTTATTGTTTTTAAGCCAAATTGTGTATTTTGGGTAGAAATTGGCCAAAACCCTGAGTGGAGGTTATTGGTGGCCAGATTTAGTTGTCTACACCTGGTGTTTGAGAGATGATATTTTAATGATGTATTTTTTTTGATATGCATATTTTGATATCGGCCTACGTGCTGATGATGTGAGATGTATTTATGAGAGAGAGAAATACATTGTGACATGTCTCATTTTCAGATGTAAATTATTTATTTGATGATGTTTATGATCATGATGATTATGTAAATTATGAGCATGTTGATGTGATGTTGATGTTGATTACGATTATAATGTTTATTTATTGTGATGTTTCATGCTCATGTTGATCATGTGGATTATGATGATTATGTGGTTTATGATTATGCATATTATGATTATGATGATGTTTATGTTGTTGATTATGTTTATGATGATGTTGATGTTGTTAGTTTAGGCAAGATCATGTGATGATATATTTTATGATGGGTATTATGTGATGATGATGTTGACTATGATTACAATTTTAGTTAGGATAGTGTTTATGATGATGATGGCTGAATAGTTTAATGACTTGTGTTTGTTTATAACAAAATTATTTTAGGGGTTAGATGTGATGTGATAATGTAATCTATATATGAGATTGGATATGATGATGTTTGGAATTGTTACTGATGATAAGATGAGGTTGTAATGTTGTAATAGTATGATGTCTTTTTTCTGATTTTATGGTTTTAGATAATGGTTTTGATGTTATGGTAAGATATGGTCTAGGATTGTTTTATCCTTAAATGTTTTGAAAGTAGACAAAGAAATAAATTATGAGACATATGTTCATATGAACTAATTTATGGATAAGAAAGAGGCATGATGCTCTAGTTGGTAAGGACACATTGATAGGAAACCATAGTTGTATTGACTTAATGGAAAAAACCTTATTGAATGCTTCGCAAGAGCATGCTTTGATTGAGAAAGAGGGTGTCTCAATCACTTTATATCAAGTAAGGTTGTAGTCCCTTGAATTTTGAGAAGTAATTAGGGAGGGTAGGTGATAGGTAGGAGGTTGAGTGTTAAATGGGTGAAATGATAACTTGATGTGGGTTAGCTTGCCCCTTCTATAGGTGACCAAAAAACAATAATAGACAAGTCCATGCCCTATTATGATATGTAGACTGATCAAAGTAGGAAGTCTACCTATGCCATGTATAAGAGTTGATTGTGGCATGATGGGATACCATGTAGACTAATCAATGTGGGAAGTCTACCAATGGCACTTCTAAGAGCTAATTGAGGCTTACTTATTTTGATTTTGACAAAATTTTATTCGTTGATTTTTCTATTTTAGTAAGGTCTTGAAGTTGATCGATGTGGGAAGCTTAAAATCATTATTTCTTGGTCATCCTTCAAAGGAGTGGTCTAAAATTTGATTTTTGTAGCTGTCCTTCTAGGGAGTAGTCTATTTTTAAGCAACTTTGAATTATGGGGAAAATGTCCTTCAAGGGAGTAGTCTATGATTGCTATATTTATGAGTGAGTTTGGAATTTGAATTAGACATGGACATGTCTACTAGCCAGAAATGTTTACTTGTATGGAGGCAAGAATTTAACACAAAAGGTTACTGGTAAATGGAAGGATGGGTTGAGAGACAACTGATCATGGGATCCAATTTATTGAGAGACAAAAAGTATCCATGATAACCATGCTATGGGTATATCCATGGTACAAATACTTAGGATTAGGTTTTATCTATGAAAGATGAATCACACGATTATATGTTGTAATCAATTACTCCCAAAGGATAAAGGAAAATGTAGGGGAGAGGAGGTAAAATTTTCATGAACCAAGGGATGAGCTTAAGTTAGACATAAAAGTGAGATCAATCATATTTAACAATAGAAAGGATATAGATGCAAAGCATTAATAGGCTTAGGTTCTAGTTTGCCTTCAAGAGAGGACAAATGGTAAGCACTAGATCCATACTTATGGGTTATAATGTAGGGTCCTAGCCAATTAAAAGTAAAATTGAGGGTTTTTTTAGAAGCTTCTACCTGTCCATTGGATTTAGATGATAAGGTAAGAAGAAGCTTAAGTTGATGTCACAAGCATCACAAATCTCTTAGAATTTATTGTTTTTGAAGGACTTGTCATTATCAGTAATGATGTGTTGGTTGATGAATTCAATGATATTTTTGGCTTTGGTTGATATAAGATGGATGGCTTCCACCCATTTGGTGAAATATTATATAACAGTGATGATATATTGATGTCATTGTGAAGAATGGGGGTTGATTTCCGTAATAAGGTTAAGACCCCATTATGAAAAGGGCCAATAATCTTGAGATACCTGAAGACTATAGGGAGGTATATGATGAAGATTAGCATATTATTGACACTTGTTAAATTTTTTGACATAGTCATAATAGTCTTGATTAAGTGTGGGTTAATAGTAGCCTAGGTGAAGATTGCATTTGGTGATAGCCAGGCCACTAAAGTGTCCCCTATAGATACCATCATGTGCTTTCTTGATGACATGAGAATATTAATGACTATGAAGGAAATGAATAAAAAGGCCATCAAAACCTTTACTGTAAAGGATTCATCCTAGTATGGTGTAATGAGAGGTACTCTAGATAAAATATCTGTGGGCATTCTTTGAAAGATTGAGAGGGAGAATGCCAAAGTTAAAGTAATCAAAATTTTTGTTATACCAAATATTGGAAGGTGATATTTACACTATACAAATGGTAGGAAGATCAGAGCTAATATAAGATGGTGTGATGAAGTGATGGATGGTGAAAAATAATTTGGATTCGGTAGGTTGTGATGGAACTTAGGATTTGAGTGAGGCCACTGTGTCTACAAATTTGTTAGTGTATTAAGGAACTGATTGGATAATGTAGTGATCAAACGATGCCAAGAGTACATCTACAAGTGGTTTGTACCTAAAGAGGACATCATTTTTTCACTGATAAGATCCTGTGACTTGGTTGATGATGAGTTACGAGTCCCCAAAAATGCTGATTATTTTGATCCCCAAAGCTAGGGTGGTTTGAAGAACTATGACCAAGGCTTTATATTTAGATACATTATTGGTGCATTCAATGTCAAGTTTAAAGGAAAGGGGAAGAGGTTTTCCATTAAGGGGAATGAGGATTATTCTGGTACCCCCACCATTTTGGAATTTAAAGCTATAAAAAAACATGGTCATTTGCTAGGTAGGTTTCTCCAGAGAAAGAGTTACAATAGACTCATCTAGAAAATGAAGAGGAAGAGGTTGATTATCAGGTAAAGGAGTATCAACCAATTAGTCAGTGATGACCTATCCTTTAATGGAATTTTGTGGGAGAAACTTAAGATATAACTTAGCTAGAAGCATGAGTCACTTAGCCATATGCTAGTTTTGATATGGTTTAGAGTGCATAGACTTGAGAGGGTCAGTGTTAGTGATGACATAGGTTTTGTGATTAAGAAGATAATGATAGAGTTTGGAGGCTACAAAGAATAGGGCAAGACAAAGTTTTTCAAGATGGGTATATTGGGTTTCTTATTTGATTAAGGTGTGATTGATGTAATAGATAGCTTGGTCTTTATTCTATTCATTATGATGAGTGAGCATGGCCCCCAAGGAATGGTCTATGGTGGATATATATAGATATAAGGACCAGTTATCTTTAGGAGGAATGAGGATAGGTGAAGAGAGAAGATATTCCTTGATTGCATTGAAGTCTTGTTGGTATTATTTGGTCCACATGAAGGACACCTCTTTCTTTAAGAGGTGGTGAAAAGGCTGAAAATGATTAGATAATTGGGAGATAAAGTTTTAGATTGATTAAAGTTTGCCTTTCAAGATAAAACATTGTTTCAAGTTAGTGGGAGGAGGCATCTCTAAAATGGCTCTGACTTTGGTGGGATCTAGTTCTATTCTATGAAGAGAAATGATAAAGCCTAGAAGTTTTCTCGATAAGACCCAAAAGATGCATTTCTTTGGATTGAGCCTAACATGATAGTGAATTAGTCATTCAAAGATGATAGCAAGAATAACAAGGTGATCCTTGTGATGTTTATATTTCTAAAGAATATCATCTACATAGTCCTCAACAATTTTGTGGATGAGATCGTGAAAGATATAAGTCATGGCCCGTTGATAGGTTGCCCCTATGTTCTTTAGTCCAAAGGGCATAACCTGATAGCAGAAAGTTCCCCATGGGGTGATAAAACAAGTTTTATGTTGATCTTTAGGGACAATCAATATTTGATTGTATCCTAATAAATCATCTATGAGAGATAGCATTTCATGGCTAATTATGAGATCAATAAGTTTGTCGATGTTAGGTATAGGAAAGTCATCTTTAGGGAAATCAAGTTTAAGGTCATGAAATTCAATGCAAAGGAAAAGGTCCCCTATGGGTTTGGTGATGGGAACAATGTTAGAGTCCCATTATGGATAGTCAATGGGCTGAATGAAGTTAATGGATAAGAGGCACTAAAGTTCTTATTTAAGAAAAGAGCTATGCAGGGATCATGTGGTGAATTTTTTTCCAAACTAGCTTAACCTTAAAATGGGTGATGATGTTATGGAGGGTGATAGAAGGGTCAATTCTAGGCATGTCTTTATAGGACCAAGTAAATGCTATGCTACGATCATGAGGGAAAGAAAGGTAGTCTTGCCACTCTTCAAGGGTTAAATATTGGCCTATTTTGATGATACGAGGGTCCTCCTGAGTACCCAAATTAACATCAATGGTTGATTCATTTAGCATGGTTTGGTTCTCAGGAGGGAGAGATTTATGGATAGAATAATCCCTTGTAGTAAGGTAGGTGAGAATGGAATTATCATCTTGATGTTGAATGGTGTTAATAGTGGGTGAGTCTTGTTCAATCATTTTTGGGTGGATGAGAGGAATGGTTTTAGTTCAGCTCTCTTATTGATATGTCAGGGGGCCTAAGCTAATGGTATTGATAAAAAAAAATTAGATGGGATGATGTCAGAGTTCTCAAATTGAGAAGATGGGATAGATGATAATGGAGGTTCTTTGGTGGTGATAGCAATGGATTTTGGTGATGTAGGTTCTTTTGGTGGTTTAAACCTAAGACCAAAGAACTCATGAGGTTTCTATGTTTTGATAATATGCAACTCATGAGGTCTTTATTCGTAGAGGCTAAGACTAAATCCATTCCAAATGCACTGATAAGGTAGGCTTTGACAAAGGCTAGGTTTCTTATGTAAGAAAAGTTAGAAGTGAATGGTTGGATATATGGAGTGGTGGTGGGAGTGAGAAGTGGTTGATCAATTCCCCCTTAGACAAAATTTATTTGATTGTCGGGGAGCCCAAGGGGGATAATGGCACTGATGTTGGGGTCATAGTAAGGGTCATTTTAAATATTCCCATATTCATGCAGAGTAGGGAAAGCATCTAAGGCTAAAATTTGATATTCCCCTAGTGAGAGATGATAAAAAGTGGATTGCAAGGGGTCCTCAACTAGAATCTAAGAGGAGGGGATGGTTGAGCTATTTTATGATTCATCATTGTTATGGGCATAAGTGTTGATGGTTTGGGTTGGCATGGTGGTTTGGTTAAAAGTGGGTTGTGAGTAAGATGAAGGGGGAATAAGAACATCATTAGGTTGATATGTCATATTATAGGAGGTGAAGGGACTCATATCTACTTTGATTGTAATGACTTGTCCCTCATGCTCAATTTGACACATTAGTGTAGGGTGGAAGGGATGCAACCCATATCATGGATGTAAGGGTGTCTAAGTAACACATTATATTAAAACTCACCGTCTATGACATAAAATAATTCAAGAATGGTATGAGGCCCCAAGCGGATATGAAGGATAATTTTCCCCAAGGTAATGGCCAGGGTATCATTGAAGGAACAGAGATCAGCCATGCTTTCTAAAATGATGGTTTTAGGGAGTTGAAGTTGGTCATATTCATGGGAAAAGATGATTTTGATGTTTTCTCCCCCATAAATAATTACCTATTTGACATAGGTTTGATTGATGTATGCTATGATGAAGAGGGATAGATCAGGATCTTCACTATGAAAAGGCATAATTTTTGAATCCTAAAAGGTGATGAGGGTAAGATGGTAGAGAGATCCAATAAAGGATGCAAGAGGTTACAAATCATTTGATTGAACTTCTATGGAATGCAAAGCCTCAATTAATGCTTGGTGATGTTGAGGTGAGGTGTTGATTAGATCATAAAGACTCATTTTCATCAGTGTTTGGTGAAGTTATTTTAACATGAGCCATTGGATGAATGGAGTAGGGTTGGAAGGTGGAACTCCCAAAATAGAGACTTTGGGTTTTGATGGTTGTGAGGGTGAAGGTGAAGATGCTTGGGTTTGGTTGGTAAGTTGAGAGGTCAAAGGGTAAGTCCATATTATAACTACTTTGGCTTTCTCCTTATCCTTATATTGGGCCTGGGAATGGGTAACCATATGAATGGTGTGGATAAGGGGACTTGATGTTTTCTTTAGTTCCTTCTCTTTAATCTTAGGTGGGTGTGAGGGAGTAGGTGCTTGTTGGATGGGTTAGTTAGGTAGTGGAGAAGATGATGGGCTTAATGAAGGTTCCTCTAATAGATCATCTTCATCCAATAGGCTATGAACAAGTGTTTGGAGAGCTTTACAGTTCTTTGTATCATGTTCAATATTCTTATGGTAAAGACAAATAAAATTATCATTAAACCAGGTTGGTTTAGGATGGGATGGGTCAAAAGGTTTGATTGGAGGTAGGCTATTGGAAGAGGTTTACAATAACCTTTGCAAAATAGTTGTGTAGGAGTCCAAGAAAGGTGTTGTAGGTAAGGGGTTTTGGATTTGAGGGGTGATAAATTTATTGGGCATAGGCTTCTTCATGGAAGTAGTAGTTGGAGGAATGATTTTTGTTGCTAGTTTGGTTGGTTTTGCTTGGATATGATTGGCTTGGGGGTTGGAGACTTGGATGCAAAAGGTTTTGATGATGAAGGTTTGGTTATAGGTGGGAAGGTAGATGGGGATATGTTGGTTAGGAATGATAATAACAAAAGGGTTTGGTGTTTATAAGTAGGTAAAAAGGAGATGGTTTCTTAGAAGAAGAATAGGTAACTATGATGGTCGAAGGATGGGGTCCTAAAATGGAAGGTATGTTAGAAGGAGGAAATATGGGTCTACTTTATGGTGGAGGTTTAGGTAGTCCTTCCTCTTTAATAGACTTAATTTGATTTGTATTTGGTGGGCTTTATGGAGTTAAATCTAATCTCAAAGGAGGGTGAGTGTGACTAGGTGTGGGGAGAATCCCTAGGTTCTTGAGGGTAGAAGTTGGTGGATTGGTTGAGATAAAGGGCAAGGAAGAAGTAGGGGTAGAAGATAACCTCATGGTAGGTAGAATATACATAACTAGAGGAAAAGTCAAACCTATATGGGGTGTGGTAGGAGGTGTTTGGATAAAGGTTGGAACATTGGATTGGGTTTGGGTAGTGGTAGCAGATGGGACGTTGGAAAAAGAGGCTTGGGTTAGTGAAGGTTGGGTTGAGGTGACACCCACCATAAGATTTGGAGGCATACCATAAGGAGGATTTATTGGAGGGACCAAATCAATAGAGGTGTGGTTGGGTTGAGGTAACACCCACCATAAGATGGGGAGGCATACCATAAGGAGGATCCATTGGAGGGACCAAAGAAATAAAGGTGTGGTTGGGTAAGTTATTAAGATAATGTTGAAGGGTAACTAGCTTATTGTCAAGGAAAGTAATGAAGTCCGCATCACCCTCATAAACAATCAGAATTTTGGTAGGAGGGGGAGAAAAATGAGGTGAACCCTCATCATTAGAATTATACTCCATGGAGGAAGAGGAAGAAGGTGGTGGTTGATTGGTTTGGTTTCTTAGCTACTATCTAGTAAAGACCATGTGAAAAAATAGGGGATAGTATGACAAAACTCACACCTCAAAAAAAGAGAAATCAAAAAGAAAGAATTCGAGGTAAATAATGTATACACTAAAAGTGCATTAAAACCTAGGATTCTTTTTAGATCACTTTTGGATTATACCTTAGAAAATGTGAAGAGGAAATTTGGCTTGTAGATCAGGTACTAAGAGGAAATATAAGGTTAGTTTCAGGTTGAGTTTAAGCACTCAAGAGAGAAATTTATGTTGAAATTTGGTACATGGCTTGGTATTGGGGTCTACCCCCTCACTTCATGATCCCAAAATAGAAAGAGTGTCAGGTGCTTAGCCAAAATATATTGAGTTCAGAGTTTATACTCAACCAAAGAGCTAAGTTGGTTCTTACCTTGGTGGTGAAATCTAAGTAGGATAGCCAGGAAAGGGTAAGGTTTCTATGAGGTGATGAAATCCTAGTTGGGCCTTGTCTCATGTATGTTTTGATGTATTAATTATTTTGTGGTTCAGTTTAGTGTGTGATAATAAATGTGAATGCTATGATAAATTACTTTGCCTCCTAAGTTACTAGATGAACTAAGATCAATAAGCAATCAATGGATGCAAAAAGTTCATTTTAAGCCCAAAAAGAATTTTTAGATATCATTTGATGAGAAAAAAATAAAGGAAGAAAATGGAACTAGATCCCATCGAGCATGCCAAAATGTTTCAATTTATTTTCTTCATTTTTTAATTTTGAAAATAGATAAAATAAAACTAGTAATAAGGTGTGTAGAAGAATACCTAGTAAAGTGCATGTGTGAATCCAGATGAAGGTGGGAACTCCTCTTTAGCTAGGAAGGAATAACCTAACAATAGCATGGATACTTAAAAGGGGGTTGTTAGATGGTTGGTTGAGTGAATTAGCTAGCATGTGCTATATCCAAGAAGCAAAATGGTTATTAGGAGGTTGTCAATCCAATTTTATGACAATCAAGTCTGAAATGATAAAAGAATATACTTTCATTCAATGATAAGAAAGTAAATATATGTAATAAAGAATAGATAAATTTATTATTAAATAAAATAATTAAATTTGATGTTTGGATGGTTGGGGTTTGGTTCAAAAAATAAGAAAGGGTCTTGTGGTTAGAAAGAGACATATAAAGTGGGGTTTAATTTGGGGTAAAGGAATGGAAATGACTTGCTAGAAAATGATGCCATAGTGAACCATCGATGGTTAGGAGAACCATCACCAATTAAGGTAAACTGTTAGTGGTAAGACAACCATTGATAGTTGAGGATGACCATCGGTGGTTAGGTGACTGTTGGCAATTACCTATGCAAATCTAGAGGTGATTAGAATAGAAAGTATAGATTAGAAATTTGGGAAAATAGAGGTTGGGTACAAGGATGGAAGGTGGAAGATGAGGTACTATTAATTTTTATTAGGATAGGGAATTTAGAAGCAAGATAGATTAAAGAAAATAAGCATAAGATACTTGAAACTTGGTGGAGGAATCTTGAAGCAATGTGACTAGAGTGATGGTACTTTAGGACATTGAAAGTGATTCTAACAAAGTTTTAGGTCTCCAATGATATTGTTCACTTGATGATAAGGATGTTGGATACCTATAAGAAATCTTGAGTGCAAGATAATAGATTATGGATTGCTCCCCTTTCATTTCCTCCTCTTCTCCTTTTATAAGAAGAAGTTGCTAATTAAAATGGGGGAAGTTACTAATTTGATGGAGGATAAAGTTACCAATATTCATCACTTTAAAAGCTTTCCTTAAAGGCAATTTTCCATTATAGGATATTCTAATCTAGCATAAAGGTGGCAACGCTTTAAAGTTTAAAGCAGGTTTGGGGGCATAATGTTTGATGATTAGGCCAACCATCGATGATTATCCTGATCATCAATGGTTGAGGGGATAGAGGAGAATTGGTGGGAAAAGGGTGAATTAAATGATGCATTTGATGGGGTTTTATAAGGTTAAGTTACAAATGAGTCTAGTTGACTAGGTGGTCCATGAGGGTTTAAAGGTAATGTGACATCGAAAACTATCATGTGTAGTTTTTAGGTGTCTATAAGATGTGATCTAGCTGCTAGTATAATAATCCTAGGATATACTAGCCCTAAGTAAATTTATATCCTCCCTTAGCTCATTAGACAACTCCTATCCATGATAGAGGTAGTTGACTTGTACTCTAGCCAACATAGAGCCTCCTAACCATGGTCTCTGCTATCACTATCTAGAGAGTGAGAACCCTTGGTGATGACTATGTGACCTACACTCCATAATTATTTTAGTATGGGTGGGGTCCCACCAAGTAGATGTCTATTTCTACTACATCCTACACTGGTGATAGCTCTATCTCTTTACCTATCTTCTCTACCCCATAGATTCTATAGATGTCCTCTATGCTAAAGACAACCTCTTATTTGGGCCCTAGCTAGAATATGTGCCTCTGGGGTACCCATGTGATTACCAATGAATTCACCAAGTCTCTAAAAGAATGTAGTGAGTGTACATGTACTAGTCAATAAATTCCTTCACTCCACAACTGATTCTGGTCTACCACTGGTAGAGCATTAGCCTCTTTGGCCAACCATGCAATAATTCTCTCCTATTTGGTCACCTCACATGATCCATCTTATTGTGTGGTCTTCTTTCTCATTTGTGAAGGTCCTCCCTCCTTTGGTAGGTTAACTCCTCTATGTGTATACACAAGTAAGCAAATAGTAAAATGGATTAGTCAACTAGTTGAAAAAAGAGTAAGAACAAGTAACAAATAAGTAAATTGTTGTGGTTTTATCTATCTACTCCTTTTTTCTCCCTCCCTTCTCTACCAACCCCATATAGGACCTTCCAGGCTCCTCTAACATCCCTAGGGGCTTGTTTTGGCCCCTTAATACCTAAGGCCATGGATTTATGGGAAAAGTTGTGGCCTGGGTAGGCCAATCCATGGCTTGGGCCTCCCAGGATATGGCCTATGTTGGGATGCTTTAGGAGCCCTTAGGGATCCTTGTTTCTCTTTCCACAGAGCTCTATTTGGACCCCCATTGGTCTTGATTGCTCTATGTCATTAAGCCCATCATTTTGACTAATTTTTATACTTGATTTGTTTGTTTAATCACCTATAATGAGTCAAAATGTGTTTAGGGCTGCCCAAACCCCCCCAAAAAAGAATAAATTTGACAAAAATTATTTTTAGGACTTACCTGAACCATCCTATGCATCTCTGATGCTCTCCTATGTCCTAGTATGCTTTACTTGTGCTTTGGTTTCTTGTGGGCTCTCCTATGGCTCTCTCATACTAAAAATAAGAGTGAAAGTGACATATTTTCTCTTTTTTCCTATCTTTTTAGTCCCTTTTTTGGGTTTTCACCCATTTTTTCATTTTAGATCATGAAACCTCCATTTGAGAGGTTTTGGCACATTCTTAGCATATCGATGGCCTCTATTTAAAAATATGAGGCTTCTTTGGGCCCATTTTGGACCTATTTTGTTTTTTAAGACCCCTTCCAGTCCCTATTAACCTCTTGGGCCCATGTCCCATCTCATGGGCACCTAAGAATATAATTTACATGTACTTTTTTTAGTTAGTCATTTCTCTACTTTTCTATAGTTGATCCATTCTAACTCCCTCTCTTTCTTATTAATTTGGGTGCAGGTAGGGTTGTCAGCTGGCTATGGTAGTTTGGGACTTGCTCTAGTCTTGCTGATTGGTCTTCATATTCTCTAAACTTCCACCTACTTTCCCTTGCTACCTCTCACCATAGCCAGTGTTAATCAACCATTATGATTGTGTCTTGATTTCATTATTGGTTTCCCTTGTGCAACTCACTTATACCACTTCACTTGGAGATCACCTTTCTGTAGTCATTAGTCTTACATCTTCTAACCCTTTTATGTTGCACCTCGTAGTGGTGTTTCAAACCAATGGTGATAGTCAAGGTAACCTAGGACCAATAACTATGTCTTGGGTTATTTATGATCAATGGGGCCGTGAGCTTGTTGTGACTAGTTTCTTCTTTACTGATGAGATGAATAATGTTGATGAGTATCATGTAATCATTGGTGCCTTGATCGATGCCCATGAGTTAGGCATGTTCTATGAGTAGTTATTATATGACTCACTTTAAGTTGTGTCTTAACTCACCAGTGTTTGGGCCATCCTTAGATCTAAGTTTCTCCTTGCTTCCCCCTTCAAGGCAATTTACAATTTGCTCTCTTTCTTCAAGGATGTCTAGTTCACCCATCTTCCTCATAAGGATAACACTAGGGATGATGCCCTAGTGAATGTCATTTTAAATAGTATGATGTGATTTGATTTCACTTATGTCCCTTCTTTATAGGATCTAGATTTAGAGTTAGAGCTAGAGCTGGAGTTGGATTTTAGATTATGCAACATTTGCGCTCTCACCTATAGATCATGGTGTCAACTTCTTCTATCACTATCGTTATTTGGTAAGTGTAGGTAATGTTTCCTTTTATCTTTAAAGTTAATCCTTTTATTTTCTTTGGTGTGGATTTCAGGTATTGCATATCACTCCTTGTTCATTCGAACACTGATTGCTTATACCTTGAAGGCATATGTAATTGTACTTCTATGACCCTACTCCTTATGATTATACATTGGCTCACATGTAGACTACTGACCCTAGTCATACTAATCTAAGACATCTTCCACCTAATTGGATCTTGTTTTCATCATATTTCTACTTGCCATACATGCCTGGTTCATATTGGGCCTTTTGCACACAAGTCATGCCTTTTTGGAGACCTCCTTGGGCCTCTTAGGAGCCTATTGACCAACCTGGGACCAAGTTTGATCTAGTTTATGGCTTTTGTGAAGGAAAATTGGGGCGTATGCTACATTTTTCCTTCACTAAATCCATGACCTAGGCTATGGCTTGGGTAGAACATAGGAAAAATTCCCAAAATGAAGTCAAATGGCCAAAAAATGACTAGTTTTAGGTCATTTGGTGGATTTGGGTTGGGATATATGTCCCTTTCTGAATAATTTGAGTCTCCCTCTCTTATAAATACATCCTATATTGGTTTTTATTCCCTCTCTTAATTCATTCTTGTTACTGTTAAGCTTGATTGAGGATAGGGAATCCCATATGTTACTACACTCATGTTTGGAGACTCCATTACTGCTCTCAGTTATTCTTGCTTCTTTGTGTCTTGATCCTAAGCTTATACATTTCTAATTTTACCTAATTTGTGAAATTGGTTGGATCTCTTACACCATTTCAAGTTCTCACTTCACATAATCATTTACTTTTGGCTCTTGTTTTGGACTTTAGCTTGCATCTTACTTGGTCTTCCTCCTACATTGCTTCCTAGTTTAGATTCCTGATTGGTAGAACATCTGCACTTCATATTTAAGCTTGATCTAAGGAAAATTTAATATAAAAAGTGAAAATAAATTGTTTTGTGTAGTGTATATGTTAGGGTTTGAACTATTTTAGTGAAATAGTTGTTTTCATGTATTTCTTCGAATAATTTCCAAAGTTTATTACATTTGTATATGTTTAAAGAATACTTTAAGTGCTTGAAATATACCTTTTTTACATGCCATTTATCTCTTTGGAACCCTTACTTATTGCATAATAGAGATATACGTGCTCAAAACACACTAGAAAACTTACTCAAACATTCTCTCCCTCTCTTGCTAAAACTAGAACATTGCATCATTAGAAAATAGTAGTGTTGCTTTGAAGGATAACTCAAATCTAGAATAGGCATGCTCTTGAACCCTTTCTTGAAACATTATTTCATTTGGCCTCAAAGTGCCTTAGTGTCTAGATTTACATTTCATTGGTTATCTCATTTCATTCAGTATTATTGCTTTCATATTGTTTATGCAATCAATAGTGTAGTTTTAGCCACTTTATTTACTATGGTTGGATCAGATAGAGGTTATTGCATGCTTTGTGCACTTGTTTGTGCTAGCCACAACCTAGTTTACAAGTCTATTTATATCCTGGTGTAAGTCAGCAGACCGGATAGCCACTATAGACCTCTTGTAGCCCATAACACCCCTGAGCCTTCTAGCCTCTTAGTGGTTTGATGTAGCACCCTACCAAACACTGGTGGTTATATTTAGATTCTTAGAGCTACAATTAACATCCCTAATTATCTATAATACAAATAAATGAATAATGTGTGAATCTAATGAACATGATAAATAATCTATGACTATAATATATATCTTAAAACAAAGTTTTTTAATCAAGGGACAATAAATATACATGAATAAATATGTAATTTAAAAGTTTCCAAACCTGATTATAGGGTACACCAATGTAAAATATGGTCTCTACAATAAAATTGAGGCCCAATGAGCTATCCAAAATATCACTAATCATCTACACAAGTAACAAATAAAAAGTTCAATTAAATAAATTAGTAAATTAAGTAAACACATGCTAGAAAATAAACTTAATATTCTTTTACAAACATAAATAAACTATAATTAAAATTAAACCTATTATCAAATATATATGGTGAAGTAAATAACTCATCCATAATAGGATGATGTGTGATGAGAGGAGTGGGTGAAGGTAATACAACTAGAATAGTGTACGGTATACTAATATCATGCATTGTTGAAGCATCTACAAGTGATGTATGCTCTGGTTGGGTATTAATACATTACACAAAGGTAGGTCTAATATCCAAAAAAGTATTATGTATATGAATAATCTAAATAGGAGGTCCCATACACTTCCTCCCACATGATGTGAAATTATGTATAGGAATTGTAGCATGAGTTGGAGGAGGTACACTAGCACCAATACCACTACCACCAAAACCACTAGCACCACTACCACTACAACCACTATCACTACCACCAACACCACTATCACCAATACCTCTACTAGATGTCTCACCACCTATAGCTGGATTATAAGTCTTTAGTGAATGCATACCATGGTCAATCATAACTTGTGTCAAACTTGTAACCACCTTAAGGGTGTCCATATGTACACTACGATGCAACATTTTGGGAATAGAATCATGTGTTATCATCATTTTATTTATTTGAACTTAGTTATGATAATTTTGGTCTCTCTTGGCACTAGGTATATCAACCTAATACCCACTTCCCCTACCTTGGGAGGCCTTCATATGAAAATAATTTAGAATTTTTAGCAACACAAACTCATAATAGAGTTTTCTCAAAAAGTATAATGGAACCTCATTATTATTGTATGAAGGCTCATAAAAAAACATCCACCACCTATCTCAAAGGTTATTTTTTATCCCCTCATGAACACACCAATCAATATTAATATGTTTTTAATTCATCAGTGGTGGTTGGTTAGTTCTAGGATTAACAAAAAAAGTACACACATCTTATTTTGTTATTTTTTTCTTAACATCTTCATATGATAATTTATCATAATAAATTTTTTCTAGGACTTCTATTTAGTGAAACATTTCATCAAGTTTTGAAGTTACATTTATCACTTTAATAACAATAGTCTCTAGTGTATTGGCAAGTGAATTATGTGAAGTACCAACTAAGGAGTGATGCAAACCATTAATAATTATTTATAATTGTTGACATTTTACATTGTATTGTTCATATAATTTAACTTATTATGAAAAATCAAATTGTTCATGGTGTTGTTATACATTTTCTTCATGCAATGGGTCCATCATTCAATTGTGTATCTAGAATTATAGAAATACAAGTTTTTTAAGGCAATGCAAGATAATCTAATGCAAATTTAATTTCAAAACCCTACATGAATAAATAAATATAAATAAAAATAGAAAAAAATTAAATTTAAATATAAACATACCTGAGATTATAATAAAAATGTCAAATCCCATTGGCAAGATACAAATTTGAAGCAACCATGTGGTTTATGGGCAAATAGAAAGAAAGCTTCATTAAAAAAAACTCCAAACTGGTAGAATTTGCTGTAAGTTTTAGAAATACTACAATAAGCATGAAAAAACAAAAAGGGCATATGCCCTTTTAACTTTTCAAAAGGCATACACCCTTTTTAAACATCAAAGGGCATATGCCCTTTAGGCTTAAGCACAAGCTCGAGCCTTAAAATTTAAAAAAAAGAGTGTATGCCCTTTGCAAAAGAAATTGCAAAGTTGGGGGATATCACCTTTCACTCCCCCCAACTTTGTGCATTGACCCAAGTAAAATAATTAGGGTTTTAGGATCATTTTTGAGTGGTTTATTAACAATTTATGGTTTTTCATAAATTCATTCTATATGCCATATTTTGAGGATTTTTGATGATTTCTTTACCTCTTTAGAAATCTTGAAAAAATATAGTTTAGATCTGTTATTTATATTTTATGATTTGAGTCTGAAATCATTGCAAAATCTCTTGGTCAAATTTGGGTCAAAGGTGACAATCAAGATTAACATTATTAAGCCTTGTTATGGGAGGACTACAAACTGGGGGGACAAGTTAAGGGTGTCTAAACTCTAGGTAAAACTCCTAAAAAATAAGATATGAATTTAGGAGGGGTAACTATTATATCATTTTCTCCAAGATTTTATGTGACAGATTAAAACATGAGTAAGTTTTTATATAATATATATAAGTCTTGCAATATAATATGTAATGAATGCAATCTGATATGAAAGATGTATAGTCTACTTTGGTAGATATCCTTAGGAATTTCAAAAATATTTAGACAAACCAATTTCCTATCACCATTTCATAACCCAACCATGGTGGATCTTCGTACCAACCCAATCCAAATCCAACTACCTCTTAGCTAAGGAACATGATGCCAAATGTGTAAATACGTAAGTTTGATGGGAAGGATCCAATCACCTGGATCAAACAAATGGATTTTTTTTATGTACGCTAGATCCCATGTGGATAAAAGGTGGTAATGGGATCCTTATATTTATAACCTAAATAATTCATTTGATATCATTGGTTGTGTGCTCAAAATAGAATAAGGCTCTCAATGGCACATAGTCAATTTTTACAAATGAGTCGCAAACACACTATAACAGTAGTGCAATGGAAAATTACTTTAGTTAATTGGAAAATTTTCAAAAAAAATGATCAGTCAAGGATTATATTCAATATTTATATAACCTATCTTTGCATGTGGATAATATTATTGATGCAAATATGAATGACATGTTTCTTGGTGGTCTCAATAACCACATTAAACATGAGGTAAGAATGTTTAATCCATTTAATGTTCTTTAATATATTATCATGGTACATATGGTAGAAGAAAAATTATTGGCTATGAGGGGACATCAAGTTAATAATATTAATGATACTACCACCCCTACACCATAATCTCCATAGCCTACTAGGTTAACTCCTCAACAAATTTAATAAAAAATAGCAAAAGGCTTATGTTTTATGATAAAAAATATATTTGAGGACATAAATGTATGAAAAATAAGTTTTTTACATTAAGGGCATCAATAAATAAATTGAGGATGAAAAAAACCATTTGAGGTTATGGATGAGCTAGGGTTTGGAATTTCCCAACCAACTATCTCTTTCCATTAAATGTCAGGTGTTATCTCCCTAAAAACCCTCAAGGTAATAGGTTTCCTAAAGGAACATCATGTGAGAGTATTGATTGATTCAAGGAGTATTCATAACTTCATTAATCATCAGCTAGCTACATGGTTGAATTGTTTTATTTACCTAGCTCTAAAATTTCAAGTCATGGTTGTAGATGGGAGCACAAATAGTTCAAAAAAATTGTCATAGTATTAAACTCACCATGGGAGATTACCTTCTAGATGGCCTTATGCTTTCCATTCCCATGGGTGGAGCTGATATTGTATTGGGAGTCTAATTTCTCAAAGCTTTAGGCATGATTGAGATGGACTTCCAATAATTATTCATGTGTTTTGATTTAGAAGGTAATATCTTTGAGTTAAAAGGGTTGTGTGCAAAGTCACCACAGATGGTAAGATTTCATCAAATATAATCACTTCTAGACAAAGGATTTAAGGTTTTTGCAACAAAATTATTTTTAGTGGAAGAAAAAAAATCACTTGCAAACATACCGTAATATTTTTAGGAAAGGGTAGAAAAGTATTAGTGATTGTTGAGGATATGCCCATAGCCAAGCCACTTGTGAGAGACAATTATTCCAAACATTCTTTTAATGACCTACCATCATCTTGAAACTCTTCCTTGAGGATTCTCCAAAGGCTCAAATAGTAAAAAAAACACATTCAACATCGATATCAAGTATTATCAGCAATCAAGGAATTTGACAAAGATAAGAGGTTAAATCAAGTGTTAGTCCATAAAAATATGAAATCAACACACTAACATACTAACATCTCTAATCCTAGATCTTACGGTGAGCTTAATTAACAAACAATAATTGAAAACCCAACTAAAATGCAAAGAACAACAATCTTTACCTTCCTTGAGAGCTCCAAATGATTTTTTCATTTGGCTTGCTCAAATTGTGCATAAGAAGTCTTCATCAATGACCTATGGCTAGCATCATCTCCTCTATGCACCATTGTTGAAGGCTTGACTTTATTGATGGCTTGGCTGAATTTCAATATTATAACACTAGGCTTTTAGCTTCATGAATCTATTCCTACATTATAACTCTACTTTGATTGAGATCTCAAATGAAGAGCTCTAGGCTTGCTTTTATAGGCTTTGAATCTCTTAGAATGGGTTAAATCTAACCATGGTTGAGTTTATTAAGCTTGGTTGAGTTTAGTATATTCCTAGAATATTCTTTTATATATTTCTTAAAAGTGATATCTCACAACCATGGTTGAGTTTATTAAGCTTGGTTGAGTTTGGCATATTCCTAGAACATTCTTTTAGATATTTTCCAAAAGTGACAACTCACAAAGGAAGATGCTCTTGAATTTCATTTTTAGTAATTTATTTAATTGATTTATTAACTCGTAGGTGAACTCAATTAAGATTTGAAATTGATTTAACTTGCTAATTGATTTTGGTTAGGGTGTGCAAGTTAATTAATTCTTTATAGGCATTTCGTCATTTGTTTGATTTTGATTAATTCAATGTGTGTATTTAGTTTATTTAATTGATTTAATAAGCCAAATTGATTTAATGCAAGGTTATAAAGCCAATTTTGAGAGTAATAGAAATTCTTGGGCTAGATATTCAATGATTGGCAAGAATTCATCTAAAGTCAGATATGAAGCCATTGATGGCCAAATTTAGGTGTCTAAAGTTTGCCCTTATTTGGGAAGATGTTGAAAATTTTAAGCATAGTAACATATTTTCAAAGAATAAAATGGTTCTTTATGCTTATGACTGTAATGGTAATGATTAAACTATAGCTACCCCCTCGAGGGAGTGGTTGGCAAGTGGGTTGATAAACGATCGCTCAAAAAAAAGAAGAAAAATGAGGGGATTAAACAAATGAAGATGATGGGGTGATAACACAATGATTTAACCAAAGTTGGGCAAAATCACTAAGAAATGCAAGTGGGATGGTGTACAATGGTTTGCTCAAAGGTGGTTATAAGCATTATACTCCAATTATGGTAATGTGGTATGATAACATAATGATTTTACCTAGCAGGTGATATAATCATTGAGAAGATGGAGCTACCTCAATTAGGACAAACAAATAAGAAATAAAAATTGGTGATAACACAATGATTTTCTCTAGTAGGTGATATAATCATTGAGAATGCATGTTAAACGGTGTATAGTGCTAGTGTAGTATACCTCGATTATGAAAACATGATTGATGGTTGATGATTAATAAGTTGATATAGAGGATAAATATGAATTAAGACAACCTTCTAGTAGGGAGATGTTAATCCAAACTAACAAAGGTTGAAATTTTTTTGTTACCTAATTACTCTATTTAGGATATGATTGGGTATTGAATTGGGATTATTGATGATGTCAGTGTCAAGGACATAGTGATGCTGCATTGATGTTGTAGACCTCTCAAAGCTGATTTTTATTGTAGCATTTGATGGTAGAACTCATGATAGAACACCATGGGGGCTTGACCAAAATATGCATAAAAACTAACTCTCGATATCTGATACTCAATGGAAAATAATTGCACTGATGATAAAAACCATGATGAAAATGTAGACATTTAAATATGGATTGATTCAATAATAAGTGCAAGGAATCACCCAATGAACACACATAGATTGAATCATGGCCACAATGCTGAAAAAAAAGAATAGGCACATAAAAAACAAATAAACAAATAAATAAACAAACAAGTGTTAGTATTTATGTTAGTATAGACAACATGGCAAACATTACCCTCGAAACTAGGCAATAACTAGACAAACAAATAAGATGGGGGAATAGAATAAAAGGAAGGGGTGGCCAACCTGTCTCTATATGCGCTAGGTAAGTGGACACTACCTACATAGTTCCATGGATATGACAATCCAACAAAAATTCAGGTCAAATGTAGTTCTCCCAGGAAATGGGAAGAAAATGATGATTGATAGAAGACATGGTGAATGTGATAGAAGAATAGGGATGAATTCGCAAAATAGGGATAGTGTAGGATAAAAGGCCAAAAAATATGGGAAAACAAAAGAAAAAGTGGTTTGTTTGTTATTTAGTGAGGGTTCCCAGAATCCTTAAGGAAAAGAAGGGGTCAATGTTTTTATTTTTTCTAAATGATTTTAAAATGTTTTTGGAATTTTCAAAGCATCTCAACTCAATAGAGGATGACAAGAAACTAAAATGGTCCAAGCTCATAAAATTGTGAGAGCGTTATAACTTAAAATGATGCTCATAAAATGGAAAGAGCATGGTTGAAGTTGCTCATAAAATGGTGAGAACATTATAACCTAAAATGATGCTCACAAAATGGCAAGAACATTATAACTTAAAATGATGCTCACAAAATGGAGAGAGCATGACTGAAAGGGGATTGAGGTGACCTCAACATGAATCAAACATGACCCTCATAGTCCAAAAATGGCTTTAGGTCATAGTAGTTCACCTCATAATGGAAGAATCCGATTAGCATAGTAGTTAATTCAAACAAAATAGGCACAGTTGGTATGATGGTATAGTATGACATAGGAATGTCTAGGTGATATGTCAAGGCAAAATAAAAAAATGTTGCCCTTAATTTGCCTATAGGTAGTCATAACTAGGATAAAACTAATAGATCAATGATACCAATTTGCTCTAGTAAGTGATATAATTAGTATCAAGACTGATGAACACTGATTTGCCCTAGTAGATGATATAATCAGGCTTACATAAACAAAATTGATAAGAAATGAATAACAAATGAAAGATGCAATTGCCAAAACTTCTATCATACTACTCCAAAATATTGCCTTTATCTGAAATTCTTGAAAAACCTACTGAAATTGGTTTGATTTTGTATGTTGAAAACATAAAACCAATGGATGAACCAAGGTCAAATGGGCTAGGTTGATAGGATTCAAAACATGTTTGATCAAGTAGGAATGGAATAGTTGGATGGTTTGGTTGGAATGTCAAAATGAGAGAATGGCATGGTCTTGCTTTAGGATAATGATGGCTTTTGATATATTGGATAAAAATGGTAAGAGGGTTGCCCCAAAGTGATGGGGTGAATGGATGGGATATGTGACAATGACAAAAGGATTAATAAATTGATATGATATGGTACATGTTTGGTGTTGTCTTGGGTATGATAATGCTTCTATTACTCTAGCTAAAGTGGAGATACACATCTTGATCAATAAATGATACAACTAGAATAGTCAATCATGTAAATTGCTAGCCCACACCTCATTTAAATAACTATTATATCAAGACTTTGTTGTATATTTGGATGAAAATTATGTTTTGACCTTTGTTGGTCATTGATTCTAATTCCTTATAGTGTCGAGACAAGATATCATCATATCCTCTATAAAATAAAGTGAAACCATGGATGCTAAATATGGATAAATGCTAGTTGATAAATTTGTTTTTGAAATAGAATGGTGGAGGATAATGGAATGTATAATGGATGGGAAATAAATGAAGATTTGTATTTTTAGGCACACATAATGTCACTAATTTTAGATTCAACATAACTTTGGAGTGGTGAGGCCAAATATTTTTGAATATTTTATCAATAAGACCACCAAATTGCTTTATTATTTAGGTCTGAGATTAGCTACCATTTGATTAGGCTATAAAGTGGAAGATATTTTGATTTGATCTTTGATAATGTATTCATTAAGTAGTAAAGAAATTTTGTGCTTAGCCATTGGTACCTTGAAGAGGTTTCTACCAATGAATTTATCTTGATTATCCTATAGTGCCTCTAAGAAGGTTTCACTACATAACATGGAATTTTGACTTTGATTATCCTTCATTACCTTTGAAAAGTTTTCACTATAAGATGCTGAGTGCTGAATTTGATTTCCCCTAGTGTGTTAAAAAAGGTTTCACTAAGATAGTATTCTTCTGCTATATGATTATGGTCTTGGCCTCCTTACTTTTCTACATGTGATATGTCACCATGGATGTAGCTCAACAAGATATGATTCTTTTGGTCCTAATCGATACTTGTGGGAGATGGAATGTCAATGATATAGCTAGGATAGTTGGTGGTAATGGTATGTGAAATGATAATGAAATTGAAAGAGGTTGCACAATCCTCATAGAAGATACTTAGAGAACTTGTGCCAATGCTAAAGTAATCATCCTCAAAAACCATGGAAGGATCATAAATGTATTCTTACTGGTCTACTAGGTATGCATAACCAATGTTGTAATAATAATGAACATATTATGTAGCTTAATTTAATTCAAACTCAAGGGAGTCTAAATTTGAGGTCGATATTGATGTTGATTCTACTTTTTATGCTAAATCTGATGTTGATTCAGAATTATAACCTAAATCTAATTCTAGTTTTCATCTGATATGTACTCTATTACAATGATGTTTTATTGAATGTTTGTTATTGGACAAGTAAAGACCAATGATGTCATAACAAGCTCCATAAAGATTGATTTGTCATAGTGAGACTCCTCTAAGATGGGAAATAGGTTAAGAGATAACTCCTCAGAGACTGGCTTATCAAAGGGAGGCTCTTGAAAAATAAGCATATAGTCAAGATAATGGTTTGCCCAAAGGTATTTATAATCATTAAGAAGTGATTCAATAAAGACTTGCTCATCAGAGTGAAACTCCTTGATAATAGGTATAGGATTGAAAGGTGATTCATCATAGGTTGACTTATCAAATATGGTTGGGTAAAAAAAAATATCTTAGATTGGTTGGTTCTCTTGGCCTTGGTTTCTAATGAGTTGGAAAATACTAGTTTTGATCATAGCTTAGTCCTCAAATTATTGGCTCAATTGGGTAGGTACTGATTAGATTGGTTTTGGTTTAGGTTCAATTATGGGTTGAGGTTTGGGATGAATGATTAGCTAAATGATTGGTTGAGGTTGAATGATAGGTTATGATCATGATCCTATTGGTTGGGATATTTATTGGATTGGTTGATATTTGGGTTAGATTCGTTGGGGTTTTCTAAAGTGGGGAATGATAGGTACTAAATGAGGAATGGCTGGTGGTTGGATAATGAATGGGCACTATGGAGCTTGATTGCTCACACAAGCCAAAGGATGAGGTCCTATAATAGAAATAGAAGGGCATCATAGATCTTGATTGCTCACATAAGCCCAAGCATCCAAATCCTCATAAACCATATCATCAGAGTCAGGGTCTAAAGTTGGACTATAAATTGGCTCTTGTCTTTGGTCCCTAAATGGATTATTATAAGGAGGGTGAAAATTTATCTTGCAATCATCCTCATCATAGAGGTCTGCACCCAATTCCTCCTCACCAACCATATCATTCTAGTTGAGGTCTTGAATTTGGTCCTCAATCTGATTTGTGCAAGGTGGATAAAATTGTATCTCACAAACCATATTGTCATCAAAGGGGTCTTGAATAAAGCCATAAAAATCAAAGTCATTTTGTGCAACTATTCTATCATAGTTTAGATTGTAAGTGACTCCACCATAAGTGTAGTCAGACATATCTGCATCAATGAAAAAATCTTAGAAAATAAAAAGGCCTAGAGTTTTGCAAACTCTAAAAAATTATGTGCAAAGGACAAAGGGTTGAAACATGATCTATTTTGGTTAAAAGGGGTGGAGCTATATCTCTAAACAATGGTTTGATCATGGAGTTGTATATCTAAAATGGTTTATGATAGAACTTGGCATAAAATAGTCTAAAGTCAAATGTCTAACATCAAATGTCATACACATAAAAGGTCAAGTATCTGAATAAAATTGACATGTGAAAGTCTAGGCCAAAGTGTTCCAAACAATGTCTAAACTAGGAAAGGGAAAATTTGAGTTACTAGGGCTTTCATCCAAAAATGGAGTCAAAAGCTAGGATAAAAAAACATGATCTACCAGGACTTTTGGCCAAATGGTGTCAAAAGTTAGACTTTGAAATAAAAGATGATGTGATTTGATTTAATCTAACAAAGTTGGAACAACTTTGACATAGACTCGACACATGAAATCAAACATAAACATGATCAGTTGGTATAAGTCATAAGGCAAAAAACATCTAGAGAAAAGATCATGTTTTTCCAAATAAAAGCACAAACAATGACAATGATAGACTGAATGAAAAAAAAAGTGACAGTTTTAAAATCTGGACAATCGATTAACCTAAGTTATGCAACCCAAAAGAGAAATATCTATGTATTGGCCCGAACAAAGCAAGACCTAAACAAAAATCAATCAATATTTGAATTCAAACTTGTAAAGGTTAATTGAAAACTCAGTGGTTAAAAATTATTATTGGACTAAACAAGCTAGATAATATTGGACAACATGATGGCGTATGAACAAGGTCAAAATGACATATGTGACATGGTTTGGTTGGTTTAAAATAATGATTTTTGATACAAGGTTAAATAAGTCTTGAAAAAAAATGAGCAACCTAATGGTGTAAGCATTTTCTAATGATGTGATCAATATTATATTTCAAAGACTCAAAGGCTCAAACTTGATAATGATGTAGGCAACATAATGATACCCATCTCAAAAAATTAACATACACAAACATGTTTAAAAAAAATTGCAAGGCATAAATATGGTGTAAAATGACCAACATAACACCTCTTAGATCAAGGAGTGACATATAAACAAATTGGATTTTGACATGGTTATTAGCAAACAAACATAAGTTTTAGTCTCAAAACATACCAAGCAAAAATGACAAAAATACACTAAGTATAATCATCTAAATCCTAGCAAGGGTATGGCAATGTGGGGTTGACTAAACTAATTATTTTATGAATGTTCTAGATGGATCAATTAAATAATTATTTTCATGCTAAATGATGCAAAAGAAATGCACTTTAATTAGGTGTCTATGGCACTTGGATTTTTACAAAAAAGTCATGTCATTTTTGTAACCACTATATCTGTCAGTTGCTTAGTGTAGTGTGATGTTCAAAGTGCAGATACATCCCATGTACAAATTCAATACTAGAAGGTGGTTTAACCACTCAAAACTTTGATCTTAATGGGAGTGGTTGAAGGTGGTGTCAGGAGATGAAACCTTAGGTAAAAGCTTCTCTAAAGAACTTATGGGAGGTAATGAAGTCCCCCTCACAAGCCAAGTTTACATAAAAATAAATGACACAATAGAAAGACTTTATGGTCGCTTAAAGATCACCCAATATTATTGAAAGTTTTTAGGGAGAAATTTAAACAACATTCTTTCTATGCCTTGGACTAGGCTCAAATTATGATAAGATGGCAATTTTGATCCCAAAAGTTCTCTAAAAGGGATGGATGGGAGAGCATACACACATGTCTCTTTTCATAAAAGCACACAATCAACAAGCAAGTTTATAAATAATTGAAGTGAAGTTAATTTTTTTTTACTAAATTGAAAGTATTTGATTATATTCATTATTATCCCTTTGGATTTAAGAAGTGTAAATAGAAATAATTGCAAACCACCCAAAAAGAAGTTGGTGCTTTTGATCTCAAATTTTTTCTAAAGGGGATGAATCGGAGAGCATACATGCACAACTCCCTATTTAATAAAAAAATATTAGACTAAACAAATAATGAAAAAAACTTTGAAATGTATTCAATTTTATATCACTAAATGAAATGTGTGGTGGTGTTCTTTTAGTCATTTGGCTTTAAGTTGTGAACTTTGAAAGAAACCATAAAAACTTAACTAATAAAATACCCTAAAAAGTTTTTTTAACCACCAAAATGAATGATTATTAGTTTTTTTTAGACACCCAAATGAAGTGTAAAAGATTAATTTATATTGAAATTATTTTCTCCAAATAGGTCCTACAAAGAAATGGTTAAAACTTTGTTTAGCCTTGAAACTTATTTATCAAATGAGACAATTAACTTTGAAGGGTTAAATCTATTGACTAGAAGGCAAAAATGCAAAAAGCAAACATGTTAGGTTGGGAAAAGGTAAAAAAAATATCAATAAAAAAACTCAAATAAATAAATTAAAAAAAAACCTATGAAACATGTAAACAAGTTAGAAGGTAAAAAAACAATAAAACTAAACACAAAAATCATTAAAACCTGCAGTCAGTAATTTAGTCATAGCTTTTAAAATATAGATCTATTTATTTAAAAAA
This sequence comes from Torreya grandis, assembly GCA_037957365.1. Classification (NCBI taxonomy): domain Eukaryota; kingdom Viridiplantae; phylum Streptophyta; class Pinopsida; order Cupressales; family Taxaceae; genus Torreya; species Torreya grandis. Next base: position 2,413,052 of record JARHVA010001535.1, read on the forward strand.
AATTGGAGGTTATTTATAGGTCCAAGGATCACCTCTCTAAAAAAATTAAGGTAAAAAAAGTAAATAAAAAAATTATTATCTTTGTACTAACCATTTTTATCAGAAAATAAAAAAATTGAAAGTGACAGTCACTAAAAGAGCCATAACTTGTAAAATATAAAAAAAAAATTGTGAAAGTTTTAGAGAATAAAAATGACATATTTATATATATTAATAAAAAAATTAGATAAAAATGTTAAGTAAATAAAAATTTATGAATTCTTTATTGGCCATTTTTACTCAAAGTAAAAAACAACAAAAAAAGAATTTAAACTATGAAATAAAAAAAAGTTTGTGGGTTGCGCTCTCATGAGGATAATCCCACCAGATGTGCCATTTGTGATCAAAGAATTTGACAAATAGAGGAGGTTAGATCAAGTGTTAGTATATAATAACATGAAATCAACACACTAACATACTAACATCTCTAAGCCTAGATCTTAGGAGGAGTTTAATGAAGAAACAACAACTGAAAACCCAACTAAAATGCAAAGAAAAACGATCTTTACCTTTCTTGAGAGCTCTAAAATATTTATTCATTTGGATTGCTTAGATTATGCATAATAATTCCTCATCAATAACATATGACTAACATTATCTCCTTTATTCACCATTGTTGAATGCTTGGCTTGATTGATGGCTTCGCTCAATTTCAACATTATAACACTAGGCTTTTAGCTTCATGAATCTATTCCTATATTATAACTCTAATTTGATTGAGCTCCCAAATGAAGAGCTCTAGGATTGCTTTTATAGGTTTTTAAATTCCTTGCAATGGGTTAAATCCGACCATGGTTGAGTTTATTAAGCTTGGTTGAGTTTGGCATATTCCTAGAATATTCTTTTAGATAGTTTCTAAAAGTGACAACTCATAACCATGGTTGAGTTTATTAATCTTGATTGAGTTTGGCATATTCCTAGAATATTTTTTTAGATATTTTAAAAAAAGGACAACTCACAAAGGTAAGATGCTCTTGAATTTTATTTTTAGTAATTGATTTAATTAATTTATTAGCTCATGGGTGAACTCAATTAGGATTTGAAATTGATTTAACTTGCTAATTGATTTTTATTAGGGTGTGAAATTTAATTAATTATTTTTAGAAATTTGGTCATTTGTTTGATTTTGATTAATTCAATGTATGTATTTACCTTGTTTAATTGATTTAATATGCCAAATTGATTAAAATCAAAGTTATGAATTCAAATTCGAGACTAATAGAAATTCTTGGGCTAGATATTCAATGATTAGCAATAATTGGTCTAAAGTCAGATATGAAGCCATTGGTGGCTAAATTTAGGTGTCTAAAATTTCCCCTATTGGGAAGATGTTGTACGCTGTAAGCATAATAACATCTTTTCAAAGAATAAAATGGTTCTTTATGCTTACGACTGCAATGGTAATGATTGAATTATAGAAATACACCGATGTTTTTGACTTAAATAAGGACATTAGATAAACTCTTCCTAGAGAGAAATTTTCAATGTCGTAATACATCGATGTTTTTGACTTAAATAAGGATATTGGATAAACTATTCCTACCCAAAATGAATTACCTAAGCTTGATAAATAATTCCAAGTATTATAACCTAATAGAATCCTTTATATGCACACTAAGAGAGTGAGGAACTGAGTAATTAATGAGTATCTGATTATGTGAAAGAATATTAAAAATGAAGATGAAACATGGGAGGAAGAAGACTTCCTATATCTATATCTAGAGATCAACATGGTTGAGGACAACACTTGTTTCAAGGAGGAGGATTGTTATGTCATTAGCATATAAGGTGTCTTGGGATATCTACAGCTAACTTATGGAAAGCATAAATTTTTATTAAATCATACTATCATTTATTTAAATTAATATTGGTGGTAAGGTCATCCTAGGCTGTGTCGATAACATAATTAGGCTATATATAGGATGTAATGGTTAGTATGGATCATCATATTGAAAATTTTATTCTTATTTTAAGGTTGTAGAGGTTTTCCCTCGAAGTGGCTTGTCATTTATTCATATATTTTGATCTATTTTAGTCATATTGTGATATATTATTATTATTCTACTTTATTTTTGAAGTAATTTTATTACATTTATAGGCAAGCATAACATGATCAAGTCATTTTAGGACATGGTAAAACCCATGGAGGAAGTTAAAACACAAGAACCATTAGTCTTCCACATAAATTTAACCACAAACACTAATGGTTTATAAATAAAACCAAGCTTAAATTTATTCCACACAACACCAATTATGAAGGGTGCTTTCTTTATCCTCAGGAGATGACCATATTAAAATCATTGTAAACAAGCTAATTGTTAATGGAAACATTATTAGGAAGACACCATCACAATTAGACATGTTTGATGCAATCATGATGCATATAAACATTTAATAACCCTAAATCACAAAATCCAATATCAAGATTTATCCCCAGGGCATATTGTATAGGGTTTAGACCCCTAAGAAATAACAATAGTATAAAGTGTTGAAGAGAGTACAATGGTAGTGTTGTTTCACACCTCTTCATAAGAAATCATGGTAAAATCAAACACTTTAATGCAAATTAATTTTAATGGGATTTAAATAGAAAAATGCTTAATTTACCCCAAACACCACCACATAGGAATGTTTCCTTCTTTATCCTCAGGAGATGACATATTAAAATAACTAAAAATAATCTAGTTGGTTAGGGGGAAATTATTATGAAGCCACAACTATTAGTCTAAATGCTCAATTTCATCATTAGGAATATAAACATTTTATAACAATAAATCCAAACATCCAATCTCAAGATTTATATTGAAAGGCATATTGCATAGGGTCTTAACCCCAATAAATAAAAATAGTATAAATGAAATGGTAACATCGTCATGCCCCTCCTCTTAAAATTTATGGTAAATGGAAACACATCATTTTATTCTCCACTTGAATGAATTTGGAGTCAACTATCAAATGAAAATAATGGCTTCTTAGGTATGAGGGAAGGTAGGAAAGACCTATGCTAACATGAAGATTAAAAAACACCTTTTACAAATATCAATTTACAATATGTCATTGAACATTAAAAATTTTATATTAATAAATCATGTAACCCAATCACATTACCTGATTGTGTAGTCACTACGTGTCATTTAACATTTTTTTCCTAGGTGATGGATTTTAATCAGAACGTGGATTAGTTTGGGACACAATCAGGGGCCCAGATCCCCATGTGAATTATTAACTAGTATACTCTATATTAATAGATGTATACCAACTATTTCCAAAAATGCCCACCATCAACCTCGAGAATAAATGATGATTATTAAGAGACCTAAGAGTATAACCAATGACCACAACTAGCCTCAAAGACCTTTCTTGAGATTTGGACCTAGGTGGGGCTTGAAATAACGTTAAGCCACTTAACCAACTCACCCACATCTGATTAGATAAATTTTTGGGTAAAAAGATTTATTTAAATGGAGCTAAAACTGGTTGTGAAGGTTAGTCCTAGCCATGGATGGTGGCTTACCTCATCACATTAAATACATTATTTAAGACACCTACCAACCCCCATTACATTGAACATTAAGCCAACTAGTGCAATACATTCAATACCCTCATGGTGGACCTACTAGAGCCTAATATGAGAATGATGCTATAGAGGTGGTTAGCCTAGGGAATGGACCCCAAGACATCCCACATATAAAACTTAGCTCACACATTGCTAGGCTATCCCCACTGGGTCTTAAAATTTGGGTAACATGATTTTTGAAATTGAGCTAGAACTGTAGACATTTTTATAACTAGAATGCCCAAATCAATGGTGATTAGTATTCATAGACATGTGTTGTGGTCTTTCCTCATCATATTGAACACATGTTTCAAGCCACATTTCAATCCCCATCGCATTGACCACCAATCCATTAGTCTATTACATTAAAAAAAAATCATGACTAACCCATCATAACTTAGTGTGGGAACCATGCTAAATAATGTTCATCCTAGGAATGAACCCTGAGACCTTCCACTTCTAACACTAAACTCACTCACTGCTAAACTATCATCACTAAGTTATGTGGCCTTTATTCTTACATACATCTCATCAAAAATTTAAAACATAAAATAATATTAAGGATAGGAAATATTGTCTCCAATATAAATAATTTTATTCATCCTTAATACCACTCAAGTTGACCATGCTTGCATAGGAAATAAAGAAGAGAGATGAAATAATAATAATAAACATGTAGATAACTTTAGCTAATCATTGGGATAACTGAAAATAATGACATGAATATTTTGATGTTTGGTTAGGGTTTGGAGAGATAAGAATGTTTTAGTGTTTTATACCTTTGAGACACTTTTGTTACATTGTCAATCTTCAATAGATCTAAGTAAGATTCTTATGTTTTATTCTATATTTATCACAATGAGTTGGGTTGTCATTCCACCCCTTGGGATGTGTTTGTAGTAAACCCATATATTAATCATTGCCTCCTCCATAGTTATATTATTTTATGTAAGTTTATATGGAATAGATTTGAATAATCATGGCATTGAAGAAGTCAAAGAAGTTTGTTCTGAAGATATTCCACAAGGTACTAGTTCTAACCTAGAAACCCCTTTACTTGATGTTCTTGATTTTAATAAATTTTACAAAGATTGAGATTGATTTGAATTTCTCACTCTTGTTGGTTATTTTTTGGTACATTCCCCCATGAGAACATGCTTAAGTAGTGGGTTCACACCTATTGGAAAGCCCATGGCATCAATCGTGAAGGGGTGGAAAACATGACCAAAGTTTTTTTTTATTTTTTTATTTTCTAATGTTGACCATTTCAAGGATATTGTAAAGCATGGCCCCTTGTTTATTCACAATAGTCTTGTGGTATTTTCTCATTAGAATAGGGATTTCTAAGTATCTTAGTATGCTAAGCTAAAAATCCAAATCTAGATTGAGTTCTCAAGTGTCCCTTTGGGGATTTATTAAGTAGCTCATCAAAACCTTGGGGTGATTCATTTGACATGAAAATCCTAGATTATACATGCCTCACCCAAATAAGTGAGTATGTGTTTAAATTAACATGGCAAAGGATATAAAGGAAACCATTCACATATAGATTAGTGAAACCCATATTTCTTAGTGGGTGATTTAATTTTTTTTTTGAATACTTGTTTTTATACTAATCATTGGACCATATGATTCAATAATACCTTTTAGTGGATAATTATTGATAAGCTTTATCAAAAAAAGGTGTTTGATACCAACATTAGACTAGATCCATTGGTGATGGATGTATCATTATGACTAACAAGAACACTTCATATAATTATTGTGCCTCTAGGCTACAAACAACTATGTATCAAGCTATAGGGGTACCTAGAGCTAACTCCTATCCTCTTAATCATAAATAAGCCATGCCTTCCTTCAGTAAAGAAACATACACTCTTTCCAAAATGACTCAAATGGTGACCACCATTTTGCCTTCATAATAGAAAAATTTCATATCCTAATAAATACAACCCCACTTTGGAGCCATACTCACACCAAGAGGAAAATGTAGTGTTATTTGATTGAAAAACTATGCTCAACTAGTCCAATAGTACCTCTCCTTCAAAACATGGAGAATATGTTCAATAAAACTGATATCCCTTCCAAATGAGCAAATTTATGTGCTGAAACTAAAAAATATTGACTTCACTAAAACATTTTTAGCCCTTAAGGATATGAAAGAGGTAAAAAACATGGACATTGGTTTTTTCCATTGATAGTTTAATCTTGGAATGTTTTCAACTTTACTGAACTAACCCATAGGTACACATGTTAGGGATAATTATTATATATAGTTGAATCTAAACCTAAACCCTTTTGAAAGTTTAGCATATAGTGTTAGACCTAAAAGACAGAGTCCTATAATGTGCAAATATAATTTAAGTATAGGGTTGGGCCAAGTTGACATTGTTTGATAAATGTTGAAAATATTTTTTAGCTTAGATAGGGGCTATGTAAGGTAGTGAATTGCTTGGAGGAGTGTGTAAGGGAGGAGGCAAAGTTTATTGAAGTGTATAGGATATATTTATGTAGATTAAAAGTGGTGGTACAGGGAAAAATAATCTTAATAAGCACAAATGGTCTGCTCATCCATTTCACAATGTACCCTTTAATGCATGCACTTAGAGAGATTGAGACTTGACAAGTTTCTCAAGAGAAAAAACATAATTAATTTATAAAGTTTGAAAATATTATGTGTATACATATACCCCACTTGAAGCTCAACACATATTATGTAGGTGCAACATGAGATGGTGCTTTAGGAAAAGAACAAAGTAACACACAATGTTAAAGATGAATAAATTGTAGTAAGAACTGAATAAGGTAAATGAAAAATATAGAATTGAAATATACATAGCTTTACTTACCTTAGCTCTGTATAAAAGGAATGAAGTAAAATAAATGTTATAGTGTCCAATGTAGGGAACATTAGGTGAACCAGTATAAATTAGCAAAAATCATTTAAAAATAATATATAAATGTAATATGTGAAAATATTCTCTATAATGTCAAGATTATAGAACATGTTATGATTAAAAAAGGGCTAGTAGAAAAAAGTGCGACGCCTCTAACCTATCAAAATATGAATAGCTAACTTATGTCTTACTTGTTCCTCTTTGATGTTAAATCACATTTATCTATTCTTTCGTTGGGTTAGTAGTTTGGCCAATAGAGTAACCATGGCCTAGATAGACTATATTAATAGATCTAGTTTACATCAATAGAAGATCAATATTATTTACATGCAATAAATAACACAATATTACATAATATTCTCTCACTTTGTATATATTATTTGGATGGTTACAAGGCACTTATATAGGAAGTGCAAAGACTATATATGGGGACCCTGAGATCCCTATAAACCCTCAACCAAATAACCAACCTACTAACCAAACACTATATATGAATATATTGTTACCAATAATATGTTCAAGTAACTAACAAACTATAAAACTCTATTAATGTAATATCAATAATTACATTATTTATAGTTAATAATATTAATACACCTCAACATTCACCTCCTTATGAACATTATTAATCTTATCTACACCCACTTAATGTGAACATGGGGAAAACAACTCTCTCATATCTGCACATGTACTTATGATTTGGTGATTTTCAGAGGACAATCACAAACCTTACATGATGGTTTTACAAATAGCTGACCAACAACCAAAAATAATGGTTTTACAAGTGGCTTTACACAAACCACAAAGTAATATTTTTAAAAGTGGCTGACCACAAACCACAAAATAATAGTTTTACAAGTGGTTGAGCACAAACCAAAAAACAATGGTTTTACAAGTGGCTTACCATAAACCACATCATGATGTGTAGTATAGTTACTAGTTCTTATCACTATCACATTTCAAGGAAGTTACATAGGAATTAATAGTTCACTTATGAAAAATATGAATAAGCATACATCATCTATTCTTATTTCAAACCATACCATGTTGAAAAAATGAAAAACACACCACACAATTGAAAAGAAAATACTCCACTAAAGTAGAAAGTGGCCTCATCACTGGGGCTAACGAGAGGCTATGAAACCTCCAGCCTATGTTTCCTCTTTCCTCTAGTACTCACTACTTACTTAGAGAATATGGATTTGAATATCAACCCTTGCATGCCATTTTTGAATACAAAACTCTCTCACACTCATAACTGACATATATGACTCAGGACATTAGGTTTCCCTGATAATGTGCCCATACAAGATAGATTTTTGACTTTGATAATGTCGACATATTTTACTGACAAAAATATAAAATCACAACTCTTTTTGTTTTGATTTTGACTCATAAAATTGACATGATTACTTACAACGACAAAATTAAAGACTGACACTTTTAATTTTTTTGTACACATATTAAAAAATACAAAAAATAGACCTCTAACTAAACTACTCTTTATATCGATCATAAAAATTTGGAATTTATCAAAACAATACTTAATGACATTTTAAAGACTAAAGATTTGATTGTTAAAACTAAATAAAATTTGATATAATATAGCAAGCATAAGACTTACGAAGAATGAAGATGTTATAACTTTGCATGATATTCATGGAAGGTGTAACAAAATTTGAGTCAAACGAGGGAAAATCTGGTAAGCATGAATATAGACTTATAAGAATCTGAACTAAATAAAACACATTTACTAAATTTATCCTGGTTCTAGTTGAGTGCAAAGTGAATGTTGATGTTGTGTTGATCTAAGATCTATGTGTTAGACAATGAATACAATGATGTTGAAACATTCTTCATGGATCTACATGGCATGTGGACTTGTTCAAATTTATACAAGTGGAAGAGATGTAGCTGAGATTTGATGTAGGCTGGGAGCTTGGGTCATTCTCACAATACTTTAAGTTGTGAATGTGGAATATGTGATCAATATATAATTGAACTTGTTCAATCCTATGGTAGATGCAATGATTTATATAAGTAATGATAGAAATTCTAACTTGATAGATAAGTTGAGAAAAAAAATGTATGGAGGAGGAAGATCGATCATGATCCATAGACACACAGCTAGAGGAAGATTGATTGCCATGTGAGTTGTTCTTTGTCCATAGGATATTTTTATAAGTCCTTATTATGAGTTCTATTTATGAAAATAGAGGTTCAAAATTATAAATAAATGGTTTCAAATAAGAGCCAAGACTCTACACCATCATGTTAGGAATGTGCATAGGTCTGCATGGAGATGGAAATCTTCAAACTATCTTATAGAAAATTTTAACACACATTTCTAGACTATTCTATGCTCTCACTAAATGTAATGTAAATGAGTTCTTAATAAAAAATTTATAATAATGAGACTCTAATGTAGGGGTCTATGATTGCACTTGAGCTACTATGCATGATAATAAAATGAATATATCATGAATAAAATTGAGCATCCCCACAAGATAATAGATAATTCAAATGCAGAGAAAATAATTTCAAGGTAGAACATGAATGGTATAATTCTATGGATAGATTCACATGTGGAATAATGATAATATGCACATGAATATTTATCTTACTATGCAGTACACCTAAGTAGATATGTACAACTATACTTATCCTCTCAACAAACAAAAATCCATCAATCCAAGGCAATAAATAGAAGAGTGTTTCTGCCCCTTGATGAAAAATTAAAACTCCATATCCATTTTAAATTCTTACTCTGATATTAGATAATAGATCTGGATTAGATTAGTAAAAGATCAATACTATTTACATAAAACAAATAACACAGTATTTCATAATATTATTTCACTTAGTATGTAATATTTGAATGGTTACAAGGCACTTATATAAGAAGTGCAAAGCCTATATGTGGGGATCCCGAGATCCCTATAAACCCTCAACCAAATAACCAACCTACTAACCAAACACTATATACAAATATATTGTTACTAATAATATATTTGAGTAACTAAAAAACTAAAAAACTTTATTAACATAATATCAATAATTATGTTATTTAAAATTAATAATGTTAACATATCTCAACATGTGTGTGTGTGTGTGTGTGTGTGTGTGTGTGTGTGTGTGTGTGTGTGTGTGTGTGTGTGTGTGTGTGTGTGTGTGTGTGTGTGTGTGTGTGTGTGCACGCGCGTGCGTGTGTGTGTTTGTGTGTGTGTGTGTGGGTGTACGTGTGTGCATGTGTGTGTGTGTGTGTGTGTGTGTGTGTGTGTGTGTGTGTGTGTGTGTGTGTGTGTGTGTGTGTGTGTGTGTGTGTGTGTGTGTGTGTGTGTGTGTGTGTGTGTGTGTGTGTGTGTGTATAAGAGTTTGTGGGTAGTTGTTTATCATATTTGAGTATTCATTTCTTATTGCAAGCATTTGGGAGGTTCCCCCTCGAAGTGGATTATCTATAATTCATATTTTCTAATATATTTCCATATCATCATGATATATTTCTATTATTATGCTTATTTTGTGAACAAGTGGTATCAAAGCATCGATTTGGGCTATAATTAGGTAAAAAACCCTAGATTTTGTAATTTGTCTATATCTCTAAAATGGTTATGAATTTATTTGAAATATTTTTAATGGAGATGAAAACTAATTCAAGGAATCTTCCATTCAAATTTTAGATCACTTGGATCTATATTTCAAAATTTATTGCTAGTTTTTTTCATAAATTTGCTTTATAGTGAGAAATTCAAGGATTTTTTAGAGTTATTTACACTTTTGGAAATCTAAGAAAAATATATATGGGGCATGCTTTGTGTATTTTTTGATTTAAGTCCTACATAATTTCAAGATCTCTTGGTCAAATTTAGGTCAAAAGTACCAATCAAGGTCGACATTGTCAAACCCTTTTATGGTAGGATGACAAACTAGGGGTAGAGGAAAGGGTGTCAAAACCCTAGGTAAAACTCCTCACAAGGAATATGTGGAGTCAGAAGGTGGAGTTACTAGATCCTTTATACTAGGGTTCTTTGAGAAGATCATAAAGTGAGTCAGCATGACTACAATGTGAAAGGCATTCAAAGTGAGATACAAGGCATACAATCTAATATGAATTTCGTATAATCTAGTTTAGAAAATATCATAATGGATTTAAAAAATAATCAATCAAATCAACCAACTATCACTATTACACAACCCCACCAAGGTGCATCTCCCAACTAGCCTAATTCAAATCCAAGTACCTTACCATAATAGAACATGTTAGCAAAGGTAGATATGCATAAATTTAATGGAAAGGATCCACTCAATTAGATCAACCAAATGGATAATTTTTTAATATACATCAGATCGCATGTGGACAAAAGGTTACCATGGCATCCTTGTATCTATAAATTGAACAAGTAATTTGGTATTGATAGTTGTGTGCTAAAAAAAAAAGATGACTCTCAATGTTACCTAGTAAGTTTTTATAGAGGAGTTACAATTACACTATAACAATAGTATGATAGAGAAATACTTTAGTCGATTAGAAAAATAATGAGAAACTAGTTCAATCAAGGATTATATTCAATTTTTTTATAACCTATCTTTACATGTGGAGATAATTTTTGATGAGAACCTGAATGACCTATTTTTGGGAGGTCTCAAGGAGGACATTCAACATGAGGCACACATGTCTAATCCACTTAAGTTTTTTGATTCTATCATCATGGAATGTTAGTTTGAGTAAAAATTCATAGACAACAAGAAGTAGACATTCAATTACTTTAGAGATCGTAACATATTGACACCAGCATTTCCTTCACCTACCAGATTGACCCCTCAACAAATTGAAGATAAATGTGCAAAAGGATTATGTTTTGACTGTAAAAAAAAGTGGAATAAAGGACATAGATGTAGATAATTATAATTGAAAAATGGAATCTGATTGTAAATATTTGACAAGTAAATAATTTTAAATAGTAAATATAAAAAGGGTGTGACCATCAATGCGAGGAGACATAGGTGTTGGCTATCATATAAGGGGATCCTACAGTGATGGAAAGACATAATTAGTCTATAGAGAGTCCACTTATGAGGGAGGCATAATGAGATTGGTTGGTGACTCCTAGTTTTACATTAGTGTAGAGGCGACCGATGGAAGAGGTGCTCAGTAGGTTATCAGATGGTGAGACCATGGTTGGTGATACCAGCACTAGTGAGAGATGTTTTGATTTAGTTTAAGTTTTTGATATAAAACACTAGTTTCATCATTGCTTATGATAGATAAATGATGTGAGATATATATACATGTGATCTAATGTATATTTTCTCATATGTGGTAGGCCTTAACATAGGAGTGATCCATGTATATGGAGACTACTATTCAACTTAGATAGGTACAGGCCTAGATGACCAACCTATAGGGTCTAATTTTTGGATTGAGATCTCAAAATTCCTCTTTATAGTATATTATTTAGAGGCATTAGTCATAGGCATCGATGGGTAGTGTGGCTAGGCCATATGATAGATAGGATGGAGTATAGCCTTAGTGTTGTAGCTATTGTATTTTATACTTGTATTGTATAAAACACATGATATATATATATATATATATATATATATATATATATATATATATATATATATATATATATATATATATATATATTGATATTGATAGTTCAGTGATCTTATGAGTTGTACATGGATTTGTATGTGGATGTATGGATACATTTCCTTTCTATCACATGCATTTTACTTTTGTTGTATAGGATATGGGAAATATGTGATGTATGTTTTCTTTTCTAGAATTATGTGATACATATGCATGGTTAAAAAGAAAAGACAAAAATGATTTTAAAAATTATAATTAGTCAAAATAAATGTAATACACATTATATCACAATGGGAAATGTGTAAAAACAAAAGATGAATAAGTATAATAAATAAAAGAGGTAAAAAGGGTAACAAATATTTTCAAACCATATAAATATTTTCACCAAATTGAAATGAATAAAAATCATACTATATCACATTGGGAAGTATGATAATTTGTAATAAAATGGAAGACACATGAAATTAATGGTATAAAAATAAACAAACAATAAAGTTAATCAATCATACTAAATCATGTTAGGAAGTATGAAAAGAAAAAAAATGGAATGCAAATCAAATTAATCATACTAATTCAAGATGGGAAGTATGAAAAATTTAAATTAATGGTTGAAAACATAAATACAATCATAAAATAAAATGATAAAAGTGAAGTGATTATGAATTAAGCATAAAACATTCCAAATAAAGATGGGAAGTATGTTAATGACATGTAAACCATAATCTAACACAAACTATCTCAAATTTGGCACATGTAATTTTATTTTGACTTGGTTATACTATGAATTGGGTATTGGAATAGTTTGTGAGGAGGTCCTGGTCTTATCCATGGTCTTACATTGAAAATCACAAAGGAAACACCAATGAGGTGGAAATAATTGTGAGAATAATTTAAAATATGTTTTTAATGCATTAATTTATGAGGAGGGAGTAGTCCTATCCATGGTCTTACACTGCAACTCACAATGGGAACACCAATGAGGTGAAAGGTCATAATGGTAAAGAATAAGGAAATGTTTTATTATGGTAATTTATGAGGAGTGTTTGATCCTATCCATGGTATTACACTGCAACTCACAAAGGAAAACCCTAAGGGAAATGATCAGTTAACAAAATAATATTTATCAAGGGAAAATATTAGGAATGTTGTAATGAAAGAGGGAATGTAAAAATCAAGACATAGGTGTCTATGAAAAGACCTTAGGAAACATGAGGCATACTAGGTACAAAGGAGAGACACTAAGAGTCTAATAACCATTAAAATACAAAGGATACCTGCTCACAATAAACACAAAGATATATAGGAAAATAGGTGAGATATTAAGATCAACTCATGAAGGTTATATGAATAAGAAAATTAAAATGGACCTAACTTCTACAACATGTTCCCTGTTCCTCGAGACCTCTTATAGATCCACCAGTCTACTATGAATATTGGGTACTTGTGTGAGAATGCAGGTAACACATTTTTTTAATTCTCCTATCCCAATCTACAAGCTTATCACACCCTAATGGAACTTAACTCTATCATGAGTCCAAATGCATAAAATGAGTTTTGATTAGAAATAGGAGATGTGTTATGAATCATGTCTTTTGGTGTGATTATAATTTTGAATTTGTATGTCACCTTTTTTAATAATTTCCTTTTGTTTAAATGATTTGGATTTTAAATTTTTTATGGATTTTATGATTCCTCCCCCATATGGATTTGGAATAACCAACATGAGTGATATAAAGGATACACATGAATTATATTTAGAATTTGGTTAAATGAGGCTAAGTATCCAAATATATGACTGACTAAACACTTAGACTTACCTATGAACTAGTATGTAATCTCAAGTATCAACTGTATGTATGTTTAGTATGTGAAAGGAAAATAAATAAAGAAAAGAGATCCAAAGTAGATCAGTATATAGTAGTATTACAATGAGAATTCTTGTTTGATAAATTATCATATGGTAGAGACAAAATACTAAGGGAATCAAGGTTTGTATAACCAAGTCACAATAAAAATTATCTAATTTTTGAGTGAGATAAGATAACAAACAATCATTGTAAAATAAAAAGAATTCATGAAAGAATTAAACTCATAAGTATAAGTGTGCAATCATGAAAAAATGATAAGAAGCCATAAAAAAGATGAAAGTAAATGAAACCATATAAATCACATAAACCATAATATAATGATCCATGTAAAATAGATAAGTGAAATCAAATTTCACACATTATCAAGTGTATAAGATATATAAAAAATGGATCACAAATCCAATCCAAATCATAACATAGGACAATGTGAAGGAATACCATGTCATGTTCATAAATATTTATAAATTTGACCACAAGTATTATCTATGATATATGAAACATCTCTATGAAGTAGAATTATAACATCAAGTAGAGTCTCATCAATCTTCATAGAAAATTGTGCAAAGACTTCCTTTTGTATCTCCTCAGTTGAAATGTAGGTATAACTAATGAAGAGTAATGCTTAGGAGGGATATTTTTCATACGATACTAAAGGAGAGGAATGTATATATGATTTGGAATAGTATCGATGGGATGAGAAGGATGTGGAAATTGTAGAGAAGGATCCTTCTTGTGTGTGTGACTTGTGGAAGGAGGAATGAATTATGTAGGTGTCAACTAGGGGAAGCCACGAAGGTGATACTAGATAATATGGTAAGAATCAGTATGAAGTGTACCAACATAGTCCCAAAGAGATTATACTTACCAATATTTAGAGATATACTTTGGTAATAGTTTAGGGGGAGGTATGGCCTTGTCTTTGGGCTGAGAGTAGCTAGGAAAAATGTGTTGATATATTGCCTAATTTTTGACAATGAGTGGAAGAGTGGTTATTTATCCCATGAAAAAATTAAATACATTTTTAGTAGGATTTTGGGGACTACTACCTAAAGAGGTAGAAGGAGAAGCTGGGGATGGTTGATATAACTAGAAATCTTTAGTCTAATGACTGACAACTTTGTGGATATCATAATGAAGTTGATCTACCAATTGGGTAGGCATGGGATAAAGTTATGATAAAGGAGGAAGGCCATCACCAAATAAAGGTGGGTCTAGAACAAAAACTAGATTGGGTTCATATGATGGTAAGGCTAGAGTAGAAATTAAACTAAGGTCATCTAAAGGTAAGGCTAGCCATGTAACTAGTTTAAGAATAGTAGCTAACATCTCTAAAGGAAGAAAACTATAAGGGTCTTAGTATCTAGCAAAGTCATAAGGACATATCATGGCATGATCCATGAGCATGCTTCTGAGGGGCTTCTATGACTGGAGGTGTACTATTTGAGTGCTTTATCTTTACCTTATGACAAATAGTAATAAGACTAGTATTAGGTACTATAAATGAAGGAATACTAAAAGATGAACAAAAAGACTGAAATAAAGAAGAGTGATATAAAAAAACTTCAACATTTCTAGCTTGGATGAATTGAATAAAAATGGGTTGTCTAAAGCATATCCATCATCATAGTTAGGTGTATTCAAGTTGATAGTACATGTAGGGATGATTTTATCATCAGAAGACATGTGATGGATAAAATGTATAGTCTTAGTTAATATAACAAGTATATCATCAGTAGATGGTTGACGGGATCAAGGTTACAAATAAGGAGGAAGTTAGGCAACAATATAAGGGGATAAATCTAAGGTTTTGATATTGAGGCTTATCTCATTTGGATCATCATCATCAAAATCTAAGAGGTTAGGTGGAATGTTCCCAATTATTTTATGGTGATGATTATAAAATTGAGTGGAATTGATTAGATAGTTGAAGAGTTGAGATTATTGAAATGGGATACTAGGCAAAGATTCAAGGGTAGGTATTTTAAAGATGCCACATTCTTGAAATTATTCAAAATTCTAAGGGTTTGTGTCTCCTTAAATATTTTAAATAGCTCCATTATGGGGGAATTTGACACATTGGCATGCAAAAGAGGAAACTACTCTCATATGATGAGTCCAAGGTCAAACAAGTAATATATTATAAGAAAGTGAAAAGTTAAAGATCCAAACTTTCATGTGGACGATGATAGGAGGAATGGTAATGGGAAGCCAAACACAATATAAAAGAGGTATTTTCCTTATATCATATCCTTGACATGTGCTACATGTAGATTTGAGGTTCATTCAAAATATCCAAGTGTCTTATTGAAGTTAAGGGAGGCAATGCAAGTACTTGGACCTTCATCAATCAAGGCACACTTAACTTGGATATCACCAATGGAAGTGATATGGAACTTAAGTTAAAGATAAGTATCCACTATTTCATTAACATGGATGGACATTTCTTCACATTGTTGAAGTTTATTATCTTCAGAACCAGATAAGGTAGTTTTGTATCCTACCGATGGAGGATGAGGGATGTTCATTTCAAAAAATAATTGCATTATATATTTTAGATGATAGGGAGAAGTTATCATTAATTATAATAAGGTTATTTGATATGGGATATGATAAAGTTTTGCAATGGGATCCCATTCATCATAACCCATGGGAGGATTGATAGATATAGGCAAATAGTATTTCAAGAGATCATAGGAAGGAGGGTTAGAGGTTTAATTGAAATTGTGTTGATAGGGTGTAGTTAGTTTAGGTTGATTACAAATGGGTTGATTTAATTTAGGTGATGTGATGGTTGGTTGAGGTATTTCTTGTGGTTAGGTTGAATAAATACTATTGGAATTTTTAGGAATGTAGTTTTATTGTGTAGATGTTGGAGTAAGGGTAGAGATGGTATGAGAGGTATAATCAAGTGGTGTGGTTGAGAGTAGTGTTTAAATAGTTATAAGTTCATCTTGCCCCAAGTTAATTAGATGGGATGGGAAAGTGTCTTGAATGATGTGGAACAATTGAGAGGTGTGATGCATAGGTGTTGGATTTAAGTCAATAAAATAAACTACTCATCTCATTTTAGTCATATTAACCATGTTTTCTTCATTGGTAGTGGTGTATATAAGACTTTCAATATTGTTAATATAAGGACTAGGCTTGTCAATGTTATCTTGGTGATTGGGAAGAGGATCTTTGTAGATAGTAAGATGAGAATTAACTTGGTTTTTATTTTGCCTTTTATGGGATTTAAAATTTATGTCATATGCTTTTTAATTTTTTCAAATAATTTTTTCATGTTAAAAGTTTGGACCAAGAATAAAATCCATAGTAAGATTGCATAATTATATACAAGTCTCATGAGAGTGTCCCCAACTTGCATAAAACCAACAAATTTGTTTGGATCATACCATGATTTCATAAGATGAGTGGGGATAAGATCTCATGGTAGAGGTCTTGTAAGATGTTTTTGAAGCTTTGATAAGGATAATGGTTTTTTCACATTAGTGTGGTTGGGTTGACAAAATGTAGTAGTAAGAGTGTTGTTTGTAGGGGAACATCCTCCATAGCATTATTTGGAACAATTACTTTAATGATATGAATAGTGTCATAGATGTTGGTAACACCATCATTAGTTACATGAAAAAATTTGTTTTTAATGAGCATATGAGTGCCCATTTTAGGTTGAGATGGTTCAAATTGATGCATGAGGAAGTCTTATTGTTTAGCTCAATTGAGGGATTCTTCCAAGGTTATTGAAGAGAGAGTCCTAATCTGATATTTTAATTTGGGGTATAGACAATTAATGAATAGGTGGAAGAGAATTTTAGATGCCATATTATGTTAATATTTGTTAGACAAGTTGTTCCATCATTTGATGAAGGCTTGTGTCATTTCAGTTTCAAGTTGTTTTTAATTTATAAAGTGAGCTAAGTTGTTCTCAAAAAGATCATTAATTTGAAATTTTTAGACTAGTGAGATAACAAAGTCTTCAAGGTTAGTGATAGAATATGTTTTTAATTAATGTATCAATATAAAACATTTCCTTAGAGTGTTTTAGCTAATAGTTTGTTAGTGAAAAAGGTGTTATGTTTGACCCAATCTTTATAAAGGTTACCAAATGTTTTTAAATGCAATGTGGGATTGGTGGATCCATTATAGGTGATGGTGGGTGTGATACCTCCTATATCAATATTAGAAATTTGAGGTACTATAGGTTCATTTTTTATATCTTTGATTATTTTATTAATTAGTGGTGGTTAGAGGATAAGATCACCATGGGAATCCCTAAAGGGGGGTGGCAGGGCATTCAGATTTTGTGCAACCCATGAACCTTATTGAGGTTGGTTTTGAAGATGAATCATATGGTTTTACATTTTCATCATCTGATTTTCATTAATAGTTTAGAAGGTATGAATTTTATTGTGTTTTTAATAGGATTTGGTTAGTTTGGGAAACATTTTGACTAGTGTGCACAAAATGTGATGCATTAGTATTAGTATTAATAACTTGAGTTAAACTATGAGTAGTAGTATGCACTATACTAGTGGCATGAGTAGCATTGGTATAAAATAATCACTAATGGCAAGAAAAGCATTGGTAGAAAAAGATGCACAAGTGGCATGTGAAACATTGTTAGCAAAAGATGCACTAGTTGTATGGTTAAGAGGAAGGGTCTTTTGAAGAGGCCCACTTGAATTTGAACCTACCATGTTGGTAGAAATACTTGGCATGGAGGTTAAACAAGTCATGAAATAAGATGTCATGGTGTGTGAAAGATAAATAATAGAAGGAAAATTTTGAGATTCCAAGAAATTGGTTCCCTAATCTATGATAAAAGGTAGGGGAGGGCAAAGGAGGTTCATCTATATTAAGACCTATTATGGGATTATAAATGGTTGAAGGGTATTTTAATCTATGTTGAGGGAATTAATTGATTAAAAAGATTATTTAATTTGTGTAATCTAAATCATGTTCATCTTCTAGTGAGAATAAATGATTACAAATTGAGGATGAATGAGGAGGAATCTCATAGTTGGTAGTGTGAGTGGCAACATGGACACTACTTTCATCCATGGTGGGTGCCACACACTATGTATTGGGAAACCCATTAGTGTTGGTAAAACTCATCATGTTTATTTTATTTAACTCTATATTTTCCTCAAAAAATATATTCATGATGAAGAAAAGAGGTTACAAACTTGATGGAAAGAAGTGTTAAACACAAGCTTATATCGAGAGGGGGGGTGAATCATTATAAATAATAGTTTAATATTTTCAAGTTTAATCAACCATAAAAACCAAAAAAATTAAAGATTTAGCAATTAATAACATAAGAGAACACATGATTTACATGGAAACCCTTTCAAGAGAAAACCATGAAAAAAAATTACTTTTTTATATATAACTCTTTTATAGTGTTTACAGGCACCAACCTATTAGAGACACCAATCCCCAATCCAAGCAACAACTCAGTAAATTTGTGAGAACCCACCCATTAGGGACACTGATCCCCTTCACCAAGCACCAACCTAGACAATTCATGAACACTGACCTATAAGAGCACTAACCCCTAGACTATGAGGCACTGAACTCAAGACAAATCAATTTCACCATCTGTGATTATTTCTTCAATCAAATGATGGCTTTTCTTATCTTACACTTTCTCTCTCACTAATTTTCTTATATAATTTCTTCTCTCCTCTCTTTCACAATTCTCAAATGATATTCTTTATTCAAATAAATATACCCTTCATACTTCTTTTATTAAGAGATATTCTATTTCATTTTATGCTCTTCCTTCTCTCTCACACTTATATGATCTTCAGTCAAATCAAATTCTTGTAATACTTACACATCTCTTCTCCCTTATATAGCCTTTAAAGTATGTGTCCTATCCAAGAGGTACCTCTTCACCAAGAGATGTGATTTTTGACATTTCTGTCAACCTTTCCATTCACTTTTCTCGACATTTCCATTCACTTTTGGAAACAATTTAGTTAACTTCTAAAAAAAATTCCATTCACTTTTGACAATAATTACATTTAATTTTATAAATAATTCCATTGACATTTCTGTTCATATCCATTATAATTCCCTTGACATCAATGACAATTATTCCAAAAATTTCCCCCTTTGTCATTGATGGTAATCCCCATGAATTAGTATATGAACTCCCCCTATCTTAAATTCTCCCCCTTTGACATCAATGGCAAAGGGTTGTACACTCTACTCTCCCTGAGTTGATGTTTCCTCTCATAATCAATAGATTAAAAATATATTATCTTCTTTTGTTGTCTTTGTTGCAATCTTGAATTTATTTTATACCACTTATTGTAATATCATCTTTTATTTTTCCTCTTTGTAACATCTTTACACTATGCACATCATATCTATTTTGCTTCAACACGATCTTCACTTTCATTTATTCTTGTGCTTCATCATTGACCTCCATGCCATTGCTCCTTATGCCTTTTTCACAAGCACAAATTACTCCTTTAATTTTCTAGCTTCTACATCCACTTCC
Source organism: Torreya grandis (assembly GCA_037957365.1). Classification (NCBI taxonomy): domain Eukaryota; kingdom Viridiplantae; phylum Streptophyta; class Pinopsida; order Cupressales; family Taxaceae; genus Torreya; species Torreya grandis. The sequence goes on from JARHVA010001535.1 coordinate 2,433,519, forward strand.
AAACTTGCACAAATTCTCTCTTGAGTTTAGTTTGGGCATCTTCTTTCTTGTTCTGGTCTATAGGATTACTTCCACATTGTCTTGCTATATGTCCATACTTATTGCAATTATAACATACATGTATTTTAACAATATAATAAATGAATTTATACCTGAGAAACCATATGAATCTTTGTTTCCATTCCAACCATGCTCACTCCTCTCACATCCTTCACTTGTGCCATAGTTCCATGCATACTCATGTCTTTCATGCCCATTCCTCATATCTACATTTCTTCCATTTTTTCATGTGTATCCATTCCTCCCATGTCTCTTACACTCCTTTGATCTATGACCAAAAATGTTAAAATTAAGGAAATGTCCATAAAATGATCCTTGGTACATGTCAGACTATTTTGGTAAGAATGATCTTTTATCATGCTAGTGGTTCTTTCCTTTGTCTTCTACTTGCAAAACTCCATTCTTCAGGGAAGTCTTCTCTTCTATATTCACATCTTTTGCAATTTTAACATCCTCCTTGGTAACCTTTTGTTCATCTCCATATCCAAGACTTGACTTGTTGAATAGTGACCTTTTACGATCTAGAATCTCATCTAGAACCTCGGTGATCTTCTAAAATCTTAACTGCTTATCAATTTATCATTCACCTTTTCTAAATCCTTTCTCAAGGCAATAATCTCAGCCTCTAACTTCTCACATTCTTCCTTATTTGCCTTTAATTTAATTTTAGTCTCTTCCTTTATTTTCTTCATCTCTTTGACTTGAGCATTTAGACTCATGATGACCATTTATGACTCCTCTCAAATTTTTGATAACTCTTCTTCTCTATCTTGATCATCTTATTCATATTTTTGAATTTGTCACTTTTGTTTTTGATTCTCTTTTTTTATCATTTTGTTTTCATTCAAGGCACTTAAGATTTCTCCTTTGAGATCTACTTTTGCTTCTCTAGCTTTTGAATCACTCCAAAATTGTCCTCTAGTTATCTAGTCATCACCATCCCAATCTTCTATACCAATGAACAAAACGTCACCTCCATCACTATCCATAACACCTTCTTCAATCTCCTCACTTGAGCTACTAGCCCTTTTTGAATAAAGGCTTTTATTTTCTTTATAAAATCTCTTCTTTTTATGATATTTCTTTGATTTATAGTATTTCTTTCTCTTGTGATACTTAATTTATTTCTCATCATGTTCCTCTTCATCATTAATAATCTCTTCTTTTGAATGGGTAATTTTTTTTTGCAAAGTGTCTTATTTTTCCACAATTAAAACGCTTAAAAGTGAACTTACCTTTATATCTCATAGATCCCTTTTTGATATATCTCACAAATAGGGCTTCTTCTTTATCCAACTCTTCATTGGTGCTATAACTTGATTCATGTTTTTCTTTTATCACTTTCTTTGATACTTTGAAAGTTGATTCATGCTTTGTTGGATTTTCTATTTCCATCCTCATTTCGTATGATATGATAATTACATGTAATTAATCCATCTTCAATGTGTCTGAGTCCTTCATTTATTCAATAGTTGAGACTTTCGCATCATACCCCATAGGGAGTGATCTTAGTAATTTTTGTACTATAATTGATTATTATATTTTCTCACCTAGCCCTTTGATGGTGTTGACTATCTCATTCACATGGAGAAGATAAGTTGAAACATTTTCTTCATCTTTCATCTTAAGACTTTCAAACTTCCTTCTATGCATTTAAATCTTTGCCTTCTTAACCTTGTCATCACCTTCATAGATATTTTGAAGTTTGTCCCATATATCTTTTGCTGAGACACAATGCATTAATTTTAAAAACTCCAATTATGATAAGCCATACAAAAGGACATTCATCAATTTCACATTATTATCACATGCCTTCTTTCTAGCCTAATCCATTAGTTGATTTGTTGGTGCTATGTACCTTTCGCTATCGATGACCAAATCAAAACCTAGATCCATAAGATATGTTCTCATCCTTATAATCTAAAAAGCATTATTAATTCCATCAAATAATGGTTCTTTATTTGTGGAGAAACCATCCTAACCTTGATGACTATCCATGTGTACTCCTAGGATCTGCCTTCCAGTGGTTAGACTGATTCTAAAGGAATCACTCTGATACCAATTGTTAATCACAAGCTTATACTGAAAGGGGGGGTGAATAAATATAACATAATATTTTAATCTTTTCAAATTTAATCAACCACAAAAACTATAAACATTTAAGATTTAACAATTAATAACACAAGAGAACATAGGATTTACATGGAAACCCTTTTGAGAGAAAACCATGGCAAAATATTGTATATATATACACACACACACACACACACACACACACACACACACACACACACACACACACACACACACACACACACACACACACACACACACACACACACACACACACACACACACACACACACACACACATATACAAGAACCAACCTAATGGAGACACCAATCCCTAAACCAAGCACCAACTCGGTCCATTTTTTTAGTACCCACCCACTGGGGACATTGATCCCCTTAGCCAAGGACTAACCTAGCCAATTCATGAGCACTGATCCATAGGAACACCAACCTCTAGACTATGAAGCATCGACCCTAAGCCAAATTGATTCCACCATCTATGAATGCTTCTTCAATCAAATGATGGATTTGATTCTCTTACACTTTCTCTCTCACTAATTTTCTTATATACTTTCTACTCTCCTCTCTTTCAAAAATTTCAGATGATATTCTTCATTCAAATAAATGTAACCTTCACACTTATTTTCTTTAGAGATATTCTATTTCATTTTTTGCTCTTCTCTTCTCTTCCTTCTCTCTCAGACTTATATGATCTTCAATCAAATCAAATGCTTGTATTACTTCCACATCTCTTCTCCCTTATATATACTTTAAAGTATGTGTCCCATCTAAGAGGTACCTCTTCACCAAGAGATGTGACTATTGACATTTTTGTCAACATTTCCATTAACATTTTTGTCGACAATTCCATCAACATTTTTGTTCACTTCTGTTGACATTTTCATTTAATTTTGGCAATAATTTCGTTCACTTTCAACAATAATTCCATTAAATTACAACTATACTTCCATTCACTTATGGCATAATTCTGTTTGACATTTTTGTTCATATCTATTATAACTCCTTTGAAATCAATGAAAATCATTCCAATAAGAAGGATCAACTAGTAAGCTACATAATTGAACCAAAGACAATGTTCTATAAGATAGGAAATAAAATAGGGAATAAAGAACATAGTTGTATAGGTTGACTATGTACTACATAGGGAGAGACTAAATAGGCTAAAAATATACACAATGATATAAGGTGACCATGTATTAAAGGTAAGAAAAACTAACAGTCTATAAGAGCCTATGTTGACATAGATGACTATGTTCTAAAAATAGGGAAATTTTTATAAGATAATAGCTAAGAAAATATAATGAAGCACACAAGAAATTATATGAATGTGTTTGATCTAATTGTAGCAAACATTATAAACCTTGTACTAATTTTGGCTAGTATAAGTTTTACACTACAAAATACAATGATAAAAGAGCAAGCAACAAAACTTTAATGTAAATGATAAGCTAATTAGTCACTCCTAAATGTTGTTAGGTTATAATAAATTTTGAATTTAATGTGATAAGGATTTGGCTATAAAAAAGAACTAGAAATAAATTTATGGATAATTTCAAGTAGTTTTAAGTTGAAATGGATCTATATTGGTGATGGTACTAGCTTTGTATTGGGGCTTACCCCCTCATTTCATAATCCCCCAATAATAAAGGTGTCAGATATTTTTCCAATATATATCATCAACCACATGTTTATACATGGATAAAAAATAAAGCAAAATTCCCCCTTGGTGATGAAATCCATGTAGGTAGACTTTGGGAAAAAAATGTTTAATGATTTTTAGTTTTAAGTGACTCGGAAGTGTGTGCAAAAGAGAAAAATAGTGTAACTAAATTGGTAAATTGAAAGCTAGCTAATTAGTCTATGTTTGTTACTCTAATAATGTAAGAAACTAAAATAAAAAGTGAATTAATTAATAGAAAAATAGGTTAATTTTTTTGTCTATGAAGAGTACAGATTTAGTTGAGGCAACACTATATGTAAACAATACAAAATAGAGTTGATAAAGTTGCTTCTATTCTATGGAAGTAAGATTTAAAAGAACATAGTTAAACAGGTTGAATGAGTCTTCTAGAGAGAAAATGGGCTATAGAACTCTATTGAACTAGTCAAACTAGTTCATTGTAGGGTTACATTTTTATAGACTACAAACTATGAAAAACATGACTATAAATGAAAAACAGAAATGACTAAGAAGGTGAGAATGAACCTTGATAATTTTAAATATTATTAGTTTGAAAATTGTTGTGATGTTAAAATGTTTATTTTTTAATTCTAAAAATAGAGTCAACTGGGTCGAAAAGGTCTACAAAACTTGTAAGCTAAAAATAATTTTTGAACATAGTCAACGAGTTCGACTAAGTTTGTAAACCTGTATGCTAAAAAGAGAACTATGAACATAGTCAACTAGGTTGATGATTTCTAAAATCCTATGGTTGAATAATATAACTATATCAATATGATTGATCTAATCACTTGTATTTGGAGAAGACCCACATAGAGAAAACATAGTCAATTTGGAGTGACTATGGGTTAAATATATGCACATAATGTTAGACTATATCAACAAGTTCAATACAATACCAAAGAAATAAAAATATTAAGATTATAATAAAATTAATGCATGAAATAAAACCTACAAGGGTTAGATTCATGTTGGATTCAATAAAAGGTATATAATAAAAAATATAGTTGACCTACAAATAAATCCTAGCTCAAAGAAGATAAACCACACTTATCCTTTTTCTTGTTGGTACTTTTAGACAATTGGGGTCATGACCAAGATGAATATTCTATACCTAACCAAGGGTTCCCCTACCACAATAATATAATTATAGAGGTTTCCAAAGCCTCTAGTCAAGCAACACCATGAAATAACTCTATCTAGGTCCTATGTTTTCTATATTCACAAAGTAAATGCAAAGTAAATTAAAATCTATCCTAGTGCTCACCAAAGATTATGACATAAAATGGGGTTAATAAACATAAAAGTAAACATACATAGAAGATCTATACTTAATCCAATGTATAAGAAATCCTAATGCATATATAGGAAAGAAGAAAATAAACTAACAAATGCAATTCTATGTACTTTAACAAATGAGGAGCAAAATTAGGAATACTTACCTTTGAAGATGAACATGCTAATCCTCAATCTCTCTATTGTCCAAGGTTTTTTTCAAGAGTTTGTTTTGGCATGTAAGGATAACAAGGAAAATTTAGATCTAGGATACACAACTTATCTATGCATCCAAAATAATTCTCCACAAGATAAGATATGTATCTCTAAGTGTAGTGTTGAAACCCTAAGCAATGATCCTAAAGTAAGATGGTGGATAAGCAGATGCACAATATATGATCGTATTTTTGCCTCTCTAAAATGATGAAAAGGATGTGTATATATAGCTGAATCTAACCCTAAACCCTTTATAAGTTTAGCAGATAGTGTCATCCTCAAGCGACCCTATATTTTTAATTAATAAAAGTAAGTTAGGTCAAGTTAGTTAAGACCAATAGAGTCCCATAATTTGAAAATATGATTAAGTATAGGGTCATCGTAGGTTGACATTATTCGATAAATGTCAAAAAATGTTTTTATCTTAGATAAAGGTTGTGTAAGGTGGTGAATTGTTTGGATGAGTGTGTAAGAGAAGAGGCAAAGCTTATGTAAGTATATAAGAGATGTTTGTGTATATTGAAAGTGATGGTATAGGGTATAATAATCTTACAAAGGACCACTAGTCTTCCCACCCCTTTCCTAATGCACCCTTTAAGGTGTGCACTTTGAGAGATTAAGACTCGATAGGTTCATAAAAGAGAGAAATAAAAATTAATTGATAAAGTTTTAAAATTATGTATACATAAATGATATGCTATCTACTCACATGGAGTAAACAAAATAGATGCCAATGAGGTAATATGACATGTAAATGCTGAATATTTTTTGGATTTTTGAATTATTTTTTGGTATGTTCTTGAATATTTTAGGTAAGATATTACAAAAGTGAATAATGTTCATTGGGGTTTTAAGAGGTTTTATTTCAAGTTTATCTAGGATTAATATGCCTTTTCCAAAATTTTATAAATCCATGAATGGTCTCAACTAATTTGGTTTGAATTTCCCTTTCTTGTCTTTTTCTAGGCTAGTGTTCTTTTGAATTTATTTTAGTATCAAGTTACCCACAATGAATTCAAGTGGTTAAAACTTTTTGTTATATGACCTATTGACATGATCTTGATATACCCATAAGTGTTTACAATCATATGTGAATTTGTCACTCAATTATTCTAATTGATGTATCTACTTTTCTTGTATTCATTATCTTTTATAATATATTTGAGAGAAGTATGCAAAGATGGTATTTCAATTTCAATAGGTAGAACTAATTTTGTATCATAAACCAAGGAATAAGGTGCGGCCTAAGTAGGTGTATAAACACTAGTGAGGTATTCTCATAAGGCATACACAAGTTGTTTGTGTTAGTTTTTATTTTACCTTTCAACTACTTAACTAGGTATTTTTATAATGGTTTTATTTGTTACTTCTGCTTGAAAATTACTCTATGGATAATAAGGTGTAGAAAAGGTATGTTTCATTTTTTACTTGATACAAAAGTGTTTCACTATTTTATTTTTAAGTGATGATCCATTATTGGTAATAATTATTGAAGATATGCCAAAATGGGAAATGATATTGGTCATGAAAAACCTCCATATGTCATCCCCTGTAGTAAACTCAAGTGGAATTACCTCCAACCATTTTGTAAAATATTATGTATTTGTGATTATGAAATTGTGTCCACTTGTTGACACATGATTTATTTTTCCAATTAAATCAAATCCCCATGAGGAGAAAGTCTATGGTTAGACAACAATAATATAGAAACGTTTAACCCTAAATTGAAATAATATGGGGATTAGGGTTAAGAATATAGAAAATCTTAAACACAAGGGTGATAAATAGATCTATATCAGGTCAATTAATTTCAAACTGAGATAAATGAATATTTTGAATTAAATACTAAAATATGATAAAAATAGTAAAATAAAGCTATTGATAGATATTGCAATAAATTAGAAACAAGAGTACTTAGCTAGTTTACAGTGCATGATGAGCAGGAACAAGCTAGAATTGAACTGATTCAGTGTCTTAGATCAATCATTATATTCTAAAAATTATCTCTCTGTGGCCTTAGATGTTTTTGTCAAATCTAGACGGTTACATCGATTTAGATGTCTAACCTAGATGCAAGTGTCTTATATGAAATATTAATTAGATATGGATGTGACCAATAGGATCCTTTTGGGATTTTTATCTCCTTTTGATGTATTTAGATCTCACGCACAGGGTTTCACTCTTTGTCAAATGATCAAACCCTATCTCTTCACTCTTAGAGTAACTGTGAGAAAAATAGGTATATGGGATCATAGTGTTGAGCTAACACCAAGGACCCCTATAGAGGGGTGATACCTACATAGAAATTACTATGAAGAGAGCCTCAAATTGATTTAGTTCTCCCATATGTGTTAGCTTGTGTGTACACTAGGGTGCAATATGTGATAATCAAGTACATACAATGATCTAGATTGTACTTTGGAAAATATGGGTCAAGGGTTGTTCCTTCAATACTTTACACCTATAACATGACTAATCCTATCATTGATACAATAATAGTAATTAATATAGCATATTTTACCACTTGAATGCTCAATTGAATGTTCCTTAGTAGCTTTGTATGTGAGTTGTCTATGATTCCTAGGTGAGGAATGAATGAGGATTGATATTGTATATATATCAAACCATTTGGTAAAAAACTAACTCTAAATAACTTAGTTCAACCATTAGGACATGATACATTTCAAAAATGGATGAATTTTGGGAACTAGACATTTTAAATAAATATGGACATTTGCATCGATATAAGAGTCCCATTGGGATGCAAGTGTCTAGGGAGCTAGAAAATAAGTACTGGTTTAAAACTAGTAGGGAAGGATATAAATTAGGTTTAGAGAATTTTAAATAAAATATAATACTTGGGTCATCATAATAACATTGGTTGGACTAATATATAAATAGTTAGGAATAAATCCTTCCGGTAGTGGGAAGGTCTAAAATTGAGAGGTATAACCATGATAGGTATTTGCCAGGTATACATGACAAGGATACTATAAATATCAGATTTTAATATCTACACATCACTAGAATAAAGTGGTAAAAAATGTAGACACTTAAAGTTAATCATTAAGTGATTGAAAATGTTTATTCTTGACATCCTTACCCTTGATTGGTCTATTTTTCATTTGCTAACTTACAATATATATGGAAACCTTTTTTGTCTCATAAACACTTAAACAATATTAGAAACATCCATATTTCTATCACATTTATCCCTATTTTAATGCATAGACCTTTACTAATCATGTCCCAATGGTATTTGGGTTTTTGGAACAAGCCCACAGTAGGATGACATGAGCACACTATGGCCATGTCCAACTAGTATGGCCTTCCCCCCCCATTCCAAATATAAAATTTTAAATTTGATCCATTTAATATTACATCTCTTACAAATTTTATAAGGTAGGTAAATGACAATTTTCAAAATATTCTGTTATATAAACACATCAAGGCTTCTCCAAATACACTTTACATCTGTCAAGAAACCACTCAGCATACTAAGAGCAAAAGAGCACTATTTATTCCAATTCTAATTATGAAGTATTATAATAGTAATAATATATTTTATTAAAATTCAAGGGCATATAATTATTAATCACTTCAATTAATATACTAGTTATAGTCATCTGGTTTCATAATTATGGATCGCATAAGCACTCTATGAGGGATAACTACAACAAGAGGCTCATTTGGGCTATGTAGGGAATTATCAGTCACAAGATGTTTCTAAAGCCATATTATCTATTCCTTTAACCCAATTTATACTTTTGGAATTTGATTTGTATTATGTTTCTTGTATAGGTCCTTGATTTTTTTTCTAGGTCTTCCACATGGAAAGGCAAGCTAAAGGATTAAGCATTCAACCCTTGTAGATAGCCACACAGATCTAGATCAATAATTAGGCAGAAAATAAACCAAGATGTGGTCATAATCAATAGTTAAGGCCATAATACAATCTTGTCTCTCTCTCTTGTGTACTTGTCCCAGGAAATGAAAATTACCATTTCTTAACACAATGTTGTTTGTAGTTTTATTCATTCATTTTTTAGTCCCAATCAACTTGCACATGAAAAAATAATTTAATTTTGAGGAACATTCTCTAACTATAGTCCAATTTACTATTTTTAACAAATTATTTATTTATGCAAATTCTATATTTTACTACATTTACTATATTTTACCTCATTTCAATTTTTAATAGTTTAATTCACTTAACTGGATTAACTTCTATTTAAAAATATTAAACAATGCCCTAATTTAATTTGTGTGTTTGTGCATAATTATAAAATTAAAACAAGTGTACCTAAGAGGGATTGAATAATATGTTATAGTTAAAACATGTAAGAATTTTTGAAGTCAATATAGGAAATACTAATGACCTAAAAGATAAAATGAGGAGAGAAGTTATATTATCAAATAGTCCAGCTCTTATGACCTACAAAATTAAATAAACCATATATTCCTTAAAATATATTAGATTTTCATAGCAACCATTACAAAAATCCAAGATGATCTTGGAACTTAGTTATAGGCTTATAAATTCTAATATGATTTAATTATATACTATGATTTTGGTACAAGTATTGTTATTACAATATCATCTTATGCATAAGGTTCATAATCTTGGTTTAGGTACTTATTGACATGCTTCTTATTTTTCTCTCTTCCTCCTTCTTTTCTCAACCCTTCGTATCATGTTTATTCTTTTTCTCTCTTTTATATATTTTTTGATTTTGGAATAGGCAAATGTTCATGTAGTTGTATCTCCACCTAAGAAGAGGAAGCTAAATATCTAACTCAATTTATCCATCCACACTACACATGAACTATGCGGGGTTCTATGCTAGTGTACAATATATGTAGTTTAAACTCATTTATGGTTTCTTAACTAACTACTTATTCCCTTTATCTTTTGAAAATTTTATTGGGAGAATTATGCCTATAAGGAAATGAAGATCAATTCATAAATTTTTTCTCATGAATTCTAGAAAGTGTAAATGCAATACTTTATGACATCTAGAGGCAAACCTGCACAAAAAATAAAAACCTAAAAAGGTGCATGGTACAAAATCAATGCACATAAACATAGTCATCACTATCAAGAGGTCAATGTCTATTATACCCTAGGTATGTTAGTTCTATATATTTCACACACACTCTCCTATAATCCTTCACAATATAGATCTACATTCATAATTCCAAACTTTTATCAAGGTGCGACTATTCAATCACTATTGTAATTTATTTACTTAGTTTACTTTGCCTCTTTCTTTGTTATTTATTTTATATTTCATTGTGATGGCCATGAGGTAGATTAAGGGTTGTTTTTTACTATCATAGTTTTTATCTTCTTTGTGAAAAATAGTTTAGGTTTTATGAATAGGAATTTATCCCTATTTACACATTCAAATAAAACATTTTTGTGAGCTCCAATCTAGCTACACTTAACCTATAATTTGTACCCTCTTACTTCTTATGGTTTATTTTTTTCATATATTTCACATTATTTTTTAATGATGTATTCCCCTTTCCATCCTTAGGGTTTCATTACCATTATGTGTGGATTTTATTTCTTATTTTTTAATTAGGGGTAAATGATTTTACAAAGATAAGAGCTATGAACCAAAAATAAGATAGATTTTGACTAGAGAAAATGAACCAGTCTAGGACACAAAAGGGAGGCCCAAATCTCCCAACAATACCTAAATCATAGACACTAAAAGCATAAAAAACCCCAAAAAATTAGATAGAAAAGGAAAAAGAGACGATACCACTGCTCAAAAACAACAAAAGGTGATAAAATATAATGTAAGTTAATGAATAATCAACAATCATACTAAAAATGTTCCACTAAAAGATGACATCTATGGTACACAATATCAAAGAGCTATTGGAATAAAAAGAGACAACACTACACAACCAAGGCTTTTATTGATTATAATCATGGTTTATTAGCAAAATATATTTAAATGATTTATCTTTGTTTGATAATAAATTGTAAAATGTGGTTGTTTTGAATGATGAAAATATTAACCAATGAATTTTAAAATCTTTAAAAGCATATTTTCTTGAGAATCCTAGTCTTATTGATGAAATTATACATATGGTTAAAGATACAAATGATGTAAATATATATTCCCCTCAAGTTTGTGTCTATGTGATTTTATCTTGTAGACTTCATCATAAGTTTTTGTCTTCTAAAACCATGATAAATGGTGTACCTATGGCCATTGTCAATGGTAATAATCAACATTTGAATGAACCTCTTAATATTCCTAGCATGATCTCCCAAAAGATATTAACCATAATGCATTTAGTAGGAATTACAATGGGAACTACATGGCTTATTTTTAGAATGTATTGGATATTGTTATTGAGATAATTGATAAGTTTTTGGTTATATATAGCTCATAAAAACTAGTTAATTATCTTCAATGAACATAGATATACATATAGGCTTTGAACTCCTAAAATTTTAAAGTCAATATTTATCTCTAACAATCACACAATCCTTATTCTTAGTGAGGAGAGTTGTTAGTAAAAAACACACATACATAATAATAATAATAATAATAATAATAATAATATTCATAAAACTCTAACTAGTAACATCATTTACCATGTGATGTGCCAACACATAAATGACTATTTCCAACATTTCCCCCCTCAGTATCAAAATAAAGAAAAGGAACAATATGTATGTACTAGAAATAAAAATGTAGTTAAACACAAATTTAGATGGATGATAACACCTAATCAATCTATGTATGGGAACATATCACCAATCCAAGTATGAAATAGGACACACTTTATGTTCATACCTCATGTCTATGTGAAGATACACATTTATTTTCACTGTATACATCAAATATGTATCAAATTGGGACACACTCAAATATTCATTATGGATTGATTGCATATACATAAATAAGGACACACTTTATTGTTTACAATTTTATTCCCAGAGAAAAAACATATTCATTGAACACAAAAAAATCAAAAATACAAAAATTATAATGGGACTGGATCTCCACGATGTATTCAAAAAATGTTGTCATGCACAACTAAATAAGTTAAACTATGTGGTGCTTCTATTATATGTTACACATTAAATAACCTCTTGATAATACATCCTTTACAAAGAGTACAACTTTAAATTTAATGATGACTTTGACATTTTAAAATTTAATTAAATATATTTTATTGACAAAATATCTAAACCTAACCAACTTTAAACCTGAAAAATTACACACCATCTAATGAGTTAAACTATAGTTTAAAATTAAAAAAAAAAACAAATTGTAACTTGTAATCACCTATATAGACAATTTTAATTAAACAATACTAAATTGAAATTTTATAAAAAGCTTACACAAAAAACTATATTTAACTATTAACTCACTAAACAAATTATTGACTATACACAACCTATATGCTAAATAACATTTCATAAATGCCTAAAAAATTAAATTGGTAATAGAAATACTGTGTAATAAAGAAAGTTAAATTTACTTTATCATTGTTAAAAAAATTGAACTATGATGCACATTAAATTTACTTTATTGTTGATGACGTTAGAAGGAATATGATTATGAGATGGTCTAGAAAGATAGAATATTATTGTAATATATGCATACATACAGAGAGATAAAAAAAATATGGGGATGGAAAATTGCACATGACACATGATTTTATCTTCACACTCTTTGCTTTCTCCTCCATTTATTTGTAGTCAAGATACTTTTTTTATAACAAACTAATAGTTCCTAAACTAAAAACATAAACATATGAAGGTTTTTTTAAATGAGGATTTGTTTTAGATTTGTCTTTCTATGATATTAAATAAAGTTTTTAGTCAAAGATAACTCATAAAAACTAAATAATTATATTCATTGAGAAGAGATATACATATAAGTTTTGAGCTTCTTATATTTAATAATCACACAATTCATATTCTTAGTGGAGCAAGTTGTCAATAAAACTCAAGCAAACACATTATAACAATATTACTAAAACCATAACAAATAACTTCACTTACTATGTGAAGTACTAATTTATGAAAGACTATTTATAACAATTTTAATGTTATGTTTGGTAGCCTATAATATATAAGGTGAATGACTCACCTTTACATCATGGTTATATAATGCCTACATTCACATTATTTTATTTGTTAGGTAGTACTTACTTTCCCCTTAAACACTTTGTTATCTCTTTTGGGAAATATAAATATAATAATATGAACTTGCCCAAAACATTTCATAGAAGATTATAAAATCATGCCCTGGATTGATACTATAGACTTCCTAGTGAATGTTTGCATACATACCCAAAGTTGGAAAGATATCTTTGTATCAAAATATATCAATAATAAAGGACCAAAAACCAATTTTAAGGGTTTCCCTTCTCTCTACCAAGGTGAAATAGATCTTTTTTCTAATTGCATCTTGCAATTTAATGCTGATATGTACCATTTGATTTACCAACCTATGAATTTAGAGAAACAATACATTTTTTAGTTATCTCATATTTCATCTTAAAGAGAAGTTTTTTTTTATCATAATTTTCAATATTTCAAATCTCTTTGCTTTGAGACTATTACACTAGAAATGGAGCTTGAATATGCTAAAAAGATTGATCTTATTAGAAGCAATCATGTTTCTATATTTCCAACTAAAATCCATGTATCTAAAAAGAATACATATTAATAAAAGTGACTCCACTTGTACTCTAGGTGTGGCTTATTTCCAACATATTACACTAGAAATGGAGCTTGAATATGCTAAAAATATTGGTCATATTAAAATTAATTGTGTTTCTATTTGTCCAACTAAAATCCATATATCTAAAAAGAATACATATTCATAAATAGTGACTCCTATAACAAGACATACACTTTCTCTTAGTGTTTGATGCCAATATCCTAAGTTCAATAATTCTCCAAGTGTAATATTGAAGAAGATGCTTGATTTGAAGTTGATTTTAGTTCCTTATATTCGCCATACATATTTTGCACCAAAATCATTTAGATCAAGATATTATTGTGCCTATAATAGAACACATGAACATTCAACTAATACATTATTTAGTTTGAAAGATAAAATCCTTGATGTTATTAAAAAATGTAGCATTGAGCTTCACTCACATCCTAGTGATACTATGGAATCTCCAAATGAGAATCAAACTACTCCAACTATTATGTCATATCATATGAAGAGTTACCCAAATAATAATTACCTAAAATATATTTTCTTAAAAAAAAAGTTCCTAGGAATGAATCTCCTAAGAAACATATACCTAAGAAGATCAGTGATCGAAACACAATTTCTAATAAGCTAACCAAGACTTATGATTTAATGACAAAACCCTTGGTCACTAGTACTTGGTTAGAAGGAAACTAACATAAGAATATTATGATTGATGACACCACTCAATTCAATACATGTAATATTCATTTTATTAGATCCCACATATATGAAACTAAATATATGATTAATATTTATGTGCTTGCACATATCATAATGGGGTAGTTCAATTGCCCATATCTCTTAGTCCCAAAACATTTATTGACACTTTCCACATTGAGCCTACTTAAGTCAAATGTTATATGAGAAAACCCTTGGTTAAAATAAATGGATACAACACTGGATGAAAGTCATAATCATATTACATTTTATTTCCAATGTGATATTATTTTTATTTCAAGAGATAGAAAAAATAAAACTGAAAAAGAACATTATGTGTGGATAAGTTATCTCAAAATTGGATGCACAAATAAACACCTAATAGCAATGATCTACTATATAAGATCCAAAGGATTTTGAGAATGTGTCATCTAGTATTTCATCTCCTATAGATGATTTTTTTTTTATAATGACATAATCAACGTAAATGATTTGACAATGATAACTTGCTTATGGATACATCACCTTCACGTCCTATATCTTATATTCACACACATACAATAATTTTATATTTTAGTCCTCTTGCATGCATTTCATTGTATAGTGTTATCACCTAATTAATAATATCTTCAATGTATATATATTTTATTATAAGTTACGTGTTACTTTTTACTAATTGTATCACGTGTTTGTTTCATTACATTTTTTCTTTATGATAAATATTTGGGTTTTTAAATCCCCCTAGAATGTTTTACAAAGCCATATAGATATAATAATAAATTCCAAACTTTTAAATAGACTACAAACAAGATTACAATAGCTAGACTACCATAAAATTGGGAACAATAACAATATTTAGTGTAACTTCAACAAAAATTTGACCAACCAATAATTAAACAACATAAACAACAAGGTTATTTATTTTATAAATCATCCAAGTACTTTGTCACTTCCATCTCCTTCCTCAGAGCTTGAAACTGAGTATCTAGGGTATTTTATTTTATTCTAAAACCTTGACTTCATTCTTTTTCTGTTTTATACTAGTTCTCTTTCTAAGGCCATCAAATTTTCTTATATAATTATTTTTTTCCTAGTCTCTTCTTGGGCCAACTTAGGGTTGGGGATTTCATTCTTGTTGCTCTCTCTACCAATATCCCTCAACTTCCCCAATTATTCCTCCATCACCTTTAGTCTGGATCCTATTTTGGTCACTTCTGCTTAAAATGGTTAGTGTCATGGCTCGAGTTTGAGATTGATTTGAATTATTTATTAGAAACTCTACTCTAATATTATGACCTATTATGCAACTCCAACAAGTATTTTTTAGAATTATTTAACTCACTTACCAAATC
This sequence comes from Torreya grandis, assembly GCA_037957365.1. Lineage (NCBI taxonomy): Eukaryota > Viridiplantae > Streptophyta > Pinopsida > Cupressales > Taxaceae > Torreya > Torreya grandis. Next base: position 2,449,601 of record JARHVA010001535.1, read on the forward strand.
CTTTAGGAAGATGATCTAGGTATTCAATGTTTTCTTGAGCTTATCCACCCTATCATTGATTAGAACTTCAATGGTAAAATAAGAGTTTGGTTTGTTTGATAGAAGAAGGAAATCATGCTTGTCTCTATCTAACCTCTTGAACATTGACTTCAAGGGAGAATAAGAGGCTTCCTTATTTCATTTGTAAGGTCCACTATTGGTAGCTATGAATTATTGAATATTTACCAATCTAACTAGGTCCTTACCCTTAGTATTTGATTTCTTAGCAAACTATACTAATATCTATTCCTCGAGCCCTTCACCCTCATACACATCCTTCCTTATGCTACAAGATTAACTTGATTCATTTCCTAAATGGTCCTCTATTTTAGGGTTCCTAATCACATAATTAATAATCAGTAGAACCAACTAAATTAAAACAATGATGAGATCCTAATGGAAAAGAAAGTCACTCTTATGTATATGATAATCCAAAACTAAGTTTTCAAGGGATATTATGGGGTAAAATGGTCATGTTATGCCTAAAATGATTAAAAAATGGAAGGTATGAGAATAAATTAGTTGATACTTACCATTGAGGGTGATGTATTTCATAATTTGGAGGCACACCTCTCCCCATGGGACTAGCAAGGAGTTGTGCAAGAAAGCATCCTCAGCCTCATGGATTATTTACCTCTTTGAATAAACTATGGATGAGCTCTTTCTTCTTGCACCTATCCTTGAAAATAATTGAACCCTCCATAGACATGTATATAACCAAATATTCTCTTTCATCTAAAATATCCATGGAAATCCCTCTCATGGTGACCACCCTCTCATTTCAACCTTTGACAAAGTTTAGTGTCAAACTAAAATCATAACCCCAATTTTTTTCAATGGAAGGATTCATACCTCCATGTTTAAGAATGTTCCATATGATCTTGTTGTCTTTGAGGACTATGCAAGATATAGGCTCAATTCCAAAGCATTCTCCATAATTCTAACCTCTTTGAAGGCTCACTTTTTGCTAAATTGATAGCACAAAATATTTGGACCAAAAATAGCTTGAGCCTCTATTTTGAATGGTTCCCACAGTTTTTTTAATAATGAATTATAGGGGGTAATAATAAATGAGAGTAACCTTCTTTCCCCCTATTATTTAATGATTAGATTTTACATGGGATTGGAAAGTGGCCTTATTCCATCTAGGTCTTCAAATCACCATGAAGGTGGATCCCCTCTTCCAATTACTAATAATTTAGAGGATAGCAAAGAAAAAAGGAGATCTTATTCCCCATCCAATTAGCTAGGTTGAACATATGCTTCCTTATTTAAAATGTTGATAAAGGTTGAAGGTAAATAAATCACCTTACTCCATGTAACAAAACTCTAAATCAAAACTCATTTATTAACCATCTAGTTAGCACAACCATTACCCTCTCTATAAGTATGATCAATGTTTATATCTTCAAAATTCATGATAAGATTCTAAGCATCCCTTATCACATTCATAATGGACCAACTTGGGGTAGAATTTCCCTTAATATAATTAATAGTATTCAAAGAATCACCTTAGATAATAAGAGATCTTATTTTCAAGTCCTTAGATACATTTATCCCACATACCATTGCTCTTGATTCTACCACGTGATTCATTTGAAAACCCAAGGGCCCCACATAGGCCGCTACCATTTTTTTTAAGTATATAATAACTCCTCCTTCTCATCCTACTTCACCTGGGTTCCATTTCATTGTGCCATCAAAGTTTAATTTATACCAAGAACCAAGGGAATTTATCAGTTTGACATGATTTCTATCTAACTTATTCTTGACCCCTTATTGTTTTGTAGACATCAAGATTATAGTTTTAGATACTACTATTTTTAGATTTGGAGATGTTCTTTTGATCCTTATTCATGACAGATTTCCAATTTTCCTTGACTAATTCGGTGATTCAGTTTCCTTTTATTATTCTAAAAGAGTATAGAGTTTATTTCTTTCCACAAATCCCATAGGATATGGGATAAAGTCAACTTACATATATTTTTGATCAAAGGGATAAAATAGGAGACACCCATTGGATAATAAAATCTAACATTGATTTGGGTCTAACCTATATATAAAGGTAAATACAGTTGACCTATTAATCAATCCTAGCTCAGAGAAGATAAATCATACTTACACTTTTGATTGTTGATACATTATATATTCAGGGTCATGACTAAGATGGATCTTCTATAACTAACCAAAGGATATCCTACCATAATAACATCACTAGGGAGGGTTCCAAAGCCTCTAGTCAAGAAACATTATTAAATAACCCTAGCTAGGTCCTATGTTTGAATATTCACTAAGTAAATGATAAGTAAAGTAAAACTTATTTTAGTGCTCACCAAAGGCTTTGGTAAAAAATGGGTAATAAACATAAAAAGTAAATAATGCGTAAGATAATTTTAATTATGTATAGATAAAACCCTAATGCATGTATATAACAATATATTGAAAAGACATTACTTATGCTACTTCTATCTACTAAACTAGAGGAGTAAAGTTAGAGATACTTACCTTGAAGATGAACCCATCGAGACTCAATCTCTCCCTTGGCTAAAGGTGTTAGGTTGTGGAGCTAAAAGCTTCACTGTATGTAGACATGGAGGAGGTTGCTAAGATGCAAAGTAACTGACATCGGTCAAGCCAACCGATGTCAGTCATATCCAGTGCATAGAGCTACTAACAGTGGTCAGGAGTTGGCCGATGTTGGTCACCTCTAGACAGATAGGGACCGACGTCAGTCACCTGTGCGGTTCTAGAACTGTTAGTTCACACACAGTTTGTTAACGAAACGGTTGTTTACATGTTAAGGGATAATTTTAGTCTTGAGTTGTGGATCTAATTATTGTAATTGGATGTCTAATTATTGTTTGCATGAGATCTATATAATAGTCTCATGGGCTATATTGTAAAGGTGTGCTAGTTTGAGAGAGCTTGGTTAGCTCCTTTAGTGTGAAGAGAGCAAGGGTAGCTCCTCCTAGTTCCACAGGGGTGCTGAGTGTGTATGATCAGGTAGATCTATGGGATAGCAAGATCTAGTAGAAGATCCACTGGGGTACTAGTTTGGAGAATCATAAGGACTTAGTGAGGTAAGGACAAGGGTTCTTCAGGGTGTAGAGAGATCTACATGGTAAGTAAGATCATTGATTTGCAGGTGTGTGTGTGTGTGTGTGTGTGTGTGTGTGTGTGTGTGTGTGTGTGTGTGTGTGTGTGTGTGTGTGTGTGTGTGTGTGTGTGCGTGCATGCGTGCGTGCGTGCGTGTGTGTGTGTGTGTGGTCTAGGTTTGTAGGTGTTGTAAAACCAAGTTGATCTGCAGGTGGAAACAAGATCAAGGAGATCAGCAACACAATAGGTAGCAAGATCAAGGGAGATCTACTTGGAGTACAGTGTGTACTTAGTCATGGAGTACATGGAGTACTTGTGTACTGGCAGTAGTGATACTGACTTGTGGTATTGGTAGTAGTGCTACTAACTGATTGGAGGTGAACACCAACTCTGTGTTTGAGTTGTGTGTTGGGACCATAATTGAGAGAGACAACTCTTGAATGTGAATTACTGTACACTTGGTGTGGGAAGCCTGTAAGGTGTGGAAGAGTGTGGCATCTCTTCATTGTAATTTCTTTTCTGGAAGAATATTAATACAATTGGGTATTGTCTCTCATATTCTATGTTATTTTTGAATTTCTAGTTACTTGTTACTTCTGGTTAAATTCCACATTTAGTTGCTTATACAAAGGTAATCAATTGTGTGCTCTGTAATCCTGACAAAGTGGTATCAGAGCCAGGTTGCTGGTTCATAGCTTGATACCACTGACAAAGTGGTATCAGAGCAAGGTTACAGGAAGCAGGTTTGTGTTTGATTACAGGTCACTCTTAGGGGTTTCTGATTGAGTGGGAGTATAGCAATAGCAGAAGAAAGTATGGAGGAATTCAAAAGCAAGAATAGTCAATTACGGTGTTATGAAAAGAAAGAGCAGGTAAAGAAATATTGTTGGTTGGTATAAGATCAACATGAAGGAACTAAAGAAGTAGATGTTGCAGGTGTTGTTGCACCGGATGCTCTGGTATGTTCTTTGGATAAAGTAGAATCTTTTTTTATAGATTCTGTTGCCTCTTTCCATGCAGCCCGATATAGAGTATTTTTCCATGTTAAGGTCCTTGAAGACTTTGCAAAGATTTATTTAGGGGCTGGTGTGCCTTGTCAAAGTTTTGGCAAACAGGAAGTGTGGCTGAAATTGCAGACAGCCAACACATGGGTGTTGAAGGAGGTCATGCAGGTCCCAGTCTTGAAGATGTGGCTAATGTCTTCAGGAAAGTTGGGTGATGAGAGATGCATAGAAAATCTCACAATGGATACACTTGAATTAGCAGGTGGTAATAAAGTAGGTATCCTTTATCTATCTACTTATATTACTGATTCTTCTTTTTTTGTGAAGACGTGGCTTTGTAGGCTTGGTCATAAGAGCAAGAAGGAGATGCATGTTCTTAAGCAGAAGATAGATGTCTTTGACAAACTTAAGAACTAGAAAGCCTTGGTGTTTATGGAGGAGATGATGGACAGAGATCAGTGGAGAAGGCTGAGGAACTCTGAGCAGGGTAGTTTAGATAGGGTTTTGATCCAAAGAGAGTTCACGGGTAAAAAGTCATCACTCACAGGAGAACACAGGTACCAGTGTCAGTTAGGAGGAACCAATGTCGAACAGATAGGTGCTGATGTCAGTCATGTGTAGACCAGAGCCAGTGGTGTCAGGCAGGGTAAGACCGACGTTAGTCAGGGAACTTACGTCAGTGATAGGTAGACATCGACGTCGATTAGAAAACTGACGTCAGTAGTTAGGACAGTCGCATGGAACCAACATCAGTCAGATGCAGACTGTGTGGTGACCGAGGTCGGTCACTGGAATGGATTTTGGGCCGATAGCAAGCTATCAAGGAGTCTCAAATGCCCATATGGAGGACTGAAAGGGTAAGTAAGCCTCAAATTCGTTATTCCTCTTCTTTATACTCATTGCTCACTATAGAGCAGGAAGGATCTAGGAAATAGTGGGAGCATGGCATGAATGAGGAATTTGATTTCTAAGATGCAAAACCAAATGAGAGATTTGGTAGGGTTGCCAGCCGAAAGAAAGCACTGAAAGACAAATGGATTCCTTGGTTAAAGAATAGAGAGAATGGACACGTGAGATGGAAGGCCAGGTCATATGGTCTTGAGGAAGCTCTAGGATAGTGGTACAGGTTTGACAGGTGGATGACAAAGCATGGCTTTAGTCAATGTTATTGTAACTACTGTGGTTTCTTTACCAGGTGGATGATGGTCACGACATTATCCTATTATTGTATGTTGTGTGTTTGCTTGATGCAGGGTCACACATGCAGGGTTTTTTTTGAGCTAAAGGTAAAGTTAGTTCAGAGGTGTGTCATGAAGAATTTGAAGGAGCAAAATTCTTTGGCATAAGTGTATTCTAGAGACATGGAAGGTCACAGGTTGATTTTGTCTCTGAATGATTGTGTGAAACCAGTCAACACACTGAGGGTTGGACAGTTCTATGAACAGTGTCCTGATTCACATGATGAGGTTAAGTACATGCGTACTAGACCTGAGGTTGCCCATGCAGTGGGAGCTGTTAGCAAGTTTGGATCCAATCCAGAAGAGAAGCATTGGAGGGTAGTTTAGTGGATTCTTAGGTATCTGAGAGGGACCGACAGCAGGGATTTCTGCTATGCAGGGTCAAGTTCTTTTCTACATGGGTTTGTAGATGTGGATGCGGTAGGCTACTTGGATGATAGGAGGTGCACCATAGGATTTGTGGTGGTTGGTCTTCAAGGTTGAGCTTGAAGAGGGATACAAGCCATGAAATAGATTAGACGATGTATAGGTACAGGTACAACTATTTATCTCCAAGTGGGAGAAAAGGTGCTTTACAAGAGGTTTTGGTATTTTTTAAGGATCACTAATAATGGCCTAAGTATCCAAGACTTTTTTACAAGGTAAGATTCTTCTCCAAGTAAAAACCCTAAGCAATAACTCCTCAAGTAGAATGGTCGAAGAGTAGATTATAAATAAGTGAAAATGAAAAATTAACTCTTATCTCTATAAGAAATGACAAAAAGAATGTGTGTGTGTGTGTGTGTGTGTGTGTGTGTGTGTGTGTGTGTCTATATATATATATACATATATATATATATTTATACATATATATACATATATATATATATATACATATATATATATATATACATATATATATATGTATATATATACATATATGTATATATATACATATATATATGTATATATATACATATATGTATATATATACATATATGTATATATATACATATATACATATATATATATATATATATATGTATATATATACATATATATATGTATATATATATACATATATATACATGTATATATATATATATATATACATGTATATATATATATATATATATATATATATATATATATATATATATATATATATATATATATATATATATATATATATATATATATATATATAAGTTTTAAACTATTGTTTAATTTATTAGCTAGTATATAATTTTTTAAGTTTAGGGTTTGTTAGGTCTAGATTTTTTGTCAATAATATATGTTTGTTTCAATTTTAAGTTATCAAAGTTATTGTTGAATTTAAAGTTATAATCTTTGTAAAGGATGTATTATTAGGAGGTTATTCAATGTGTGACATAATAGAAACATCACATAGTTTAACTTATTTAGTTGAGCATGACAACATCTATTGAATACATAGTGGAGACCTAGTCCCACTATAATTTTTGTATTTTTTATGTGTTCTTTTTGGGAATAAAATTATAAACAACAAAATGTGTCCTTAATTATGTATGTGTAATCAAACCATAATGAATGGTTGAGTGTGTCCCAATTCGATGCATATTTGATGTGTATAGTGAAAATAGATGTGTATGTTCACATAGATGTGAGGTATGAACACAAAGTGTGTCCTAGTTCATATTTGGATTGGTGATGTGTTCCCATACATAGATTGGCTAGGTGTTCTCATCCATCCAAACATGTGTTTAACTATATATTTTTTTTTAGTACATATGTATTGTTCTCTTTATTTAATTACGTACTAAGGGAGGAATGCTGGAAATAGTCATTTATGTGTTGGCACGTCACATGGTAAATGATGTAACTAGTTAGATTTTTCGTAATATTATTATTGTGTATGTGTGTGTTTTACTAACAACTCTCCCCACTAAGAATAGGGATTATGTGATTGTTAGAGATAAATATTAATTCTAAAATTTTAGGAGCTCAAAGCCTATATGTATATCTATATTTAATGAATATAATTAACTAGTTTTTATGAGTTTTCTATAACCAAAAACTTTAGTAATTATCCCAATAAGAATATGCAATAGATTCTAAAAAAAATTCATGTAGTTATCATTGTAATTATTACTAAATACATTATGGTTAATATCTCTTGGGAGAGCATGCTATGAATCTTATGAGGTTCTCTCGGAGCTTGATTATTACCATTGATAATAGCCATAGTTACACAAGTTCTCATGGTTGTAGAAGACAAACACTTATGGAAAAGTCTATAAGACAAAAGCATACAAACACAAACTTAAGGGGAATATATATTTTCATTATTTGTATCTTTAACCATGTGTATAATTTCATCAAATAAGATTAGGATTCTCAAGAAAATATGCTTTTAAATATTTTAAAATTTATTGATTAATCTTTTCATCATTCAAAACAACCACATTTTATAATTTATTGTCCAACAAAGATAAAGAATTTAAATATATGTTGCTAATAAACCATGGTTATAATTGGTTGTGTAGTGTTGTCTCTTTTTCTTCTGAGAGTTCTTTGATATTATGCAAGATAGATCTCATCTTTTAATGGCACATTTTTAGTATGATTGATGATTGTTCACTAAATTTACATTTTATTTTATCACATTTCATTGTTTTCGAGTAGTGGTATCCTTTATTTTTCCTTTTCTATATATTTTTGGGGGTTTTATGTGTTTTTGGTGTATATGGTTTAGGGATTGTTGGGAGATTTGGGCCTCCCATTTGTGTCCCAAACTAGTTCATTATATTTAGTCAAAATATATCTTGTTTCTAGTTCATAGATTCAATATTTCTAAAATCATTTAACCCTAATAAAAAATAATCAATAAAATCCACACAAAATGGTAATGAAACCCTAAGGATGGTAATGGGAATAAATCGTTAAAATAATAATGTGAAATAGATGAAAAAAAGTAAACCGTAAGAAGTAGGAGGGTACAAACTATAGGTTAAGTAAAGGTAGATAAAAGCTCACCAAAATGTTTTATTTGAATGTATAATTAGGGATAAATTTCAATACACAAAACCTAAATTATTTGCACAAGAAGATAAGAAATATGATAGAAAAAAATAGCCCTTAATCTCCCTTAATCTCCCTCATGGCCATTATGATGAAATATAAAATAAATAACAAAGAAAGAGGCAAAGTAAACTAAGTAAATAAATTACAATAGTGATCGAACAATCACACCTTGATAAAATTTTGGAATTATGAATGTTTAGGGTTAGATTCAGTTATATATATATAACTGAATCTAACCCTAAACATTCATAATTCCAAAATTTTATCAAGGTGTGATTGTTCGATCACTATTGTAATTTATTTACTTAGTTTACTTTGCCTCTTTCTTTGTTATTTATTTTATATTTCATCATAATGGCCATGAGGGAGATTAAGGGAGATTAAGGGCTATTTTTTTCTATCATATTTCTTATCTTCTTGTGCAAATAATTTAGGTTTTGTGTATTGAAATTTATCCCTAATTATACATTTAAATAAAAAAAATTGGTGAGCTTTTATCTACCTTTACTTAACCTATAGTTTGTACCCTCCTACTTCTTACGGTTTACTTTTTTTCATCTATTTCACATTATTATTTTAACGATTTATTCCCATTACCATCCTTAGGGTTTCATTACCATTGTGTGTGGATTTTATTGATTATTTTTTATTAGGGTTAAATGATTTTAGAAATATTGAATCTATGAACTAGAAACAAGATATATTTTGACTAAATATAATGAACTAGTTTGGGACACAAATGGGAGGCCCAAATCTCCCAACAATCCCTAAACCACATACACCAAAAACACATAAAACCCCCAAAAATATATAGAAAAGGAAAAATAAAGGATACTACTACTCAAAAACAATGAAATGTGAGAAAATAAAATGTAGATTTAGTGAACAATCATCAATCATACTAAAAATGTGCCATTAAAAGATGACATCTATGCTGCATAATATCAAAGAACTCTCAGAAGAAAAAGAGACAACACTACACAACCAAGGCATTTGTTGATTATAACCATGGTTTATTAGCAACATATATTTAAATTCTTTATCTTTGTTGGACAATAAATTATAAAATGTGGTTGTTTTGAATGATGAAAAGATTAATCAATAAATTTTAAAATATTTAAAAGCATATTTTCTTGAGAATCCTAATCTTATTTGATGAAATTATACACATGGTTAAAGATACAAATAATGAAAATATATATTCCCCTTAAGTTTGTGTTTGTGTGCCTTTGTCTTATAGACTTTTCCATAAGTGTTTGTCTTATACAAGCATGAGAACTTGTGTATCAATGGCTATTATCAATGGTAATAATCAAGCTCCGAGAGAACCTCATAAGATTCATAGCATGCTCTCCCAAGAGATATTAACCATAATGTATTTAGTAATAATTACAATGATAACTACATGAAATTTTTTTAGAATCTATTGCATATTCTTATTGGGATAATTACTAAATTTTTTGGTTATAGATAACTCATAAAAACTAGTTAATTATATTCATTAAACATAGATATACATATAGGCTTTGAGCTCCTAAAATTTTAGAATTAATATTTATCTCTAACAATCACATAATCCCTATTCTTAGTGGGGAGAGTTGTTAGTAAAACACACACATACACAATAATAATATTACGAAAAATCTAACTAGTTACATCATTTACCATGTGACGTGCCAACACATAAATGACTATTTCCAGCATTCCTCCCTTAGTACGTAATTAAATAAAGAGAACAATACATATGTACTTAAAAACAAAAATATAGTTAAACACGTGTTTGGATGGATGAGAACACCTAGCCAATTTATGTATGGGAACACATCACCAATCCAAATATGAACTAGGACACACTTTGTGTTCATACCTCACATCTATGTGAACATACACATCTATTTTCACTATACACATCAAATATGTGTTAGCATATTATTGTATTTACCTTAGGTTATTTACTAAGGTAATTTATTTTGGTTAGTTGTCTTAACCACTTTGGTTAAGAGGTTAGTTGTTTATTTGGCCTTTGTTATTTCATGCAAGCCGACATAGGTTAGTTTTATTATACCCGTCTCATGCTTCATGGGTATTTCATTTGTTTGCCTATTTAATAGGCCTTCATGCTTGGTTGAACGTAGAACAAGTGCTCTGCTATTCTCAATCTCATTTTCTCTATGTATTTTATTTAATCTAATATGGTATCAGAGCCTATGGTTTGTAGAACCTGAGTGAAGGTTTGTGGAAGCCAGAGAGAGGTTGGTGTCTTGCCAGGGAGGAGCTTCAGGCACCCAGTGGAGAGCCGAGGAGAGAGAAAGCATCACGAAATTCGGAAAACTCAACCAGAAGGTCTGAAAATTGCCAAGAAGCATCAGAAGGCTAAATAAGACTAAAAGGAAGCAAAAACAAGCTGTTTTAGAGGCTCAGAAGCCTCTGTTGAATTTATCTGTATGGCACTGTACGGATTCAACAAAATCAGAAAAATTCATTTCTTCATCTTTTTCAGTGAAACAAAAGTCTAAATCGCAAGTTAAATCAAAACTAAGACACTGGTGAAGACGGTTTACAATTTGGTTGAGAAACGGGCTCAGAATCTTCGCCTGAAGTTTCAGAGGTAGGCCAATTTTCTGATTCGCTGATTTTTTTTATAAAATTTTTAGCCTAAAGTTTTAATATTTCAATTATTTTTATTTTTTTAATTGAAATAAATCAAAACTTTAGCCAATAAGGGTTATTGGGGACCTACCGCTGACTAATAATCACGGAAGCATCTGGAAAGCTAAAAATTTTACCATTTTTTTGGGTTTTTTATCTGGATGTCAACGGAGAAAGAATTTTTAAAATCGAAATTGTAGTTTTCCCGATTTAATTGTTTCAGTGGTAGATTTTTTGTGATCTTGCAAACGGTATTGAGTTTGTTGCTGAAAATGGATAAGGTTGTTCAGTGTCAATATAGAATCAGTGTGTAGAAGGATTTTTTTTTAAAAAAAAGGGTCATTATAGTTTTTCTGATTTTATCATTTTTGTGAAAAACTAGGTAAAATGGCTAGTATTCAACACCTGTTACTACCAGATTCTCAAAAATTTACTGGCAAGAAATTTAGTTTGTGGAGTCACAAGGATTTAACAATATGTGAATATCTGAATATTGATCAAATAGTGCTCGGTAAAGAGCAAAGGCCTGCCACTGCTACCAATGACTATGATAAACGTCATCATGAGGCTCTCATGTTAAAATTGTCAGAAGTAGATAATCTAATCTCAGAGGTCAGAAATGCAACTATAGCATCAGATTTATGAAAAAATTTATCTTCAAAATATCAGGCTTCTGAAGCCGATAGAGTGTTGTATTTGAAGAATTTGTTATTTTCCACTAAGATGCAGGAAGGTGGCTCCATTTTTGAGTTTTTATTGCAGATCAAGGACATCAGTGACCAGTTGAAAGCAGTGCAGAAAACTGTTGATGAGCAAGATTTGATTGCTCTTGTTATGCAAAATCTTCCACCATCATTTGAGTCATTTGTGGAGTCCTTGCACATTATTGCTGAGATGCAGACTTTGGATTTTGAAACATTGTCTACATTGCTATTGCAAAAGGAGAGACGACAGGAGCAGGCAGTGTTGTCTACATCCACTTCCATAGAGAATGCATTCTTTATCAAGGAAAAGGGTAAGTAGTCTGGTAAAAATAGCTATCCATCAGAATCTTCACAAGTAAGTGGTAATAAGAGATCTAAATAGAAATGTTTTTACTGTAAGAAACCTGGTCACCTTAAGAAATATTGTAGGAAAAGACAACAGGATATGGCTAACCCCAGAAAGAAAGCTCATCATGCGAATGTAGTTGAAGGTGAAGGCGAGGAATCACCAGATTTTGCTTTCATGGCTTCCAGTGGTAATTCTGTGGTGGATCGAGCTTGGTACTTTGATTCAGGGGCATCTCGCCATTATACATGCCATAAGGACTGGTATGTGGATTTTGTTGAAGATAACAGTAGTAATGAATCTGTATCTTTAGGAGATGGTACAACATATTTTGTGAAAGGATTTGGTAATGTTCATATAAGTTTTAATGGTACAGTAAATTATACATTCAAGAATGTTAGGTATGTATCGGATATGAACAAAAATCTTCTATCAATCAGTGAGATCACCTCAAAATCTGATTTTGTTGTAAAATTTCAAGAACAACAATGTTTAGTCACCACTAAAGATAACAAGATTATTGCTGTTGGGATCGGTGAGAAAGGCTTGTATAAGCTTGCAGATCCAATCAAAGTAAAGTGCACTTGCAGCGGTTGATAGCACAAGTTCACTATGGCATGAAATGTATGGGCATTTGAATTTTCAGTATTTGACTACATTGAGTAAGACTAAGATGGTTAAGGGGATTCCTTCTATTCGGCATAGTCATCATGTATGTACTGGATGTCAGTTGGGGAAGCAAGTTAGACATTCATTTGATGTTGGTAAAGCTTCACGAGCAAAGGGAGTATTGGATTTGGTACATGCAGATTTGCATGGTCCAATGCAGACACCTACCCCTTCTGGTGCCTGTTATTTCCTGTTACTAGTTGATTATTTCTCTAGGAAAAAGTGGGTATACTTTCTAGTAAAGAAATCTGATTGTTTTTCTAACTTTCTTACTTGGAAAGCTATGGTTGAAAAATAGGCAGGACGGCCAGTGAAATCTCTTAGAACGGATAATGGGGGTGAGTTCATCTCAAAATAGTTCAAGGAGTTTTGTGCCACTGAAGGCATACACAGACAATACACTACACCTTACACTCCACAACAAAATGGAGTTGTGGAAAGGCGTAATAGGATGGTGATGGACATGGCTTGTTGTATGGTCCAAAGCAGAAATGTCCCATACAGGTATTGGGCAGAGGCAGTGAATACAACAGTATACATCCTCAATAGAAGTCCTACAAAAGCTTTGGAGAATTTGACTCCAGAGGAGGCTTGGTCAGGTCGAACTCCAGATGTAAGTGATTTCAGAATTTTTGGTTGTGTAGCTTTTGTAGTTATTCCTAGTCAAAAGAGAAAAAATTTGGATGCAAAAAGCAAAACATACATGTTTGTTGGATATCGTGATTAGTCAAAGGCCTACAGATTACTTGATGTTTCTACTAACAAAGTTGTGGTAAATAGAGATGTCATAGTAAATGAACAAATGCCATACTTCACAGCAATTGGTCAAGTTTCAGATATTGAGTCATTGTTATCTAATGATTCCATTATTAGTTATAATGTGAAAAATGAGCAAGATTCTTGTTCATCAGTGGAATCACATTCCAGGGAGGGAATTGATACAGGTCATTGTGAGGTTCCAGCATCACAACCAAAGAAGCCAAAGTGGTATACTACCACAATTGAAGCACTAAAAGAAGGATACTTGCCACAAGCTGTGGAAGGTAGAAGACTAAGATCGGGAAAGCAGTTTGGTAATAGAGGTGAGCATGTTAATCTTGCTCTAACAACTGATGTTTCACAAGTATTTGAGCCTAATTCTTTTTCAGAGGCCAAAGGGAAGTCTGAGTGGGAATCAGCTATGCAATTGGAATATGATTCCTTGATGAAAAATAATACTTGGAAGTTGATGGAACTACCACCAGGGAAGAAATCCATTGGTTGTAAGTGGATTTATAAGGTAAAATACAAAGCAGATGGTTCCTTGGACAAACACAAAGCCAGACTTGTTGCAAAAGGTTATGCACAAGAGGAAGGGGTTGATTATGAGGAGACTTTTGCTCTGACCACCAAGATGGTAAATTTTTGTTTGATTATTTCTATTGCTGCTTAGTTTGGATGGCAGGTGCACCAAATGGATGTAAAGAGTGCTTTCTTGAATGGAGATCTAGAGGAGGAAGTCTACATGGTTCAGCCACAGGGTTTTCAGGTTCTTGGTAAGGAACATCTTGTTTGCAGGTTGATCAAGTCCTTGTATGGACTTAAGCAGGCTCCTCGAGCTTGGTATACAAAAATAGACTCATATCTTAGGGAGTCAGGTTTCAAAAGGTGTAACTCGGAACCAACTCTCTATGTAAAGGTGTCTGGTGATGATATCTTGATTCTCATTATATATGTTGATGATATAGCCATCACTGGGAGTAGTACTAGTCTCATTCAGCAAATGAAAGCTGATGTTTGTTGTACTTTTGACATGACAGACTTAGGACTACTGAAATACTGTTTAGGTGTTGAGTTTTGGCAAAGTGGTAATATTATATTTGTGTCACAGAATAAGTATGCCAGTTCATTTCTAGAAAGGTTCAGAATGATGGATTGTAATCCAACTCACACACCTATGGAAATAGGAGCTAAAATTTCAACAAACACTGATTCACCTCCGGTCAATGAAACAGTGTATCGGCAGCTAGTGGGTAGTCTCATTTACCTCACTACCACTAGACCAGATATTTGTTTTGCAGTGAGTTTTCTTTCTCACTTCATGTTTAAACCACAAGAAGTCCATTGGTTAGCTACAAAATGAGTATTAAGATATGTCAAAGGTACTCTTGACTTTGGCATACTATATAAGAAGTCTGTAGATTTTGAACTTTTAGGATATTCTGATTCTGATTGGGCAGGTTCAGTTGATTCAAGAAAATCTACAACAGGGTATGTTTTCACTTTTGGTTCATGATTTTTATCATGGCAAAGCAAACTACAAACTACAGTAGCATTATCTTCAATAGAAGCAGAGTATAAAGCTGTGGTTAGTGCAGGTTGTGAAACCATGTGGATAAAGAAAATTTTGGAGGATCTTCAATTTGAGTCATCAAAGCCTACTCCAATTTTTTGTGACAACCAAAGTGTTTTGAAGATGGTGAAGAATCTAGTATTTCATGCCAAGACCAAACACATTGACGTTCACCATCATTACATCTGACAGTTGGTTACAAATGAAGACATCAGTCTCTTCTACTGCCCCACTGTAGAGCAACCAGCTGATATAATGACCAAACCACTTGGTATAGACAAGTTCATAAAATTTAGAGATAAACTTGGTCTTGTTTCTGGTTTAGTCATTAAGGGAGGGTGTTAGCATATTATTGTATTTACCTTAGGTTATTTACTAAGTTAATTTATTTTGGTTAGTTGCCTTAACCACTTTGGTTAAGAGGTTAGTTGTTTATTCGGCCTTTGTTATTTCATGCAAGCTGACATAGGTTAGTTTTATTATACCTGTCTCATGCTTCACGGGTATTTCATTTGTTTGCCTATTTAATAGGCCTTCATGCTTGGTTGAACGTAGAACAAGTGCTCTGCTATCTCATTTTCTTTATGTATTTTATTTAATCTAATAATATGCATCGAATTGGGACACACTCAACCATTCATTATGGTTTGATTACACATACATAAATAAGGACACATTTTGTTGTTTATAATTTTATTCCCAATAAGAACACATAAAAAAACCAAAAATTATAGTGGGACTAGGTCTCCACTATGTATTCAATAGATGTTGTCATGCTCAACTAAATTAGTAAAACTATGTGATGTTTCTATTATGTCACACATTGAATAACCTCCTAATAATACATCATTTACAAAGAGTATAACTTTAAATTCAACAATAACTTTGATAATTTAAAATTGAAAAAAACATATTTTATTGACAAAAAATCTAGACCTAACAAACCCTAAACTTACAAAATTATATACCAGCTAATAAATTAAACAATAGTTTAAAACTTAAAATAAATAAATTATAACATATAATCACCTACATAGACAATGTTAATTAAACAATACTAAATTGAAATTTTATTAAAAGCAGACACCAAAAACTATATTTACCTATTAACATACTAAACATATTATTGATTGTACACAACCTAAATGCTAAATAACATTTCATATATGCCTAAAAAATTAAACTGGTAATAGAAATACTATATAATAAAAGTTAAATTGACTTTGTTGTTGCTAAAAAAACTGAACTACGATACACGTTGATGACGTTAGAAGGAATGTGATTCTGAGATGGTTAGGAAAGACATAATATAGACCATGTAAATAGGTAAATTATAATATTTGCACACATACAGAGATGAAAAAATCACCTAATCATGAGGGTTGTGGTAGGTGCATGTCAGGATTATGAGGAATGCATACAGATTATGGAATCGTTAAGATGAGATATTTCTCAATATTTATATTTTAGTAGATGGATATAAATAATCATCATCTTTATTTTATGGATAAAGATGTGAAATTATTATTTAGTGATTTTATGTAATACTTTAAAACATATTAAAAAAAAAAAAGAGAAACAAAAGAAGAAAAAAACAACTAAATAAATTGATACGTAAATATTTTTTTGAATCAAATAATAAAATTTGAGATTGTATATGACAATGATCTAATATACTCTCTTCCTCTAGATTTCTCTCTAAACACATTTTATCTTGCTTTACTAAATAGAAACTATTTTATAAACACTTCTCATAAAGACATGTTAATTTTGATCTATAGCTATGTGCAAAATATTTTTTGTAAGATTCTTCTTCTTTGGATAACATCTTTCTTCTCTAGGTTCTTGACATGATTCTATCTTCACATTCTGTGCTTTCTCCTTAATTTATTTGCAGTCACGGCCCCAATAAAAATTCCAATCAAATGCTAAATAAACCAATATATTTTTTCTCACAAATTGATAGTTCCTAAACTATAAACTAAAAACATAAACATATTAAGATTTCATTAATTAAGGCAAGAATATGGAAGATTTATTTTAGATTTTTATTGTTATAATATCGAATAAAGTTTTTTCTCAAAAATGATTCATAAAAACTAAACAATTATATTTACTAAAGAGATATACATATAAGCTTTGAGATTCTAAACTTGTGGAGTTAAGTTTTATCTCTAATAACCACACAATCCATATTCTTGTAGAGTCAAGCTTTATCTCTAATAATCTCACAACCCATATTTTTAGTGAGGTAAATTGTTAATATAACTCAAGCACATAGATAATAATAATATTATTAAAACTATAATAAATAACTTCACTTACTATATGAAGTACTAATACATAAAAAACTATTTCTAACAATTCTAATGTTATGTTTACCTAGACTATAGTATGTAAGGTGAATGACTCATCTTTTCTTCATGGCTATATAATACCTACGTTATTGGTTAGGTGGTCCTCACTTTCCACTTAAACATTTTGTTACCTCTTTTGGGAAATATAAATATAATAAGCCCAAAACATTCCATAGAAGTTTATAAAAGCATGCCCTATATTGGTATTATAGACTTCTTAGTGAATTTTTGCATACATAAAGTTAGAAATATATTTTTGTATCATAAGATATCAATAATAAAGGACCATATGCTAATTTTGAGTGTTTCCTTTCTCTTTACCAGGGTGAAAGAGATGTTGTTTCTAATTATATCTTGTAATTTAAAGCTAGTATGTACTATTTAATTTACCAACCTATGGATTTAGATAAATAATACATTTTTTTAGGTATCTTATATTTCATCTCAAAGAGAAGTTTTTTTTATTGTAATTTTCAATTTTTAAATCTCTTTACTTTAAGACTATTACACTAGAAATTTCGCTTGAATATGCTAAAAAGATTGATCATACTACAAGCAATCATGTTTCTATATCTCCAACTAAAATCCATGTATCTAAAAAGATTACATCTTCACCAAAAGTGACGCTTATAAAAAAGCCTACACTTTTTCTTATTGTTTGATGCCAATATCCTAAATTTAATGATTCTCCAAGTGTAATATTGAAAAATATGCTTGATTTGAAGTTGCTTGTAGTTCCTCGTATTCAACATACATTTTTTGCACCAAACTCATTTCGATCAAGATATTATTGTGCCTATAATAGAACATATGGGCATTCAAATAATACATTATTTGGTTTAAAAGATAAAATCTTTGATGTTATTGAAAAATGTAACATTGAGCTTCACTCACATCCTAGTGATACTATGGATTCTCCAAATGAGAATCAAACTATTCCAACTATTATGTCATATCCTAAGAAGAGTTGCCTATATAATAATTACCTAAAATATATTTGGGTGAAAAAACATGCTTAGGAATGAAGATCCTAATAAATACATACCTAAGAAGATTAGTGATCAAAATAAGGTTTCTAATGAGATAACCAAGACATGTTTTAATGACACAACCTTTGATCACTAATGCTTACATAAAAGGAAACTAACATAAGAATATTATGATTTATGACACTATTTAATTAAATATGTGTAATATTCATTTTCTTAGATCCCACATATATGGGACTAAACATATGATTAAGAGTTATGTTCTTGAAAATGTCACAATGGAGTACATTCAATTGCCTATATGTCTTAGTCCCAAATTGTTTCTTTCCACTTTCCACATTGAACCTACTTAAGTAAAATTTTATATGAGGAACCCCTTGGTTAAAATAAATGGATACAAAAATGGATGAAACTCATAATTATATTACATTTTATT
This sequence comes from Torreya grandis, assembly GCA_037957365.1. NCBI lineage: Eukaryota > Viridiplantae > Streptophyta > Pinopsida > Cupressales > Taxaceae > Torreya > Torreya grandis. The sequence goes on from JARHVA010001535.1 coordinate 2,468,502, forward strand.
TCCAATGTGATATTTTTCATATTTTAAGAGATATAACAAATAAAACTAAAAAAGAACATTGTGTAGTGGATAAGTTATATCTAAAAATTGGATGCCCAAAAAAATACCTAATAGCAATGATACTATATAAGATTCAAAGGATATTGGGTAAGTATCATCTAGTATTCATCTCCTATAGATTATTTTTTTAATTATAATGACATATTTAATGTACTTTATTTGACAATGATCACTTGCTTATGGATACATCCCCTTCACATCCTACAACTTATATGCACCCTCATATGATAATTTCCACTTGAAAGCATATCATAGGATAGTCTTGTCACCTAATTAATATGATCTTCAATGCATATATGTTTTATTATAAGTTAGGTATTTCTTTTTTACTAATTTCATCACGTGCTTGTTTCATTACATTTTTTCATTATGGTGCATATGTGGTTTTTTAAATCCTACCCCATAACATTTTACAAATCCATACAAATAGAAAAATAAATCCTAAACAAAAAAAGACTACAAACAAGCTTACAATAGCTACACTACCATAAAATTGGAAACAAAAAAAACTAGAAAAAACAACATTTAGTATAACTTCAATAAAAACTTAACCAAGCAACAATTAAACAACAAAAAAAATTAGGTTATTTCTCATCTAAAACATCCAAGCAGTTGGTTGCTTCCATCTCCTACCTCGGAGATTGAAAATGAGTATCTAGGGTATCTTATTTTCTCTCCAAAACCTTGACTTCATTCTTTTTCTTTTTGGCCCTAGTTATCTTTCTAAGGCCTTCATATTTTCTTATATAATTTTTTTTCCTGGTCTCTACTTAGGCCACCTTAGGGTTCGGTATTTCATTATTTTTTGTCTCTACCAATATCCCTCAATTTCCCTAGTTATTCCTCCATCAGCTTTAGTATGGATCCCATTTTGATCACCTCTTCTTCAAATGGTTAGTATCACAACTTGAGTTTGAAAGTGATTTAAATTATTTATTAGAAAATGTACTATGATCCTATGACCTATTATGTAGCTCCAAAAAGTCCTTTTTTGAATTATTTAACTCATCTACCAACTCTTTTAGGAAGCTGAGCTAGGTATTCAAAGTTTCCTTGAGCTTATCCACCCTATTGTTGAGAACCGTTGTGGTAAAAAAAGAGGGTTTTTTGTTCTATGGAAGAAGGAAATCCTCCATCTCTCTCATTGACCTCTCAAACACTAACTTTAGGGGAGAATATGAGGCTTCTTTATTTCCTTTGTGAGGGCCATTGTCAATAATTATAGACTGTTAAATATTTACCAATCTAACTAGGTCCTTACCCTTAATATTTAATTTCTTAGAAAACTATGCTAGTGTCTCTTCCTCAACTCCTTCACCCTCATGCATAAATTTCCCTATGATACAAGATGAACTTGACTCATTTCCAAAACAATCCTCCTTTTTAGTGTTTTCAATCACATAATCAATAGTCAGTAGACCCAACTAAATCAAAAGAAAGATGAGATCCTAATGGAAAATAAAGTCACTCTTTTCCATATGCTAATCCAAAACTAAGATTTGAAGGGACATTAGGGGATGAAAGGGGATGTTAATGGTCATGTTTTGCCTAAAATGAATTCTAAAATAGATGTTATGATAACAAGTTAATTGATACTTACCCTTGAGGGTGATGTATTTCATAATCTAGAGGCACACCTCTCCTCATGTGAGTGGTAGGGAGATGTGCAACAAACCATCCTTAGCCTCATGGATCCTCTCCCTCTTTGGATAAATTATGGATGAGCTCTTTATTCCTACACCTATCCTTGAAAAAAATGGAGACCTCCATATATATTCATGTAACCAAAGAAACTCTTTCCTCTGAAATATCCATGGAAATCCCTCTCATGGTGACCACTCTCTTATTCCAAGCTTTGGCAAAGTCCACTTTCAAAACATGATCATAACACCAATTTTATTTTATGTAAGGATTCATCCCTCCATGTTTAAGAATGTTCTATATGGTCTTGTTGTCTTTGAGGCTTACATAGGATATAGGCTTAATGCACCTGCTTTCTAACCTCCTTGAAGGCTCACTTTCTACTAAATTGATAATGCAAAACATTTGGATAAAAAATAGTTCGAGTCTCCATTCTAAATGGTTATCACACAATTTTTAATAATGAATTATAGGGGGTAATAATAAATGAGTGTAACCTTATTACCCCTATTATGTAATGATTAGATTTTACATGGGATTGGAAAGCGACTTTATTTTCTGTAGGTATTCTCATCACTATGAAGGTGGATCCCCTATTCCAATCACTAATAATTTAGAGGATAACAAAGAAAAAAAAGGAGATATTATTCTCCACCCAATTATCTAGGTTGAACATTTGATTCTTCATTTAAAATGTTGATAAAGGTTGAAGGTAAATCAATCACTTTACTCCATTTAGTGAAACTCTAACTCAAAATTCCTTTATTAACCATCTAGTAAAAACAACCATTACCCTCTATACATGCATGATTAATGCTTATCTCTTCAAAATTCATCATCAAATTTTAAGCATCCTTTATCACATTCACAATGGACCAAATTGGGGTAGATTTTCCCTTAAGATAATTAATAATATTCAAAAAATCACCTTAGATAATGAGATACCTTATTTTTAAGTCCTTGCATTGCTCTTGATTTTGACACATGATTCATTTGAAAACCCAAGGGCACTACATAGGCCACTATCAAAACTCTTTTGTGGTATCTAATAACTCCTCCTCCCACTTCACCTGGGTTCCCTTTTATTGTGCCATCAAAGTTTATTTTGTACCAAAAACTAAGGGGATTTATCGATTTGACTTGATTTATATCTAACTTGTTCTTAACCCCTTATTGTTCCTTGTAAACATCAAAACTTTAGTTTAAGATACTAATCTTTTAATATTCATAGATGTTCTTTTGATCCTTATTAATGATGGCTTTCCAATTTTCCTTGACTAATTTAGCGATTCACATCCCCACATTGGTTGGATTCCTTTTATTTTTCTAAAAGATTATAGAGTTAATTTATTTCCACAAACCCCATAGTAGATGGGGTAGAGTCAGCTTCCATAGCTTCCTAATAAAATGGAAAAATTGGGAGACATCCATTAGATAATAAAATCTTGAATTGAGTTGGGTCTAACCCATGCTATGTTGAACAAGGATAAGATAATGTTCATAATTATGGTAGAAAAGGACACTCTAATAATAGATGATGGACTATCTCCACTCATTTTTCATATAAAACACATCAATTGGGGATAAAAAACCCTCTTTTCATATGATTGGAAATTATAAGAATCCTATTGTGTAGCCAATAGAAAATGTTGACTTTTAGAGTAAATTCATTCACCCAAAGTGATCACAATGGAAACCCATATTCATTAAGATCTAGATCCACTAAATATCCTAATTTTACAGAGTATTCTTCATCTTAATTTGCATATCACTCTAGCTCATCCTCTTTTAGAACATGGAAAATTTATATGCCCTTCAATTTTTGATTCAAATACCTTAATTGTTAAAGAATTATTGTATCTGTTGTATCCAAAGATATTGCTTTCCAAAATTTTCCCCTTTAATTTCTCTCATATTAATCCTTAGCTTTATACCCTATAGTTCTATTTAATTCCTATCCCATCTCATTCCAAGGAGTTTTGGAGATTAAATGGAAGTTAAATAGCCACGAGTCATCTCAAGAACAACTTTATTTCCATATCCTATGTTCCACTTGCATCCTTTACATAAAAACTTCCTAATTTAAACTAGAGCATTTTAGAAGGATGATCCTTGTAGAGGAGAGTCCACTATCAATAATTGGACAACATTCCTTCCTTCCAAATATTTATATCTTACATTTTTTATCTAAAACAAGTTCTTTGTAACTACCTTCCAACTCATCTTCACCACTGAGTCTCTATTGATCTTTTTGATATTCATTAGGCCCAAACCCCCTTGATGTTTGGGAAGATAGATCCATCCCAAGACATAAGCAGGATATTATTATTCTCTTTAATTACTGACCAGAGAACCCTCCTTTGAATTTTCTCAATCTTTTCAACCACCTTGTTGGGAATTCTAAATAGATACATTAGATAAATATTTAAACTATGACATGAGCTCTTCACCAGCTAAAGTTTATATACTTGGGTAAGAATAATTCCCTTCTAACCTATAGGTTTAAATTTTACCATGTATATAAGGGGATCCTAGATAATTCTGGTCATCTTTCCTTTCAAGAGAGGCATTCCCAAGTACATTGAATGAAGGTCTTAGATTTGGCATTCCATGATATTGGCTGATCTCCTTTATAAAGGCTCAAGAGTGTTGATAAAAGAGAGATTTTTTTCAATTTATGGATTTCAAATGACCTCAACATAATCCTTGAGAATAAATTTTACGGTCTTCACTTCAACAACCAATGCTTCTCCTAGTATGAATGTATTATCAACAAACTTTCGATCAATGACTGGGTCCAAATTTGAAGTTATGTGTATCCCCTTCAAAGTACCCTAGATTCTAACATTCTCGAGGCTCCTCACCAAATTTTATATCAAAATAATGAAAAAATAAAGAGATAAAATCCCTTTATCTCAATCCCCTCTCCACTAGAAAAAATCCTTTCATATACCCATTGATCAATATGAAAAAATTAGGACTAGAAATGCATGATGCAATGATATTTTTGAAGTATAAATATAGGATGCTTGTTTCATTACATTACGACACATGGTTTACATTAATTTTTTATTATTACATCAATGAGACTATTAATTAATATATTTATTGTCTAAAAAATTCAATTCAATAAATAGAAACCAAAAATAGATAAACATCAACACATGGAAACACATAGTGAAATTTAACTACTCACTCACTCTCTCTTTGTATATATGTATGTATGTATGTATAAATATTTGTGTGTGTGTATGTGTGTGTGTGTGTGTGTGTGTGTGTGTGTGTGTGTGTGTGTGTGTGTGTGTGTGTGTGTGTGTGTGTGTGTGTGTGTGTGTGTGTGTGTGTGTGTGTGTGTGTGTGTGTGTGTGTGTGTGTGTGTGTGTGTGTGTGTGTGTGTGTGTGTGTGTGTGTATTGTATATAGTATATATATGTATATGTACACACACACACAAATGTACATATATACAAATTATAAAAGTTAGGTTAATATGACCAATATAACTTAAACATCTAAGTGCCTTATTTGAAGAAAGGGGGAGTGTTCATCCCAACTCTTATCTCCATGTCTAACTCTAAGAGCACTCATGGTATTACTCTCCTCAATATCCAAGGGTGATTCCCTCACTCATTACAATTGCTCCACCCACTATGACTAACAGTAAACTCTACATGAACCCACTAATAATCAAATTCCTCTAAAGGATAAGTGTGCACCTTGCCTAACCTAACCAATTATGTATGAGGGCTAAAACATGAAAATATACTAGTGGGCCCATGAGTGCTACCCTGAGCCCCACATAAATCAATCCATACTATAAAAACTACCTCATTTGAGCCTCAAAGTCATCAAATTTATTTTTCTCAAATAAAATGGTCATCCTCAATCTTGACATAGCCTCTAACAAGTATGATTAATTTCCTAAAACATACAACACACTCTTAAAAAGACCACTGACCTAGGTATGGCACAAATAAAAAATCACATGACCCCATTAATTAGGGAGATCCATAACACCAAAATAAAAACATATACATAAAAAATGATTAGAACTGGATATGATAAAACAAATTACAAAAATAAATAATGATAAATGCATTCAATACATATACTTAATAAGATCCTTGAGGTAGCTTCTAAGGTAGGACCCAATTCCAACATGGCCTCATTATCTAAATGCATCATCCTCATTTTTATCATATGATACATTAATAACATGTATTTAACCTCCTACTTCTCCATGCATACCATCACCAACATAAATATAAATACCTCCACCATGACTAGTACCACTTACGTCATCACTATCACTATTTTTTATTGATATAAATACATGTCAAAATTGTACCCTAGACCAACATGTTATGTATCAATCAATCCCAATCACATCATTTATACTTGGGTCCATAATAGGTTGATCCATCTCTTCATTGGTTGTGCACTGCCTATTTACCTCATCATGTTTGTGGCCATGTAACACCCCCTCTTGAATAGGTAATTTGAGAGAATAAATCCATAAATGGAATGTATGAGATCAATTATTTGGTATACCAAAATAGAAAGTAACCCCCTCAAATGTAAATTCCTCAATAAGATTGTGAAAATCCTAGAATCAAATAATAACTTTGATCAAACACAACATATGTATGTCCTCTAGCCACCCAAGGTGTAATCGATATGGTGTGAACATATAATTAGATCATCTTGTAATATCTCAATCAAATTTTAAAATTAAATAACATCATAGTAACCTATTATCTACATATAAAGTGGTAATCCATGTGGTGATATCATAGATATATGCTTCTAAGTGCATTCATGTAAAATAATCCCAAAAACCAAACCAATGACATCCATATAAATTGTGAACATGAATAGGTCCCTATTTACATGGCTTGGAATTAAATTATCCCATATATAAATTTTACCATGGTACTATATGTCTTAAAATATATGCATCATCTCATAGACCAAGGTCCATCTACTAGTATTAACAAAAATGAACACAACAATCAAAATACACAAATACTTCCACAAACATATAGTTATACCATTAATAATGTTTGTTGAGATAAAATTATCCCCTAATATCCCTATCCCATAGGGCCAAATTTTTAATAGTCCCTCATATAATTTTATCTTACGGACATTCAAATATGTTATTTGGACCTCTCTAGCCCTGATGGGCATGCATAGAATCCACCACACATAATCTAGTGTGACTTTCAATTCCCTTGTTTGAAGCAAGAATGTAAAAGAATCATTGTTCCAATACTCAGCCAAGGCTTTAAGTAGTGGAAAATATATGGCCACCAAACTAACATGACTAACATAGACTAACACTTCAACATTGACATGAGCATACTCCTAGGGACTGAGACTCATCTCTACAATTGAACCCCATGCTCGACTTTGCTACCACTACTGAATGTGTACAACATGATACAACCATTAATAAACATTTTAAAACATTAATATCTCAATAAAATAAAAATAAATATCCTAAATCAAATAAACAACAACAATGAAACAATTTAATTTCCATGGGTTAAATTTGGGCTTTGCAGGGTCAAAATAAAAGGGACATTAAACCTATAGGTTCTAAGGCATATTATATGGATTGATGGTAGAAATGAAGCTCAAATGGAAAAAGCGCTAGGAAAATAATCTAGCCTAAAATGGTTAAGAATTCAAATACAATGGTTTTATTAAAAAAATTCAAAAAATTAATAAAAAGTACCGAAAAAGTGACATACATCCTCCACTGCTTGTCTGTTAGCAACTTGGGGCTGAATGTGATCTAATAAGTAGGGAATAATCTCTCATCTAACCAACATATTTATTAATCAAGATCTCAAAAATTGATAAAATCCAAAGCTATAGATTACAAATGATTTACAAATTTGGAAAATAAATTAGTTTATATACCATGCATTTATTTACTATATTTAGCATATGACACCTTAGGTGAGTCAACTTTGATTCCATTTGGCCTATTTTCAGCCACCTAGGACCTTAAAAAGAGAGTTTATCATGTTTATATAAATATATGAGATTATAATTAGTTTTACTACTTTAAAAGCATTTGTTTCACATTTTAAGGCATTTATTGATATGTGTTGGCATGTTTCTGACTTTACACAACATCATATTACATTGATTATTTTTATGACTATGTCTATAAATTAATCTCACAATTAATATTTGATGTTGATATTAATATATTTTTCCATTTTTGGAAGAACATTTATTACATCAAACTAATTCAAGGAGAATTTATTGCATGAAACAACCTACCATCAATCTATCCTATTATGAAACCTATATCACCCACATGGGTGTGATACCTAAATAATATTCATATGATTGCCATTGCCTCTATTTTATGAAATGAAGAGGATACCTTATTCTCCTAATCTAACAAATATTTATCATTTGACATTAGGGGTACCTTATTTGTCTCTTGCCTTCCTCGCCCTCATAGGAGAATGGACAAACATAATGATATTTACATTATGTGACACTTCAATATGACATTGAAGCTCCCTATAGTTACCTTATAAGACATGAAAATGATACTCCATTGAGCTATATTTACATGGATTATTACCCTTACTATGTGATACGACACTAATATGGCACTAATTTATATCACTAATTATGGTGAGGCATATCATTTTTCCTCACTAGAGACTCACTATAGTCATTCTATCTTATTATTGAGTATGCATGATGATATTTTTCAATATTTACATATACATGTTTATCAAAATTTCTAAGATACTAAGAAATTTGGCTATATTATTGTACTAACATATGATGCATTTGACTCTTTATTTTGACACGAGTGATTTTTAGAAACATATTTAACAATCCCTGGGCTCAAAATGAGTGAATATATCAATGCAATTCAAAATGTTTTTCAAATTGGAGCAGACTTAGAGAAAAAAAGTGGAATAAAGTATCCACTTCCTTAAATAAGAAGTGGATTGTGTTAAAAATAAATCCAAAAGATGGTGTCTATGTTTAGAACTTATCAAGTTTATTTTAAATGTAATAAATATCATAGTTCACATTTCTCAAAGTTATGACAATATTTGATTTACATACAGAGCAGGTGTATTTGTTCCTATGCTCATTTAAATTTTCATATTCAAATTCAATTTTTTAAATACACACATTGAGCAGATATGTCATTGATTACTTGTGTGTATATGGCCAATGCTCGTAGATATACCAAAGTTTATGAAATTAATAGGTTTGATAGACATAAAAAATCTTTATTCTCTCTTCCTAGGTAAGTAAAGTTACACGTTTCAATTATGTAGTTATTTGATACATGCATGCATTAACTCATGTATGCACATTATAGTAAGGGCATTATGTAGATACATAATTTTGGTAAAAGGCTTGTTATTGTAATACTTTTAATCTCTTCTTGTGAATATGGGTCATTAGTTTGGTTTGGGTACTTATTGGTACTCTTCCCATGGTTCTCTCTCTCTCTCTCTCCTCCTCGTCTCTCATCTCCTCATCTCATCTTCTCTCCTCCCTCTCTCCTCTCTCTCTCTCTCTCCCATCTCTCTCTCTCTCTCTCTCCTCTCTCTTCTCTCTCTCTCTCTCTCTCATCTCTCTCTCTCTCCTCTCTCTCTTCCATTGCTCCATATTTTTTTATGTTATCCTTGGGTAGAAATTAAGCGATCTCGCTGAATCTACCCTCAATAGGAATTGGTGTGTTCTTGATTCTATATTTTGTGTTTTTGTAGTCATTTGGCCCTCCTATCTTTTCTCTTACATATTTGGGCCTATTTTGTTGGATTATTTCATGCTTGTTATTTTGGATTGCATACCAATAGGTCCCTAATTTGAATTTGAGAAGGCTATATATACAAAAATCCTAGACATATTCTAATAACATGTTTCCTCTAAAGTTTTCAAGGAATATTATGTTTATTTTCAATGGAAAATAAATATAGACACACTATAAAGGATTTAATTTTGTTCATAAGGACTAAATTCATGTTTTATAGGATTTAATACCAAAATAGGGATATGAAAATTTACATTTATTTCAATCTCCACTTAGGAATAACAGGTTGAACCTATCATTCAATGTATCCATTCACACTACACATTAATTACATGGGATACGATTCTAGTGTATAGGATATGTAGTTTTAATTTCCTTCTAGTTGATCAACCCAATTATTTCTTCCATTTTTATTTTACAATTATTGTGTGATAAATTATATCAAGGATTAAAATAAGATCAATTTAGACAATTATGTCCATAACTTCTAGAAATCTTAAACATAAAACTATATGACTTTTAGAGGTGAATATACATAAAAAAAAAATAGAACATAGAAAGGTGTGTGGTATAGAATCAATGCAGGAAAACAAAGTCATCATCATGAAGAAGTTAGCATCAATTGTGCCTTGGGTAGAATTGTTGGTACATTCATAGGTGTTAATTATGTTTCTATTGATTTAACAATCTAGATTTCACACATAGTCTCATAAGGCCTACATAGTATAGATATACATTTAGAATTCTATTATTTCATCCAAGTGTAATTGTTATATCATTATTTTACTTTATTTACTTGGTCTAGTTCTCATTTTGATTTGTTAATTAATTTAATTTTCTTTTTTACTTTTCATTTCTTTACTAGTTTCTATTGATGGCCATGAGGTATATTAAGGATTTTTTCTAACTTTAAAATTACTTATCTTCCTCCAATAAATAGTTTAATATGTTTTTCATAGGTATTTTTGTTTAATTACACATTCACATAAAACATAATATTATGAGAAAATATTAAGGATCTTATTCTATAACAAAATATTGGCAAGGCCATCATATGATAAAATTTTACCAATAAGCAAACTTAAAGCGATGCCTTTTCTTTGTTTAACTATTATGTTTCAAACCCTTAAGGATATTATATGCATTGAAAATTATAGTTAGTTAAAGATTCATTGCGTATATTTATTTTGTTGGATTAAATACTTATTTATAATAAAATTGGTTTCCTATTAAACTTTTTTATTTGGCTTATAAGTCACCTTCCTATTAATTTATATGGCTCAATGGCTTATTTAACATATTGATATAAAAAACTCTCTATGTAAATCAATAAAAGTTTCAATTTGGATATTATTGATATTCATGTAGATCACAAGTTAATTCAAATTTAATGTCAGCAATACTCTACCAATAACACTCAATTTTAATTTTTATAAGATTTTTTGTCAACATGTAATAGTCATCTTATAAATAAAATAAAATAAAAAATACTTTAATGTAGTAAAAATCAAATAAAAACTACTTTAATGAAGCAACAATATAATCATGAAAGTAGAGCCAAAAATCTATCATACATAGAGTTGGTGGAGGATTGTTTACAATAACATGTAAGATTATAAATAACATATCTAAGATAAATTAAATATATTTAACTTGTATCATTCAACATAAAACATTTTTTTCTTCACAAATTTTATCTTCTTTTAAATATCTTTTCTGCTGCAGAACTCACTTTAGCCATAATTTCTTCCTTGTGATATATTTTTAATGAAAGTTCACTTATCACTCATCACCATTGTTACAACATTAACCATATCCTCATTTTCTTCTCTTCTCTATTACATTTAAATTCTTATAAACCCATTAGAATATTTATTTGATAGCTTTGACCTTTTTATGTCCTTTATTAATTACTCTTATCTTTTTATATACCTTACTTTATTTTTTAACTCATCCAAAAATTGTAAACATGTTTGGAAATGCAAAGATCCATGCCACATTAGTTAAGTTATGTGTAAGAATACACTAGATTTTCTCAATTTTACACCTATTTTAGTCATTTCTTATATGATTCTCTTATCCCACTCAACTCTTTTCACTTGCTCAATCCACCACAACATGACATTTTGTTCAAACCAAAAATCCTATTAGCTTAGAAGGTTCCCCTCAAAATAACTACTCTAAGAGAACATATTTCATCTTCTCAAATCACTAGCACAAACCAAAACATTTATCCCAACAATAAAATTCTTAAACATCCATTAAGACTTGTTCTAATACAAAACTAAAGTAGAACATTTTGCACCTACCATATTCATATCACATTTATTCAATAAATAAAATAATAATAAATTTCCCTTCAAACCATAATTTTCAAATCTTAAACAATAATACAAATTTCCAATATGAGATAATACTTAAAAAATAATACATTCATGGTAATGAAAAAACTCAAACATACTGAAAATATTTTAATTAAACAACAATCGAAATATGAAGTAGAGGTAACTAGATTACACTAATAAACCTAGAGTAATTTTATAAAATTAAAAAATTCCCTTGATTGCATATTCCCTAAACTATAAATACTCTTTTAAAAGTCCTAATTCATAATTCACAACTTCTTCCTTACTCTCCACTAATTTCCCCCAATATTTTTCCCACTAACACTTGCATTAAAATTCCTACCACTATTTTGGGAAATACATAACCATTCCTCTTCAATTGAGAACTAAACATAATTACATCTCCAAAAATAAAGGGAAATGTTTATTTAAATGCCCCTAATTTGTTATGTGTATTGTATTATGTCCCAAAAATGGTGGATTACATCTTAGACCATTGAGACAAAACTTGTCAAAGTTATGAGTAAGGATGAAAAAAATAGATCTGAGGATCTATCCAAGAGATAAAAATCATAATAGATAGCTTCTAAGCTGAGATGAACACTCTCAATAAGTAAGTTATCTATTACAAAAAAATAAATAAATTATTACAAACATGGAGTTCTCTCCACTTCTCCCTTCATGAAATACACTTAAAGGATCCATAATAATTTGGAGAGTGTGTGTGTGTGTGTGGAAAGGCATCTGAAAGTGGGAATGATGACATCATGTACACATCCCGTATGTGGTAGACATCTTAAAATGAGAATGTCAACATAATATACACATCCCATGTGTAAACCATTTGAAAACTATTAATCCCTTAATCAACCTTAACCTAAATAGAGCTTAACTTACTCCAACACCCTCCCTTAAATGAAGGATAGGGAGATTAAAATACACAACACAAAGGGTCCTAGATGCGAAGCCTACTAAGGTACCCATGTACAAAAAATAAAAAAGAATGAAGAAAGGAATTCTTATGGAATCCCCCCAAGGACAACCTCCTCCACCCTAAGCATAGATCACAATTATATATCTTGCATGGATGTAAGGCACCACTTGCATGTGTGGTGATATAGTCCCATGTAAAATATACATGTGTTCCTCCTATAGGAAGAAAAACTAACTATTGTATGTGATCCTACAAAAGTGAGTGTTATTCCTCATTCAAAATAATTTCCCAAATTGGTTTCCTAAATGTTGTAGAAAACAAAACTAAAGTATCAAAAACACTATGGCATAAAGAAGTGATACCAAAAATGCACTAGGAGGGAAAGAAGAATCACCAAAAAAATTAGCCAATGACTAGGTAAAAGATGCCCCCTTAGACATAGGCAGAACAAGATCAACAATAATGTGTGAAGGAGGTGGATTTACCTCATTCATGTCACCACTAAAAACCAAGTCCACAATAGGAATAAAAGGAAGAGGTGGTGGAGGTGCCTCATCTAGGTCATCTACAAGAAATGGTGGAGGTGTCTCATCTAGGTCATCCACAAGAAATGGTGGAGGTGTCTCATCCTAAAAAATATGTCTTCACAAACAATAGAAAGAGGATAAGAAACAATAGTAGGAGGAAGATGTGGTGATGCTAAAGGTTCCTAAAAAAACCATTATCAAGAACTAAATCCTCACTAGGAGTAGGTGATGGAGGAACATCATTTGTGTCACCAAAAAATAGATCCTCACTAATAGAAGGAGGAAGAGGAGGAGGAAACACCACATCCAAATCACTATTAATAAGTATATCTTCACAAATAGGAGAAGAGGGTGGAGGAATAACAATAATTTCACCAACAAAGAAATCCTCACTAAGAGAGGGAGGAGAAGGAAGAGGAACAAGTGAAGGTGAAGTGATCTCCCCAAACAAAGCTACAATAGCATCCCAAGCTTCCTTAGGTGACATGACATGTGTAATGTGAGACTGAAAGCTATCTGAAACATTGGGTGATAAAACCAAAGAGACTAATCTTATAAAGACTCAATCCAAGAAATATCTTCCTCCTTAGTGAAAATATGAAATTATCTAAGGATAAATTTCCATAAACTGTATATCAACAAATGCAATTTCATCTTCATCTTCCATATGTTATAATTTGGAGATATTGAGGGATTCAAATAAAGAGGTCTGCATTGTCATAATAAGAAGTAAAGGAAGAGAATCAATACCTCAACAAGAAGAAATACACTTGATGGGAACCAAAATACCACACCCTCAGGCCATGCTACATGGTAAGGGAGGTCAAGCTGGTGAGAGGGAAATATAGCCAAGGTTAGATGATGATTTAACCAGTGATGAAGGATTTGTGTTGGATAGCCTTTTCTCTCTCTTGATCAATTGTATGCAAGACGTCAATCCAAGATAAATGAAAAGTGATGCCACACTATGAATATCCTTTAATGACATATGAGTTTTAGGCTAGAGATGGGTACATGTTTTGATGAGAGAAGCCTTATGATGAGTAGTCAACATGCCAAGAGACTGTCTTGAGATGTATAGATGGAGACTTCCTTGAGAAAGAGCCTACTATAAACCATTACCAAAGGAGGAGAGAGAATGTAAACCCTATTATCTTATATATAATTAATGTCACATGGGTTGTGGCTCACTTATCAACACCAAGTAGTACAAATACAATGATCTACAACATGGAAAGTAATGAGTTATGATTTTTATAAGTAGGATTTCACCTAGATAGTTATGGTGACCAAGATATTTTCAATGAGACATTTAGCTATTGAAAGATCAGCCCAAATCAGCTATTGATTGTTCCACATGAATATCTAAGATGGTTATGTGATGGATAGATGGAAAAGTACAAAAAAATCCAATGGTTGATATGTGATGGAGATGGCAAAGTAAAAATAACTCCAATGGCTTAGATTGTTAAACTCAAATCCATAAACAACTATTAATAAAAACAATAATGTATTGAAATTGTTACCAAAAAACTTCAAAACTATGCAAAAATTGATCCAAAATACTTGAATCAATATGCAATATGAATTCAAAGCCTTAAATACAATTTGAATAGAATAGCGTGAGTAACAAACTAACTAGTAATTCCAAATAACATGCAAAGTTGGGCCTTCTCACTACATAAATATGATATTTAACACTATAAAATAGATAGCATAGCTTAGATCTAGCAACAAATCCAACTTCAATGGAGTAAACCAATGTTGACACAATATCAAATACAAAATCTTGGAGATGCCAACAAAGAACCAAATCTTCAAGACCAGCTTTAAACAAAACAAGGTTCAAGAGTCATAGGGTTAGATTAGGGAGAATTTCAACAAAGTGTGGGCAAAAAGCCACTAAATGGCTTACGAAAAAGCTCCTAAATATTTGATACCATGTTAGATTTATGATCAAGGATGCAATACCCAGATCTAAGACCTATTCAAGAGACCAAAACCATAAAAGATAAATTTTAAGCTTAGATGAACACACTCAATAAGTAAGCTATCTGATACAAGCAAATAAACAACTTATTATAATCTTGGAGTTCTCTCTACTTCTCCCTTCATGAAATGCACTTTAGGTGTGCATAATAAATAGGAGAGAGAATGTGTGAAAAGTCATCCCAAAGTGGGAATGATGACATAATATGCACATCCCATTTGGGGTAGACATCCCAAAGTGGGAATGTCAATATAATGTGCACATCCCATGTGCAAACCATTTGCAAACTAATAAGTCCTTAATCTTACTTAAACTAAATAGATCTTAACTTACTCCGACAAAACTAATATAGTAGTTGTAAGGACTCATAATGGTGTTGTGGGTTGATAATGTAAATTGGAAAAATACTTTTGCCAAATTTGTGATAATAATTAGTTTCATACCATAAGATAATCTTGATGAACAATAATCAACATTTGAATATACTTGAAGTGGGTATGTATACATATTATTTTCACTTTATTAATATTTTAATTTTCTATAACTTTGGCATATTAATCTCCTAGAATATATGTTTACACATAAACCAAGATTGGGTTGGGTTTACTTGTAGCAATTTGAAAGAGATGTGTCATGGAAAATTATTCCTAAGTTACCAATTCCATATCACCATCAAATCAATATACTTGTCCTCCCCAATTTATATACCCTTCATATAACCTTTTTTTCCCACTCCCTTCACATTGAAGACATGATCGACCATGATGATGATGTCTAATAGCACCTCTATTTTGACTGACATCATCAATTGATTTAATAACATAGTATTTTTTTATAGAATTATTTGTATTTCATCAGTTAGCAATAAATTCCTTAAATTTATCAAAAATAGGTGTTGTACCTATGAGGTTTACCAAGCTTTTAGAGTCTCTAAATCTAGTTTACTTAGGGGTTCATCTATCCATCTTGACTTCATTTACAATTATCTCTCACAAAGTGCTAAAAATCAAGGGGGAGATTAAATGGACTAAAAATTTAACCATCGGTAAATATCCCCAATTATAATCTCTTTTTCTTTTTTACTTTGGTCAATATTGTGTATATAATTAGTCTTTGATATTATGAAATTATCTATTGTAATCACCTATTCCTGTTAATTTTCATTGGAAAATGTGAAATACAAATACTTTTCCAAGTTCCAAAGTTTTAATGTTGACTTTGTAGAAATATTGTATTTTAGATAAATAAAAAAGATGAAAAATATTATTTTTTAAAAATTTTATTAGTTAGAGGAAAATGACAAGACAAATTTCCTAGGTAAATTTGAAACAAATGTCTCCATTTTTTTTTTGACATTTTTGGTATCATTCATTCATTATTTTATTAAAAACTATTTTAGGCCATGTGTATTGAATTATTGCGTGACTCCTATATGTAATAAAAAATAAAAAAAACTATTGGCCACTATGAAATTAATAATCTTATCCCCTTGATGTGTCATAATTCTAATATTATAACCACTATGATTAAATGGTAGACAATGATCACTGTGATTTATATTTTCTTGGAGTTGAAATAATTTCCCATGTGCATTGAATAACCACAATGACTTGTTGCATGTATTCAATATCTTCAGCCACTTTCAAAGTCTAGGGAAGATTTGGGAACTAAAAATAATCACAACTAATTCTTTCCATGTTCACTTTTTTCTACTTTCATTGTCATCGTGTCATCTATAGTGTAATTGTTGGACACATGTGACTCACACTATTTTGTCTTTTGCATCTCTTTTTGTATGTATTCAAAACTTGAAAGCATAGTAATATTCTATAGAATGCAAGAGTATTTCCTTTGGATGTAACAAAAGGTTGGAATATGAAGTAATAACACCTTGTAAAAACTCTATATATAGTGCTCATTTGTATTATGAAATGGTTACAATGTGATAGAGATTAATATATAGTTCTCAAAGGGTTTTTTATATGTCTTTTATCATTTTTTTGTGCACAATAAATGCTTTATTTGTCTAAATCTATTAATCATGTAGTTTATACTAGATTTTTTGTAACTATCAAGTCTACATTTCTTGGATAGATATATTGATCCGTAAACAGGCAGTGTCTAAAACTACACCAATTACTCTATTTTTATGGATGCTTTATAAATTCTAAATTTTATATTAATTAATTTGAAATTGGCATAATAATTAACATCAACATTCAAAACTGATAATAAACCAAAAGCATGAGCCACAAAGATAATATGCAAACCAAAGTTGATAACGGAGTTCATCCGATCTGGGCTACATATCTGAGTCCTGCTCAAAGGTGGAACTAATCAATTATTTATGTAAAATAAATTTATACATCAGTTATCCCCATTATGGGTTCTTAATTTTCAAATAAATGTTTTGATGTCCTCTAGCTCTAGCTACTGGCTCTGTCTCTGGTTACTGGCTCTACCTCTCGCTCTGGTTATTAGATCTGGGTCTGGCTCTAGCTACTAGCTCTGGCTATTGGCTATAGTTCTAGCTCTAGCTCTGGAGACTAGCTCTAGCTTTCAACAAGTATAATTTAATGTCTCTACTAAAATATATCTATGTAATAACTCTAGGTAGGTAATTGCTACTCTAGTAGTGAAGATATACAACTTGCTTACTATGAAAAGGGCTAAGCTTCAAGATTGCTTAATCTTTGTGCAAAGGGTTAAGCTATACGGATTTTTTACTCTTTGTTACAAATATATCTCTCACCAAATTATTCTAAAGATATATCAATCAAAACCTTTCTCCTTCTAGATGGACACTTGGCTCTAGAACCTTGGAATGGAAGAGTTGTAATGCAAGTGAGAGCTTGCTTCTCAAATAATTTCAATGTAAGTGAGAGCTTGGAGTGCTCTTTGAACTTTATTGAAATTGGAATGAGTTTAAAAATGAGGTTCATGGGTTTATATAGTTTTTCAAAACCCACCAATTATGGATTTTTTCATTATCCATCCCCATGCACAAGCCTTTATTTAAGCTTCTTAGTCTTATCTCCCAAAATGGGGCATGTCAAGTTCATGAGGGTCAATAGGTCAAACCACCCTTCATATCTTAATCTTTGGATAAACCTCCCATGTATTTATATGGGAGATATCCCAATTTCTATGGAAAATATCCCACATTTGTGGGGACAGAGATATTCATGGAGTTAATCCCATTTCTCAAGCCTTAGGAAGTGGGATTTGTCTAAAATCTTAAATAATATTTTGGATCTATTGTGGTCACACCAAATGTGAGGATTTAATTGGTACACATGTCAATAATATATTGGACCACATGCATGTATATTTATTATACCTATAAATGTTTTCCCTGTTGCCTAAAAACTTCAATAGGCTATAACTTCTGCATACAGAGTCCATTTTTCAAATCGTAAAATACGTTAGAAAGTCTTGATGAGACTTTCACTGTGTAGATAGTTTAGGGAAAATTTGAGACCATATAATTTGGTCACTATTTGAAATCCTCCTGGATCACTCATCCCCACTAAAGAACTTCTCATCCACCAAAAGTCTACTTCTTCTCAGAAATAAGTGAATGTATCACTTCTTCACCCTTTTGGTTTCTATTTGTGCTTATCTTGGATGCATTTATCCTCTGGAGGCTAATTTTTTTAATCTCCTTGTTATCCAATATTAACACAAGGATAGAAAACTATGTTTCATGTTAAGTGATGTTATAATAGGTCATAACTTTCACATTTTTTACCCTTCTTGGGGTCTTATATGCAACTAATGTATTTCCTTTCTTGGGGTCTTACATACAACACACGTGTTACAAACATTGCCCTTCTTAGGGTCTTATATGCAACATATATGTTTTAAAAATGTTGAAATCATTACACACATTACCCAATTTGGATTTTTTACAAATGTGCATACAATGATTATACATATACATCGAAAGAACACACTTCAAAAATGGATGGCCACATATATCCATAAACAACAGTGCTTTAATTGAGTGCTACTCACCATCAAAGCACCTTTCATGTTGATGCCACTTTGTCTCCCTCTTGGAAGTACACCTCAACTCATGGGCATGCTAATTATGCCTATGAACATGTTTACTATTATCTTACTCCAAATCTCTTGTGTTGGGTTGCTCATGCATGTTTCTCAACTTGGATGGTTGTTCCATATTCACTCTCAACAAGTGATCTACCTCCACACTTGTGCATATAAATGGTTAGTTTAATTAATTCTTATAAACAACAGAAAACAAATAACTGAATTTAAAGTGTTTTTAAGCATGCTAAGTAATACTTAGTATGCAGAAATTTATCCATTTCTTACCGATCTAATCTAATGGATTCTCCCTCTTGATGGAATCTTCTTTGGATAGGTGGGCTTCTTCATGGGCTTCCTATGAATTAACAACTTCATTATTTGTTACCTTTTTAATAGGAGCATAAACCATCTTCTTCTTACCATATTTATGATGTTTTGATGGATGAAGTTTCCAACAAGTTTCAACCATGTGCCCACTCATACGACAATGAGTGCAATAGTTCTTTTTATCATTCTTTTTGGATGATGAAACATATTTATCATTTCTCGCTCCTGGATCATAAGATTGATCTTTAACACCTACCTTATTTTTCATAAAAGGCAATAACTTCTTTATAAAATATTTCCTCTTCCAATGATTAGCCACAAAATGATTACTTAACCCACAAAAATTACATGGGCAAGCATTCCACATTTTTTGTATGTCATAGCCATATTGTTTAAATTGAAAGAGAATATCAAAAGTTTTACAATCACTAGTATCTTTAGTGATATGATTTATGTAAGTACAAATAGGTGGTATTTAATTACCTCTTTTCTCTACTTTATTACACACTTTCTCATCACCCTGTGATTGTGTCATATTCCTCTACATGGAAGAATTCTGAAAATCTAGTGTTCTGAACACTTGGTTGTTGTAAGCTTGTCTTCCTTAAGAAGTTTTGGAACTCTCTCTAATTTCCATATCCATACTATCATAACCCAAACTTGAGAAATGAGGTCGATCCTTTATCTGTATTGGGTTAATTAAACCTTTTCCATTCTTACCAAGGCCGTTTCCATCATATCCCATTTTAAATAGTAATCGAGATCTAATGCCTTTAGTGTGTTTTTAAAATGAACCAAAAACATCATTACCTGAATCCAAATCTAAATGGGAGGAATAAGAATTATGTGGTGAATAACTTATAGTGCACTCATTAGTCATGGTTTTTGCTTTTGAAGTGGAAGGTAAATCCTTCTTCAGCTTACCATACTGCAATCCGATCAAGTGTTCTTCCTTGGATTCAATAGAAAATCTCAACTATGCAATTTGTTCTTTGAGGGAATAGAGCTTGCATCTCAGGAAAGCATTCTCTTCCTAAATTTTCTTGTTAATACTTTCCAACTCTTCCAGGATCTCTCTCTTCAAAGCTTTCCCATGGTTTCTTGCAAATAACTTGTACTTCCAACATGATTACAAACTGTAAATGGAAGATCAAAACAAGCCAATAAGTATGCAAATAACTTAATGGAATAGAATACTGAAACTGATTTCAAAACTCTATTCAATAATATATCATGCAATCAAAATCAAGTCCAACATTCTAACAACGTTGATACTAAACTTGCAATAACTCTAGCCCTGTAATTTCTACTCCAACAGTGAAGATATACAAACTTGCTTACTATGTAAAGGGATAAGCTTCAAGATTTATTATTATTTATTCAAAGGGTTAAGCTATAAGATTTTTTTGCTCTCTGTTATAAATATATCTCTCACCAAATTCTTTTAAAGATTTTTCAATTAAAATCCTTTCTCCTCTTAGATGGATGCTTGGTTCCAAAACCTTGGAATGGAAGAGTTGCAATACAAGTGACAGATTGCTTCTCAAATATTTTCAATTTAAGTGAGAGCTTGGAGTGCTCTTGGAATTCTCTTGAAATTAGAATGAGTTTACAAATTAAGTTCATGGGTTTATATGTTTTTTCAAAACCCACCAATTATGGATTTCTTCATTATCCATCCCCATGTACAAAGCCTTTATTTAAGCTTCTCGAGATTATTTGCCAAAATGGGGCATGACAAGTTGATGAGGGTCAATAGGTTGAACCACCCTTAATATCTTGCTCTTTGGATAAACCTCCCATGCATTTCTATGGGAGATATTCCATATTTTTAAGGAAATATCCCACATTTGTGGGGAAAGAGGTATTCATGGAGTTAATCCCATTTCTCAAGCCTTAGGAAGTGGGATTTGTCTAAAATATTAGAGAATATTTTGGAGATAGTGTGGTCACTCCAAATGTGAGGATTTCATTTATCCATGTGTCAAGAATCTATTAGACCACGTACATGTCCAGTCACCATACCTACATATTTTTCCCCTGTTGCCTAAAAAGTTTAACAAGCCATAAGTTCTACATAAGGAGTCCATTTATTAAACCCTAAAATGAATTGGAAATCTCTTGATGAGTTCTTCACTATGTAAATAGTTTAGGGAAAATTTGAGACCATGTAATTTAGTATCTATTGTAAATCCTCCTAGATCATATATTTATTTTAGCTAATGAATGGATGGGTTCATTCTGAATTGTTGACTATTGCATAATTTTATCACTTATTGCATAGTTGTCTCTGTATTAGCATGTTCTATAGGGTTTTATAGGAACCTATGGTAAGAATGTTATGATGAGAATAGAATATTAAAACATGCTAAGATGGAAACTGGGGAAGACAGATGTTGAGAGATGGCAAGATGAAAGAATCCATAACTTTTTAGAAGAAGAAGAAGAAGCAAAAAAATTAGGAAAACCTACAAAATAAGTTATTCAAGAGAATATACATGGAGAAATATATGGAAACTTCTAGTGTGATTTACTTGGACCACTAGCTACATGGTTATAGTTGTCATTTTGAGTTCCACCCTTTGAGGAGGTGTTTTAGGTCTCATCACTGAATTAACACAATGGGAACTCTCTAAGGTTTTGGGTGGTATATAACCAAAGAGAACCTCTAGAGAGGGTTGGTTCCCTTGATGCTACACCTATATCTCACTATAGCTACTCAAATTGTAATGAAAAGGGATAAATTAAACTAAAAGTAAGCAAAAAGAGGTGATGCACCAAATATAGGTTTCCTCTAATGATCTATGAGTTGATAAGAAAACTAAACAAGGCTGAGTCGAATCACACAACTTCAAATATTTCTCTAGCATAAGTATTTTAATATGGAGGTTGCAACTAATACATCAACTAAGAGGGGTAATCAAGAGGCCTAAAATCAAGAACTAATGAGAGTTTCCAACACTCAACATTTTCATAACTAATTAATACAAACCATACAACCTGAAAAGGATAACTTAATCTTAAATAGGAAATAATGAAGAGAACAAATGTAAGGAGATTGAAAATCAACAATTTCATTCATTAACAATTCATCATGAGTACACTAACTATGAGATGAAGAAAGTAAAATCAATTTGCATTCACTTTAAAAGTAGCAACAAGTATAATTTTTATCAAATCTTTTCCACACTAACTTGGAGGATCCATTACAATTCCATTCAAGGCCAAATTTATAGAAAAAAATATATAAAGAGAGGGAAGACATAGAGAAAGTCCATCATGGCTGTCATCTATAAAAAAACTAATTACAATACCAAAAGAAGGTAGATAAACAATCCTATCATTTTTATTGAACATGTGTTACCTTGGCTTGATGATAACCTAATGAGAGGTGGGGTATAGGTGGATTTTCATCTTCTATGACTCATATTTCTTCAATTGAAACTACACTTTCTTAGAGGAGAAATTACAAGTTGTTAGTTTGACACATGGCCTACTTGACCTCCTTGGAAACTTCCTACGCCATTCTTGGCTCTTCAATGCATCTCTCACGTTTGTGAAAGTAAACTTAAGTTTAGACATCTTCTCAAAATGGTCTTTGTCATTATAACTATCAAATGATTTGAGGAAGTTTGCAAACATTCATGCAATAGAGGTTCCATATAGCCTTGAGAGCTTAATATGAGTTTTATACATGTTTTTATAACCATCATACTAAGGTATGATGTGTTTCAATTCTTTATGGGGATATTAAATAATATATTCATCTTATAGTAAACTTGAAAAGTTGATCAAGCCTATAGGTGTCTTTGAATGCTCACAACACTATGAAAATAATGGACTGCTTGTGAGTTAATCCTTCAATTCTAATTTTAACCATCTAAAATGGGTTTTATATGGCTTTTAGAGTCTTACAATGATTTTTTTATATATTTAAAAGGATGATTTGAATGTCCTTACACTTTTTAATGCCCTTGAGAAGGTTTGCAAACTCACCTTTCTATGCAAACTAAAAAATAATATTCACAAGGTTTAGTCTAATTACTTGAAAGTTGTTATATCACCATGAAAATATCTTGAATTAATTATAAGAGACCATTAAACCTCTACCCAATTTTAATAATCGTCTCCAATTAGTCAAGAAGACCTCACTCTTCCAAACACATGCAAACATGCCTTAATGTGTAATTTTTAGGCCATTTTCTTGTCCTCTTTAATCCACACGTGCCAAATACTTTATTAAATAAATACCCATGGGACCTAAATATATAATTTATATGTTTCTAAGACCAAATATGTGCATTAGGATCAGTTGAACCAATAATCTCTTTCATTAAGCTCTTTGAGGGTTTGCAAGGTAGTTTTTTGGTATTCAACTTCTTAGCAATCATTCATAAAGTACATGCCTATGATGGATTGAAAAATGTCATGAATTTGTAATGAATATACCTAGTTAACATTACCTAATGGCACTTGGTCCTATGCACACCATCAACAAACTTCCCACATAAGCAAGATGACCTTTTTGACTGTGTAAGCTTGTGTGTGAAGGTCAAGGTGAATATTTTGAGAAAGAGGGATTATCCATGTTTGTTCTTGGTTAAAATTGTCCTCATATAGGTTTTTCACATTCCTTATCATGTCTTAAAGTGATTATATAAATATTATGAGTCTCAAAACCTCTTAAATTTTACATGAACCTATGTCAAGGGTTTATAGGTAGTACAACCTTTCCCCTAATGGTCTCTTTTTGGTGGTTTCACTTCATGATAGAGAGCATATTGAATCTTTTAATATTTATTAGAGTCCTTACAATCTATCACAAATATCTTAATACCCCATTAAATAAAAAACTTGTGTTTTACCTTCATGGACTCATTCAACAAACTTGGCAAAGTCAAGTTGAGCATGTGTGCTCACATTGTTCTCTTGGTCATTTGACTATAAATGGATTGTTATGAGTTATAGGTATCACCAAAATAAGAAATAAGGAGATGAGGTATTTGGAGAGACCTTGTTTTATGTTTCCCATTTCTAATTTTAGTTTTCAACTTACACCTGCATACCAATGTGCTCTAGAACTCTTATTTCTCAAACATGCATGTATACTTTTATGCACATTCTCCCATCAAGGTGTTCATGAAAGTTTTGGAAAAGTTATTTTATAAATTTATTGAGGTTGAAGTAGATAATGTTCATCAATAATAAACCAATCTCCTAATGGTTTATTGAGGATTTAATCTCAAATGTAAGGTGGATATCTCTCAGTTTCTCATAGGCCTAAAGCACCATCCTTCAAGTGATATTGACTTATAATGATGATTTATCCTTCTAAAAAGAGTTAAAAAATTTATAAAACCTTTTCCAAGGTCTATTACACCATAAATTATCTCTCAAGACTTGTTTTTAGCACTAAAGTGTACTCTTTTTCCAAATTCATGCAAATAACCCTGTATGTTCTTCTCTCAAGCTTATCCCATTCCAATTTTGTATTGTGACTAGCCTACCTATATTTGATGATTTTTAGTGGTTATATAAATAATATGAGGTCTGTATGACTTGTTTAAAAACCCTTTTCAATTGAAAAACTACATAATATTTGTTAGGAGCTTCTCTAATATTCCTGCAGACTAACACAATTAAGTTCTAGGTGCATGATAACCTTCTTTTATCATCTTGATCATGCATGATTATGAAGTATTTTGAGGATTTGATTGAGGCTTATCATAATTTAGACACATAAATAATTTATTTGAAACCTAGCCATTAGTCACAATATTGAACTTGTATCTTTGACACTTTAATTTCTTTCTCAAGAACATTAAGTTTAATGACCTTCAAAACTGCCACCTGTAACTTTCATTAAATATTATATTATAGGAATTTTATACTTATTTAATGATTGATAAGTTACCTATAAATCTCCCTTAATGTTAATAAAACCTCATTCCATGTGGATTAGTCATTATACATTAAAATATTACTTGTCTATAGGACTGTGTCTTCAAGTCACTTGAAGTCTATATGCTTGGGTTAGCGCAAGAAAAACACTTTGGGGATGAAAAAAAGCTATTTGAACATGGTATGGATATTAATATAATATAAAAAAATTATCTCAAGTATTTTGGATTCTTTTACAACTCCCCAAAACCTTCTCATGTACCAAACAGGCTTAAGAACTTGCCATTCTCAAACCCTACAAACCTATATCTACACATTCCATTATTCTATGCATTGAATACTTGATTGAGGGTGATGTGGGATGGGTTTTTGGATTTTTTTGAGGCTGAATATATCCTATATATTTTATTTCAAACATATTTAATTTTAAACCTTCATAAACCTATAGAAACCTTGATTGTTATGCCCAAAATAATAGAAACATGACATTTCTTGCTAGCATTACAATGAACATTGAAATATTGGGGTGGAGTTTGATGTTGAATATGTCAATGGACTCTCAATATACCCTTATCAAAAAACTTCATGTATTCACCAGGCACAGACCTGCCATTTCAAGAAGAAAACCATGACTGTGGGGTTTAGGAAGGTTTTAAAGAGGTTTAACTTCTTAACGATGATTCATAAAGCTCTACCTCCTAATCCCAAAACTAATGCCATGAATTTGAAGGGAATAGGAGCTTTAAACATCAAATAATGGAATTTGGTATAAATAATCTCCTCATTTATTAACTAATCTTATGAAAATTACCTTCATATGCTTGTCAATGACCTGATGAAGAATTTGAGTCAATTTTTATCTTTCTTGGGCATACAAATTCTTCCTAAGCATGGTTTCGAAATTGTAGAGGCTGGATAAGTCCTTGGAGGGGATTATAATTTAATATTCAGTTTAAAAACTTTTAGAATGAGACCTCCACAAGCCTTTTTTCTTCAAAGAACTTACTTGTCTTGCCATAAAACCCTGCTAGAGTTGTGAACCAGGTGGCTATAGAGATCTTATTTTCCTATACGATGGTGGTGTAATTTAGCAGAACATATTTCACCTTCATTTCCCTATAATTTCTTCATTATGTTCTATTTGGACATTAGAATGATGAGCAAGGTAGTTTCAAGCATGACTTAACATTGGAAAATAAGCTCTATGACACCTTGACCAATATATATGAACAAGATTCATCTAATATGATATTAAACAAGTGATAAATGACTTAAAAGATCCATTTTATCCTCTATACATGACATTAGCCCTTTATATTTGATGTTCCCTCAAGGAATTATATTACAACATTGTAACAAATAATATAAGACAAAACAATGGAAACCTTAAACTCTCCAAAAGTACCTTAATTTCTTCAAAGTGCTTGAAAATGAAATGTTTCCAACTTACCAACTTGTCTATTAAATCCAATTATCTATCTTGGAACATCCTACCTTCTTGGATGATCATCACCTCTTTGTGTTCACTAAGGATAAAGTCTACCTTGACTTTCACAAACAAACCTTAATCTTTCCAAAGTTACTTTAAACTTTGTTAAACTACATTTTAAAAGACCTCTTCAAAGATCATGGTATGAAATTGATTGGACAAGACACACACATGGACTCAAACATCCTAATAGGACCCTATGTAGACCTTAAGATGACATACAACACCAACCATGACACCAAGACATGATTATTAATCAAACCATTTCAAGGTTAGATGACTCAATTAGATAGTTTCGAATAATCCTTGGTCATGGGTGACTGATTAGCTGACATTTTTAGTGACATCTAGGAGTAGTTTGCTTGCTAAACACTTAGACTAGTATCCTTAGACAATGCATTGGGTATGGAGTCACTAAATAAAGCTTCTCTATGAGATCAAATCTGAAATTGAACATGACATAACTCTTGCAACAAATTGAAAACTAAAAGTACCTTCTAAACACACCAACAAAACAAGACACACAACAAAGCAAAGAACACACACAACATGAAAAACACATGTTAAAAAGTATTTGGGGGAAGAAAAGACTAATCTAATATGTAAAAGAGGATAAAAATTACATCAATAGTAATGCTTGAGGTGTATCCCATTCACTGGGATATGTACTTCTTCTCCATTCAACTTTGAGAGCTGAAAAACATTATGATGCTTACAATGAGTGATGACATAGGTCCCACTCCATAAAATATCAAATTTGGTATGTCTTCCAGGTTTGGCCCTATCTTCATCCCATTTAATCACAAGGTCACCTTATTGGAATGTTCTTGGGATAAATTTTTTGTCAAAGTATCTCTTGGTTTGATCTTGATGTGACTCCATGGTATGCATAACATGATCTCTTATTTCTTATAGCTCCATCAACTTAGCTAGTCTACTCTCCATGGAAGTATTCTCCATCATTTCAAGCTGATGTGTGAGATATAGAGCTTGTAACTTAAGATAAATGGGTATCTTATATTATTTTCCATAAACAAGCATGTATAGTAAGTTGTTAATGGCCCTTTTGGGAGCGATCCTATTAGCCCATAACATTGTCTTGAACTTTGTGTGCCATGTCCTCTAATTTTCTTCCATTTTCCTCTTGATAACTATAATGAGAATCTTGTTTGTGGATTGTTCTAGTCCATTTCCTCGAGGATAGTAGTTTGAAGATGTACTCTGGTGACTCCCATGTTTCACAACCCACTCATTTAATCTAGTACCAATGAAATCCATTACATTATCTGAAATAAGTGTAAAAGGTACCCCAAATTTGGTTACTATACCTTCATATAAGTCTAGCACATTGGTTTCATCATCTTCCTTGAGAGATACAACCTCTGTCCATCTAGTAAAATAATTAGTTTCAGTCAATACCCATTTATGATTGTTCATACCTATGAAATCTAATCCCCATTGCATGAAAGGTTGGTCTACTTGAATGGGATGGAGAGGGAGGGACACCAGATTTTGTTTTCCTATGAATAAGGAACAATTTTGGCACTTTATCACCCATGTATATGAATCCTTGAATAATTTAGGCCAATAATATCCAACTCTCATCACTTTTGCTATTGTGGTTCTTGGTGCAAAGTGGCCACCTAATGATCCATGATGACATTCTGCCAATACTTTTTCAATCTAATCAGCCTTTGCACATCTTAGGAGAAATCCATTAAGGTTCTTTCTAAAGAGTATTCCATCTACCAAGACATATGGAATGGATTTTAATCTAAAGTGTCTCCTTTTAACCTCGTCTAGGCCTTATGGACACTCACCTATTTTGAGGAATTTGACTGTCTTTTGTCCAAATCATGGTAGATGAAGATGCAAATTTTTTAGGATAATATTGGAGTGCTATAATGGCTTCATTTTAATCTTTTAATTCTGAATTTAAGTGCTCACATAACCCCTTACCTCTCACTAACTTGGCAACCTTGATATCAACATCATACTCCAAGACTTTGGTGATCCAACCAGGCCTTTTTTCATTAAAATCCCTAATCAAAACGAAATATTTGATGCTTGGATGAGACACTATCATACGTAATGTATTTTTATAAAGCATATGCCTGAATGTTTTAAGGCTTATTATAACATCAAGCACTTTCTTCTCTACAAAAGTGTATCTTACCTCATAGTCTTCTAACCCTTGGCTGAAGAAAGCAGTGGGTTGTTCAAGAACTTCCTCATTTTATTGTGTCAACATAGCTAAGAAAAATTATTCATTTCCTAAAGCATAAAAACTTAAGTCTCTCTTAAAATTAGGATTTTTATGTGTTGGAGTTTGAGCTATGGCTTGCTAGATAGCACCAAAACTATCTCTTTCTTCTCTAGCTCAACTAAAGGCCTTATTTTTTTTCAACATGGATGTTATAGGATTGACAAGATTAGAAAAATTAGGAATAAATCTCCTAACTAATTTTATTTTCCCAAATAAACTTTACAACCCCTTCTTGTGCTTAGATAATGACAAAGGCAAGATAAAACTTACCCTTTTAGGGTTTATGGAGAGACCTAATGAGGTTGCCTTTGTTATTATACCCATATCTTAAGCATGTATTTAATAGGGATAAATCCAACAAAGTATTAAATAAGGATATGAGATTCAAGCCTTTATAATGCATTATCAAATTTAGGTAAATCAAGAAAAACATTAGGAGGGTTATCTTGAGAATAGGGTGCATTAGCTCATGGAATGCTTTGGGCATAAACTTGCATGTTTTTTTGGTGCCATTGTTAATTCCACCAGAGTGAGTTGCATCTAATAATTCAAGATCCTATGGGGAGCACAATAAATTGAAAAAATACCACCTAAAGAGTAAATTTCCAAGATAGAGGATATTAAATGCAAATCAAGGCAGTGGAAAAACCTCACACAGCTTAATAGAATGATAGTGATATGAAAAATGGGGAAAACCCTAGGACATGATTGTCGTAATCTTCCCAAACAAAATTTTCTTTCATACAATTTTGTATGTTTTTATTTCAATAAGTAATATATATATATATATATATATATATATATATATATATATATATATATATATATATATATATATATATATATGAACTAAAACAATTCACTTACCTCAAAGCATAACACAATGTAATTGTGTTATATTTTTACTTATGAAATGAGGTCTGCAATATATTAAAGAGATATAAAAGTGACACTATAGAAAATGTGCATACATAATTGCATGGTGAATAGATAACCTATGGAAATAGAATATCACAAATAATTTAAAATAGAAACTTACTCAAAATATAATACTTACAACCTATTAAAATTCCAAATCTACCTATAATTTATGTTACAATATGTTGGATCTTTTATAAATACAATAAATATCTAGAGTGCTTGAAAAGTGAAATTATAGTCCCATAATATCAAGATAGGGAATTATAATATCTTAAAAAATGTATAATTGACAAAATAGAATGCCATGTCTATCAAGGACACCAACACATCCAAATAATTTTGTTCACACATAAAACAAGTTTAAGACATAAATTATAGAAGCCTCAATAAATCTTATATGTAAGAATAATGTAAATAGTTGAAGAAGGAAGCAACTAAGATCATAAAGCTTAATGTTAAAAAATGTTATGATAGGGTAAATTAGAATTTTCTTTTCAAAATACTTAATAATTTTATCTTCTCTAATTATTGGTGTGATTGGATCAAATTTTGTGTCTCTACTTGTATGTTTCTAGTTCATTTCAACAGAGTCCCAACTAGTTTCTTCAATGCTCTAAGGGGTTTTTGTTGAGGAGATTTTATCTCACCCTACCTCTTTGTCATCATGATAAAAGCCCTAGGTAGATCCTTCTCAAAGGCAAAATCACTAAAGCTCATTAGCAGCTTCAACATAATGATAATGTTAATTTCTCTCATGGTCAGTTTGTGGATGATACATATCTGGGAAACTCAGTTCTCACTTGGGAAGATAGAATGCTAGAAAAAATATATATTGGTATCAACATGCTTTAGGTTAGGAGATTAACCTCTTGAAATCTAATGTTTTCTTTCTCAATTCTTCACTCTGCATACAAAATAATATTAATTGAATTCTTGGTTTTTCTTTAGGTTCTCTTCCTAGTAAATACTTGGGAATCCCCCTCTTTCAAGG
Source organism: Torreya grandis (assembly GCA_037957365.1). NCBI lineage: Eukaryota > Viridiplantae > Streptophyta > Pinopsida > Cupressales > Taxaceae > Torreya > Torreya grandis. The sequence continues at coordinate 2,499,756 of JARHVA010001535.1, forward strand.
TCGGTCAAAAAAATAATTTTAGGACAATATGACCACTACTTTCTAGAAAAAATTGGTTTCTTGGAAAGGAAATTGGTTCTCTTGGGCAAGAAAATTTCAATTAATTTAAGTTGATCTCCAATTAATATTAGTTCACATGATGTCAATCTCGAAATCTCCTTCTAGTGTTAAATCCAGATTAACTAAGATTATGAAAAAAAATCTATGTCCAACGGTCCTTATGGTTCCAAAAAAATAGCTTTAATGAAATGAAGAGGTTGTCTTACCTAAATAAAAAGGCATGGTTGGTATCATAAACTTTTTCAATATGAATGGAGATCTTGGAGAAAAACTTCTATGGAGAATCTATTATGACAAATACAACACTTGGATCATCTTTCTCCAAAGAAAGTATCTTGATAAGGTGGATGTTAGTGCTCATATTTTTTCTATTCATATTTTTATGTATGGGTCTCATATCTAGAGTTTCCTTGGGAAATGTAGAGACCTTATCTCTAACTCCTTTTATTGGGATATTAAAAATGGTAGAACTGTTAACTTTTGGAAGGATGCTTGGTCTAGTGTGTGTCCTCTCTACATTTACCCTTCCTTCAGTATTTTAGAAGATTACGTTTCAAATCTATGGGGACCCATAGTATATAATTATTGGGTTGAAATAAAATGTGTACATGGCTTCCAGAGAAGATGGAAAAATGCAAGTATATCTACAGCCAACCATTCATCTGATCTTCTAATTTTTTTTGAACTCTCACCATATCAGTAGCTTAGAGGAGATTGATGGCTTAAAATGAAATAGTTATCCCTCTAACAATTTTTAGGTGAAACAAGGCTATAATAAGTTAATTTCTCATATTAACACGTCATTATGGCTTGTGTAAAAAGTATGTATCCTCGAGGAATTCCTAAAACTAATGTAAATTTGTATTTTATCATGAACAATGAATCCCTTTCTAGGATAGACTTCAAAGGATTGGTTTCATGAGCCCTCTTGGTCCGTCTTCTGTAAGAATAACTCTGAAACCTTGAACCATGTCTTCCTTCATTATAATATTTCCTGGAGAATTTGGTCTTTCTTCTTTAAGAAAATGAATAGATTTTGGGTATCAAAAGGTTATATTCATGAACTTTTGATTAACTAAATAGAAGAGAGTGGGGATCAAGTTAGTAGTATTTGGGCTATGGCCCTATTTCTAATCATTGGGAGCTAATGGAAAAAAGAAACAATAGAATCTTTACGAACCTATCCCTCTATGAAGAAATTCTTACTCTTAAAATTGAGGCACTCCTTCGAGAGGTTTTAAAGGCTAAAGTTATACTTCCAAAAATAAAAAATCATAAGAGACGACCATCATATTCTTATATTTAATGGAATCTATTGAAAAATAACCTCAATTTCCCTCCTCAAATCAACAAAAAGTGAATAACCTCTTGGAAGCCCTCGAGTGACAATTATATCAAGCTTAATTTTGATGGGGCATCCAAAGATAACCCATGTCTTTTTGGAGGTGGAGGCATCTTCATAGATAATCTGGGTTAGGTGCTTTCCTACTATGCCTTTAACATTCCATGGTCTTCAAGAAATTAGGCGAAATCACTAGCTCTTATTAGAGGTTTGAGAACCATTATTGAATCCAACTTCAAGAAATTACTTTTGGAAGGTCATTCTCTATCGATTATCAATGTTGATTAAATTGAGAAGATCTATTTAATGGTGGATCAATTTAATCATTCAAGATATCCTCAATGCCATTCCTTTTTTGAAAATATTTCTTTTTTCGACAACTATTAAGAGATTAACTCTCCAACGGGTTTCTTGGCTAACTTTAGAGCTCTTCACTTTTCTCCTAATGAATATTGGAACTATGTAGGCCCCCCTCCTTGGGAAGAATGTAGACAATTAATTGTCAAAGATTTCACCCACTTTCAACTTCTCATTTGATCAACTACTATTGAAAGAATTGGAAACTCTTTTAGTCCCAAGTCTTCCTCCCTATTTTGGCTTCTTGGTTCAATTGCATTTGAGGATGTTCTAGTTTTTAGTGCCCTTGGCTTTAGGTGGCAGTGTTTCCCTGATTTCTCTAGGTTTTTCCATGGTGGTGCTTCCCTTAAGCACTCCTAGATTTCTCTAGGATGTGATTTGTTATGGGCTTGTAGTTTTCTCTATGAAGCTATTGGACTTCTAGTCTTCTCTCTTGTTATTTGCTTGTTGGCTTCGTGGCTACTTGGATTTTTGGCCTTTTGCCCATCTTCTTATGTTCTCTTGGAGACTTTTCTTTTAAATCTTTTTGGGTTTGATCTACTAGTTAAATTCTTTTGTACCATGTGCGAAGGGCCCATTTTCCCTTATTATTATCTATCAAAAGGAATAAATAAAATAATTAACAAAATAGATTGATAAAAATGAAAGTATGCTTTGGCCCCATTATTCTAATTACTATAATAATTTTATTTGCAATAATGAGGTTTAGCTCCATAAGAACCCTTGAAAACCCATAATTCACCATTAGACTACTTGCTACTTATAATTTTAAGTAAACTATATAGATTTATGTGATATTAGAATAATATTTTAAAGACATCTTTATCATAAAAATTATCTCCAAATCAAATAATAGATCAAAATATTCAACAACTAATTAAAGTTTTCCCAAAAATAAATCATGTTCAAGTTCCTATATATAATGCACTTTTTTTTCTTTCAATTTAACATATAGTAGGATTTAAAAAACATATATATTCGTACAACAAAAAAAAATCTAATTTAAATAAAAAGAGTACTGCCCATTAAGCCCTTGCTTTAGGAGAGTTTCTAAGAATGTCACTAGGTGATCACTAGTTATTCATGATTACGAGGAATCAAAGAAATAAACTTTCAAATTCTCTTCCACCTTCGTAGTGTAGATTATCTAACATTATATGAAACAACTTCAAACATCAAAGCCCATTACTTAACCATCTCTATCATATAATTCAAAACATATTATCTTCATATATATAAATAAATTAGCACAAAAAAAGTTTTGAATAAAGGCTTTGACTTGCTTGTACATTGACTAATAAATGTTTTGTTTCACTCTATCTTAATCTTATTTTTAGAGATTACACTTTGTAATATCACTTTACTTTATTACTCACACCGTTATCTCTAAATGCATGAACATCACATGACTAGAATACCACAATAAAGATCCCTGTAGAACCATATCCCGAAAATTCTTTGGGCATTTCCTTATTAGTAGTTACAATGAAGAACTTTCACTATCAGACACAACATTTGTTCTTGAATCAGTGTTGGTATTATGTACTAGATAGGATATGGTAGTTGTTAAAGTGGGAGTTGATGTTGCACTTTCCATTAAAGTAGTTTTGAGACTTTCCAAAGCCCTTCCCACTTCTCTCATTGTTGGTCGTTTTTGGGGAGATTCATTCGTGCAAAGTAAGGCAACCTGTATGAAACAAAGCATACACCTATTTTGTTCCATATTCACATTCCTCAACAACCAATTGTCAACAATGTCCTCTAACCTATTCGGAAAATCTGACCTCACCCAATTTCGCATGTTCAGGTCTCCCACAAACATGGCATCAGTTGGCCTCTTTCTTGTAACCATCTCTAACAACAAAATGCCATAGCTGTAAACATCCCCCTTTATAGAAACTCTCCCGCTCACTCCATATTCTGCAATCAAGTTAACTTAATTTAATAAATATATTTTGTTTCAAATAATATTAAAAAAACTAAAATAGTTTTATGTTAAAAAATAAGTGTACCTGGTGCAATGTAGCCAATAGATCCTCTGAGGGAAAGTGTTGAACTCAAGGAGTCGACGGAATTTGTAAAACTAGTTAATCTTGATATACCAAAATCAGTTACAAGGGCTGTCATGTTGGCATCCAAAAGCACATTGCTAGGTTTCAAATCACAGTGCACAACTTGGACAAAACAATCATAATGCAGATATTCCATGCCATGGGCCACATCTATGGCAATGTTCAAACATTCTCTCAACCCCAATCTACAAACATCCTCTTCAATACTGTCGGGATACAAATACTTTTCCAAGCTCCCATTGCACGCAAACTAAAGAACCAAACCTTTGAAGTTTAGGTATGAACAAACACTTGTGACTCTAATGAGATTGCGGTGTTGAATCCTCCCCAAGACTTTGCATTCTGTTTTAAAACTTTTCTGACCTTCTTCGTTCAGTGAATTGAGAACTTTGATAGCAACTGTGTTGCCATCCCTTAAAATCCCTATATAGACTGATCCAAATTTACCTACTCCAAGCAAATTTGTCTCATTAAATCCATTTTTTGCGTTGAAAAGATCCTGATATGTAAACTTTGGATACACCAGTCTTCTAAACATAATGTTTGAGAGATCCAAGTGATGTCTCAAATTTTTCTGCCTCCACAGTATTCCCAAGATTAAACAACATAGTACAAATGCAGTGACTCCAACAGCTGATAGAATTACTTTTGTACGCATGGAATGCCTGCCTTGTCCCTGTTTTTGACATGCAGGTAACAAATATTTTTTTGGACCACAGAGTCCCGGATTTCCCATCAACAATACAATAACACTTTTATTTGGAAACAATCCCTGTTCTGGAATTGGACCTGTCAAATTGTTGAAATTGAGATTAATATAGTGAAGGGTTTTTAGTTGTCTAAGGGACATGGGTATTGCCCCTGATAGGAAATTGGAAGAGAGATCAACACTCTCTAGATTTTGTAATTTGCTAAGTGCATCTGAAACTGGACCTGCAAAAGCATTGTGAGAGAGATTAAGATACTCTAATGCTAGGCAGTTTGCTAGTACGCTTGGAATCTCTCCGTCAAGCTGATTTCTAGAAATGTCTATTGCTTGAGCACTTACAATCTTACTTATCTCTCCCGGTAAGGGTCCATGTAAGAAATTCCATGACAAATTCACATAGAATTGGATGCTTTTAAGACTGGACATAACTTCTCCAGGTATGTTGCCCCTCAATTCATTGTGAGAGAAGTCAAGCAATTCTAAATTGGGACATCCCCCTAAACTGGCTGGTATCTCCCCTGAGAAATGGTTGTGATGAAGAACAAGTCTCCTTAACTGTTGGAGTCTACCAAGAGAAGCAGGAATTGTTCCTGACAGCTTGTTGTGACTACAATTTAACAATCCGAGATTTTGCATCTGACCAATCTCAGGTGGAATGCTTCCTTCTAATCTGTTGCCACTCAAATCTAATCTTTCCAACTTACGCAATCTTTTAATTCCATGTGGAATGTAGCCCCTTAAAATATTATTCCTTAACCCCAAGTAGGTCAAGTTGAAAAGATTGGTAATCTCCTCAGGTATTTGTCCACTTATGTTGTTGTATGCTAAATCTAATTTAGAGAGCTTGGAAGAAAGTTGGCCTAAGGATGGAGGCAAAACACCAGACAGATGATTATGTGAAATGACTAGCTCTTTCAGCTGGGGGCAATTTGTAAGAGCAGTGAGAAAAGCAAACGAGCTTTGACTGCCACTAACAAGTTGATTACGTTGTAAGAAAATCCTTTCAAGGAGGAGCAACTTACCCAACTCGGTAGGCACCATTCCACCCAGCTGGTTTTCATTTAGAGAAAGCATCTGGAGTTTGGAACAATTTCCAATGGAATTTGGTATTTTTCCACTAAGCCTATTTCCCCATAGATGGAGCAATTGCAAATTGGTGAGCTTGGAACCAAGTTCCCATGGAATATGTCCAGTTAACTGATTCTGGCCCAAAGCTAGGACTGTGAGATGAGTACAGTTCAGGAGGGAAGTTGGGATAGGTCCAGTGAGGTGGTTATCAAAAAGGTAGAGAAACTGTAGCTGGGTGAGCCTGCCCAATTCGGCAGGAATGGGGCCAGTGAAATTGTTTTTTGCCAATTCCAAGTCAGTCAAGGAGTAGAAGTTTCCTATAAAGGAGGGGATGGTACCTGACAACTGATTTGCATGAAGGTAGAGCGTCTGTAGTTGGGTGAGCTTGCCGAATTCAGAAGGAATGAAGCCTGTGAGATTATTTGTTGACACATGGAAATCAATCAAGGCAGAAAGGTTTCCAAGAGAGGAGGGAAGTGTACCTGTGAGATAGTTTGCTGCCAATTGAAGGATCTTCAGACGTGGCAACAGTCCAAGCTCTGCAGGAATACTACCCTCCAGTCCGTTGAAAGAGAGGTCCAGCTCAACTAAATTGCGGCAACCTTGCAGAGTGGGAGGAATGTTTCCTTGTAATCCATTGCCATGCAATAGGAGTTGATTGGCTGTAGAAAGGCGCCCCAGTTGTGGTGGAATATGACCGTGAAGGGCGTTTTTAGAGAGATCAAGTGACTGAAGAGAAGAGAGATTACCAAGCATAGGAGAGATGACTCCCTCCAAAGCCGTGGCTGATAAATTGAGGGCAAGCAGGGTGTTGTTGTTAGGAGAGCAAGTAACGCCAGTCCAATTGCAAAAGGAGAAATTGGGAGACCAATTGGCCAATGAGTTGTTGGGATCAAAAGTGATGCCAGCTTTGAAAGCCAAGAGAGAGTGTTGGTCGGGAGCAGAAGAGACTGAGAAGAGCAGAAGCAGCAGCATGGAGAGCATAAGATTTTCCATCTCTTGAAAACCCAAAGAGCATGTGATGAATATGATGAGGATTGTAGGTAATATTATATAAAGAAATAAGAGGTGAGAATTTTGACGAAGTCTAATCTCAAATTCACCGACACAAATTATAATGCGAGGACAATGTTTGGGGAAAGTAGGCCGACCCAAAAAATAAATTGAAGAGCAAATAGAGTTTTATGTAAGATTCTTTTATAAGGAAGTTTTAGTAATTATTCATTTTTCTACGGATTTTTGTGGCTAAGAGTTTTCGGAAGCTTTAGGAAACAATCAAGTGATGGCTTGTTTGGGAAGGGGGATAATTTTAGGTTTACATTATCTATCAATTTTTATTTACCAAAAATTAATCAACTTTTATTTACAATAAGGTTTTTGTGGAAGTTATTAGGGTTAAAGTTTTTTGGTTATTTTTTAAAGGTATTCATAATTTTGATGATGTTTTTGACAATAAGATAAGATTTTGGGTCATTTGACCCATTTTAGTAACCAAGTTTAATATTAATAATTTTAAAAATTTGAATTTGTTGTTGAGATTTAGATGGTGGTCTTTGTTTATGCCTCACACAAAATTAGAATTAGAGCCCTCGTAAGTGATGGGAAGATTGGAATTGGAGTGTATGTACTCTTTTGATTAAGAATAAATCTTAACTTGGTTAACAATGGTTAACTCCCAAAACTTTTGCATGGGATAGGGTCAACAAACGGTGGAATTTAATAACTCCTCTTTCTATTGGAGTAGAACATTCCAAAGCATCTAGTTTGTTGTAGATGAGCCTAAAAAGCTTCTTTTGGCCTATGCATTTTCTATCAAGTGTTATCAATAAGTGATAGATTACTCCATATGAGGATCCCCTCTCCCAAATATCATGTCTATGTACAAATCAAGTCTCTCAAGCGCCTTTCTTGGTTTTGTGTGAGAGGTCAATAAATTTGGAAGTGGTATTTTTAATACATAACATTTAAACATAGATGTTTCTATTACTAACATAATTATAACACTACAAATCCATGTGCAAGCAAAAAAAGTGGTGTTGGAAGTGGATCACCTATGCACCCTCATTGGCCACTAGGAAAATACTCTTTTTACTATTGGTAGAGTGCCCCCAGATTCCCCTCATAAATACCCTCCATGAAGGGACTAGGGGAAAAGGGAGTGAGGTAAGGGTCGGTGCAAATCGTGTAGTCTCTCTACATTTTCCACTCATTATCCTCCTCTTGTTAATGATTCTCACTATCGAGGGACCAAGGAGGGTGGCCTTCACCCCAGGGTGATTATAGACATTATATTTTTTCCCTTCTAGTTGGCATGGGTAAGGAAAAATGCCCATGTTGTCTCATTTTATTTCACCTCCTCATTGGTAGATAGAGGAATATAATGAAGAAAATGTAGCGAACGTGATAGCTTGAAACCATACCTGATAATACACACCTCCATGGTGGTGGTTGGGGAGATGAGCTACATAGTTTGTCACCTCCTCCTCCTCCTCCTCCCCCCTTAGTGGGACTAGTTTTGTCGGTGGCCTATAATTTTATTCCTTGTTATTTATGGAAGTTTGTTATTACTACTGACATGCATCATGTAATTTTGTAATGATTTTATCTCTAAGCCTAAGTCATTAACTTTGTTTTAAACCTAGGGTTAGTCTTAATGTAACCTTTGATGTGCTTTTTTCTTGGGGCATGATCTCATGCCACCCATATTTTTTTATTGAACGTGTAATACATTTTTATTCTTTAGAATTTTAATGCATGCTTTTTGTTACCCAAAATTCACACCTAGGTTTTGCCTTTTCATTATGGCCAAGTACAACATTCAAAAATGTTTATCCCCACTGTAAAATGTCAAGTGTGGTTTCTTTTAGAGAATGCTTTTGTTCAGTCTCCTTGCAAGTGTTATTTCTTTTGGCAAGGTTTTACTTCAGGTTTTTTTGTCTAAGTCTCAAAGGAATTGTTTCAGACTTTTTGTTCGAAACAAAGAATCCAAAGGAATTGGCTCTTATGCAGGTGTCTTTTGCAAAAGCCTGAAGGAATTGGCCACTTGCTTTTCTCAAGAAATTGGTCCTTTTTACTTTGCCGAAGGGTCTCTTTCTCAAGGAATTGGTCCACTCAAGGTTTTCGAAGGATTTTTTCTCATAAAAATGTCCTTTGCAACCTTTTCAAAGGGATATTTCTATTTTTTGTTGAAGGGTATCTTCTTACATTAGGAATAATATTTGTATATGTTGTTGGCTATCTCAATAATAGTGTGGTTTTTATTTTCAAAAATACCATTTTGTTGAGGGGAATAGGGATTTTTTAATTAAATTTGAATACCAAAACTAATGTAAAAATATTCAAACTCTTTAATAATATATTCATGACCATTATTAGTTCTTAATCTCTTAATAGAAAAATCAGATTGATTTTCAATACTAGATTTAAATTCCTTGAATTTAGACAACACATCATATTTATTTTTAATGAAATATGGATAGATAATTATATTTTAATCATCAATAAATGTCATATAATACAAAAAACCATTAAGATACATAATTTTAAGAGGCCTTACAACATCACTATGAATTAATTCTAAAGGATGTGAGGAATTCATATCATTATTCTTGTGAAAGAGGTTAGTATGTTGTTTACCATGCAAGCAACCCTCACAAGTTTGATGATGAAAATGTATATAAGGAATTATAATAACAATATTGTTAATATAAATATTATGTAAACTTATAAAATTAACATATCCTAATATTTCATGTCATAATTGAGATTCATTCTTACTATGTGATGAAAAAAACATGCAGGAGAGAAAATGTATAGACTATTATTTTGAACACCTTCAACAATCAAGGAACCATATTAATTTTTAATGTATTAGTTATTTTTAATCAATGTTAGAATGAAATTATCATTTGTAAATTGAGAACAAGATAACAATTTTTTAAGTTTAGGTGCATAGAAAACATCATTAATAACAACATTTGAAAACTTTGCTTTTCCCTATTTAGTTACTTATAAAAATATATTATATCTAAAGTATATTATTTTAGAGACATTTCTAAAATAAATAAATAAATTTATAAGTGTGTCATATGGTATGATGCACTTCTATCTAAAATCCACTCATTTATTTTGAAGGCAATAAAGCAACATATAAATTTATTATATTTAAAACCTGATTATTATTCTGTTAGGGTTTTGATTCTTCTTCTTGTTTTGATTAGATTTTTTTCCTTTTTTATTTTTAGAATATTTATTATCAAATTTTCATTTTTTATAATAGTTTCCCTTTATGACCAAAATCACCACAAAGGTTACAATTTTCATTAAAGTTGGGTTTGTGGGTTTTACTACTAGATTCCTTGTTCCAAAATTTTCCATCAAAATAATTAAAGTTAGATTTATAGTATTTATTTTTATAAGAATCATTATTTAAGGTAATAAGTTCTTGATTTTATTTATATTTATAATTAAAATTAGTCATAACTTTCTCTTATTGAATTATGAGAGCAGACAAGGTGGTAAGGTTAGGGATATCTTGCTCAATTTGATACCTAGAATTCAAAATTGAAATAAATTTTTTAAAGTTTTCATGAATATTTAACTAAATAATAAAATAAATCAATTTATCTTGAATCAAATTAAAATTAAATTAATGTAACTAATCTTTAATATTCTTAATTTTAGTAATAAAATTAACATTATCATCACCTTTCATAGGTGTAGTTAGTAATTTAAAGATTAATTTAATAATTTTGAGAGGTAAGACATCATGCATGGACTCAAGGAGTTTCCAAGAATCACTAGGACACTCCTAATTACCAATGTGGAGAAGGAATTCATCCTTAACACTCCACAAGATCATGGACATAGCTTCCTGTGATTCATGTTATAATGCATTAGTAAACTCAAGGGTCAAGTGTCATCCAGAAGGGGTTTTCAATCCCAATGAAAATATTCCACAATTTTAATGCTATAAATTCATCTTTAACATAAATTTTACATATATGATAGTTATTTCCATTAAGGATTTTGGATTAATCTAAGGAAAAATGAGGCTAAGCCATAGTTTCCCTTTAAACAAGATAGTAAACAAATGCTCTAAATAAACCCTTTTTAATGTGAATTTTTATCTTTATTTAAAACTAAAAATATATTTCAAGTTTAAAAACATGATATTTTTTCAATTTAATGGTAAAAAAAGTAAGAAAACTATAAAATATTGAGACAAAATTAGGTGTCACAAATGTCATAAAATTAGAAATTGTTTCAGACATTTTGTCTGAAATAATTCTTTCGAAGGGTCTTTCCTCTCTTGCAAAGGAACCATTCAATTTTCCGAAGGGTCTCTTTTTGGAAAAATGCCCACTTCAATTATTCTGAAAGGGTATCTTTGTCATGAAAGTGTCTAGTTCAAGATTTTCAAATGGACCTTTTGAGATTGTTGAAGGGTAGGTTCAGGAACGAAGGGACACTTACAAAGGATCCAAAGGAATTATTCCAAAATAAAAGATCCAAGGAAGGAAAGAATTGTTTCAGATATTTTGTCTGAAACAATCTTTTCCAAATGAGAAGACCAAAAAATTGGCACTTCAAGTTTTTCTGAAAGAATTGTTTCTAACCTTTTATCTGAAATAATATTTCTAAAAGAATCCTCCTTTGAAACTTTTATAAAAGAATCATTTCAAAGTTTTTGTTTTAGACAAAAAGTCTGAAAGAATTGATCCTTGCAACTTTTCTGAAGGAATTGTTTCAAACTTTTTTTCCAAAACAATCCTTCCAAAGGGTTCCTCACAAAAAAGATCAAAGGGTTTTATTTCTTCAAAGTGTCCTTCAAAAAAATTCTGAAGGGACACTTTCGAAAGCCCGAAGGGTCCTTTTTCTAAGAAAGTAGACAATTCCATTCTTTCAAAGGGCAATTCCAAGTTTCAAGAGGACCTTTTCACCTGCAAAGTGCCCTATACAAAAAGTCTTAGGGGATACTAGAAGAGAGTCCATAGAGAGAAGATGGTTCTGAAGAGGAAAGAGAAGGAGCCCATGGGAAAATTGTTTCATATTTTTTGTCCAAAATAAAAATCTCGAAAGGTTGTTTCTTTCAGGGAAAGCACCTACGAGAAATTGTTCAAGAAGGATGTCCGAAGGAAATGTCTAAGTAAAATGATGGTTTCACAAATGTCAAACCTCAAGGTAGTGAGCTAACCGTTGGTGTTTAAACAAAATGACTCACAAGCAGATCTAAGGACTCGCATCCTTCATCCATCGAAACAATGAGAGAGCCCATATCACCATTGATCGACTAGGATCTGAGTCATTCCTTGAAGACTAATCAAAGAAGAAGGACAAAGCCAAACAAAATGAAAGTAAAAAGTCTACAATAGGTGGATAACCACTTTGATACCGTGACTCGGGCCAAGAATATCTTGATCATGCTAAGCACAAATGTTGGAGGAACATCTTTGAGAGATCAGGCCAAATGTGTAACCACTTGAGATGACATGGATTGATCAAATGGATGGAATGAACATCCCTTGAAAATATGGTTATAATTGAAGATGGAGACTTTCAACCAATTGATTCCTTTCTTTAGTGTCAAAGGTCTCCCCCTCTCAATTCCTCTCTGCTATATATACGACCCTTTGGCTAGTGAAAAGATAACAACATAGTGTATGGTGAATCCTTACTAGATTGATGTCATATTTTGCCTTTGAGCATTAGTACAATCCTTTCTTTCAAATTTTAAACAACTGCTTGAGTGTAGAAGTGATTACAATGACAACATGTGATGATTTTCCATCCTTCTGTCCTCTAACCTTCACACCTGAGCAAGAGTTCTTGATCTAACAAGTCATCTAGAGTGTGTTTAAGTGTATGGAATTGATGTAAGAGTTTTAACTATTCTTGAATGTGAAATTTGCCTTTCAATTCATTCTCCTTCTGTCCTTTCATGCATCTCACCTCTATACTGAAATACTCATGTTATAATCTCTAGAAATTGAAAATGAGTCTTTACATTTTGTTGTATTGTGAACTAGGATATGACATTAATGTGGAAGAAAATCTTGGTGCATCACCATTATTAAAATAGGTTTCCCTTATGCAATTTTTGACCCTTTTCTTTTCGATCAAGCTAGTTTAGACAAAGATTATTTTGCAGAGACAAATTCAAGGAGCTAGCACTTTCAATCTAGAGGTCCATTTCCCCTTATAGGTATACCCACATGCTTGGAAATGTTCTAACATTACCCAAATCTAGAAGAGGATTGAACACCCTCTTCTAAGGTGCAATATTTGGAGACAATAGCTTTGGCATGCCCAGTGGGATCACTGGTCCTAGTTATTTACATGTCAAGGTGAATGTTGGTCTTGACAAGCCTAGGGTTGTAGAAATATCCTTAATCCAGCATTTGGTGACTCTAAAAGGTGAAAATATTTGGTTGGAGACCAATTTTTCCACATTATACTTCATATTCCTCAATAGGTCATCTAGGATTTTTGATCAAACCCCTCTAGCTGAAGCTCTTCTTGAAGAACAATGCCTCAAACCATTCCTAGCTCTTAGAGATCCTTGGCAAGGAGGTTTTGGAGAAGAGGAAGAATTTTATGAGGTTGAAGAAATAGGAGATCAAGAGGAAATAAGAGAAATGGAGAGGTAACAACCTTTCTTGGCCTTCAACACCCAAAATCCAATTTACCTTCCTGCATATAACCCTATGCCTCCCAATGCCACCAAGAACCTCCCTAATTTCAATTTAGAGGGTCATATTACCCCATCTAAGTATAATAGGGACATTTCAAAATCTATAATTTTCATAATGTCACCTGAGCCAACATAGCCATTAGATTGCTTGCCATATCTCTAAAAGGCAAAACACTTGACTAGTATAGGACTTTGGAAGGTGGTTAAATTATAAGTTTAGATGGCTTTAGGGAGTTGTTGGTAACTATATTTGAGAATAAGAGTGACCATACTTCATTGATCCACTAGATAAATGTCATAAAGAGAGGTCCTAATGAATCCATGGGAGATTTCAATGAAATATTTCAAAGGACATGGCATAGGTTGCCACCTATCATGAGATCTCCTATAAGTTTTATGTTTCCCACCTATCTCAAAGCTATTGGTACTGATGTGGTGGTAATTTTGTGGTCAATGGGAGGATATACTCTACCTGATTCATATAAGATAGCCATTAAAGCTAAGAATAGCTTGATATAGGCTGAAAAGCTACCTCTAAGAGTTTCCATACCCTTTTTGTCTCATAGTTGACTAGGAACTCCAAGCGTAACACAAGTTTATAATTCCAATGCCAGGCCAAGAACCATTCCCAAGAGGATGAGAAGTGTTGTGGAAAAAGATGAAGAGATCTAGTCATTACGAGCTCAGCTCAAGTAAGCTCAGTTCCAAGCAAGTGGTCCATCTAATCCTTAGTATTATCCTCAACAAGGATATATCTCCACCCTAATACAACTACCAAAGAAGAGGACAGGGTCATCAAGGTTTCAATAGGTAGCCTAATGCCTATAATCCTAATTCCAATCCTTCCATGAAGGCTGCTATTCAATACATGCTAATATGGTCCAAGGAGAGGATCATTTAGACCAATGGGGACAATCTCAAGGTTAGTTCATGTATGATAATAGAGAAGACATCCAAGCTTTGGTGGCACAAGAATAATCTAATCCCTATGTGACATCAAAAGAAGAAAACCTCATACAAAAGGATATCCATGGAGAAGATAGCAGCCAAAGTGTAAGCATGATGAACTTTTAAGTAAAGGATGACTACATGTTGAATCAAAACATGTCAATTTCAGCCAACACAAGAGCAAAGAAGAGAGATCTGGCAGATATTACAAGAGTACATGTAACTCCAAGTGATGCCTCTCTAAGGCCACAAGGTGTGACTCCTAATGCATTTCCTGTTACAATTCATGTTCCTTAGCAAAATCATAATGCAAGTAGGATTTTCAAACCTATAACACAACAGGTTCAGACTTCCCCACTATCTTTAAGAATGCAAGAAAAGGTAAATACCTCTCCTCTAAACATTATGGATTATTTGAAGAATACTAAGACAAGCATATCCCTTCAGGAAGTCTTGCATATGCCTGGTCAAAAGGAGTTCTTACAAGAGCAACTTGCAAACATTCATTTAGCCCCTCAAACTTCAAAGGATAATAGTGTGGCCCTTACCGATTCTACAAATCATGTCTAAGAGCCCTCCACCAAATATGAAAATCCTCCACCTTTCTACCTCACACTCATTATGGGAGACAAGTTGGTTCACAATTGTATTGTAGATAGTGGAGCTAACACCACTATCATGCCTAACATGGTGGTTGATAAATTGGGGTTAAAGTATGAACCACATAGTAAAGGCATGTTGCAGCTTGATGGGACTCCAACCAAGATAGTGGGATTGGTTAGAGGTCTGATATTCTTCCTACACAATTGCCCAAGCTTCCCAATTTTACAAGATGTTGTGGTGGTAGACCTTCCATCTCATTTTTCTATTTTCTTACCAAGAGAATTCATGGCTAAGATAGGAGGGTACCTTTTTATTGATTGGTATTTTCTAACTTTTAAAACAAGGTATGGAACTAAGGTGACTATAAGGACTTAGCCCTTGGTGAGGTTTCATATTGAGCCATACATAGAATCAGGATCAAATCAAAATTGTCTAATTAGCAAAGAAGAGGAAGGTGTCATGGATGGTAAAGCATCCTCTCCCCTCGAAGGTATTTTTGATCTTTTTCTTGATAAGTACAACATTGAAACACATGGAACTGATCCATATACATTCATACAAGATACTGATTTAGGAGATTATCTTATGAATGAAAAAGATGCTTCAATTCTTTCTCTCACTAATGAAGATCATGAACTTGACGGGATATGGGAAATGTTTTTTGATGGGTCAAGAAGTAAAGTAGGTGCAGGAGTTAGAATCATGTTAGTTTATCCATAAAAAAAATACTACTCATATAAATTGCATTTTAGCTGCACCTATAATGTGGTAGAATATGAAGGCCTGGTTCACAGCCTCTAATAGGCAAAGAAGAGAGGGATAAAGAATCTAAAGGTTTATGGAGATAGTGAATTGGTCATCCATCAAGTGAGAATTCAAGATACAGCTAAGAATCCCTTGCTTAAATCATACAAGTATAGGGTGTGGGACCTACTTGAAGACTTTGATTCCTTCAACATATGGCCCATACCAAGGGATTCAAATAAACATGTTGATAGATTGGCTGCCATAGGAGCATAGTTTGACACAATTGTTGATGTAGGGAAAGAGAAGGATCAGTCTCATATAAAGATCATTATGAGGATTTCTATTCTAGACAATGAATTATCATGGAAAGTGTTCAAAAGTTATGAACACATTGCACACTTCTTAAAAAATGAGGTAGAATTCTCCTCAAGAAATCAAAAGATATTGCATGATCAATATGAAGAACAATTTATTTAGCTGAAGACAAACAAGATACCTAAGGGGATGATTACTTTGGAAAGTGTCTTTAATGAAGATCAAAAGAATAAGGAAAGAGTGAGCATGTCCATGAAAAAAGAGAATATGAGAGAGTCATGATTTATAAGGACAAGCTCCTAAAAATTAGTAAAGTATGTTCTCTATCTGAGAGGCAGGGCTTTATTGAATTACGTAAAGAATTCCATGACATCTTTTCTTGGGAATATAAAGATTTGAAAGGGTTTGATCCAAGTTTATCTCATCACACATACGTAAAGAATTCCATTACATCTTTTCTTGGGAATACAAAGATTTGAAAGGGTTTGATCCAAGTTTATCTCATCACACCATTAATTTAGAACTTGGAGCTAAACCAGTTAGGTAGAAACAAAGACCTATCAATCCCAAGATAGAGGAACTCATAAAAAAAGAGCTGACCACATTGATTGAGTCTAGAATTATCTTTCCCATCAAATACTCAACTTGGGTAGCTAATATTGTACCTATGCAAAATAAAAATAAAGAAATCAATTTTTTTTTGGATTTTTGAGACCTCAATAGAGTGTCTCTCAAGGATCATTATCCACTACCTTCCATGGAACAAATTCTACAAGTTGTTTTAGGGTCTTAATGCTTCTCACTTCTTGATGGCTATTCAGGTTACAATAAAATACTGGTGAAAGAAGAAGATCAGTTCAAGATAGCCTTCACCACAAAATGGGGAACCTTTGCCTATATAAAGATGTCCTTTGGCTTATCCAATGCTGGAGCTACATTTCAAAGGGCAATGTACATGGATTTTAAAGGTTTGATCAATGAGTTTTTGCTTGTCTACCTTGATTATATAACTAATTTTTTAAAGGATGTTGTTGATCATATGGAACATCTAAGGTAGTTGTTTGAGAAATTTAGGGAGTTTGGAATATCCCTTAATCCAAAAAAGTGAATCTTTACTGTCCATGAGGGCAAGTTATTGGGTCATATTGTTTCCAAGGAAGGATTATCAATTGACCCCGAGAGGATTGATGTTATTCTAGGCTTATCTTTACCTTAACACAAGAAAGGACTTCAAATCTTCTTGGGGAAAATAATTTTTTTATGGAGGTTTATTCTAGGATTTGAAACCATGGTAAATCCTATCACAACCATGCTCAAGAAGAACCAAGATTTTACTTGGACAAAGGCAGGTAAGAGTAGTTTTGAGGAAATCAAGCAAGAAATTGCAAAATCTCCTACTCTATTGAACCCAAACTTTTCCAAGGATTTTATACTTTATACCTTTTTAAAACTTGATACAATCTTAGTTATGCTCATGCAAAAGAATGATGAAGAGGTAAAGCAATCAATTGCATTCTTCAGCCAAGGATTAGAAGATTATGAGGGCAAGTATTCATTTATTGAGAAATAAGCTTTAGCTATGATAAGAGGATTGAAAAAGTTTAGGCACATGGTTTCAAAGAATAAGATACATATCATGGTTTTTCATCCTATCACCAAAGAGTTTCTTCTAAGCAAAGACCTCAATGAAAAGAGAGCTGGGTGGATTACTAAGGTGATAGATTATGATGTGGAGATCAAAGTGACAAACTTGGCAAGAGGTAAAGGATTATGTGAGCGTTTGGCTTTAGTTGTTCAAGATCATCAAGAGGAAGTCTTGATTAACCAAGTTCACCCCCAACCAGCTGATCACATACAAGTTTAGAGTTGGACATAAAACATCATCAACTTTCTTCAAAGTGGTGAGTGCCCCAATGGCTTGAACAAGTCTCAAAGAAGGTATTTTAGATTGTAGACCATTCCTTACTACCTTGCTAATGGTGTTATATTTAAGAAAGATGTAAATGGTGTGCTACTGGAAAAGTGTCACAATAGTGATGATGGGGTCATTTCTCTCCTAAGACAACAATTTCAAAGATAATGAGGGTTGGTTACTACTGGCCTAGTCTTTTTAAGGACTGTTACCATTTGGCTAAAGTGTGTCCTTAATGTGCCTTCTTTGTAGTCAAGCAAAAACTTGCAGCCCTTCCATTGTATCCTATCTAGGTGGACAAACCTTTTATTCAATGGGGTCTTGATTTCATTAGTATGATCAACCCTCGATTAAGTGTTGGGAACAAATGGATGTTGACTGCTACTGACTACTTCACAAGGTGGGTAGACTTGTTGCTTTGAAGGAGGCAAATGAAAATGCAATCTTGGAGTTATATGAAAGTATCATAACTAGGTTTGGAGTTCTCCATGTTATCATTTCTAATAACACACTTGCTTTCACAAGTGCTAAGAATTTTGAGTGGGTAAACAAGATTGGAGTTTACTTGAGTATCTCATCCAACTATTACCCTCAAGGTAATGGATTGGTTGGGTCTACTAATAAGAAGCTCATCAAGATCATTAAGAGGACATTAGAGAACAATCAAAGAGCATGACACAACAAGTTGAAGATAGCTTTATGGGTTGATAGGATTAATCCTAAGAAATCAATTGGTAACTCCCCCTTTGTGTTTGTTTATGGGAGAGAAGCTAGGTTGTCTATCTCTCAAGAGCTCCCTACTCTAGAGCTTACACATTAGCTAGAACTACTTGAGAATACTCCAATGGAAGTCAGTTGGATAGAACTAATGCATCTGTAACAAGCAAGAGACAATGCACACAAGACTATGGAACACCACCAAGTACTCATGAATAAGTCCTTTGACAAAAAAATCAAGTACAAGAGTGTTCAAGGAAGGTGACTTAGTTTTGAAATGGGATGAGGTCAGAGAAAAACCAGGTAGACATACAAAGTTTAACTCTTTGTGGTGTGGCCCTTACATCATTAGCAAGTGTAAGCAAAGTAACTCTTTTCAGCTGACCAAGATGGATGGAGAAGAATTGCCTATCCCTATGAATGGGATATATTTGAAGTCTTGCTATTAGTCTTTGTAAGCCATGTTTTTTAAATAGTAGCTTAGGTGTGTGCTTAGTCTAGTTTTGTTTTGGTTTGTTGTTGTGTTCCCTAAGTGCCTTGTAGCACAGTGTGTTTCCTTCCTTATGATGGTGTGTGTATTTTCCCTCATGTGTATGAATCATCAACTTTTGTTTTGAGCCAAGGGTATGTTCAAGTTATTTTTGGATGATTATACACGTGACTTCATTCCCAATGGAAGGATTGAGGCAAATTTTCTTTGTCATAGCAGGCATGCCACCCCTCAGAATCACCAAGAATGTTAGCCAACATTCACTCCCTAGTTTTGCCTTTTCATTATGGCCAAGTATAGCATTCAAAATTGTTTATCCCCACAATAAAATGTCAAGTGTGGTTTATTTTAGAGAATGATTTTGTTCAGTCTCCTTGCAAGTGTTATTTCTTTTGATAAGGTTTTACTTCAAGTTTTTTGTCTAAGTATCGAAGGAATTATTTCAAACTTTTTGTTCAAAACAAAGAATCTAAAGGAATTGGCTCTTATGCAGGTGTCTTTTGCAAAAGCCTGAAGGAATTGGCCACTTGTTTTTCTCAAGAACTTGGTCCTTTTTACTTTGCCAAAGGGTCTCTTTCTCAAGGAATTGGTCTATTCAAGATTTTTGAAGGATCTTTTCTCATAAAAATGTCCTTTAAAACCTTTCTGAAGGGACATTTCCATTTTTTTCTGAAGGGTGTCTTCTTGAGAATCGGTCCTTTGCATTTTCTCTAAAGAATTGTTGTGGATAATTTTTTTGCAAGAATTGTTCATTTAGAATTTGCTTAAGTTTCTTTTCTTTTGGAAGTGCCCTACAAAAGGGTCCGATTGGTACACTTCAACTTTTTTGAAAGGCTTTTTTCTTGGAAAAGTGGTCACTTGTAGAAAATTTGAAGGAAAGTGTCCCTTGTAATTTCTATGAAGAAATTCATTCTTACAAAAATTATAAAGGATTTGTTTTGGAAATTTTGTCTGAAACAATCCTTCTGAAGGGTATTTCTTCTCTTGCAAAGGAACCATTCAATTTTCCAAAGGGTCTCTTTTCAAAAAAGTGCCCACTTCAATTCTTTCGAAAGGGCATCTTTATCATGAAAGTATCTAGTTCAGTATTTTTGAAGGGACATTTTGATATTGCCAAAAGGTAGGTTCAGGAACAAAGGGGCACTTACAAAGGATCTAAAGGAAATATTACAAAAGAAAAGATCTAAGGCAAGAAAGAATTATTTTAGACATTTTATCTGAAACAATCTTTTATGAATGAGAAGCCTAAAAAATTGGCACTTCAAGTTTTTTCAAAAGAATTATTTCTGACCTTTTGTCTAAAACAATTTTTCCAAAAGAATCCTCCTTTGAAACTTTTCTAAAGGAATTCTTTTGAACTTTTTGTTTTGGATAAAAAGTTCAAAAGAATTGATCCTTGCAACTTTTCTAAAGGAATTGTTTCAGACTTTTTGTCTGAAACAATCCTTCTAAAGGGTTCCTCACAAAAAGCCCAAAGGGTCTTTTTCTTCAAAGTGTCCTTCAAATAAATTTGAAGGGACACTTTCAAAAGCCCAAAGGGTCTCTTTTTCAATAAAGTGGGAAATTCCATTCTTTCAAAGGGAAATTCCAAGTTTTAGGAGGAGCTTTTCAATTGTAAAGTGCCCTACACAAAAATTCCAAAGGGGCACCAAAAGAGAGTCCGTAGAGAGAATATGGTTCCAAAGAGGAAAGAGAAGGAGCCCATGGGAAAATTGTTTTAGAATTTCTATCTGAAACAAAAATTTTGAAAGGTTGTTTCTTTTGGGGAAAGTGCCCATGAGAAATCTTTTAGGGAAAGCACCCACGATAAATTGTTCAAGAAGGATTATCGAAGGAAATGTCTAAGTAAAATGATGGTTTCACAAATGTCAAACTTCAATATAGTAAGCTAACCATTGGTTTTCAAACAAAAGGACTCACAAGCAAATCCAAGGGCTCATGTCCTTCATCCATCAAAATAATGAGGGAGCCCATATCACCATTGATCGATTAAGATCAGAGTCATTCCTTGAGGACCAATCAAATAAGAAGGACAAAGCCAAACAAAATGAAAGTGACAAATTTGTAACAGGTGGATAACCGCTTTGATGCCATGACTCAGCCCAAGTATATCTTGATTCTGCTAAGCACAAACATTGTAGGAGCTTCTTTGAGAGAGCAGGCCAAATGTGTAACTACTTGAGATGACATGGATCAATCAAATGGTTGGAATGAACATCCCTTGAAAAGATGGTTGTAGCTGAAGATGGAGATTTTCAAACAATTGATTCCTCTCTTTGGTGCCAAAGGTTTCCCCCTCTCACTTCCTCTCTACTATATATATGGCCCTTTGGCTAGTGAAAATATAACAATATAGTGTATGGTGAAACCCTATTGGATTGATGTCATATTTTAACTTTGAGCATTAGTACATTCCTTTCTTTCAAAGTTTTAAATAATTTCTTGAGTGTATAAGTGATTACAACAACAACATGTGATGATTTTCCATCCTTTTGTCCTCTATCCTTCACACTTGAGCAAGAGTTATTGATCTAATAGGTCATCTAGAGTGTGTTTAAGTGTATGGAACTATTGTAAGAGTTTTAACTATTCTTGATGTGCGATTTGCCTTTCAGTTCATTCTCCTTCTGTCCTTTCATGCATCTCACCTCTATACTAAAATATTCATGTTAGAATCTCTAGAACTTGAAAATGAGTCTTTACATTTTGATGTATTATGCACTAAGATATGACATTCATGTGGAATAAAATCTTGGTGCATCACCATTCTTAAAATAGGTTTCCCTTATGCAATTTATATCCCTTTTCTTTTTGATCAAGCTAGTTTAGACAAAGATTGTTTTGTAGAGACAAATTTAGGGAGTTGGCCCTTTCGATCTAGAGGTCCATTTCCCCTTATAGGTATTCCCACATGCCTGGAAATGTTCCAACATTACCCAATTGTGGAAGGGGCCTGAACACTCTCTTCTAGGGTGCAAGATTTGGAGACAACACTTTCAATCAAAAAAAATATATTTTAATTGTAAAATTATTTTTTAAGAAGGGATATTAGAAGATGAAATACACATATTAAAATAATTAAAGGGTAAATTACTCTATTATAAATAAAGGGGTGTGAATCAAATCATGACACAAATATTCATAAACATTTAACTAGGCTTAAAATCGATGTAAAACAACAAATCATACATAATTAATGTTCTAGAACTAGAGCTCAATACAGATGAAAGTAGGTTTTAAAATTGTATATTGAATATCAGTAGATTTGGAGATAGTCATCGAAGTTTGATAATGGAAATAAAGTTTTTGTGATAAGAAAATGAGAACCATTAAAAATTGTGTTGAATGAAGGACCTTGTCCAAACCATCTTAAGGATGTTTATGGTCACCATAACTATAATGAATACGGTTCTAGGAAGTTTCAAGTGGGTGAAAATATTTTTTAGGAATTTATTTTTCGAATCCAAGGCTCCAAAAGCCTTGCCTAATTTTCTAAAACTTCACTTTGATCATTATAAAAATGCATTTCTTCTCCTTGCCCTAATTGGGCATCTATAATCTAAAAATGATAACAAAAATGATGTGTGGTGGGGCTTATGTTACACCAAAGAATAGATGAAATTCCTTGATATTTTTCATTCCCCTTACTAGTGTACAATATGAAAAACAACACTGTAATAAATTTTTAATTCATCAGTCAAAAAAACCAATGCAAATGCAATGTGTCAATAATATGAACTTTAGTGCTAAAATGAATGGTCTCTAAATTATTGGCTTATCTAAAATGCATGTAGATGTTTAATAGTTTCATGTGAATGATAAATGGTAGATGATTTTTTAGATGATCTTCATATGCTTAAATAAACTATGATGCCTATGTATTTATTTATGGCTTGAACTCGAATTAGGATCCTAAGTGCATAAAATTGATATCAAATGATAAAAAAATGAAAAAAAGGACTAGACCACAACCACATGTGCACCATAATTGACTAAGACCACATAAAACCCGAAAAACATATTGAGTATGTTTTCGGGGACCTAGAACCATATTTAGTCCATTTTGTGGGCCCTAGAACCATAATAAGTATGTTTTTAGGAAGACCACCATAGGACCATGAAATTAGGAGGAAAGAGAAAGGGAGGAGAGAAAATAAAGGTGACACAATGAAAAATAAAAAAATATGCCAATAAATTTAATTTAGACCAATAACCAAAAATACATAGATACCTTATAATTATATAATTTAATGACTAATGAATGCCTAGGGCCATTTTTAGGTGTTTACATTTTTATCCACTTTGATGTGTTTGTGTGTGGGTGTGTGCATGCATACATATCAAAGTAAGAAAACATGGTATAGAAACAAGATTTTGTACCCTCAAAACTCTTGAATAAAACTCCAATGTATCTATGAATTATAACTTTTAAATAAAACTCCAATGCATCTGTGAATTCTACAAGAAAACATTATCTTTTTCTACACATAAATGGGTGAGTACTATGATGCAGGAGCATCCTAGGCCCAATTAAAATTTTGTATCACCAAAAATGGTTATTTCAAAATTTATTTTTAGTGTTGTAAGAATTCCATATAAAAATTATTGGTTGGAAGTCCTTGATCCACTTCATCTAAAAACTATTATATGGATTTTGTGGGTTTTGTATGTAGATGATGCAACAATATTATTTTAGAACAATATATATTAGATTGGGACTTTCAAACACAAGAAAGTCTTTCAAACAATAGCCAAAAAAGATTAAAAAAGATGTTTTAATGATTTTTTTTCATATTCCATGATTAGAAGAGTTTAATGGGTGCCTAAACCTGTGGTAAAAATGCAAGATAGAAGATCTTCAAGAGTAGAAACAAGAAAGATTAAAAAATAATTAAAACATAAAGAAAAAATGGATATTTTTGGGGGTGTGTAGGTTGGATTGAATGGTGCATCCATTCCATAACATAAAAACATATTTGATGTAGGTGTTTCACATACATGGTGTAGGTAAAAGTGTCATGAGCTTATTCCTCTTCGATAGTGATAATTTTAGCTCTAAAATTCTATGTAAATGTTTGACAAAATGCCTAAGAGCATATTTGGACTATTGTAATTAATAAAATGATTTTTTGAGTGTGTATTAGGAAAATTTTACATGTTTTTGGATTAAATATTATTTAATAATATGATTAAATCCATTTCATATTTTCTGTTTATGATTTGGATATGTTGGTGTGCCTTAGAAAAGCCTGAAAAATTGTATTTTAGTGAAAATAACATTCTAGGTTCTATGTGGGTTCCATATGACGTTGGGAATATGTTAAAATAGGTTGTGAGATTTGTTTTGAGTACTCATATCCATTATATCCTCTCTCATTCAGCTAGATATTGAGTTTAGTGTAATTTTTCTTGCTTACTAGTTGAAATTTTCTGTTAAAAGGCAAAAAAATCAGCATTCATGTAAATGGGCATCGAAAGGGGTGGGATTGCATGACTTGGGTGAGATAAAAATAGAGAGGATATGTCTGTTATGATAGGAATTTATCTCCATTCATATGAATCCCAACCTAAACTGCATCAATTGGTACCATAACAAGGGTTTCCTTGTTGGACTATGTCTTGTGAGGTTCTAGTGAGTTTGTTATATGTACGATAAAGTACAAAAATTATAGATATTTGAGTGTTCTCCATATTTATAATATGAGTAGAGAACATAGAGTTTTAAAAAAGGCACACAAAGGAGGTAAAGCAACTGCACTTACAGAATTGGAAAAGATGTTGAGAGGAATCCAAAAAAGATTTGATGTTATGGATATTACATAAGGTAGAGGAGTTTTAAAACATGTGAGAGGGATGAATTTGAAGCACCTAAAATTCATAATGAAGATCTAGTTACAAATATGTGTAAATTAAGAACTAAAAGATGGAAAGTTTCTATAATTGATAAGAAATGTGTAGAATAAGGTGCAGGCATAATGCTTAATGTGAGCTAGCCCACACATGAGAGAGAAAATGATTTTGTTCTCCATCATGTGTCGATGAGTAGAGAATAAAGAATAAAGAATGGAAGATATGGCTTAGAAAATATTCAAGAAAGATAATAAAATTTACTCAAAGTCATAAATTTTAGCAATGGAGAGGATGTTGGAAGAAATAGTGTTCAAATTAGAAACTTGGAAAGAGTACCAAGAAGTAGAGGAAATATACTTGTGGAATAAAATAAGCTCATATAACTAAGAGGACATACTAGTAGAGGTAAGAGACCACCAGATGTCATGGTGAAATAAAAAGGTAATCCCATTAGTAATATACTTTTGTTTTGTGGTAGATAGACCCCAAAAGAGCTCATGAAATGGATAATAGAGCTATAAAGTATTTTTGAAGAGAAGTGTATTGAATACCCCAAGAGGGTAGATTTTGTAAGCACAAGATTTTTTAGATTTGTAGATGTGTACTATAGATATCTCCATGAGAAGAGACAAGTAAAAATAAAAGAAGAGGTGAGAAGATGGGAACATTTGGTTTCCAAGTTGGTGGATCAAATAGTGCATCCAAGAATGCAAATAGAGTGATTGAATGAGATTCAAGCATTGAGGATTGAGAATGAAGAGAAGAGGATTTCCTTGAGATGAGATAGGAGGGTGAAGTTTTTATATGAGAAACCCTTTTAGAATGAAATACACTATGTGCAACCTATGAAGGATGAATTATTCATGAAGAATAATGAAGAAAGAAGGATTGCAATAGTAGTGTTGTATTTAGATGATGATGTGTCTGAGGTATCAATAAATATAAATAAAAATGGATATGGAAAATCCCATGATTACTCTAATGTTGATTTGTGAAAATACTTAAATGAGAAGAAGGTACAAGAGAAGTTGTTTTGTAAGTAATAAAGGACAACCCTAGTAGGTGAAGATGTGAGTGTGAAAGGTTTTGAGTGCCTTAAATGAAGTGAATAATATGAAAAAAAAAAAGAAAATTCCCTCATGAGAAATAATAAATATAGAGGAAGTGAAGAGAAGGATTATAGCCATCCATTGTTAGTGACCAAAAAAAGTGAAGATGGAAATAAACATTAAGATATGTTAATTGAAGAATTTCCTTTAGTAAAAAAGAATGTATTTAAAATCTATCCATATGAAGTATATGTAGAAATGTAAGTGAATAATGGTGATAGGGAAATAATAGGGGTTGATGAATTTCAGAATGGACCATCGATAATTGATCATGTGAATACAAGTTATGATGAGAATGTGAATTTGGATAACATGCTTACTTGGCATGGTTAATATGTGGAATAAATGTTTGTGGTAACTATTAATTACCATAATTTTGTTGATTTATTTGTAGGTACAATAATTTATAAGATGACAAGGAAAAAGAAAGGTGTAATTCAATTGTAAAATCTCATGTGCATAAGAAATCAAGAGAAGTGGAACAAGGAGAAGTTATTTCAATGGTTGGATAGTCATTTGATATGGATGTGGCAGTTGTAGAAGATTGTCTTCAAGTTGAAATGAAGAAAATGGAGAGTGGAAAAGGTATAGTTTCATTTAAGGATGTCCCAAAGAGGGTATACAAGTGGGAATGCATTTAGAACATAAGTTATATGTGAGAGAGAATATTCTCATAACATATATTGAAGGAGATTGGCAAGAAGAAGAAAACATTCTCCATATGATACAAGTGGAAAATGAAGGTATGTATTCATTATACATCTTGAGATATAGGTATAGAGTGAAATTGAAGGACAAGTTCAAAAATCAGTGGTAGAGGTTTTTCCAAAGAGAATCTAGGAAATAAGAAGAGATAAGGAATGCCATTTATTTGTAATAGAGGCAAAACAACCCTTATAACTAGTTTTAGTATATCAATATTAACTAGTTATACAAACTCCATGGATTTCTAGAGTACAACATTGCCCTCATAGGATCTATTGGATACATTTCCCGTAGTGCACTTGTTTACATCAAAAGTATTTTTATTTTCTTTAACATTATTTGAAATAAAATATGATCATTAATCCTAGCTAAATTTATTTTAAAGTGTGGATTTGGTAGGTGATATTCTATAAATGGGAATATTTATAGTTATGAAATTTTATTTTTATAGTTGGTTACAAGGAAGAGACCAACTGATGCCATGTTTTAGGAGACGTAAACATGTGATTAGGAGGGTCATATTTTCCAAATAGGATAGTGGACATTTCTGACATGTTGTTGAGGAATATGAACATGGAAAAAAATAGATGTCTAGTTTCTTTTATACAAGATAGCCTGCTTTGCACAAATGAATCTCCCCAAGAAATACAAAAAATGATAGAAGTGGGAAAGGCATTAGAGATCCTAAAAAATAATTTAATCATAAGTGAAACATTAACCTCAACTTTAAAAATCACCATTTCAATATTGGTATGCAATACCAAAACTAGTTCAAGAATAAATAGGGTGTTTTAAGGCAAATGTTCTACATTTTAGTTGCTAATAAGGAAATTTCTAAAGGATTTTCAAGTATGTGCTTCTATAAGGATCTGTATTTGTGGTATTGTATTCATCTAATGTTAATGAACATAGATATAATGATGATTTTTATTGAGTAATAAATTAAAAGCCTTGTTTTAGGTACATATTACAAAGTGCACTGAGAATAATAAGATTGAGATAGATTGGAATAAAACAAATATTAACCAATGTAAAAGTGAGTCAAAAGTCAAACTTATTGGGTAGTATTTGGGTCTAGAAGGAAATTTAAAGTGGGAATGAGAGTTAAGTTGACATCAAACATTATTTGAGATACATCAAATGGTGGATTTTATTGGATAAATATTATAGTAGGTCTTGTAAATCCTTTATTCAAAACTTTTTAGTGTTATTTTATTTATATATTAAGATAATAAAATATTTTGATTTATATGATAGATATGGTTAAATAATGGGATTTGAAATTTTAATTTTTTCTATATATGATTTTTTATAGTTTACACTTTGAAGGTGGAGGAGACTTCGAATGATTTTTTTTCCCCTCATAATCATGAACAACTGGTGAGTATCTAGTGATCTTCTTAGAATATCTTCGTAAACAATTTGTATATGCTTAATTATGGATTTATATGTTAAATTAGTCTTCTACACTTGAAAAATATCTCTCAAGGCTCTACCCTTCAGTTTGACCTTCCTTACAATCGAAAAGCTCACATTTTCCACCTCACTAGGTATAATTACTTATTTATTAGTCCAACCTTGATTATTCTAATTATCTAGATCACCTGTAACCACATAATGCCTAAAATATTATATATATCATTCACTATTAATTACATAACCTTAACAAATTTCCTACATCTTGGATAATTACATTTAGGATAGGACAATAGTGTTGATGCTATTGTCCCTACTCCAACACAAGTGTCCTTTCCATAAAAACACTCAAACTTATGAATCTTTCAATGTGTATGGGTCAAATTAATAATTTCATTAACTCTTCCATGAGGATAATTTAAAAATAATTAAAATAAATACAAGTTAAATCCAAATTATTAGGATATCAATCAATTGCCTCTCAAACTTAGACATGTTACTAAATATCAAAGCACATAATTAATTTATTCTACTCTATTCACCCATATTTGCATATCAATCATAGGAGAAATCATAATACATGTCTAAATAACTAAAAATATGTCCCATGAACATATTTTTAAAGTTACAAGCTAGATCATTGCATGCACTTGCATATAGCATTCTATATTATTGTTCACACACATACCAACACATAGGGGAGAACTACATATGTCTAATGTCATCTTCAAATTAGTAGTTATGTGGGTATTTAACATTGATAGAGGGGACTTTTAGGTCAATTTTATATTGTTAACCTACTAACCTTTTTTTGGCAGGGTAACCTAACCTAAGGTGGAGAGCTAGGGTTTCAACTATAAACAATGATAAAGAGCCTTTACATGAGATCCAGATACATTAGGTGAAAGTTAAAAAAAACCCAAGAATATCTAAGTGGTCACATCTTGATATAGATAAAATTTTGTATAGGACAACTATACAAATATTTAGATAGTAGCATCAATGCAAGTGTCCAAGCAGATGGAAAGAATATTTTTAGAATCTGACGATTGGTGTATGAACATCAAATAGATTATTTCCACCCCTTTACATCTTAGATCTATTTATGCATCATTGACTAAGATAATTATTATTTATTCTTTGTGATGATGCAATCAAAATACTATTTTCCATTGTAATTTCTATATTTAGTATTTTTCATAATTCAAAATTTAAGTTAAATATCATAAAATGAATTATTTAATTGGCCTAATTTTAATAATAATTAACTTCATGTTTGATTAGACTATTCTTCCCAACCCTTGATTCCAAAAAAGGGTTAAACATTTCATGAACCTAGAGTCTTCCTATGAAAATCTTAGTTTTCTCTATGGTTTTCATCCTCCTAAGTTATTTTCTTGTTGTATTTATTCAATTTTTTTTAATTCTTTGTATGAAACCTAGGCGTAGTGCTAGAATAGGTGATTTTTCTATTGAGTATCTTGAGCTTCCCCTGGACCACCCAAAATGTCTAAAGTTAATACCATGTCAGATTCTCCTAATAATGAGAATGAAAATAATGATAATGAGACACATAATGAAAAAGTTATTGTAGAATATATATTGATTGTCTGGATAAGGAAACATGTGAGGATAATGAAAATGAAGTAGATCAAGAATAATTTAAAGTTACTGCATTATTTTGTGAGCATATTTGTGAAAATCTTGAAGATCTTCATAATATCCTTCATACTAACTTAGACATTAAAATATCTAAAAGAATTAATGAACAATCATGTGCATCTATTGATCATGCTATTAGAGCTATGGGATATCCCCATGGATCCTCAATTTTATTCTCTCTCCCCTTGAGAAAAACATTGCATCCTATATCTAGTGGGGGCATAGTTTATGTGTTTAAACCATTATTCCCCAAATCTAATACAACTATTTATACATATTCTATGGGAAACATTACTACTTCAACATAATTACCGATTTCAATGCCTATTTCATCACAACTATTCGCATCCCCATTGGTCACTTCTCAACCTTCAAACCTTAGTGGTGAAAATGTGCAAGATCTTGTACAAGTTATAAAACTATTGGAAACTAAGGTCACCAACATTGAGCAAGATTCTATTAAATCACCCCATGTTATTGATTTAAAATATGTATTATATAATCCTCTTTCACCCCTTACCAACTAGTTTTGTTGCACCCAAGCTCTCACTTTATGATGGCAAGGGTGATCCTACGAATTTTTTTTATCCTTTTATGTGACATATCTTAATTATACTTCTAATGATAAAATTTTGACTAAATTGTTTTTAAGAAGCCTAAATGATTATGCTTTGATATGGTTCTATGATCTACCAATACAATCAGTAAGAGCATCAAAACCCCTATCCAATCAATTTTTAGCACATTTTTCAATCAAAATTACTAAAAATATGTCATGTTGACAAATTTCCAAGACCAAAAAAGGAACCAATGAACTAGTTAGTTACTATGTTATGGGATATAAGACAATGTTGGCCAAAATGACAAATCCAATGGAAGATAAAGAGATTCAAGACATATTTAAATAGAGTTTGTTTGATAGCTTAAAAAAGTCCATTGTTTTCAAGAAATTCAAATATTTTGATGACTTATGACATATTGTTTGAGATAGAGAAAAATTATTGCATTAAATAAGCTTAGGTATGTAGCTAACACACCAACTACATCCAATAGCAAGTTCCATATCAAAATAAGCAAGGTCAAACCTAATGAGGCTAAGAAAGACACAACTACCATGATTAATAAAATGTCATAACAACTTAATAGCTCATATTATATAATGCACCTAAGAGACAATTTACATGATTACCTGAGTCCCCAACTTTGTTAATTCTAAATATGGTAGAGTGTTATCTGATATCACCCCATCCTCTTATGGTGGTTGATACAAGTTGACCTTTACAAAAAGGATATGATGTAAATACCCATTGTGACTATCACCAATGTGAAAGGAATTTTACAAACAAATGTTATAAACTAAATCAAAAGATCCAATATCTCATTGATAGTGATCAACTTACCTTTGAAATCCTCCCACATATTCAGGACCACAATTGACTGATCATATAAAACAAAATATATTCAACCATCCATTTCAAGATCTATCTAAGACAACTCTGGAAGTGAAAATGGCATATCATGCACATCATACTCCACCACATTATGGTCACCTATTATATGGGATTATTGGTAAATTTATACATGAATACCTCATATGGTTATGAGACCTTCAATTTCATTTGATGACAATGAGATTATGGATGGTGACTCTATTATGGATAAATCTCTAGTAACATTATTATTGTGAGTTTGAGTATTTACTGAGAGGTAAATATAATATGGGTGAATTAGTTTGTTAATCATATTTGGGTAGTCATAATATTGTTACAAGAATATTACAAACATAGTTTATTTGTATATTTATAGGGATACGATGAGAGTTTGATGGAGAGATAATCTCCATAATTATAGGAATGATATTCCTATAAAGTTGTGTTATCTTGGATGAACAAACTATGCAGAATATAATATAATGTGATTTAAATAATTTTGTATTTATCTGTATTCAGATATTTTTAATATATGAAGATCTGAATCAACCCCACCATCTGGTATTAGAGTAGGAGGTGTTGATGGTTTAATAAATGTGTAAGATCAACTATCAGTTTTTTCTTTTAAATTGGTAACACTTCTCAAAGAGTGCTTATTCAGAATGTCTCTATCAAGGTAGTCAATCATTCTTTCATTTGTTTTCAAGCATCACATATAGTGTTTTGTCCTTCATATTGATGTTGGGATTAGGGCATCTTGTTTATCAACCAAAATATTAAGATACATTTGTGATACCTATGTGGATGGACCTCAAGCTCGAGAGAGATTGAGAGGATCTCATTATCATACCTATTACGTATTTATTCCTCATATCATCATTTACTTTTTAATAATCAGGAACTAATTGATTTAGAAGTAAATGGAATAGTTGTAATGCTTGTGTGGTCTCTTTACCATGCTTTACCTTATGTCATTTCATGCATCATTCAGATCAAGTAGATTCTCTCTCAATAAATAGCCCATGTCCATGTAATCTAGAAAGTACTTAGTTAATGCTATTATAGTCTATTCTTCATGTTGAGTTTAGATGCTACATAAAGTTGCATTTTTATATGTGATATGATTCATTGTGTTCATCATACAACTAAAACATATCCTTGCATTTGATCCATAAAATGAGCAACATAAGTGAAGCAAGATTAAGGTGAAGTTTTAATTGAAGTTTCTATGTTGATCCAGAAGCTAAGCTATTTGTTATTGTCGTGCAACTATGGATCTAACTTGATCTATGTATAATGCATGCCTATGCCATAATATTTTATATGTTATCCAAAGATGTTTAGCCTCTATACAAATTTCCTTATTTCTATTATGTGTGTCGTCTACAAGTTTGCTTTACTCGATCCCCATATTCTCAAACATCTGCCATGTTAGCATTTATTGTTATAATGACATTGGAAGGTTTTTTCAATCCTACATTTATGCAAACTATCCTCATATGGTTGGTCAATGTTATTGGTGTGTACTATCAAATTATATTTTTTATTTAGTGTTAAGTCATTCTATTATTGAGTCTTAATAGGTTTGGTTTAGTTTTATTTTTTATATAAATCCAATATGTAATTGGATTTTTAAAGTGTCAAAGGTTTTAAGTTTGGTCTATAGTTATTACAAATCTAATTTCATTTATAGTCATTATCGTGTCAATAATATGTATTTGTGTCTTTTATTTAATAAATTCAATATAGAGTCTAGAGTCAAAAAAAATTGGTCATCATTTTCACAAATTATAAAAATTAAAAATGTGTCAGATTTTATCAAAAGTTTAAATATTTTGAGTCAGTAGTTAAGTTATTGTCAAATAGTGTAAAAAAAATACAAAACTTTTCTTATTAGATGCATTATCGCTTGTACGCAACGTCCACTATTATAAATTGAGCTTCACTACCAAATTTTCTAAGTAAATAACAATGGAGGATGGAGGCATAGGAGGTTGGAGGTCTTTTAGTGACCTCTTGTCAGTCACCAATGATAGGGTCGCACCAATGATGTGGTGACTTTTATTTCAATTGTGTGTAGTGTGTTTACTTTCTTGCTTTGTGTGGTAACTAAATAAGAACATAAGTGCAATTGTTATTCGATTAAGAACTATTTCCTTTTGTAGTACCTATAAGTTAGCAAATGATGGGAATTAAATATGTACTTGCATATATGACATGGCTTATGGTAAACAAGAAAAACCACTTGGTTGGTGGTTAGCCATGAGATAAGTCATCATTGGTTTTTGGTAAGTCATGGGAAAAACCATCATTGGTTTTTGGTTAGCCATGGAAAAACCAATTTTTAGGTTTGTGATCCATGGAAAAATCACACAGTCATAAATTATATGTAGTATAGGATGATATTCTCCTCATATTCAGATTAAAGGGGTATGACTAGGAATAATAATGTTAAGGGGGTGAATGTTACGGATTAATATCTAATAACATTATTATTGTGTGTGAGTTTGAGTATTTACCAAGAGGTAAATATAATAGGGGTGAATTGGTTTGTTAATGATATTTAGGTAGTCATAATATTGTTACAACAATATTACAAACATAGTTTATTTGTATATTCATAGGGATACACTGAGAGTTTGATGGAGAGATAATATCCATAATTATAGGAATGATATTCATATAAAGTTGTATTGTCCTGGATGAATAAAATATGCAAAATATAATATAGTGTGATTGAAATAATTTTGTATTTATCTATATTCGGCTCTTTTTAATATATGCAAATTTGTATCAGCCCCATCAGACCCAAAACTTCATTCCTTATTTATCAGTGCATATATTGAACATCAACCTATACGTGGTGTTATGATTGAAAATGATGCTAGTGAGAATGTATGTACCATGACATTAGTCACATATTTGGGATACACACATGATGATTTATTTATTTCAACTAAAATTATAAAATCATTTAATGGGAAGATACAAGTTTTTGGTGAGATTGATTTATCTCTATTGGTTGGTCCAACACATGTGACCACTACCTTTACAATTATACCACATATGAGATTATTTGATATGTTATTGGAATGTCCTTGCATACATAATATACATTTAGTACCTTCCACATTCCATGTTTTTCTTAAGTATATTCATTCCAACATGGTAATTGTAGTTTCTAAGATTTCATATGAATATATTTTTCAATAGGAAAAGATTATTCCAAGACAGTTGATTATAAAACTTACCAAGGATAATCATATGTGGAAAGGTAATCAACATGTAATCCATTTTTCTATGTCCCCCATGATTGAGAGGATTTTGCATCAAATATCTATAGTGGATTCTTTGATATCATCATTTACACCTCCACAGTCTAGCCATTTACCTACATCAAAGCACCATGTTTCAAAATGGGTAAAAAGACCCACTATTACATCAAATAAATTAAAGATCATAAAATAATGGATTATATGAACCTATACACCTTCTAATCCTACTTCATGACCATAAAGTCTTGTGATACATATATAGATTATATTGAATTATACACATTAAGATTTGACACATATACATGATCCTTGGTAGCATGACAAATTTATTATACCACATTAAAAGTATAGGACACCCTATGACTATCCCTTAAATGGGATCATCGGATAGCACTCTCTTTCTAAACATTAAAAAAAATTAAAAAGAAATCAAAAGTTCCAAAATTCCAAAAGATTAAAATATTCAAGAAAATAAAAAAACATTTAAATAACTCAAATATACCAAAAATATTTAGCATTTCAAATGTTTACTAGGTTTTTCATATGTTTTTCAATTTATGTTAGTAGGTATCATATCAATTCTATATACACATATGTTTCATTAGTACTTGAGTGTGATACAAGCATAGATTAGACCCATGATACTCGAGCACGCATATGTTGGACCTTTCCTCTTCTAGCATGATACACTACATTGGAGCATCTTGCTTTTATACGATCATGATTGACATAGGTTCTATTATTTTATGACCATTTTCCATTATTTTATTGAGATTATAGATCTTACACATGCATATACTCATGTTTCTATATTACAAAGTGTATTTGATATGTTATTTTACATGACATTTTGCTCACACATGTATGCAAGGACTAATATGACATTCTTGTGCTCATTGCTTATATCTAATTAATTCATCTATTTACATTAGCTTACTTGAATGTAATTCTTATTTTATTATTTGTCTTGCTTATAGAACATTTGAACATGTTCCTTTCTTATTGGCCATAGTCCCTTGACTTTTGCTTGTTTAGTAGGTGTGTATAAATTTTTACATCTTCCACTTGAGTGTGCAGAATTTGAACATACCCCTTGTTTGTGGTCTCCTTGGACCCCTTTTTATGTGACATTTGATTACTCTTTCATGTGAGCTTGATTGTTTACTGAACTTATTATCTTCTATGTGTTTCTATGATTCATATCATGCATCTTAGGGCTTGTTATGTTTGCATACTATGAGTTTCATTGATATATCTACTTCTACATGGCACCACTATATCCTTATTTATTACATGATTCACACATATACAATATAGTTGTCTTATCCTTTTGAGATAAGGTGATTATCACTTTTACAATCCCATCAACTCAAAATGGGGGCGGGGGGGGGGGGGGATGGGAGGCATATCAGTGGGGGAATGTTATAGAATACATGAATCCACATATATACAGTTGACAAAATGGGCATAAATTGATTCAATTTACACATTTTACATGATTTAGATATACATTTGGGATAAAATTGTATGCATTGGGAATAGCTTTGGGACATAATTTTTTATATTTTTGATACATATTACACACATGTTATAGACTAGAGGTTACATTATGATAGATACTTCAGCTTGAAACATGTTTGATCTGCACATGCACTAAATTAAAAATACACT
Source organism: Torreya grandis (assembly GCA_037957365.1). NCBI lineage: Eukaryota > Viridiplantae > Streptophyta > Pinopsida > Cupressales > Taxaceae > Torreya > Torreya grandis. The sequence goes on from JARHVA010001535.1 coordinate 2,535,907, forward strand.
TTTAAATTATCCACACATTTATGCATCAACCTTACCGAGATGTAATGTTTAGGCCTTTATATGTCTGTAATAGTGGGCTATTTTTTATTACTGTGATTGATATTTAACATCCTTAATGGACTTGGCACTATGATTCTATTATTTTAGGTTCACATGCTTATACCTTTTGACTATGGTGAGATTAGATATATTATGATATACTTGAGTTATTTGATTGATATTATATGCTATCAATAGACTTGGCACAATTTATCCTTATACTGGATTGTGGGAATGATCACCCTATGATTCCCCTCTTCACATATCCAAGGTTTAGTTGTGAACCTCTCTCCAATGCTTCAAATAAGAAACATCTCTACCAAGACAAACTACCAAGGGGAAACATGGTGGCATCGACACAGGTGTACTCCTTCCTCTTTCTTTATTTCAATTAATTTTAATTATTCAATTTTAGATTATATACACTAATTACACCTGTAACATACTCTTGGTTACAAGTCATTCACATAAATCAAGTTCAAGTGGGTTTAGGCAAAGATAAGGTGTGTTGTATAAACCAAAATATGCTTTTCTTTCCTTTAACCTAGTAATTTCATCCTTATGCATTACTAGACTGAATGTTGGGTGGGGGGCATGTAGATGCTGAAATCTAAATGTAAATGTTAAACTACATTTGTACACTTGATAAATATCTCTTGAGGTTATATCCTTCAGTTTGACCTTGTAGTTGAAAGGCTCACATTTATCACCTCATTGGGTCTAATTACTTATTTCTTAGTCCAACCTTGATTATTTTGATTATCTAGATCACCTATAACTACATAATGCCTAAAATCTAATATATGTCATTCACTATAAATTATGTAACCTTAATAACTTTCATCTATCTTAGACAATTGTGTTTAGGACATGATAGCAATGTCGATGCTATTGTCCCTATTCCTACACAAGTCTCCTTTCCCTATAAATGCTCAAATTTGTAAATATTTTGATGTGTATGTGTATAAATACAAGTCAAAGCTACTTCACCAGGACATCAATAAATCACCTCTCATGATTAGACATACTACTGAATATCAAAGTCCATAACTAAGATATTATGCCCTATTAATCCTTATTTATATATCAGTCATAGGAACAATCATACTATAGTTTTGAATCACTCAAAATATTGCTTGTGAGACATATTTAACAAGTTACAAGCTAGATCATTGCATGCACTCACATGTAAAATTCTACACTATTGTTCACACACATACCAACACATATCTTGGATAATTTGAGTTTGCATTAGCATTACATTCTAAAACCTACTCAAGGATAGGAGACACTAAAGGAGTGATCTGGTTGTTGTAACCACAATGTTTCTTATTTTCATTTACATTTTCCATGACCTACTTTGTTTCTTGATCAATTAGAGTCTTAAATATTTCATCCCTGTTTGAGTATTTAGGCTAGGTTAGCTCTCTGCTTTTTTTTTTTCTTCCTCCTTTTAGGTAGTTCAAAACCATCTTGCTGGGTTGTGCCATTTTGAGAATTGTTTACATTTTTTTATCTGGATTCAATTTCTCATTATGAGGGGTGGGCCTTTGGATCATATTCTTTATTTGTGTATTCATGTTATTGGGGCATGCCTAGGCCAAATGGCCATGATTACGACATATTCTACATTGGAAATGTATCACATCATAGTCCATCTATTGAATCCATGTAAGATCGACTAATTCAATTTCTATCTCTATTGGTAAGGGCTGTGTGAGATCCATTTTCACACATACTCTTGTATATACTATTGTGTTTCTTTCTATTGTGTCTCTAGAGACACCTAGATATTTTCCCAGGTATTTCCCAATGGATTCCAAAACACTATCACTCCAATATTCCATTGGTAGAGCATACATTCGAATCCATACTGGTATAGTAGTTGGTTCAATATGGGGATCAAATCCCACTTTCTAAGGTAGAATGAAAATTCCAATAGGATCGTGATATCTCCTTTCATAATCAAAAGCTATGTTTCTATCTACAATAGTAGAGAAACTAATTATGAAATGACCATTGCTAATAAACTAGAGTGATTACTCACCATTATGTTCCAAGTTTTGACAAATTAAGAGCGCAATAAATTTAAGGTAGGACAGAAGCCCATAAATTTTTAGATTAGATCATGATTTGCTATATAAAGGACAGAGTATTCTACAAGTTTTTGGTTGATAATAATTCTTGGCCTTGATTCTGACTGAGGTAGGCAACCATTGACCATCATTCTAGTGAAGTTTTTATTTGTTGCATTGAAACATGTTTTAGTTATGGCAGTTTGAGGACTCACCAATCCAACACAGGGTTTATGTTTCAATAGATCTACAAAGGAAAATAGATTGGTGTGAATAGGGACATGAAGGGAACCTATGTGGCCCATGTTGGACGAGCATTGAGCCATCCAGTTTGTGCTCAGCCTATTTCTCCCATCTCCTCTAATCTTTTCAGCTTTCCATCCAATATCACAATTATTGGATTTCAATATTAAGTATAATTTGATTCTCATTGTTAGAAATTATATTTTTATTATTTTTTAAATAATAAATTTTTTGTTAAATTATAATATCATAATTATTAGAATATATTATATTTTTTATTTTTATTAAATTAAAAAAAAATTAATGTAAGGAAATTAGTAATATTATTGGTGGCATCTTTAATTTTGTCATTATTATTGAATACAATGACCTTAACACATTAATTATAATACAAAAAAATAAATTTAATATTTAATTTACTATTTTATAAAGAAATACATTTAATATATATATAGTTTATTATTTTGAATGTGTACATTAGTTGTATCATAAATAAATCTATTTTAGATGTCTTGAATCAAGCTCTTGTAAAAATGACTCCTTGAACAAGTATTGCTTTAATATACCCAATATCATACAATGAAGTCTATGCTAACCCATAAAAGTACACAAATCATATATGGTTACAAAATTAGGTGATGTAAAAAAATAAGTTGGATAGTTTACCAACTTATAAAAATGAAAGCTACTTCACAATAACTTTCATTTTTCCAAATCACTTATTCATATAGAGTTTCATATTTCTTTTTTAAGAATAAAATAATCATGCATATACTTATCAATTGAATAATGTAAAATTTACCTTCCAATCATTACAAAGGTTTTTTTTTATATAAATAGTTGTATATTTATACACATCAATTTTTTTCCCCTAATCAACCAAACAAAAATACCAATAGTGATATGACTTATAAAAATCTTTGAGCATTGTTAATTATATATTTTATTATAATATTTTTACTTGAAAACTCATTAAAAGAGCTTCTAAGACATAATTTAATTGAGCATTATCAATTACATTTCCAATTATAATATTTTTCCTTTCAAACTCATTAAAATAACTTCTAAGTCATGCCTTGTCATTTGAAATGAAGTATTTACTAGATTTTAACTTGTTTGAAAGTCGTGAAGAAAGTATTCAATTTAATTATGTCAGAATTTATAACAAACATTTTCCTATTTATAAAAGTAAAGAATTCTATAATTCTTCTGCATCTAAATTCTCATTCCAATGTGTTCATCATTCCTTCAAAAAACATCAACATCAAAACTCCATGGAATTATAAAATAGAGCTACCATGAATATATTTAGGTAGTGAAACATCTTATACAATATTGTTTTGTATAATCAAATGCATGGATAATCTAATTCTCCAAACACAAAAAAAAAAAAACATGTTTTGAGAAACAGATAATAAAACACAATTCTTTTTGACCACTACAAGTATGATTATATTTATTGTAAAATAAAATAACACTTACGCAAGGGTCCCGTGAAGAGAGTTGTTATTCCTATTTTTAATGAGTTGGTGGTCCCATGAAAAATAAAAGACATGTGATAAGATATTTTAAAATCTTTTCCTAAAAACAAGAAACTGATTAATTTTTAAGGAGATAATTTGAGGTGGAAAAAAGAGGGGCAGGGAGTTTTGCATACATGCTTAAAATATTCTACTAAGCTTAAATTTATGAGTCGTCAAAATTTATGTTAACATTACTTATAAATAAAAACATAATCATTTTAAATATTATTTCTATAAAATTAAAGCATACACTTAAAATTTTAATATTATAGAACCACTTTTACTATATATGCTTCTACATTTATTTTACAATATTTCTTGAAAAAAAATTGAAATCTTTTCCCGTAAAACCACTTCCTTAATATATAAATGATGACGATCTAATTATTTGAATGAATTTAAGTTATAAATCTGCTAGCATACTTACATTGATTTTGATTTCTCTGTTATAAGTTTATAAATTATCCATTATCAATCTACGCATTGTCGTACTACGAGAGGGTAAAGAATCTGAATGCTATCATTTATTACAGCGGACATTTAGCATTTTTTGAATTTTATCTTTGTGGAAGGTGGCATGTTTACGAGGCATTTTTTGAATAATTTGTGGATGAGATGTTTTTCCTTTTCTATTTTCCACAGAGAAAGTAGGTGTGTCTTTCATGGCGTCTACTCAACGAAAAGACTTTGACTCCAACGACTCACAAAGTCTATGTTTGAAAACGCACGGCATTGACAGAAGAGGGAGGGCCACTCTCTGTCTATGTCTCTGTCTCTGTCTCTGTCTCTTCACGTATCTCACTTGGCCTGCACCCACTTAACAAGCTCACAACAGAATAGAATACAAAACCAATACATGTTTTCCTTGGTGAGGGAGAATAAGGAAGACTAAATAAAACTTGACTCCAATGCAATGTTGACAAGTTTAAAAACACACGGCATTGATAAGATAATGGATGCTCGGGGGGCCAAGGGCTGCTAGATGGGGATGGAGATGGGGCCAAAACCAAAGTCAAATCCAAAGAAACTCTATCCTATCTCTAATGGGGATGGGGATGGGACCAATATTAATGCCAAAAAAAACTCTATCTCTATTTTTAATGGGGGTGGGGCCAATTCCAATGCCAAATAAGCTTTATCTCTATTTTTGATGGAGATGGGCTTCGTTACCCTTGACCTATACCCATATATATAGTAGAGCTTAGATATAACCCACGAGCCCAATTCCCTATCTATATATGATACGGAGGTAGAGGTGAGCACCCATAGAGATATAAGGGTGTACACACCCTCTATGTCTATATTGGGACCCCATAGATATAGATATAGATATAGATATAGATATAGATATAGATATAGATATATAGGGTGGGAGAGGGCCCCCAAATATCTATATTGGGGTTGAGTTGGTGACTATGGATAGTCACCCTCGACATCTATCTATATATATCAAAATGGATTAGATCCCCATGATTTTAATAGGCTACACACTTCCTTACATAATGACATGCATTGTGATCTAGGTGGGTCAATACTAACCAACCCAGAGTAGCTTTTTAGCTAGGACCAACCCACTAACATGGGCTCCACAGATACCATCATGGACCTCCTTATTTCCAAGAGGGATTCGCCTGGTTTTAGACATATTAACAAGGTCTAGTCATAACTTCACTGATAGAGAGTACTACTAAGGATGGTGTAACAAGAGGATTTTTGGATAAAGGATTTTTGATGATGATGGTTAAGTTTGGGTGGAAGGATGTCATTGTGGAGATAGGTGTATATGTCTTGATACCAAGGAGGACTAGGATTAGTAGTTTCACACAATTGTTTAGATGTCATCATTTGATGAGTAGGTGAAAAGAGTTGTTTCACTAAAAAGTGATTTTCATGCATAATAGTGGTCATTTACAATAATAATACAAGAGTGGCCATCATGCCAACGAACTTATTAATGCCCATTGGTACATGCTTAAAGGATATGGACTGAAATTATGTTTTCAAAATTTTAACCATTTGTTTAAATGGGAGAAATTTATCATGCTTTATCTAAAATTCATTATTGACCTAGTTAATGATAAGTTGGAAGCCGTTGTAGACTTAAAGATGTTGGATGTTTCATTGACAAGCTAACTGGAGATTTATGATGAGAGGCCCATATTCTAAAATGTTGTTTGTGAATGAAAATGTGATCCTAAAATATTTTGGAATAAAATCCCCATGAGTAGTGACAAGTAGGATGCTAATTCCTAAACCATGAGTGGTGAAGGAACCATAAAAGTATAACTTCCAAGAGGGGGATTATTCAACTCTCATGATTTAATCATTAGGAAATGTTGTTATTAAATGAGTTGTATCAAATAAAAGAGTTTTTTCTAATTAATTTTCCAATACCTATCCTTTGATTAGTTTCTAGTTCACATAATCAGTGTCAAACTCACTCAAAAACATGATCCATTTAGCCATTTTTATAGTGAGGGAAGATTTAGAAAAAAAAATTGATACGATCTATCTTTGTAATGAGCTCAAATTGATTATTAAGAATTTAATGCCTAAGATTTTTGGAATCAAAGATAATTTATAGACATGCCTTTTTTATTCGAGTGTAGGCTCATAGGAGATAAGAGTCATGCTAAGATAATAAATGGCCATATCCTTTCCATTCTCATCATGATTTTCTAAGAGAGCTCTTAAGGCATATTGAGTGTCTAATATATAGAGGTGCAAAGGCTTTGCAAGTGCCAGTGGTTCATGCATTGGAATTTTCATAGATATTACTTAAGATCTTCAAAATCCTTTTGGCATTTCAGACTTTAGTGAAACTGAGCTACTTTCTTTAGTATATGTGTGAAAGATTTAGATTTATTAACAAGTTATGAAACAAAATGATAGATGACCTATAATTTACCTTAGAGACTATGAAGCTGTTGGAGATACTTGGGAGGAGGAATTTTAGTAATAGTTTTGACCTTAACTAGATCTACTTCAATGCCTCAACAAGAGATGATGAACCCTAAATGTTCTCTACATGTAACTCCAAATACACACTTTTTAGGATTAAGCCAAAATTTATATTCTATTACTTTTTCAAATATCTTTCGTAGGATGACATGATGTTTAGCTCATGTTCAAGACTTGCCCAATATATCATCGACACAATATTTCACTATGTAATTATTCATATCATGAAATATAATAGTCATAGCCTTCTGATAAGTGGTGGTAAAAAAATTTAGGCCAAAAGACATTACATGATAACAAAAATTACCCTGTGGAGTTGTGAAGGTATTTTTATTCTAGTTCTCTAGTAAAATTTGAATTTTGTTTTAGTCAAAGAATTTGTCCATAAGCAAGAGCATCTCATAGCTCATAGTATAATCCATGATCATATAGACATTAGGCAATGGGAAGTCATATTTAGGACAAGCTTTAATTATGTTCTTGAAGGCAGTACAAATGCGATTTCCTCTTTTTGGTTTCCCAATAGGGATGATGTTAGAAATCCAATCAGATTAATCAATTGTATGAATGAAACTGGCCTATAAATTTTATGAAGCTCTTCTTTCACTAAGATTATCACTTTCAGGTGTAACTTTCAAAGCTTTTACTTTATAGGTTTGGCATTTGGATGAATGACTATATGATGCACCACTAAGGCTGGATCAAGTCCTGGCATGTTGGCATAACACCATGAAAAAATAGCAATAAATTATTTAAGAAGAGTGATATATACTTCCCGCTATTCAAGTATTGCTAGACTGAATGGTGGGTGGGGGCATGTAGATGCTTAAATTTAAGTTTTACAATTTTAGGATAGTCCTCTATGCCAATATTCACTTTGATTAATTCTTCTGCTGGTGTAGGCTTTTTCCCACTTACAATTTTACCTACATAGTTTTTAGTCAGCTTGCTTAGTGTTGTTAAGTTCATTACGATAAAATACATAATGCATTTTCTAATAGTGAGTTGAGTTGTTACCTCTTTGGTGACCTAATTTATCACTATATAATGTACCTCCTTTGTACTTTTTGGCTAATTGATGAATGAATATTTTAATACATTTGATACAACTTGTGTTATGGTAGTTTTGTTCTCACCTAATCGTATGGCTTTCATAGAATCTTGGATGTTTAGATATCTTGGAGTACTCAAACATGATATCAGAACTCTAATTTGACAACTATTTACAATTTTTGAAAAACTTGATGAGATCTTTATTACATGCATTATTGTTAGCTTTCTTGATTTTTGACATTTTGAAAGGTTTGGTGGGATTTCATGAAAATCCATGCAAATTATATAGTTAGAGTCTCCAATCTCAAAATACCATTAGATTTGGAAGGTATCAAGAACTTAGGATTAGCTTTAAACACTACCTACTTTTGTGAAAATTAATTTTAACCATTTTAGAGTGTTTTAGGTCTTTTTAGGTGATTTCATGCAAATCTATATAATCAAGGTCTTCAAGGGAAAATCTTTTTTGGGTTCTTCTAGGTTTTTGGAGATCCTTGGTGGGTGTTTGGAGTTTTTTTGTAGATTTATACTAGTTCTGGTGTTTTTATAACTTGGAAAAAATATTAAGATCCTTTTACATGCCAGGATGATCCCCTACGACAACAGTCCTCATCCCTAGAATCATACCTCTTAGTTGCATCCCTAGTACACATGTATGATGTGTCAAGAATTCTAACTGCACATGCAGTCCAAAAATATGACATCGAGACTTTTAACAACACCTGCAATGCATAAGTCTAATGTGTCAAGACTTTTAACTACACACATAGTACAAAAGTTGGACATTGGGACATTAAACTACATCTATAGTCTATAATCTCAACATCAAGATTTTTGGCTACTCGTGTAGTCCCCAATCTTGACTTTAAGGGTTGAGTGCAACTTTGCCTTAAAAATCCAATGATGGCCACAAGGACATTAAATTTAAACCCATGAATTGCAACATTATTCATTTACAAAATGCAGGTGTTTTTTGGGTGATGTCACTCCCACATCAATCACATCAATCAAAAAAGGGAATGGGGAGCATCTATCCAGCCCTTAGCCCCTAGTCATATGGGAGTTAAGACCCTAGTCAATTCCAACTTAAAAGTTCATAACATTTGCTCCAAGGGACCTTAAGTTTTTTTGGGCGAAATTTGATTCAAAATTTCTTGGAGCCTTAAGTCTTTTTGGGGAAGTTGATTCAAAATTTTCCACCACTATTTCTACCTTATGGGAGCAACATTTTTTAAACATGCATAACTTTGATCAGTAGCTTAGATTTGAGTGACATCTTATTCAAAAGTTATTGTTTTTTATGTTTTATGCAATGGTAATTATCTTCAACCCACTTTATCTCCCTTCAAACCAAAAATTTTACTCTCTTAGATGTATTATTGATCGATCCCAACATCCCTCTAATTCCTTGTACTTATACACTAATCGCTCAAGATGCATTATTAGATATGTTTGACATTTATATGAGTGTTATTGTATTTGAAAATTTAAGAGGTTCACTCTAATAATTCTAAGGGGGTAACGTGTGGTGTTGTGCAATTTTCATTATTGAATTTATTCTTTACTTTATGCAACAACCTCTTTTCTACACAATGGATTTAATTTCATCAAGGCCTCTCACACCATTTCATTATCATGAATGGAAATCCAAAATGGGAATTATATTATAATCCAAAGGGCTTTCATTGAATTACAATGGGCAAAGAGGCTGAACTTGGAAAAAAGTAGAGAATGTTAAATGGTTCAATCGTTGTGATAAAGTTTGTAGATTATTGTGTCTTTATGTCTCTCTTGATCTAATCTTTCACATAGAATCTTCTATAACACATAATAAATTATAAATCACAATTGAAAATCTCTTTAGAAAGCAGGATGTGATTAGAGGCCATGAGTTGGAGAATGAATTCATAAGTTTGAGCCTAAGTGACTTTGACACCCTAAAATATTTATTCACCAAGTTTAGATTTTTAAGGATGCAATTAAATAATGTGGAATAGATAATAAAGATGATGAAAATGTTTTGTCTATACTTTCCAAACTGGGTCTAAATTATGTTGGAGGTATAATCACTGAGAGGGGGATGAATTAGTGAGCCCAAATAATCCAACTTCAATGTCAATCCTTACAAACACTTAATCAATTACCATAAGCATTCATGAAGCATACACATCATTCATAGCAATGAAAAAGAGAGATAATGTAAGATCAAACACATAACACATGACATATGTGGGAAAACCTCTTGGGGATAAAACCCACTGGAACTTGTAATTAGACTACTATCTTATAATAACAATAACCAATTTATACCAACTACAACTGATCAAGGAACTATAATCCCTTATTTAGTGATACTACACTCCCACAAGGTACTACCACACCTGTCTAGTTGAGCTACAATGACAAATAAACCTTTAACAAGTTTCAACTTACAAGGAGGCTATAACCCCTAGACATTGAGCTACCAAAATAACACCTAAGAACACATCCACCTTTGAACCGATGTCTACAACACTTGATGATGGACCTTTGCTTATCACTTTTCACCTTCGCTCACACCCAATCTGCAAGATCACTATTTTGCCAATAGAATCATGACCTACAAGTCATATAAATAGTCTTAAATCTATTCTTCTCTTTAATTCATCCACTAGGCACCCACCATTTCCTTTGGTTCACAACACTATGATCTCAAATGAACATTCCACTCATAAGTCTCTCCCACAGTCTAGAAACTAACACATTTGGTTTCACCATTTATAGAGCTATCATGATTATCAACATCTTGGTCAGCCATTAGGCATGCCGTAAATCTTAAGGCATATATCATATTAAGACATATCTTAATACAATCTTCATATGTTGGCCATAGCATATATGGGTCACCCTTAAGTAGCTTCACCTTTCAATTAGGCCCTTGTAGCTGTTATAGGTCTCATGCAGACATATTCACCCATTTAGCACTTAATCAAAAAAAAAAGAGACACAAGACCACTTAAAAATGTACAAAACCATTCCATATGATCTATAGGTCCCCCTTAAGTTCTAACAACCAACATAGTACCTTATGCTTAAGCATAATTTGCTCAAACAACATTTTGTGCACACAGTCACCATAAATGAATACACAATCAAATTATAAACCTTTATTCATACTACATATGATTAGTCAAACCTTCATAATTCACATAGATCATCCTAACACTCCCCAATATCTAATTCATCAATAGATATCGAAATAATATAAAAATAAGCTTGAATAATCTTCTCAGGTTACTTGCAGAATACACACAAACACATAGTCAAATTTCAACCTTCATAACTATGATTTTACACACTTTCATATCTTAAAATTTATATTTACATATGTACCTTGTAATTTTATACCACTTTTATTTTTACACCATGAGCAAATTACTCATATAGCGAAAGATATAGTCAAAATACAGAGCACTGGTTTATCATTTACAAATTTAAATATTTAAAAGCAAACGATCACAATTAAACATTGAACACTATGATCACATCTCATGTCCTCATTTCTTAGATTAAACATGAAAAAATGATATTCTTTTAAGGAAATCAAACTTTACATTTCAGTGCTCATTATTGGATCTTCATCTTGACTATTTGACTTAATACACTTCGTTGATCTCCTGTACATAGCTTGATCTTTATCTTTGCTTGACATTAAACATCAAACACTTGTCCTCATCTCATTGCTTCTAGACATTTTGGAATGAACACACTCCATTTATAGTTTTTTAAGGAACTTGATATTTACTTAATTTAATCATCGAACACTTTGACCCATTTGACTTAATGCATACTGTAGATCTAGATGTACGAACTCTTGTGAACCATTGATCCTTGGAAGGAGATCGATCTTTATCTATGCTCAAAATTAATCATAAAAAACTTGGAACCATCACTCATAATCCTAACATCTTGGATTAAACACAATCCATTGATGTTTCTCAAAATTTACCTTGTGTAAATTTGACTATGGGAACCTTGTTTATCTGCCTGGAAGGCCAACTTTGCATAGTCATATCTTTTGCTTTGCTCACTTGCATGTTCTCAAATTTGGACCATATGATATCCTTACATAGGAGAATCCAAACATATATCAAAATATTCCTCAAACATTTGTACATGTGAGATATAATTTCATTAATCTGCTCATTCAATTTTTTTAACCATAGAGCCAACAATGTTAAGAATTCCCTAGAAGGCTAGCTTTGCACATGCATATCTTTTGACGCACTTTGATGCATGATTTGAAATTTATCACAAATCAACTAGGTAAAAATTAAACAAATTCATATGATCAAATTCTTTTGAAATGTTCACATGTGTGAGATATTCCATCACCAAACTATTTACTTGGCTCTTTCTTGCCTCATGCAAATTTGAAGTATGGGAAAACACTATCAAACTCCCTGGGAGCCCAACTTTGAACTTGCATGTATTTTGACATGATTTAGTGCATGATCTAAAATTTAGTTTAAATCAACTAGGTACAAATTTGATCATAACCATATGACCAACTCCCCTTAACTCATCCATATGTGTTAATGATGACATCATCAAATTACCTACTCAGATTTTCTGCTATTGGACCCAAAATGTCTAGATGAAAAATATGGACCACTAGATGAATTCAACTTATGCACACAATAAATAAAATTATGTATAACATATTAGGGACCTATTTCACATCCTAAAATCACCATACTCATCCTTGAACATCTCCAATCATGCCAAAACTGAAGATCAACCAATCATTCTTCAAGCATACTAGAACAAGTACATTGCACACTTTGTCATTGTCACATAGACAATCAAGGCACTTAATACAATCACTTGGACACATACATGACATCAATATAACATCATTTAAAACTCTCCAACAATCTCCTCCTTTATCATTAATGTCAATAATCATCATATAGAAAAATACAACTTACCTTTCTTCTCTCTCTTCAATCACACTCATAATAGGAACTTTCTACCCCATTGACACAATGACAAAGTGGGAACCAAATGATCTTGAGGACTTGAAAATATTTTCAATAGGAGAGGATGACCTTATAAATATCATACACACTCCCCCTTACCTTGATCTCACCTCTTATTGCCTTGACAACTTCTTTTTGTTCCATGCCAACACTATATTCAACCAAGCACTACAAAAAATGAAGAAAGAAAACACAAAACCAATAAAATCTGATGGAACTTACCAAGAAAAATTTGAGAGGGACTCCCCCTAATATTTTTGATCCATTGTATCACATGAGCATCATCAGATCTCTATATACCATGAAGAACCACCACACATACTTATTAGCCTTCTCTATCAAGCTACCACAAGGACCACCAACGAAATTTCATGCCACTAAAAAAATAGGAAACATGCTCTCAACCAACCTAATAACTCTCCTTGAAACAAACATACCTTTCTCTTTTGGATAAACTAATCAAAAGACACTCTTTTACAAACTATGCCTGTTTAGTCTCCTTGTAGCCCTGCCTAAAACTTACAAAGCCAATAAATTTTAGTAGACACATATTCAAGACCTAAAAATTCATATCTATAGAAATCACATATTCTCCCTCAAGCACACCAATGTTCATCATGTAGCTCAACCTATGCAACATACTTCCTTCAAAAACTAATTTGCCAATTATGCATCCATCTTGACAAAAACATCAATTCTTTGTGAAGCTTTATTTGACAACCCATTTGGCCCATTCAACCTATTAAGAAGCCTCAAAACTCAACTCATAAGGAAAACTAATTTTATAGAATAGCCCAAAACCCTAGAATCTTAAAACAAACTGAGTCAACAAACCTCCTTCTAGTCAATTTCTACCTCTAAAACTTATTACACACCTAGATACAACCATCATACACTTCTAGACAAAAAATTGAGCCTCCATACCATTGGGAACATTGACTTCCTATAACCCATTTTTAATCCTACTTGCCCTTAAGCCAAAAACTAAGAAAATTGAGAACACACAAAAATATATTCAATTGGTACAAACATATCTTCATACCATAAAAATCCCTGGAGCACATCAAAAATAAATGCAGAGACCTTTATGAGCACCAAACTCTTCTTGAAAATCTATCAATCTCATTAGGCCACCTAGAAATACTTATTCCAACCCTGTATTATAGTTCCTTCACAAATATCTGGAACAAGGTCATGATCTTTTTGCTCCCCCTTAACATGATTAACATTATAATATTGAGAACACAAAATTTATTCTCCACAATAAAATATGTCGCCTAAGAAGCATAGGTAGAGACACCCTATTTTACAATGTCCTAGAACAATGTGAAATCAGGAGTTGCCCACAACTCCTCATATTCCTTCTCCTCCTTGGTCATCTAAAACTTATAGTTCTTCTTCTTCTTCTTAGGATTAATATAAGCAACATGCTCAAACACCATAACATTTTCCTTCTCTTCTAAGATTGAATTGACAATACATGGAGACAACAAAGATTCATAATATACCTTTTCATATGAAAAATCCACATTGTTATTTGGAACCTCATTACTAAGCATAAACAAATGATGTTTTTTTCATGGTACATGTTCAACAACATCAAGATGTTCACTTTAATCCATACACACCCCATAACTAGCCTCATATAGTATTTTGGTCTTCTCCTTGAGCTTAATCTCTTCATTCTCAACATGAACAGATAATGATACCTCTTTGCACTCTTCAAGTTTTGTAGCTTTCTCCACCATAAAAAACATATTACTTGAACTTGAAGGTTCATCATGAACCACACTTTTCACCTTTGGCTTCCATGTGTTAACTTGCCTACTTCTTTGCATTATAGGAGCCTGATTGAACTCATTTTGACTTGATGGCCTTTTTTTGCAGAATTTAACAATGTGACCTCTCTATTGACACTTGAAGCACACTATACCTTTTGCAACAAATGTATCTGGGCTTACCTTATTTGGACATACATTTATATTATGTCTTATGTCATGACAATTAAATCACTTAACTCTATTCACACCTTTTGACTGATGACCCCCATCATAGTTCCATGAAAACTCATTTCTAATAAGTCTTTTGCATTCTATATCACCCAAATTGATTACATGTGAAACAATAACCATTAAAAATTTCACACATCATGACATTTGGCTATCTGACCTAATTTCTATTCATTTTTACAATACCTTCATTCCTTGTCTAATGATTGTCCTTGTTCACCTTAGTTTTCATCTTGTCTTGAGTTACATTTTTTTGTTCTTCTTCATATCCAAGACCAATTCTATCAGTAACATACTTTTGACCACTCAGAATATTATCTAGATTCACTTGAGATATGTTTAAATATCATAAATGACTTCACCTTGATTTCATACTTCTATAACTCATTTCAAAGACGTATTTTTAGAAACATACCTTGAACATTCATCTTCCTTAGCTTTTAGGATTGTAGATATGATTTCTAATTGATAAATAAGATGCTTGATTATACCTTCATGCTCCTTGGTGTCTTCAATCATTCTTTCCTTATATATGCTTAATTGATCTTCATAGTCCTTGAGTTTAGATTTCATCTTCTTATTGATCTTATACTCAATCTTTAGTTCTTCAAAATCACTTGTCAATGCAGTCTCATAGTCCACCTCATCTTCATCATCATCTGAATCACTCCAAGTAGAATCCTTTTGATGTGATCAACTTCCTTCCTCAACCATGATCAAGGATTCATCTTTAATAGGTCCATCATCTTCATGATCATATTCTGAGTCAATGTCTTCACTCTCATCTGATGAGTTGTAATCTTCCTTGGTGCAGAGACTCTTCTTATTTTTGAAGGACTTCTTGTTGTTAAACTTTCTGAATCCTTTCTTCTTATATGTCTTCTTGTCATCCTCTTGGCCTTCACCATGATTTTCATCATCTTTCTTCTCATGATTATGAGGGAACTTACATGCAAAATGTCTTATCTCTCCACAGTTGAAACAATTGAAGGGTACTTTACCCTTATACTTCCCTAAGCTTGTGTTCAATTTCCTAGTAATCAAAGCTATAAGTTCATCCTCATCAATATCAGATATATCATCCTCCTTGGGTTTCTTACCTTGGAACTTATTCTTTTGCTTCATTTCTATCTTGAATATTGCTTCCTTCTTTCATGGTATATAATCATTTACTCTCATCTCATAGGAAATAAGGGTACCATGCAATTGATCCATCTTCAATTGAGTAAGATCATGACTTTCTTCTATAGCAGATACTTTTGGATCAAAATTGAGGGATAGAGACCTTAATACCTTTTGGACTCTAGTAGCCTCTTCAATATTGTCTCCAAAACCTTTGATGATGTTCACAATCTCATCAACTCTCTATAGAAAAGATGCCACAAAATCTTCTTCCTTCATATTGAGACTTTCAAATTGCCTTCTGTGAGTCTACAACTTAGCAAGCTTGAAATTTGAATCTCTTTTGTAAATGACCTAAATTTTGTCCCATATCTATGTAGTATATTTATAATGGATTACCTTGGAGAACTTAGTCTCTGTAAGACCACAAGCAATGGCATGCATTACCATAGAATTATTCTCAAACAACTTCTTGTCTGCAGTACTAGATTGAGGTGTAGCAGGAATAACATAACCATCCACAACAAATTGCCACACATCAAACCCTAGGGACATGATGTAGGTCCTCATACTTTCACTCCAAATATCATAATTGGATCCATTGAACATTGGTGATTTCTTAGTAGAGAAACATCCTTGATGACTACCCATATTGTACCTTGGATCACCTTTAAGTTGTGAAGCCTTTACCAAAGGACATGCGTTAATACCAATTGTTGGAGGTACAATCAATGAGAGGGGGGGTGAATCAGTGAGCCCAAATAATCCAATTTAAATTTCAATCCTTACAAACACTTAATTAGTTACCACAAGAATTCATGAAGCATACACATCATTCATAACAATGAACACAAGAGACAATGCAAGATCAAGCACATAACACATGACATATGTGGGAAACCCTCTTTGGGAAGAAAACCCACTAGAAAATTTAATTAGACTATTATCATATAATAACAAGAATGAAGCTATACCAATTATAACTAATCAAAGAACTACAATCTCTTATTTAGTAAGACTATAATACCACAAGGTGCTACCACACCTGTCTAGCTGAGCTACAATAATAACTACACATTTATCAAGTTTTACCTTGCAAGGAGGATAAAAATCCCTAGATTTTTAGCTAACATAAAAACACCTAATAACACAAACACCTTTGGACTAATGTCTACAACACCTAATGATGGACCTCTGTTTATCACTCTTCACCTTCACTCACACTCAATTTACAAGGCCACTACTATACCAAAAAAATTATGACCTATAGGTCATACAAATAGTCCTTAATATATTATTAATTTTAAATCATCCACAAGGAACCAACCCTTTCCTTTGATTCATAAAACTATGCTCTCAAATGCACATTCCACTCATAAGTCTCTCATATAGTCTAGAAACCAACACATTTGGTTTCACTATTTATAGATCTATCATGATTATCAACATCTTGATCAGCCATTAGGCATGCCTTAGCACTTAAGACATATATCATATGAAGACACAACTCAGTACAATCCTTATAGGCCAGGCATAACATTTATGGGTCACCCTTAAGTAGCTACACCTTTCAATTAGGCCCTTGTAGATCTTATAAGTCTCATGGGGACCTATTCATCCATTTATCACTTCATCAAACACAAAAGGAAATTAGGACCAATTAAAAATGCATGGAACCATTTCATATGATCTATAGGTCCCCCTTAAGTGACAAAAACCAACATAGTACCCTTCTACTTAAGCACAATTTGCTCAAACAACATTCTATGCACACAGTCACCATAAATGAATACACAGTCAACTTATAAACATTTAGTATTATTGTATATTATTTTTAAAACCTTCATAATACATAAAAATATTATTCATGGAGTCTACAAGACTTACCAATATCAAATTCATTAATATATATACAAATAATATCAAAACAAGCTCCAATAATCTTCTCGAGTTACTTGCAGATTACACATGAAAACACAATCAAATTTGAACCTTCATAACTATGATTTTACACACTTTAAAATATTAAAATTTATATTTATAGATTCAACTTATAATCCTCTACCACTTTTATTTTTACACCATGAGCAAATTTTTTATAGATTGAAAGATATAGCCAAAATATAGAGCATTGGTTTTTCCTTTGCAAATTCAAATATTCAAAAGCAAAATGGTCATAGTTAAACCTCAAACACTGTGCCTGCATCTTGTGTCCTCACTATTTATATTAAACATGCACCATATATATTCTTGTAATTAAATCAACATTTACCTTTTAGTGCTCATCGTTGGATCTTCATCTTGACTATTTAACTTAATGCGCTCCATCGATCTCTTGTACGTAACTCAATCCTTATCTTTATTTGATGAAACATCGTACACTTTTCCTCATCTTGATGATTCTAGACATCTTGGAATGAACATGATATATTTATCCTTTTTTAAGTAGCTTGATCTTTACTCGGTTTAAGCATTGAACACTTTGATCCATTTGACTTATTGTGCATCGTAGATCTATATGTATGAAATCCCATGAACCATTGATCCTTGGAAGGAGATAGATATTTATCTCCAATAGAAATTAAGAATAAAAAAATTGGCACCATCTCAAAGAATCGTAAAATCTTGGATTAAACATGCTCTGTCGATGTTGCTCAAACTTTACCTTGTGCAAATTTGATTAAGTATGAGAACCTTGCTATGTGCCTGGAAGGCCAACTTTCACTCACTCGCATGTTTAAAAATTTGGACCATATGATTTCCTCAAATAGGATAATCAAACCATATATAAAACTATTCATCAAACCTTAACACATGTGAGATATAACACTATTAATCTACTTAATCAATTTTTTCTGCCACAGAGCCAACAATGTCAAGAATTGCTTGGAAGGCCAACTTTGCACATACATATCTTTTGATGTGATTCAACACATGATCTAAAATTTAGTAAAAATAAAATAGGCACAAAAATGAACAAACACATATGATCAACTTCTCCTAAAACATCCACATGTGCAATATATTCCATTACTAAATTTCTTACTCAGTTCTTTCTTCCCTCATGCAAATTTGGCTAAGTATGGGAAAACATTGTCAAACTGCCTAGGAGCCCAACTTTGTGCTTGCATATATTAAGACACGCTTTGGCACATGATCAAAAATTTATAAAAAATAAGCTAGGGACTAATTTGATCACAATCATATGACCAACTCTCCCTGACTCATCCATACATGATAATGGTGATGTCATCAAACTGCCTACTCAACATTTTTTCTATTGGACCCAAAATGTATAGATGAAAACTATGGACTACTAGATGATTCCAATTATGCACATAAGCACTCAAAGCATATAAAATTTTCTAGGGACCTCTTGGACATCCTAAAATCACTATTCTCATTCCTAAACATCTCTAACCATACCAAAATTGAAGATCAACCAATCATACTTCAAGCATACTAGAACAAGCACATTACACACTTTGTCATTGTCACTTAGACAATCAAGGCACTTCATCCACTCACTTGGACACTTTCATGACATCACTATAACATCATTGAAAACTATCTATTAGACCATTCTATGTTTATGTCCAGCATCCATGCCATAAAAATTGCTCTTGGAGCGACATGGAATATGCCTTCTTTAGATACCTTTGTTTTTTACTTGATTCAGGATAAATATATATTGATATATATGGGCATAATGAAGTCCTCACAATATCATGCACTTATTATAATAAATATAAGGGTTTAAATAATAAAAAGAAGAAATATAATAAAAAGGATCAAGAGAAGGATGTAAATACTCCCACCTACAAATCAAACAATGTGATCTCTTCTTCCAACCTTAAGCATAAGAAAGATAGGATCCAATATAAGTTTTGCTTGGGAAATCATGATGAAATAAATTTTTTAAAGATGTATATTGACCAAATGACTAAGATGCTTGAGAAACACATTGATATAATTGTCCTTGATTTTTCCAATCATAATTCATCAACCCATGAATCCTCTAAGGCAAACGATAATGATAAAGAAAAGGAAACAAAGAATGGTAAGGGGAAATTAAATAGAAAGGCCCTTGTTGTATTTTTACCTATGAATCCTACATGGTTCATTGATTCTAGTTCCTCACATCACATGAACCCTTCAAAAATAGAGTTTAGCTCCGTTGAACTATGTGACCTATCTTCTATACAAATAGGTGATGAAACTTCTAAAAAGGTTCTCAGGAGAGTGTATTAAACTGAATGGTGGAATATTCAATAATTCTAAGTGTTCCTTCACTTTTATCTAATCTCCTATTAGTTTACTAGATTTCTCACATTGAATCAGACATGGAATTGAGTTCACTCCAAATTCAGTGTATGTTAGATAGTTGCATAGTGATAATATATTAGCAGTGGGAATGGTTGGTCATCAGAATAGACTATATAACTTATCACACTTTGATTGTAACTTTCCTTCAAATTCTTCTTCTTCAAACTCACTTAAATTTGATAGCATTTTTAAGCCTAAGCACACCTCTAATGTTGATGACTCTTCTTCTAGCATATATGACTAAAATAGTGATGGGGACACACCTACACTATCTCCTTGTCACCTTAAAGATATCGAGCAGATATTTATTAATCAACCTACCTTTGGTTAACCTTAAACATTACAAGGAACAAGTATAGTGATCTAGGACACATCAAATATCGTGCAATTTATTCCACAATTATAGGTTATTATGAAGTTTTATTATCCTCTATTCCCATTATACCATGATTACATAGAGTACTTGGCACTCCTACCTTGCATGAGGAGAACATTTCGTTCTATATGAACCACACCTTGGTTGAATATCTATCATGAACATGGAAAACACATTTATTATTCTAGGGTGATCCACTCTTCACTACATCTACTTCTGGTCCACAATCACTCTTGGGAACTCTATTGCAAGATACAAGATGGCTACATGTAGTTGCAGACTCTAGTGGGGATTTTTATACCTCTTATCTTCTTTGCTTTATTTTTTGGGATGAGTTTTGTCATATGGGTTTTCTCCTTTTCTCCACTTTATGGGACTTGCATTATGCTTGGATACCTCATCAGGCCTCATTGTCTATACCCAATTATTTTTCCCACTTAAGCTACATTTTAGGGGGTGTTGGTGTAGGAGTTTTCACACTTGTGGATTTAATTACATGGTTGTTAGTCAAATCTATTAGGGTTGTTAAGGTCATTACACTTAATATGTTTTCTAATAGTGAGTTGAGTTGTTTCCTCTTTGGTGACCTAATTTCTCACTATATAATGTACCTATTTATAATTTTTGGCTAGTTAATGAATGCATATTTTAATACATTTGATGCAACTTGTGTTGTGGAAATTTTTATCTTACCTAATCTAAGGGTTTATATGCAATATTGGATGTTCATAGATCTTGAAGAAATCCAACATATTTGATTAAATAAGGAGACATGTCATGTAGATATGTTGGGGGAGGAGGTAAGTGGCATTATCAAAAGACATCCAAAAATTCTTTAAATAGTTTATCATATGCCTTCTTTTATTTAGGAATAAGAGAATTATTAGATGATAAAATAGAGGATTTTTGAGTTTCATTATCAATAGATAGGTCATCAATAAATTACGCAAATTATTCTAATTCAATCTAATTTAGTGAATCAACTTGTTCTCTGATATAAGCCAAATTATTTATATTAAACTCAAATCCCCTCTTATGGTCACATAAAAACACGTGATTTCTAACTCTCATGAATTTTGTGATGGCTTCATCACTTTAACAAATGCCAAAGGAAGGTTCTTCCTACCAATCTTAGTCGATAAGGTTAGGATGGTGAAGTGAAAGGTTAATGGTATAAATGGAGGTTTTGGTGAATAGGTTTGTGGTAGTGAGATCTTTATAGAGACTATGGATGGAACTTGTCTTAACATCCTCATCAGACATAGACTCTTTAAAAACTAAATAAATATATGAGATTAAATCACAAAGACCAATACCAAATGGTCATTATCCTAGACCTTGATACATTGGATGACCTATATCTATGATTGGTTCCAATATGCCATGTTCTTGAAAACAAAGTCCTTTCCCTTTGTAGTTCATATTTTGACATATGTGATTGGATTTAGAATATTATTGATCTTGAAATCAAGAGGCAAAACCTTCTACAGTCGACCATGAATCATTATATCTTTTGCATTATCCTTTTGGCAATAAGCCTTGGTAAATGATTTAGATCCAAACTTATAGGCAATTGGATTTACTTTCCTCATGGCTGGGTGACATGGGTATATTACCAACATTGAATGTTTAGTATTTTTACTCTCCATAGCCTTTTGAGGTGATATTGATATGGGTAGACTTAGTTGGATTATAAATGGATGGTAAATTATCAATATGGATTATCTTTTTGGACTTGGGGTTACATGGAATAGTCTTAGTGTTGGGACAATATAGTAGTTATTGTCAAGTGCTTCCATCATTTGAAAATTGTAGAATACTATGAATCATCATGAATTTTGAATTTCATTCCATAGTGTGGGAACTTTAGACATAAATGGAGGGTAGAAGGCAAAACCTACATTTAATGAATCCAAGGTCAGATCATGAGGATATTATAGGGTAGATAAAAATCAACAACATGGATAAGTGTCTGATGGATAATGGGACCCACCAAGATAGGGATGCATAAAATTCTAGCTGAATGTCATTCATTGTCATTATAACACTTAATGATGATTAAGATATGCCTAAGGAATGACTTAGAATATTCTAAATTCTTGATTAAATTTATGTTATATATATTTACAGCTTACCCTTTGTCTATATGTACTTACGATATCTTGTTGTTTGTAATGGACACCTCTATATATAGGGGTAATTGTGATTAGGGCCGATAGGTGGCATGTCCCAAGTATTAATAGTAATTTATTGTGATGAAGACAAGTGACTGACAATGTCTTAAAATTTAATAGCATTAATTTCCATGGGGACCTTGTATTCATGAAGGATTTTATTTAGGATGTCATGGTAGATGGATGATGACTTAAGAACATCCATGATAGAGATTTGAGCTAGGGTATTCTCAAGTTGTTTAATAATGTCATAATTTCCTTCAGGCATGTTTGATGAAACTTTGGAAATATTGATATTAGGGGGAGATCTTGGGAGGTTCTCCTAGGATAGTAATTCTACCATGTTAGGTAGTGGAAACACAATCAAAAGATGCCCCTTTGATTTTGATTACTAGACATGGAGGGACTAGAGGCTCTTTGAGTGTTTTAGACCTAATTTTAATGGTAGTGGTGTGATGGTTAGATTGGTAAGGGATATGATGATAGTTGACTTGGTTTAAGGGTGAGGATTGAACTTGATCCCTAATCATACCTTTGTGCATTTGGTCATTTTCTAAGAAGGGATCCTAAAAAATGCATAACTATTAATTTTATAAGAAGTTGAAGTGTCTTTGCCTTCAACCTCTATTTCCCCTTTCTCTATTATGTCATTTCCCTTGACTCAGTGATAGTGTAAATATTATTTTTCTTTGTACCAATCTTGACAAGGTTTGATTTCACCAAGGGGTTTAATTTATAGAAGTTTAATCATGTTGACAATAATTCATTTCCTTAAAAATTATTCAATCAGCTCACCAAGATTAGTATAGTGTCACCTTCATGAAGTGGTCCTTGGTCTTCCTCATGACACAATAATATCTAATGTAAGATACTATGATTTGGAAGAAGAGATAGGGATTTAGACTATTTGGACATGTTTGGTGTCTATTGTTGACCATTTTCTGCCCCAACATGCCAAAAATTAGTCCCCTTCTGTCCCTACTGTTCTAGGCCATTTCATTTTTCAATTTTGCATAAATCTATTCATTTCTACAGACTCTGCAAGTTTTGGATTTCTATGGACTCAGTAGGTTAGTCCTTTGGTGCATGAAGGATCAGTTCAAAGAGTTTTGGGTTTTACAAGGCTTCTTCAGACTCTGGTCTAAAGAAAATCACAAGAAAAGTTGGCATCTTTGAGCCATTAAATCAGTTTAATGCCTTAGTTCAATGCTCAGTTCAATCAATTCCAATTCATTGCTTGGTTCATCGGTACTTGATTTAACCTTGGTTCAACTCTTCAACATTGGTTTAATGCACTTGGTTCAATTCATTGGTTCAATCGGTTCAAGTGTAATCAGTGGGTTCATCAGTGCACAGCTTTGAACCATCGAATCGATTCAACCAATTGGTTCATTCGATAGGTTCAACACATTAGTTTAATTAGATGGTTCAATCATTCAATTCACTCAATTGGTTCAGTGGCTTCTAGTTCAATCACTTGGTTCATCGGCAAGTTTAAAGGCTTGGCTCACTTGGCATTGGCACACAACATTGAACTGTTGAATTGGTTCAATGGATTGGTTCAATCATTTGGTTCAACACTTAAGTTCAACACTTTGGTGCAATCACTTCAGTTCAATAGATAGTTCAACAAGGAGGTTCAACAAATTGGTTCAAAGGCTTGGTTCAATATGCTCGACATGCAGTGGTTGAACCATTAAACCAATTGAATCGTTGAACCAATTTTGGTTCAATGGCTTGGTTCAAGGGTGTGTCCCAAAGTTGAGGGTCCAAAAAGCCCTTGCAGAGGGTAGTTTAAGATCTGAAAGCCCTTACAGAGGGCAGAGAATGTTTTAAAGGGTAGTCGAAGGGATTTAAGGGTAAAGCACTTAAGTGATAGGCTGAATTCTTTTAGACTTTTTGTCTGAAGGAATTCCTTTAGACAGAAAGCCTGAAGGAATTTAGGGAAAGGCTACTAGCGCAGTTCAAAGTCAAAGAGCCCATAGAAAAGTCAAAGTGGCCAATTCTCGCAGACTTTTTGTCCATGGGAAAAATCCCAAAACAAAAAGCTCGAAGCTCAAAAAAGGCCATAGAAAAGACCCAGACTTTTTTCAAGGACGGTGATGTCCCAAAAGCCATCAAATTTAAGCAAGCAAACTAGCCGTTGGGTGATGGCTATGTGAACGTCAAATTTAACATAGTGAAGTAGCTATTTGTTTTGAACTATCTAAGTGCCAAATCATGGAAATAGCCCAAGGAATGTAGCGACCTACCAAGAGATCACCCTCAAGGGCTGAAAGAGCAGGAAGAAGACAAGGAGTAGAAATGACAAAGCATTCAATTAGTGAAGGGAAGGTGAGTTATTGTAGATGAGCGGCATGACCTATTTTTTCTCCAAGTTGGCATTGATGAGGGGACAAACTACAGTCTATTTGCAAAAATGAGGCACGGCCATGTTTTTTCATTAATTCTTGAACACCAAAGTAAATTTTGGTGATTGTATAGCATTATTCTAGTAGGCCTTTTCTGAAGAATGACATCAGTAACAATGGTTTTCCTCTTCCCAAGGTTTAAAACGCACATGGGCCACTTGAAAAAAAGGGTGCCAAAATATTTCCCAAAAAGGGCCAAGTTTCTCTTCCTCTTGCTATATATTGAAAACTTCTCTTTTGAGAAGGAATCCGCTCTCAGCCTTAAGGCAAAACTCTGCCCCAAAATCTCTCAGGCTTATAAGGCAGAGCTTTGCCAAAATTTTACCTTGAATTAGAACTTAACATTTTTACCTCCATTATGAGTTTTGCATCTTTAGTATGTGTCTATGCCTTGATTCTGTGTTAAGTCATTTTCTTAATGCTTTTGCAGAATGATTTTAGCATGTCTGGTGTATTTTCTGAGTCTCCTTTTACAAGTCTATCAGAAGTGTCCCTAGAGGAGTATAGATGAAGTGGATAGGCTACTACAGTGCATCTCAAAATGCCTCTAATAGTTTTTTCCTCCTTGTATCTCCATAAACCCCTGACCCACTGATGTAGAAGGTTCTCTCATGTCACCTGAAGTGTATAGGTGCTTCTTTTTGGTGAAAAGTGTATGTTCGGGCTAGGTGGGTCACATTTTCTAGTGTATCACCTCTTTTCCATTTTTAGGTTAGGTTCTATTTTTAGCATCTCCTTCTCCCTTTTCATCCCCCCACATTTTTCCATTTTTTAGCAGTAGGAGAAACTAGGGCCTAAATGATACGTCAGAGGGAGCTAGCCCTCATCTAGAGACTCTCCCCTCCAGCTTCATCAGTCCCACAAGTGAGAGTGGAGTTTCCATTGTTGCGTGTGGAAAGCTGGAGCTTGACCTCCTACCCTGGGTGCAATCCACTGCATCAACAGTTTCTGGCATGCCTGATGGGACTAACTAGGACAAGTT
The DNA here is from genome assembly GCA_037957365.1 of Torreya grandis. Lineage (NCBI taxonomy): Eukaryota > Viridiplantae > Streptophyta > Pinopsida > Cupressales > Taxaceae > Torreya > Torreya grandis. The sequence continues at coordinate 2,562,222 of JARHVA010001535.1, forward strand.
TTGTCCAAAGAGTTAAAGAATTTTTGGTGTGTTCTTCAACTAACCAGCCTTTGGAAGCTTTTGCATCAACACCAATGGCAACTCCAAGTTGAATCAGCTAGTTAAGTAGCCCTAGTGCCATTAAGAAATCACTTTTGTATGTATAATCCCTCTACACAAAATCATGGACCTTGTTTTCCTTCCTATAATTTTGATCAAGCTCAGCCTTTTTATGGCATCTCCCCAAGTAGCCCTCCTAGTTGCCCTGCAATGATAAGGAAAGTGGCCCTAGAATTTAAGAAGCAGATGATGGGGATCGACAGACTAGAGGAGTAGTACAGATATCAGTAGGAGCTAATGTATAGAGAGGAGTGTTTGTTTAGGCAAGCTCAGGCCTTGCAATCCATGGAGGAGGAGGTAGAAAAATGGAAGAATCCATTCATTCAAGGCAGTCAGCCTTATGTGCCCCTTCCTATTCTAAAGAAAGCCCCCTCTTGTACACTAAATCCTTTCTATCAGATAAAACTTGCTCACTCCAATTCATCTGATGCATATGCTCTCAGTCCCATGCACCTAGCTTTCCAACATCAAAGGGCATCAGAGCAAACCCCCATGGAGATCAATCTTCTCAATTCTTTATATTGTGAATCTTCCATTGGGAGGACTACCATGAGCTAGTACATCCCTTTTCTAGAGACTCTTCTGGTGCATCAATAGTCTCTTTCTAGCATCCCTCAACTTCCCTAAGTCTTTCAGCATGATGTGCAGATCCCAAGTTGGAGAAAGGAATGCCAAGAACCAGCCCAAAGCCTTAAAGAGGATGATGTTGGTGATCTCTAAGAAAGGTTCCTTCAAGAAAATATAGCCAAGAGAATTTCAGAGTTGGAGTCCCAAATGAGATTCCTCAGCCAACGTGTGATGGACCTATCTGAACCCAGCCTGTCCATACACCTCCAAGAGAGATACCAAGCCACAGCTGATATAGATGAAGTGTTAACCAAGTGAAAGGAGGAGAATCATTCGATTCTAGCTCAAGGACTGCCTCCTCTTCTACATGGTTTTCCCACTTCACCCCTTCTTAAGGAAGAACCTATTCTATAGGAGGCGAGTGAGGAGCAGAAGATCCAGTCCACAGTTCTTCAAGATAATATCTTTGAAGGTCTAGAAATTTGGACCTTAGAGGAGGTTCAGGAGTATATCTTTGAAGATCTAGAGATCTAGACCTTTGAGGAGGAAAAGGAGAGGCTGGTCTCCTTTGAGGAAAGCCTTGAAGAAGAAAGCTTTGAACAAAGAGGTGATGTTCAATGGGATGAGTAATCAGCTTGTGATTCCATTTCAGACATCACAATTGTAACCCTTTTTTCAAGAAGGCCAAGAAGAAGCAGAGGATGAGTCTGATAGAGTCTTTAATGAGGTAGAAGGAAATAGGTCAGACCATGATGCATTACAGAGGGAATGTACCGATCAAAGGGCTTATGGTGATGAGCCAACAACCATTGATTTCTTGGTGAAGAGTAGCAATATGAGGGACCAGCATTCAACAAACTTCCAAGAACTAATAGAGTACATATATGTTAGAAGCGTGTTTGAATCTTATCCACTCAGATACAAGCCAAACTAGGTGGCAGGCAAGAAGAACAGGTCACCAAATCTCTTTTTCATTAAACTACTTGCCTAGTACCATAAACCTTCTTGCTAGGAAGGGGACTTAAGAAGTTTTCCCTTTGATCCAGGAGGGAGGCAAACATTCTTGGTTAGCTGTATATAGTAGTTTTCTTTTAGTTGTTGTCTTTCCTATTTTCCATAAGTGTAGTTTGCACATGTAGTGTTTTTAGCCTTGTGTGTTTCCCTTTGTGTGTGGAGTAAAAGGCTTCATGTTTAATTCTTAGATCTTTGGGGCTGTTGCTAACATGCTTTCAAAGCTGCATCTAACTCTGTGCCCAATGGACTACAAGGCAACTAGTCTTTAAGCATAGCAGGCATGCTTCCCTTGGGAGTCACCAATTTGTTGACCATTTTTTGCCCCAACAGGCCAAAAATTAGTCCCCTTCTATCCCTATTATTCTAGGCCATTTCATTTTTCAATTTTGCATAAATCTATTCATTTCTATGGACTCTGAAAGTTTTTGATTTCTACAGATTCAATAGGTTAGTCCTTTGGTGCATGAAGAATCAGTTCAGAGAGTTCCAAGTTTTACAAGGCTTCTTCGGGCTCTGGTCTGAAGAAAATCACAAGAAAAGTTAGCATCTTTAAACCATTGAATTGGTTCAATGCCTTAGTTCAACGCTCAGTTCAATCGGTTCTAGTTCATCACTTGGTTCAGCGGCACTTGGTTCAACCTTGGTTCAACGCTTCAGCATTGGTTCAATGCACTTGGTTCATTTCATTGGTTCAATTGGTTTAAGTGCAATTGATAGGTTCATCAACATGTAGCTTTAAACTATTGAACCAGTTCAACCAATTGGTTCATTCGATAGGTTCAATTAGATGGTTTAATCATTCAGTTCACTCAGTTGGTTCAGCGGCTTCTAGTTCAATTGCTTGGTTCATCGGCAAGTTCAAAGGCTTGGTTCATTTGGCATCGGTGCGCAGTGTTGAACCGTTGAACAAGTTTAAGGGATTGGTTCAATCATTTGGTTTAACACTTAAGTTTAATTCTTTGGTGTAATCACTTTAGCTCAATAGACATTTAAACAAGGAGGTTTAAAGAATCAGTTTAAAGGCTTGGTTAAATGGGCTCAGCACGCAGTGGTTGAACTATTGAATCAATTGAATCGTTGAACCAATTTTGGTTCAACGGCTTGGTTCAAGGGTGTGTCCCAAAGCCGAGGGTCTAAAAATCCCTTGTAGAGGGTAGTTCAAGATTTGAAAGCCCTTGCAGAGGGCAGAAAACATTTTAAAGGGCAGCCAAAGGGATTTAAGGGTAAGGCACTTAAGCAATAGGCAAAATTCTTTCAAATTTTTTGTTTGAATGAATTCCTTCAGACAAAAACCCTAAAGGAATTTGGGGAAAGGCCGCCAATGCAGTTCAAAGTCAAAGAGCCCATAGAAAAGTCCAAGTGGCCAATTCTCATAGACTTTTTATCCATAGGAAAAAGATCGAAACAAAAATCCTGAAGCTCAAAAAAGGCCACAGAAAAGACCCAAACTTTTGTCGAAGACGGTGATATCCTGAAAGCCATCAAATTTAAGCAAGCGAACTAGCTATTGGGTGATGACTGCGTGAATGTCAAATTTAACACAATGAAGTAGCTATTTGTTTTGAACTATCTGAGCACCAAATCATGGAAATAGCCCAAGGAATATAGCGACCCACCAGGAGATCACCCTTGAGGGCTAAAAGAGCAGGAAGAAGACAAGGAGCAAAAATGAAAAAGCATTCAACTGGCGAAGGGAAGGTGAGTTATTACAGATGAGCGGTGTGACCTATTTTTTCTCCAAGTTGGCATTGATGTGGGGATAAAGTGCAGTCTATTTTTAGAAAAAAGGCATGGCCACGTTTTTTCATTAATGCTTGAATGCCAAAGTCAATTTTGGTGATTATACAACATTATTCTAGCAAGCTTTTTCTGAAGAATGACATCAGTAACATTGGTTTTCCTCTTCCCAAGGTTTAGAATGCACATGGGCCACTTGTAGAAAAGGGCACCAAAATATTTCCCAAGAAGGGCCAAGTTTCTCTTCCTCTTGCTATATATTGAAAACTTCTCTTTTGAGAAGGAATCTGCTCTTAGCCTTAAGGCAAAACTCTGCCCAAAAATCTCTCAAGCTTGTAAGGCAAAGCTCTGCCAAAATTTTACCTTGAATCAGAACTTTGTATTTTTACCTCCATTCTGAGTTTTGCATCTTTAGTATGTGTCTATGCCTTGATTTTGTGTTAAGTCATTTTCTCAATGCTTTTGTAGAATGATTTTAGCATGTCTAGTGTATTTTTTGTGTTTCCTTTTACAGGTCTATTAGAAGTATCCCTAGAGGAGGATAGGTGAAGTGGATAGGCTACTGTAGTGCATCTTAGAATGCCTCTAGTAGTTGTTTCCTCCCTATATCTCCATAGACCCCTGACCCACTGATGTAAAATTTTCTCTCATGTCAGATGATGTGTATAGGCACTTCTTTTTGGTGAAAAGTGTATGTTCAGGCTAGGTGGGTCACATTTTCTAGTGTATTACCTCTTTTCCCTTTTTAGGTTAGGTTCTATTTTCAGCATCTCCTTCTCCCTTTTCATCCCCCTCTTTTTTCCATTTTTTAGTAGTACGCGAAACCAGGGCCTAAATGATAGATCAGAGGGAGCTAGCCCTCATCTATAGACTCTCCCCTCCAGCTTTGCTGATCCCACAGGCGAGAGGGGAGTTTCCATTATTGCGTGTGGAAGGTAGGAACTTAGCCTCCTACTCTGAGTACAATCCACTGTGTCAATAGTTTCTTGGAGATCATAGGAATCATGGGTAGAATTAGCTTTATCTTTTCTAAGGTTTTGAGCAAAACCTTTGTTCTCCTCTTTCCTTCCCCATGATTCCACTATTTCCCCCAAGGTCAGGAGGTTGCCATCATGGTGAAAGATCTCATAATTGGAATTTGCCCCCTCTTGTACACCAAATCCTTTTTATCAGATAGCACTTGCTCACTCTAGTTCATCTGATGCATCTACTCTCAATATCATGCACCTAGATTTCCAACATCAGAGGGCAATAGAGCAACCCCCCATGGAGATCAATCTTCTCAATTCTTTATATTGTGAATCTTCCATTGGGTGGAATACCATGAGCCAACACATCCCTCTTCTAGTAACTCTTTTGATGCATCAACAGTCTCTTCCTAGCATCCCTCAACTTCCCCAAGTCTTTTAGCATGATGTGCAGATCCCAAGTTGGAGGAAAGAATGCTAGGAACTAGCCCAGAACCTTGAAGAGGATGATGTTGGTGATCTCTAAAAAAGGCTCCTTCAAGAAAATATAGCCAAGAGAATTGTAGAGTTGGAGTCCCAAACGAGATTCCTCAGCCAACGTGTGATGGACCTATCTGAACCTAGCCCGTCCATACACCTCCAAGAGAGCTATCAGGCCACACCTAATATAGATGAAGTGTTGACCAAGTGGAAGGAGGAGAATCATTTGATTCTAGCTCAAGGATTGCCTCCTCTTCCACATGGTTCTCCCACTTCACCCCTTCTCAAGGAAGAACCTGTTCTATAGGAGGCAAGTGAGGAGCAGAAGATCTAGTCTATAGTTCTTCAGGAGAATATATTTGAAGGTCTAGAAATATGGACCTTAGAGGAGGTTCAGGAGAATATCTTTGAATATCTAGAGATCTGGACCTTTGAGGAGGAAAAGGAGAGGCTGGTCTCCCTTGAGGAAAGCCTTGTAGAAGAAAGCTTTGAACAAAGAGGTGATGTTCTGTGGGATGAGTAATCAGCTTGTGATTCCATTTCAAACATCACAACTATCACCCTTCTTTAAGAAGGCCAAGAGGAAGTAGAGGATGAGTTTGACAGAGTCTTCAATGAGGTAGAAGGAAACAGGTCAGACCATGATGCATTACAGAGGGAATGTACCGATCAAATGGCTTATGGTGATGAGCCAACAGCCATTGATTTCTTGGTGAAGAGCACTAGTATGAGGGTCCAACATTCAATAAGCTGCTAGGAATAAATAGAGTATGTATATGTTAGAAGCGTGTTTGAATTTGATCCACTCAGATACAAGCCAAACTAGGTGGCAAGCAAGAAGAGCAGGTCACCAACTCTCTTTTTCATTCAGCTACTTGCTTGGCACCATAAGTCTTCTTGCCAGGAAGGGGACTTAAGAAGTTTTCCCTTTGATCTAAGAGGGAAGAAAACATTCTTGGTTAGCTGTATATAGTAGTTTTCTTTTAGTTGTTGTCTTTCCTATTTTACCTAAGTGCAGTTTGCACAGGTAGTGTTTTTAGCCTTGTGTGTTTCCCTTTGTGTGTGGGGTAAAAGGCTTCATGTTTGATTCTTAGATCTTTGGGGCTATTGCTAACACACTTTCAAAGTTGCATCTGACTCTGTGCCCAATGGACTACAAGGCAACTAGTCTTTAAGCATAGCAAGCATGCTTCCCCTGGGAGTCACCAATTTATTGACCATTTTTTGCCCCAACAGGCCAAAAATTGGTCCCCTTCTATCCCTGTTGTTCTAGGCCATTTCATTTTTCAATTTTACATAAATCTATTCATTTCTACAAAATCTACAAGTTTTGGATTTCTACAGAATTAGAAGGTTAGTCTTTTGGCACATGAAGGATCAGTTCAGAGAGTTTTGGGTTTTACAAGGCTTCTTCGGGCTTTGGTCTAAAGAAAATCACAAGAAAAGTTGGCATCTTTGAACCATTGAATCAGTTCAATGCTTAGTTCAATCAGTTTCAGTTCATCACTTGGTTCATCAGCACTTGGTTCAACCTTAGTTCAATGCTTTAGCATTTAATTCATTGGTTCAATCAGTTCAAGTGCAATTAGCGGGTTCATTAGTGCGTAGCTTTGAATCATTGAACCGGTTCAACCAATTAGTTCATTTGGTAGGTTTAATGCATTGGTTCAATCAGATGGTTTAATCAGTTGGTTCAACAGCTTCTAGTTCAATCGCTTGGTTCATTGGCAAGTTTAAAGGCTTGGTTCATTTAGCATCAGTGTGCAGTGTTGAACCATTGAACTGATTCAACGGATTGGTTCAATCATTTGGTTCAATGCTTAATAATGCTTTGGTATAATCACTTCAGTTTAATAGACAGTTCAATAGGGAGGTTTAATGAATCAGTTCAAAGGCTTGGTTCAATGGGCTCAGCCTGCAGTGGTTAAACCGTTGAACCAATTGAACCGTTGAACCAATTTTAGTTCAACAGCTTGGTTGAAGGGTGTGTCCCAAAGCTGAGGGTCCAAAAAGCCCTTGCAGAGGGTAGTTTAAGATCCAAAAGCCCTTGCAAAGGGTAGAGAACATTTTAAAGAGAAGCTGAAGGGATTTAAGGGTAAAGCACTTAAGCGATAGGCCAAATTCTTTTAGACTTTTTATCTGAAGGAATTCCTTCAGACAGAAAGCCCAAACGAATTCAGGGAAAGACTGACAGTGCAGTTCAAAGTTGAAGAGCCCACAAAAAAGTTAAAGTGGCCAATTCTTATAGACTTTTTATCTGCAGGAAAAAGCCCAAAGCTCAGAAAAGGCAAAAAAAAAGACCTGGACTTTTGTCAAAGACAGTGACATCCCAAAAGCCATCAAATTTAAGCAAGAAAACTAGCTGTTGGGTGATGACTGTGTGAATGTCAAATTTAACACAGTGAAGTAGCTGTTTGTTTTAAACTATCTGAGTGCCAAATCATGGAAATAGCCCAAGGAATGTAGAAACCTGCCAAGAGATCACCACAGGGGGCTAAAAGAGCAGGAAGAAGACAAGGAGCAAAAATGACAAAGTATTCAAGTGGTGAAGGGAAGGTGAGTTATTGCAGATGAGTGGCGTGACCTATTTTTTCTCCAAGTTGGCATTAATGAGGGGACAAACTGTAGTCTATTTGTAGAAAAGAGGCACGGCCATGATTTTTCATTAATGCTTGAATGCCAAAGTCAATTTTGGTGACTGTACAACATTGTTCCAGCAGGCCTTTTCTGAAGAATGACATCAGTAACAGTGGTTTTCCTCTTCCCAAGGTTTAGAATGCACATGGGCTACTTACAGAAAAAGGTGCCAAAATCTTTCCCAAGAAGGGCCAAGTTTCTTGTCCTCTTTTTACATATTGAAAATTTCTCTTTTGAGAAGGAATATGCTCTCAGCCTTAAGGCAAAACTCTGCCCAAAAATCTCTCGAGCTTGTAAGGTAGAGCTCTGCCAAAATTTTACCTTGAATCAGAACTTAGCATTTTTACCTCCATTATGAGTTTTGCATCTTTAAAATGTGTCTATGCCTTGATTTTGTGTTAAGTCATTTTCTTAAAGATTTTGTAGAATGATTTTAGCATGTCTAGTGTATTTTTTGAGTTTCCTTTTACAGGTCTGTCAGAAGTGTCCCTAGAGGAGTATAGGTGAAGTGGATAGGCTGCTACAGTGCATCTCAGAATGCCTCCAGTAGTTGTTTCCTCCTTGTATCTCCAAAAACCCCTGACCCATTGATGTAGAAGGTTCTCTCATGTTAGAGGAAGTGTATAGGCACTTCTTTTTGGTGAAAAGTGTATATTCAGGCTAGGCGGGTCACATTTTCTAGTGTATCACCTCTTTTTAATTTTTAGGTTAGGTTCTATTTTCAACATCTCCTTCTCCCTTTTCATCCCCCCCTTTTACCATTTTTTATTAGTAGGAGAAACTAAGGCCTAAATGATACATCAGAGGGAGCTAGCCCTCATCTAGAGACTCTCCCCTCCAGCTTTGCTGGTCCCACAAGTGAGAGGGGAGTTTCCATTATTGCGTGTGGAAGGACAGGAGCTAGGCCTCCTACCCCTGGGTGCAATCCACTGTGTCAATTTTTTTTGGCATGCCTGGTGGGACCAACTCGGACAAGTTTTGTCTAAAGAGTTAAAGAATTTTTGGTGTGTTCTTCAACTGACCAGCCTTTGGAGGCTTTTGCATCAACACCAATGGTGACTCTAAGTTGAATCAGCTAGTTAAGCAGCCCTAGTTCCATTAAGAAATAAATTTTGTATGTATAATCCCTCTACACAAAATCATGGACCTTATTTTCCTTCTTAGAATTTTGATCAAGCTCGGCCTTTTTATGGCATCTCCCCAAGTAGCCCTCCTAGTTGCCCTACAACAATAAGGGAAGTGGCCCTAGAATTTGAGAAGCAGATGATGGAGATCAACAGACTGGAGGAGCAGTACGGAGATCAATAGGAGTTAATGTATAAAGAGGAGTGTTTGTTTAGGCAAGCTCAGGCCTTGCAATCCATGGAAGAGGAGGTATCAAAATGGAGGAATCCATTCATTCAAGGCAGTCAACCTTGTGTGCCCCTTCTTATTTTAAAGAAAGCCCCCTCTTGTACACCAAATCCTTTCTATCAAATAACACTTGCTCACTTCATTTCATCTGATGCATCTGCTCTCAATCCCATGTGCCTGGCTTTCCAACATCAAAGGGCATCAGAGCAACCCCCCATGGAGATCAATCTTCTCAATTCTTTATATTGTGAATCTTCCATTGGGCAAAATACCACGAGCCAGCACATCCCTCTTCTAGAGACTCTTTGAGTGCATCAATAGTCTCTTCTTAGCATCCCTCAACTTCTCCAGGTCTTTTAGCATGATGTGCAGATCCCAAGTTGGAGGAAGGAGTGCCGGGAACCATCCCAGAGCCTTAAAGAAGATGATGCTAGTGATCTCCAAGAAAGGTTCCTTCAAGAAAATATAGTCAGGAGAATTACAGAGTTGGAGTCCCAAATGAGATTCCTCAGCCAATGTGTGATGGACCTGTCTAAACCCAGCCCCTCCATACACCTCCAAGAGAGCTATTAGGCCACACTTGATATAGATGAAGTGTTGACCAAGTGGAAGGAGGAGAATCATTTGATTCTAGCTCAAGGACTACCTCCTCTTCCATATGGTTCTCCCACTTCACCCCTTCTCAAGGAGGAACCTGTTCTATAGGAGGCGAGTGAGGAGCAGAAGATCCAATCTATAGTTCTTCAAGAGAATATATTTGAAGGTATAGAAATTTGGACCTTGAAGGAGGTTCAGGAGAATATCTTTGAAGATCTAGAGATCTGGACCTTTGAGGAGGAAAAGGAGAGGCTGGTCTCCCTTGAGGAAAGCCTTGAAGAAGAAAGCTTTGAATAAAGAGGTGATGTTATATGGGATGAGCAATTAGCTTGTGATTCCATTTTAAACATCACGACTATCACCCTTCTTCAAGAAGGCCAAGAGGAAGCAGAGGATGAGTCTGACAGAGTCTTCAACGAGGTAGAAGGAAATGGGTCAGACCATGATGCATTGTAGAGGGAATGTAATGATGAAACGGCTTATGGTTATGAGCCAAAAACCATTGATTTCTTGGTGAAGAGCACCAATATGAGGGATTAGCATTCAACAAGCTTCCAAGAACAAATAGAGTACATATATGTTGGAAGCGTGTTTGAATCTGATCCACTCAGATACAAGCCAAACTAGGTGGTAGGCAAGAAGAGCAGGTCACCAACTCTCTATTTCATTCAGCTACTTGCCTGGCACCATAAGTCTTCTTTCCATGAAGGGGACTTAAGAAGTTTTCCCTTTGATCTAAGAGGGAGGCAAACATTCCTGGTTAGCTATATATAGTAGTTAGCTTTCAATTATTTTCTTTCCTATATTCCCTAAGTACAGTTTGCACAGGTAGTGTTTCTAGCCTTGTGTGTTTCCCTTTGTGTGTGGGGTAAAAAGCTTCATGTTTGATTCTTGGATCTTTAGGGTTGTTGCTAACATGCTTTCAAAGCTGCATCTAACTCTGTGCCCAATGGATTGCAAGGAAACTGGTCTTTAAGCATAGTAGGCATGCTTCCCCTAGGAGTCACCAATTTGTTGACCATTTTTTGCCCCAACAAGCTAAAAATTGGTCCCCTTCTATCCCTACTATTCTAAGACATTTCATTTTTCAATTTTGCATAAATTTGTTCATTTCTATGGACTCTACAGGTTTTGGATTTCTACAGACTCAGCAGGTTAGTCCTTTGGTGCATGAAGGATCAGTTCAGAGAGTTCCAGGTTTTACAAGGATTTTTCAGGCTCTGGTCTGAATAAAATCACAAGAAAAGTTGGCGTCTTTGAACCATTGAATTGGTTTAATGCCTTAGTTCAACGCTCGGTTCAATCAGTTCTAGTTCATCGCTTGGTTCATCGGCACTTTTTTCAACATTGGTTCAATGCACTTGGTTTAATTCAATGGTTCAATCATTTCAAGTGCAATCGGTGGGTTCATCGGCACATAGCTTTGAACCATTGAACTGGTTCAACCAATTGGTTCATTCGACAAGTTCAACACATTGTTCAATCGGATGGTTCAATCATTTGGTTCAGTCAGTTGGTTCAGTGGCTTCTAGTTCAATTGCTTGGTTCATCAACAAGTTCAAAGGCTTGGTTCACTTAGCATCAGTGCACAACATTGAACTGTTGAATCAGTTTAACAGATTGGTTTAATCATTTGGTTAAATGCTTAAGTTCAATGCTTTGGTGTAATCACTTTGGTTCAATAGACGGTTTAACAAGGAGGTTCAATGAATTGGTTCAAAGGCTTGGTTCAATAGGCTCGACACGTAGTGGTTGAATCATTGAACTGATTGAACCATTGAACCAATTTTGGTTCAATGGCTTGGTTTAAGGGTGTGTCCCAAAGCTGAGGGTCCAAAAAGCCCTTGTGGAGAGCAGTTCAAGATTTGAAAGCCCTTACAGAGGGTAGAGAATGTTTTAAAGGGTAGCAAAAGGGATTTAAGGGTAAAGCACTTAAGCGATAGGCTGAATTCTTTGACTTTTTGTCTGAAGAAACTCCTTCAAACAGAAAGCCTGAAGGAATTTAGGGAAAGGCTGCCAGCACAGTTCAAAGTCAAAGAGCCCATAGAAAAGTCAAAGTGGCCAATTCCCATAGACTTTTTGTCCATAGGAAAAAGACCAAAAAAAAAAGCTTGAAGCTCAAAAAAGGCTACAAAAAAGACCCAGACTTTTGCCAAGGATGGTGACATCCTGAAAGCCATCAAATTTAACCAAACGAACTAGCCATTGGGTGACGACTGCGTGAATGTCAAATTTAACACAGTGAAGTAGCCATTTGTTTTGAACTATCTGAGCGCAAAATCATGGAAATAGCCCAAGGAATGTAGTGACCTACCAGGAGATTGCCCTTGAGGGTTGAAAGAGCAGGAAGAAGACAAGAAGCAGAAATGACAAAGCATTCAAGTGGTGAAGGGAAGGAGAGTTATTGCAGATGAGCGGCGTGACCTAATTTTTCTCCAAGTTGGCATTGATGAGGGGACAAACTGCAGTCTGTTTGTAGAAAAGAGGCACGACCATGTTTTTTCATTAATGCTTGAATGCCAAAGTCAATTTTGGCGATTATACAACATTATTCTAGCAGGCCTTTTTTGAAAAATGACATCAGTAACAGTGGTTTTCCTCTTCCCAAGTTTCAGAACGCACATGTGCCACTTGTAAAAAAGGGCACCAAAATCTTTCACAAGAATGGCCAAGTTTTTCTTCCTCTTTCTATATATTGAAAACTTCTCTTTTGAGAAGGAATCCGCCCTCAGCCTTAAGGTAAAACTCTGCCCAAAAATCTCTCAAGCTTGTAGGGCAGAGCTCTGCCAAAATTTTACCTTGAATCAAAACTTAGCATTTTTACCTCTATTATGAGTTTTACATCTTTAGTATGTGTTTATGCCTTGATTCTATGTTAATTCATTTTCTTAATGCTTTTGCAGAATGATTTTAGCATGTCTAGTGTATTTTCTGAGTTTCCTTTTATAGGTCTGTCAAAAGTGTCCCTAGAGGAGTATAGGTGAAGTGGATAGGCTACTGCAGTGCGTCTCAGAATGCCTCTAGTAGTTGTTTCCTCCCTGTATCTCCATAGACCCCTGACCCACTGATGTAGAAGGTTCTCTCATGTCAGATGAAGTGTATAGGTGCTTCTTTTTGGTGAAAAGTGTATGTTCGGGCTGGGTGGGTCACATTTTCTAGTGTATCACCTCTTTTCCCTTTTTAGGTTAGGTTTTGTTTTCAGCATCTCCTTCTCCCTTTTCATGCCCCCCCTTTTTCTATTTTTTAGCAGTAGGAGAAACTAGGGCCTAAGTGATACATCAGAGGGAGCTATCCCTCATTTAGAGACTCTCCCCTCTAGCTTTGTCGGTCCCACAGGTGAGAGGGGAGTTTCCATTGTTGTGTGTGGAAGGCAGGAGCTCGGCCTCCTGCCCTGGGTGCAATCCACTACGTCAACATCTATCACTCTATCTCCAACAACATTTTTATTTTTATTGAAGAATTAAGGCTTATATAAAGGGGTGTTAGTACTTTATTATGATGATTCTTGGAATAGAGCTTGGTGACCCTTTTTTCAATAAGATATTTCTCTATTTTAATTCCTTTCTAAATAATTTCATTGAAGGTAGTGGTGAAATGGAGTTTCAAATGATAGTCCAATTCTGAATTAAGGTTGTTGATGAAAATGATGACTATTTAATTTTTAGGAATTGTATAATGGAACCAACTAGACAAACTTCACCATCATTGGAAGAATGATGCCAAACATTCTCCATTTCTTTATTTAGAATTGTATAAATCTAACATGGTTATTTCATGCTAAAAATTTTAGGATAAATGTTTTTCAAACTTATTTGTTAGAACCCCAAATGATGTGATAGATCCTTTGGGAAAGTCCATGAATCATTTCAATGCTATTTCACCTAGGCTTCATTGGAAAAACCAAAGCATATAGGCATCACTATAGGCAACTTCATGGTAGGACATGAATAACTCTTTGACATGTTTCCATTGGCCACCCTTTCCTTTGTATTTATCAAATTTTAAAGGTTTAAAATGAGTAGGAAAATACACCCAAAGAATACTCATGTCAAGGTGATAGGAGAAGAAGTTTCATATTTGTAAATCTTATAATGTGCTCATGTATCCATATTTTGGAGAGTTTATTTCATAGCTTGTCATTCATGGGTGAAGATGGGATCCATCAAAGGATTTGAAGTGGATATTAGATTGTGTTTAGGTATATTTTGATCTTGGTGTGTTTGTGATAAGATGATTTTGACATGTTTCATTGGTGAAGTAGGTTTATGTACTTTAGAATTGATTTGGGAAGCCAAGGAATTTACTTGTTGGGTTATTTGGTAAAGATAGTCAAACATCACTCTTTTATAGTCTTTTTAAGATTGGTCTTCTAGAGTTAATTTTACTTTGTTGGCCTCAACTCTATTGGTATGGATGGGCCTAGGTGAGGGTCATTCTTCTTCATCTTATTCTTCCCTTTCAACTTCAGGATCAATAAGGTTCTGGACATCTTCTTCTAGGGGAGGGTTATGGGCGTGCGAGGGGATTTGAACTAAGTTCCTTAAGAGATCCTGATTAAATAAAATGGGTACTTTATCTATCATTTCATTAAGATGGGTCAAGATTTGGTCTCTATTTTCATAAATGAATTGTTCAAACTAGGCTTTTCTCTCATCATTATTCAAAAAATTATGCTGAGTGTATACATCTTCACATCCTAGGGTATGCATGTCAATAAGGATTTCTTCATTATCCTCAGGTTACTCACCCAAATTCCTTACGATGTCATTGGTATATTTAGATGGTTGTCCAATCTTTAATTTTTGGGCATGAGTCTTGGGTGCCATGTGGATAGGTGGGTTAGATTAGTAAATAATAGGTTTATCTTGCCTTGGGGTTGATTGGTTTGATGTGAGAGATGAATAGAGGTATGATATGTTATGATCTTGAACAAAGAGGTGAACAAGATTTTGAGCTAGTATATTTTGATAGTAGGGGTATACTTCCCTAAATTTGGAATAGTTAAGACATGATGGATATGGTGGTGTATTTATATGGGCATTAGATTCAAATTGGCAGTGGGATGTGTGATAACAAGGTATCAAAAAGTGTTAGGCTTAGTCTAAAAAAATTGCAAGGCATTAACGAGTGTTAGATTCATAATAAAAGAGCAATAGGATGTTGATGGGTGATAGATTAAACCGACATAATGATGGGATATAAGATGAAAACTAACAAAGTGATAAGTGCTATCATGATGACATCCAGGAGATGGAATGATATTAAAGGGATGATGGGTGTCTAATCCAACCAAGTGACAAATATACAACAACAAAAGGATGGGTTTAGACCAAAATTTGACTAACAGAAGGTATGGAGTTTGACTAACTCAATATCAAGTTCTTTTATTTGAGATAGATGAGATGGACAATTGTGTTTTGAATAGGATGTGGATGGGTTTTACTAATGTTTAAGATGTAAGGTGTAGTTTGGACTATTAAAGGTAAGTTTAGGAAGGTGGGAAGGTTTTGAATGAAATAATGGTTAAGGCAAACATAAATAGGATGATGTAGGATGATTGGGGTATGGCAATGATCTAAATAAGTTTGGCCAAGTGTTTGTGTACCCTAAGATCAAGTTTGTGTTAGGTTGTGGAGCTAAAAGCTTCACTGATGCACACATGGAGGTTGTTGAAGTGTCACAGTAACTGACATTGGTTAGGCCAATCGACGTCGGTCAGGGGTGGATAGGAAGCTGCCGACATCGGTCAGAGATCGACCGACATCAGTCATCTATGGATAGACAGAGACCGACGTCGGTCACTTGTGTGCGTGCATGAGTTTGCATGCATTTACAGAATTAGACTTGGTCTATTCTAAGAAGGTTCAAGTGTTTGCATGTGAAGACTAATTTAAGTCTTGAGTCTGTATGTCTAATTATTGTTTGTATGGGATCTATTTAAGAGACCCATGGGTTGTATTGTAAAGGTGTAGAATTAGAAGGGTTCTATCCAAGGGAGAATCATAAGGATTTGGTGAGGCAAGGACAAGGGTTCTTCCAGGTGTGTATGATCTAGGTTAGCAGGTGTGCAAGACCAGGTTGATCTGCAGGTGTGCAAGATCAGGTTAGATCTACATGGTGTGTAAGATTAATTGATCTGCAAGGTGTGTGTGTACAAGGTCAAAGGAGATCTACGTGGTAGCAAGATCAAAGGAGATCTGCAACACAACAAAGAGCAAGATCAAAGGAGATCTACATGGTAAGTATTGTCTTAGATGATTTGTAGGTTGTGTAAGATCAGAAGAGATCTACTTGGAGTACGTTGAGTACTTGTGGACTGGAAATAGGCAACAATAGTTTTGTTGTTTGTCACTTACTGGTGGATTGGCAGTATTATTATTGACTGGTGGACTGGCAGTATTGTTAGTGACTGGTGGAGGTGAACAACAACTCTATGTTTGAGTTGTTTTTTGTGACCATAATTGAGAGAGTGAACTCTTGAAGGTGAATTACTATACACTAGGTGTGGGAAGCCTGAGAGGTGTGGGAAGAGTGTGGCATCTCTTCATTGTATTCCTTTCTGGATGAGTATTAATACATATTGTATTGTCTCTCATATTTTGTATTATTTCTTATTTCTAGTTACTTATTACTTCTGGTATAATTTTGTGTTTAGTTGCTTATACATATGTAATCATGTGTGCTCTTTAGTGAGCTGAGATACTAAACAATTGGTATCAGAGCTTGGTTAGTGATACCACTGGACAATTGGTATCAAAGCAGGGTTCATCTGAGCTTGGTTTAAAGCTTGGTTCACTAACACCTTGGTTTGAGAGTGTGTTAAGTGTTTTTTGATTACAGGTCATTCACAGGGGTTTCTATTGGAGTGGAAGTATAGCAATGGCAGAAGAAAATAAGCTAAGAATGGAGAAAGACAATAGCAAGAATAATCAATTATAGATTTATGAAAAGAAAGGGTAGGTAAAGAAAGATTGATGGTTGGTAGGAGATCAGCATGAAGGAAATGAACATGTAGATGTTGCGGGTATTGTTGCACAGGATGTTCTTGTATGTTCCTTATATAAAGTAGAATCTTGTGTTTTAGATTCTATTACCTCTTTCCATGCAACACCAAATAGAGAATTTTTCCATGAAGACTTTGGAAAGATTTATTTAGGGGTTGGTGAGCCTTGTCAAATTATTGGCAAATGTGAAGTGCGGCTGAAATTGCAGACATGCAACACATGGGTGTTGAAGGATGTCATGCAGGTCCCAGTCCTACAAATGAGTCTAATTTTAGGAAAGTTAGGTGATGAGAGATGCATAGTAACTCTCATAATGGATGCACTTAAATTAGCATGTGGTAAGAAAGTAGGTACTCTTTATCTATCTACTTGTATTATTGATTCTCCTTCTATTGCAAAGATGCATGTTCTTAAGAGAAAGTCTGATGTCTTTGACAAAATTAAGAACTGAAAAGCCTTGGTTTTCTTGGAGAAGATGATGGACAGAGATCAGCTCAAGGGGCTGGATAATTCTGAGCAGAGCAAGGTTGATTTGGATAGGGTTTTGATCCAAAGTGTGCTCGCGGGTAAAGGTCATCGCTCACAGGAAAACATAGAGACTGACGTCGGTCAGAAAATTGACATCAATGTTTAGGTAGGAATCGACATCGGCAGTCAGGTCAGTCGCATGGAACTGATGTTGATCAGGTGCAGACTGAGGGGTGACCGACATCGGTCACTGATACGGATTTTGGGCAGATAGCAAGCTGTCAAGGAGTCTCAAATACCCATGTGGAGGACTGAAAGGGTAAGTAAGCCTCAAATTCATTATTCCTCTTCTTTATACTACTTGTTGCTCACTGATGGTCAATAACTAGGAAGTCTTAAAGAGGCAATGCAGGTAGAATCCAGGAAATAGTGGGAGCATGGCATGGATGAGGAATGTGATTCCTTGAGAAAGAACCAAATGGTAGATTTGGTAGAGTTGCCAACTGGGATGAAAACACTAAAAGATGAATGGATTCCTAGGTTAAAGAATAGAGTGAATGGACAGGTGAGATGGAAGGCCAGGTCATATGGTCTTGAGGAAGCTCCAGGACAGTGGTACAGGTTTGACAGGTGTATGAAAAAGCATGGCTTTAGTCAATGTCATTGTAAACATTGTGTTTACTTTACCAAGTTGGATGATGGTCGCGACATTATCCTGTTACTGTATGTGATTGATGTGTTTGTTGCAGGTTCACACATGTAGGGATTTTTTAAGCTAAAGGTAAAGGTAGCTCAGAGGTGTGCCAGGAAGGATTTAGGAGGAGCAAAAATCCTTGGCATGAGTATGTCTAGAGACAGGGAAGATCACAGGTTGATTTTGTCTCCAGATGATTGTGTGAATAAGGTAGTGGCGATGTTCAATATGCAGGATGCAGAATCGATTAGTACACCTATGGATGGATAGTTCACAAAATAGTGTCCCCAATCACATGATGAGGTTAAGTACAAGTGTACTAGACCTGAGTTTGCCCAAGCAGTGGGTGTTGTCAGCAAGTTTGTAGCCAATCTGGGAAAGAATCACTGGACAACAGTTCAGTGGATTCTCAGGTATTTGAGAGGGACCAGCAGTAGGTTAACATGCTATGCAGGGTCAAGTTCTTTTCTACATGGGTTTGTAGAAGCGGATATGGTAGGTTACTTGGATGACAGGTGTAACACCACAGGATTTGTGGTGGTTGGCTTTCAAGATTAAACTTGAAGATGGATACAAGCTAGGAAACAAAATTAGATGATGTATTGTTATAGGTACAGATGTAGCTATTTATCTCCAAGTGGGAGATTGTTAGGTTGTGGAGCTAAAAGCTTCACTAATGCAAACATGGAGGTTGCTAAAGTGTCATAGTAACTGACGTCAGTTAGGCCGACCGACGTTGGTCAGGGGTGGACAGGAAGCTACTGACATCAGTCAGAGATCGGCTGACGTCGATCATCTGTGGACAAATAAAGACCGATGTCAGTCACCTATGTGCATGCATGAGTTTGCATGCATTTCCAAAATTAGACTTGGTCTATTCTAGGAAGGTCTGAGTGTTTGCATGTGAAGACTAATTTAAGTCTTGAGTTTGTATGTCTAATTATTGTTTATATGGGATCTATTTAAGAGACCCATGGGCTATATTGTAAAGGTGTAGAATCAGAAGGGTTCTATTCAAGGGAGAATCATAAGGACTTAGTGAGGCAAGGACAAGGGTTCTTCTGGGTGTGTATGATCTAGGTTAGCACGTGTGTAAGACTAGGTTGATCTACAGGTGTGTAAGATCAGGTTAGATCTATATGGTGTGTAAAATCAGTTGATCTGCAAGGTGTGTGTGTGCAAGGTCAAAGGAGATCTGCATGGCAGCAAGATCAAAGGAGATCTGCAACACAACAAGGAGCAAGATCAAAGGAGATCTACATGGTAAGTATTGTCTCAGATGATTTTCAAGTTGTGCAAGATCAAAAGAGATCTACTTGGAGTATGTTGAGTACTTGTGGACTGGAAGTAGGCAACAACAGTTGTGTTGTTTGTCACTTACTGGTGGACTGGTAGTATTGTTACTGACTGGTGGATTGGCAGTATTATTACTGACTGGTGGAGGTGAACAACAACTCTGTGTTTGAGTTTTTTGTTGTGACCGTAATTGAGAGTGAACTCTTGAAGGTGAATTACTGTACACCAGGTGTGGGAAGCCTGAGAGGTGTGGGAAGAGTGTGGCATCTCTTCATTGTATTCCTTTTTGGATGAGTATTAATACATATTGTATTGTCTCTCATATTTTGTGTTATTTCTTATTTCTAGTTACTTATTACTTTTGGTATAATTTCGTGTTTAGTTGCTTATACAAAGGTAATCATGTGTGCTCTTCAGTGAGCTGGGATCCTGAACGGTTTGACTAGGTAATGGTTTGTGTGGAGTTTTAAGGTCTTCAAATAATACGTGTCTTAGACACACACAAATAATGGCAAAAAATCCACAAGCCTAAGCTAGTTACTAACTCAAGTGTGCAACTCAACACCTAGCCCACTAAATGAATTGTGATAATAGGGACTAGATTGGTCTCCAAACCATCTCTTACCATCTATACTTAGTAAGTGATCTATGGGGATGATATTTTCCCCTATCACGGATGCCTATTGTGGCTAAAAGGTCTTATGCTAGGATAGATTGGCTCATTAAATGAGTCCCCTATATACCTTGCAATATAGTGGGTCCTAAGTTCGTGAAGGTTGTTGTCTGACACCTGATTATTGGAGTTTTACCTCTTCACTCCATGCGATCTTGTATAGGGAAACCTGTTTAGCTTTATAATAGCTAGCCCTGACATTTATACTCCATTGGAACACAAAGTGTGGTCTTATGCGTGGTGGTGATATCCATGTCACAATCCTTTTAAGGGATAATGCCAAGTGTGTGGAGATCAATTCCACACCCGATTGCCCCTAGAAAATAAAAATGAGAGATTTATTGACAGTTTTTGATTCCCAGGAATTGCCCTACAAGTGCAAGAGGAGAGCATACATCATCGTAGTCTTAAATAACAAACATGAAAACAAAAATTTGTTAGATTAATTGGATAAGTGAATAAAACAAGTTGATTGATTAATTAAACCCAAATTAAGATGCAATTAGAAAATGTATAGCAAAATGATTTCAAAAGTGCCAAATCTTCGACAAATGACTTGCAAGATAAAATATTAGTAACTTCTAAATTGGATTCTCGAGGGGTAAACCTGTAAAACCGACATTAGTAGTTCGGATATTCATACTCCAACAAACAAATTTGCAAAGAAAATGAAGTTAGTAAATTTAATTTGGCCTTCGATAGACAACCTGCAAGGAAAACTATGAGAAGTTTTTGACAGTTTTTATCTTCGAGATCATGTATTTGCAAGTTAAAGTTGAAAACAAAAACAAATTTAAAACAAACTATGCATTATACGAACTAACCAACTTTATACAAATGTTATATATTAAAAGGCCTCCATATCTGTATGATTTCTGTCTATTATTGAAATTGTGGGTGCAGAAACGGTGAGTGATTTTGAGTCAGTTGAGCCTCTGGTCGTGTTCAAAGTAATGATGATGTTGAACTCGAGGTGTCACTGAGCTGAGTTAAATAAAACTAATAAATGAGGAGGCAGAGATCAAAAATATTATATGAATTTACTTAGCATATTTTTTCTCATTACATTTTCCAGTTGAATCTTCTCGGGCTAAACGTCGTTGTTGTAAGTGTAAAGCCGCTAATGATATCTCCCTGACAATGGAGACTTGGTATAAACCTGCCTAGATCAGAAAATAATAGAAAAACAATGAAAATGACTGTTCAAAATGGGAGACAAGCTGTAAACCAATTAGCAAGCTAATAAACAAATTAAACAAATTAGAACACAATCGTGGATAAAGAGTGAAAACAACTATATATTAAAGATCGGTGAATAATAATTTTAGTGATTTTTCATGCACTGAAGACACAATCGTGACTATCTTTAACAAAGTCACTATTGTTTTTAGCATTGATTTCAGTCTGCCTGGAGTGGCGTCTTTGTAGCACCTGCGAAAAAAAAGATTAGAAATATACAGCAAAAATGAAACCCATCAGAGAATTTTTCTAAATAGATTATCAACTTGATCAATATCAGGTTTTGAGTTTTTATGTGTGCCGATTATAGGTAGCTGATAAAATTAATTAAAATGGTCCAAAATATTATTATAGACAAAATAGAAAACAATGATGGCGTACCATATTTTCAAAGCAACTACCTACGCATAGAGTCCGAGCTTAACCAACATGCATGTGTGTGCTGCCATGACTCAGCCCACCTCGACATTGAAAAAGTTAGTCTTTTACCTAACCCAATCTTAGTTAAGCTAACATAGAATGCCAACCTTCAACTAGATAACTAGATAACCAATCATGGGCGATCGATGGATGGTTTTAGTTTGATGTTAATCTCACTCGGCAATCAGGGGCATCCTATGAAGTAGTTTGATATGACCTCATGCACTCAGAGGCATTTCAGAGTCGATCTTTATTGCAAAGGGACTGGAAGGAGAAAAATCAAGCTCACCTGGAAAGGACTAAGTCTTTGTTAGGATGTGGAGCTAAAAGCTTCACCTATGAGCAAAATGCAGAACCAACTGGAACCACAGTCGCCGTCGACGGTCACTAGTAGACCAGGTGCTGCCGACGTCGGTAGCAGGTCAGCCGACGTGGGTCACAGGGGGACTGACAGGGACCGACGTCGGTCACCTGTGTGTGTCCGAGATTCTATTTTTATGCGTAAACAAAATGTTTGCATGTTAAGGAACGAACTGTTGGTTGTTAAGTCCGCGTTTCTAATTTGAGTAGAATTAGTTAGAGCCCTTGTTTAGGAGGTGCATCTATTGGTTGTAAGTGCATGCTCATGAATCTTTATAGTTATATAATAGAGATAGATCTTCATAGTTCATTAGACAAGGAAGACAATACTGTAGAAGTAGAATACAGATTGTATATGTGAATCAATCCAGATTGTGGAGTTGATTGTAATTGAGAGAGAGGACTCTTGAGGGAAAGAGATCTAAGAAGAGATCTGTACATCTGAGAGAGGTGTGAAAGAAAGAAGTTTCTTCAATTGTAATTCCTTCTGTAAAGAGTTGAATACAAGTTTTTAGGGTGGTTTCTTGTATCTCTTGTTTCTTGCTAATTCTGATTCTAGTTACTTATCTATCTGATTTAATTCCGTGTTTATTGCTTTCATATTGTAATCATATTGTTGATTGATCCCCAACAGTCTTGGGGCGTCTCCAAGGTTGGGGGCACTTCATGAATTATTTGACATGTCTCTTCAATGGCCCTCTTCAACATTTTCACAATTTGTAGGGCTACATTGTAGTAATGGCATTACTCATAGAATGCCCTTTCCCATTACCCATTTTGATTGCATTTTCATAAACCTTTTTACTTTTATGCAGATTTTCCATGTTGGGACACATTCTCAAAGTACTAGGGAGTATTCCTTGACTAGGCTTTATTTTGGTTTGTTGGTTTTTGCAAAAATATTTCTACTACCAATTCATCCTACCCATTTTTTCTTAGCCTGCAATCATTGCACATCCTGAATCCAAATTTCATTGAGGTATTTTGTTAAACACTTCATCACTCAAGATTCTTGACGCAATGCAAAGTAGATTCCATGTTCTAATTATTGGAACATAAAGCAATGCCTTCCAATCGTATACATCTTTACAATGGTTTTAAAAATTGTGTGGAGGATTTCTAAATCCTTATTTATTTCATAATATATGAATAAATTTGAAACATGTTACTTACTATTAAGATTATAACATTTGATGAGTATATGCTTATAATTATGCTTTAATAGATTTTTGTGTCCTATCTTTAATCTCATATTCTAGCACACATTGGATTCCATGCACTAGATATTGGAACATAAAGCAATGCCTTCCAATCTTATACATCTTTACAGTGGTTTTGAATATAACGTGGATGCTTTCTACTATCATCTTGATCAAATTAACAATATGTTGGTTTTTTTGTGTGTGTATGATAACTTCTACACATATATGGAAGACTTAGAGGCTTGGGAGACTGAACTTATGCATCATAGACGATGGTTTTTTGTAATGCTATCAAATATTAACATAGTTTTTTCTAATCTTTATTAGAAAATAAGATTCTTTCCTTCCATTCTTCTACATCTTTGCTTAGCAAAGGAAATCTTGGGATCTACTGCGGTTAAATATAGAGAATTTCGCACATAATGTGGCCATGTCTCATTGTAAATTCATTAGCTTTTTGACGAAATACATCAATGAATTAGTTGAAAGGACACCTTCATATATTTTTATTGAAAGGATACCTTTCCTATTGTTTTCCATAAAATAATATGCTTATTAAATTTATGTAGGAAGGGAAACAAAAGGGCACACATGCTACCACTCATTCATTGAACAACATGCCCACATTAATAGATAGAAGAGTTTCCCTTCCCAACTTATTCATTAAGAATTAGGATAATAGTTTAGGGAGCTCTAATAATCCAAAACTCAAAAAATTTCAGGGGAGAACACATCATTTAAAAAATGATATATTATAGTGATGTGGAAGCATAATAACAAGCAAAAATTAAACTGAATTGATTTTTGTTAAATTAATTTGTAAATGACTAAAGATAGTATTTCCACCAAATAGAACAACAATGCAACATAGTGAGCAAGAACATAAAGAAAACTATGTAAATGTGAAATGTATGTTATTTATTATAAGTGTAAACTTTATACATTTGAAAGACACACAATATATTCAATGATGATGAGCTCTTAAGAGGTGGAAGATTGGAATTTGTCCGCATCATTAAAGGATTAAAACAAATCAAACATGTCTCATGCTCTACAAGCAATGAATTGTTTTTATTTTTTGAATCAGTTAGTCCTAGGTGTCCTTATAATTTCTTGTCTAAACTCAACCCCATAAAATACCTAAAATCAAAATCAAAAGATTAGCTAAAGGGATTAGAAATACTATAGTAATCTCCACTTCTTTGAGTAATTAATTTATAAATGTTGTTCAATCCTATGGCTTAGTTATGAATAATGCACAAAAATTCATGGATGCAAATACTCCATTTATAATACTAACATTTATTTATGATAATTTAGGTGATGTATCTCCCTTGATATCTCCCCATATAGAAATTCCACTAACCCTACATTCATCCCAATCTATTAATCCATAGCTCTTTCTACGCATACACCTAAACTATAGTCAGCTAGACCAAATCAAGGTAATAATTTAATTTCATTCGCTCAAGTGTTGGTGATACCTCCACATCCTTTTCATTATCAATTTCAATAGAAATATGGATATTCACAATATGTTCCCATTATAGAGATTAAATATTCGTTACATGAAGTGGTAAAGAAAGGTAACTAGTCATTTTTCACAAACTTATTACTAATCCCATTAGTTATAAGTAATTAAGATAATATATTAACATAGGTAAACAAAAATTTAAGGTGTGATGTCACCCTTTGCAAAATTTACATAGTCATGAAATTAGGGTGCTCAACGTGTAAGGCTTTCCCCTAACCAGATATTCATTTCTCAGTTTAAAAATAAAAGGGTGGTGTGATAATGAATTTGGTTGATGTTTGAAAACAATGTCTTATTACGTATTATGATAAATAATTTTACAATAGAGTCTCTTTGCTTGTATGGTAAATTATGAATGTTTAATCTAGAAATTGATGAATTTTGACTCCTGATGCAATTTTAGTTTCCATTTATCCCATATGTTATAAAGTAAAATTAGTAAGTTTAATATATACTTGATGATAATCCATGAGATACAATCTACATGGTGGAATATGGATCTAAATATCCTCATCAAGTTCATCACAAGGTCAATTTCATTATATCATACAAATTCAATACCTCATTTATTAGTTTTAAAAGTGGATATGATTCAAGGTTCAGTCATCAAGTCAGTGATCCCAATTGAAATAAAAAATTATGAGAAAATAAATGAAAAACATATTAAAGTGTTCCACTCATAGGGCTTTTAGACAAAATCTATGGAAACAACTAGAATCATCTAGGTATTGTTGTCTTATAAAATACAATTTTATATAGATGAATTATTTCAAGTGCCTACTATGTGGTTTTTATTTTGGTAGGTATTGTACCTAAGCCTAAAACATGACCTCTACCTAAAAATAGATCTCATCATCCAACTTACCAAAGAGTAACATTTATTGATCTCATATTTCACCTGTTAAAATTTGTCAGTGTAGATATTTATTTCCCTAGATTTATTTATTTGGGAATATTATATTTTCTCACATGGAGTTTTCCTACATTTGGGGGATATGCTTTTTTAGGTAGAGTTAGTGTGTTATAGGTTTGATCAAAAGAGTAAAATGTAACTCCTTTGACCACCTTTTGTGGAGGTGTTACACCTTTATTTTGGGCTCTCCTTTGACCACCTTTTATGGAGGAGTTACTTATCTATTTCAAGAGTCTTTGACCACCATTTGTGGATGAGTTAATAAACACTCCTATATGTATGCTTCACTTAATGAGATTTCTCATTTAATAGAATATTCATTTTGATCCACTTTTTGTCTCTTACAATATTATCTCTATGTGATTTTATTTTTCCTTAAGAACTTTGTGATGTGCACAAGCTTCATCTCATGTGATCTTGACCTTTGTATTTGTATTATCCAAACCTAGTGACATCTCTGATATGGTATCAGATACAACCTGATAAACATTTGTCTACTCTTATTAGTTATCAACTTTCTTTTTGAAATCTTGAGATAGTTTGTAGTATTATGAGGTGATTTTAGAGGGTTTGTAAAATAATTTATTGTATTTTTTCAAAATTAATATAGGGGCTATTTTTCCTAAATCATAGGTATTACTATTTTCAAATGTGGTTTTATGTATAGGGTTTGTGCTTCCCACAAGTACCTGTGCATGCAGGAGGACACTTAGATTTTGATAGTTACATGACTTGGGAAGATTCAAATACCTATTTTTTTGCCTTCCATGACCCCTCTCTACCTACATACTAGTTTCACGAACCCTCCATATACTTGTAAGTGTACTAACTTCAAGACCTACATATTGGATCTCATTGTAAATGTATTAACCTCACGTCCTATGTAGTGGCTCTCATAACCTACGTATTAGCTTCTTGACCAATGTATTGTCCCTCACTGACCAAAATCAATAATGGTCTTCTAACAATAATTCTTCTAAGTGAGTAAGAAGTTTGAGCTTGTTACCTAAATATGCAATTTAGACTCAAAACATCAAACTACCTAAGTAAGATCTAGAGCTATTAGGATCAAATGTAGATAGAACAATGAACAATTCAAATTAACACTTCATCCTAAAGCTAATTTCTCTAAACTATGATTAAACGGATATGAAAACAAGAAGATTGGATTAAGATTACTTTAGACTTAGAATTTTTACATTATGTTGGCTTGTTCAAGGATGTTGATGATGGATTTAAGGATTGGATTGGCATGGAGATCCTATGCATTCATAAATTGGTTTCTAGTTAATGGATCATGGAGATTCTAGTTAGCTTGTAGTTAGTTTAGCCATGGAGAAATGGCTTATTTATATAGAAAATGGAAGGAAAAATCAATGGATAGATTTAAATCTTGTGCCATTGAGATTAATGGTTGGGGATTTTCCAAGGAATTTTAAATTCCTTGGAAGCCTCTAGAATAGAGGCATATAGATGGGGAAGGCTAAATTAGAGAGGATTATAGAATCGAAGGATTTTAAAATCCTCTTAGGGATTGATTAGGATTAGGTAAGGGATTAAATAGGGATTAGGTGGGTTATTAGAGGCTAGGGGTGTAGGAAAGCCTAAGAATAAGCTTAGTAGGTGGGTAGGTGGATCATAGATATTTAAAATTTTTAAATAATGGATAAGTGGGGTTAGGATAAGATTAAGAAATGATTAGAAGGATTAATATATTGGTGGGAAATAATAAGCTTAATGGATGAATAAATGTTGAGAGGGGATATTAGATAAATGACTAGGATTATAATAAAGGGGATAAATTAGTGGAATTAATTAGAATATTAAGATGAGCAGATTTGGGTGCATACATTTTATCCTCTTTGAAAGGGCATTATGAATGGAGAGAAGTGGAAGGAGTAATGGTTTTTCAAAGAAAAACCATGTCATGGATGAATGTTAGTAGATATGATGTTAGTGGATACGATTCCCTTTCAAAGGGACTTGTGATAAAGAATGAGACAAAAGGACACTTGAAAGAAGAAATAATGGGTGGGATGCAATGGATAGAAAAGGGGATGGGATGCTAGATTCGAGATAGACGATGAAGAAAATGAATTTGAATTGACAAATCAGATAAATATTAATGATGCCCCTGGCAAAGACACATGCATAGGTATTAGAGATGATATTGTCATGATTGTCAACACATCCCAAAGGGGAATCAACCATAATATGAATATGATAAAAAGACTGCAAGATTTCAATGTATCCCAAGCTAAGACACATCCAAGGGAGAGCATTAGGCCATGATAATATGATTATTTGATAATATTAATGATGGGTGTAGCTAAAAGCTAAATTTGAGTGATATGATAAAGGAAATGAATTAGAAGAAATGATAGGATCTAGTGACCAAATGACAAAGGAGGAGAATTATACTGCAATTCAAATTAATGAGTCACAATGTGATTAATAACAATGATTCCCATAGAAAGGAAACATACAAGGGAGTAATAGATGATAAGTTGACCAATCAAGGATGACTGATGGAAGAAAATATAGATGTTGAGATTTTTGTTGGGCCTAATTGATAGGTGTTGGTGATTGATGACAAAGATTAAAGAGATGATTACGAGGATGGTGTTTGATTAATAGACTAATGGATGAATGCTTGATATTATATCTCAAATATTTGACTGATGCAAGATGGGAAGATGATGAAAGATAAGATGTGGTGACAAAAGAAGAGAGAGTGGCTAAGCTATTCTTGGGTACTAAAAAGTGGCCAAGTACTACCTATATAGTCTGAAAATACCTCAAGATGATGTAGTTATGACTAAGGGATAAATGGCATTTGATGGAGTAGAAGAAGAAGAAGAAGAAGAAGAAGAAGAAGAAGAAGATGATGATGATGATGATGATGATGATGATGATTAATGATTAGTGATGATGACTCAGATGATGAGATGAGGATTATATGGATAAAGTATTGGATGTTAGTTGAATGGAGCGAAAGGATTAGATTAGTGATGGGAAATAAGGATGATTAGATAAATGATGAGGGTGTATAAAATCAAGCCATCAAATTTGTCATAAGGCTCATTATAGTCTAGTGATCTAATAAATATAACATTTGGAAATTTGTCCCATGATATAAGTATGAACAAGAGGACATTATGCCAAAGTGTGTGGGTAATTAGATAACTTTGCATCATAGAGGGCATTTATAAGAATTATTATAGCCTTGGGTATCCTCATAACAATCACGTTCATTATCCTATAGATAAAAAAAGAGATGATGTAACACATACTCAAAATATATAGACAAAGAAATATTTACATGATAAAATACATGAAAATGACCCAAACATTATAGACAAGTAACACACACACACACGTATCTACATGAAATGGCACAATGTCTTGTCTAATGATGGGATGAGTGATTAGGTGATGAGTTGGACTAAGTTGGTGATGATGATGATGTGATTGGGGAATTAAGATAGACTTGGATTTGATGAGGATTAGGGTTAAGACAAGGATATGAATGTGGATATGGATTTGGAACTAGATGAGGGAATTGGATAAGGATTTGGATATATGGACATGGAGTAGGATCATGATAAGGATTTGGATATTGATATAAGAGACATAAGACTAAATAGGCTAAAGTGAAACTAGGTCAATGCTAACTTGATATAGACTATATTTTACCCTATTTTAGAGTAGGAGGATAGATAAGGCATAGAGATGGATATGACTAGGGGAAAATGCATAAGACGAGACACCATGGACTATTTTTGGATTTTCAAATTTTATGATATTTAGGGATTTTGACATATTTTAATTTGTATGGATTTTTGGGATATGTATGTACACTAAACAAATGGAGTTACTATCAAAGGGAATACCAAGCCTATCAACTAGGAAAATATATATGGAATAATGGATGGTACAATAAAGGGATGAGGCTAATGCTGAAAATGGGGTGAGGACCAAGGAAGAATGGACTAGGGATTGCCAATGACCACAATAGGAAAGAACCAAATATTTAGTTTCATGAGTGTCCATTCGATAATATGCCAAGATTATTCCAAAACATTTACAAGAGAGATTATATTCCCTTAGGAAGGTCAAGACGAGAAGAAAAGAGAGATAAGATGCATGATATGATGGCAAATGATGAGTAGGGATAATGGACCAAGGGATAAAATAGATATGGATGACATTGAGGGAACTAAGAAGGGATATTAATGGATTTGCCCCAAGTATTGAGGCACCATGTGGATAATATATTATTTTACCATGATGCCAAAAACCTATTTTTATCATGGTACTTGCCTAAGGCATAAGAAGACTAGTTTTCACCATTGGATGAATGATTTTTTATTTCACTTTTTTACTTTTGTGACTTTTTTTAATTTTTTTTAATTTTTAATTTTTGGGCATCTTGATTTATTTAATGTGGGTACTAGATGCAAGAAATGTTATCACTTTCATGATTTTTAGCCGACACCTCTTCTGAAGATAAGTGATGTTATGATCATGTTGTCTACACTGGATGTATTAATCTCCTTGTGACCTTTGGTGATTCTTGAGTGTGACCCCTCTAGATATCTAGGCTAGGGATCTTCATCACCCCTATAAGAGATAATGATGTCCATGTGGGTGATGGGAGGTATGGATTGGATTAGATATTGATTTTAAAGGGGGAGTAATGGATTAGAATGGATGATAGGATGTTGTGATGGGTGATGGAGGATTAGGAATATAAGTCACATACATCATTGGAGATGCTAGATATTCCACATTTGATTGGTGCCATGTGAAAAAACACTTTAAGAGATCTAAGACATTTTGATGATGTGATTCATTTGATTTGATTATTTGATGGATTATTGATGATGCTAATAGTGTTTTGATATTATTTATATTTGTTGATTAGATTTGAATTTGACTACCCCTAGGTGATTGACTTTGGGATTCACCATAGGATACTTATTTGTGATTTGATATATTATTATTTTGACTTTGACATTCCCCTAGTGCCTGATTTTGGGATTCATTAGGGAAAGATTATTTTTTATTAAGCCAATGATTTAAATCTTTTTGATTTTGACTGATGGCATCAAAAATGACTTGATTATTGTAATTGACTTTTTAAATATGGTCTTAGACCCTTGTATTTGTGGCATGCATTATATTTCTCAAGGAAGGGTCAAACAATGTATGTTCGTGTTCATCCCTATGGAGGGAGGTAATGAAATGATCATTGATAGGAAGAAAGGGGTCTAAGATAGATGAAGATGGGGGAGATGGTATAATAAGGTCAATGAGTGGTGATGGGGAAGCATATTCTTCATAGGGGTTCCTAGGAGACCCAATTTTGACATCAAATAAAATCTCCTCAAGATTACTAAAAGGATCACTAGGACTAGTTGAAAGACACACATCCAAGGTAGGATCAGATTCACTCTGACTATCTGCAATAGATAAAGCTTATGATAACACTATTATGACTTCATCATACTGATTGGAATCAAAAGATATGACTGGTGATTGATTGTTATCCAAAGTGGAGGTATCTTTAAAAGATCAGGAATTATAATCATCTATTGTAATATATATGAGGGATGATGTTTTTGATGAAGAATCAGATTCAGATATTGATGATGAACATGACATTAATGTAGATAAAATTTTATTGACTCTGATGTTATCTTTATATACAATATGTAATGGTTATAATAGAAGATGCATTGTCCTTATATGACCTCTCAATATGGTGTCTTTGAAATGATGGATGAGGGAATATGATGAAGGGGAAATAGACTCACCAAAGATTGGCCCATGGAAGGAATCATGAGGACTAGTGTAATGAGGAATAGACTTGTATTAGATGGGTAATATATCAAATATGGGGGGACCATGGAAGATGGATGTGGTATCTAGACCTTGCCTTGGAGAGGGAAAGTCTTGATCATGATCAGGAATGGAATCTTGGCATTCTTCTTCTTGTTCACCCAAGGAGATAAACTCATCTGATTCATTCTCAATTTTAATGTCACCATGATCGATGAGATTTAGGACAGTTTTTTTAGTGATATATATAGTATTGATTAGCTTTATACCAAGATGGATTAGGCTTAGTAGGATCAATATGTTGTATGGGTGGATAAACCATCATGTTGGTAGTGATAAGTTGGTGGAAGTGGGCTTAAAAAGATATAGGAAGAGGAGTATAAGGTATCTCTTAATTTTTGACTTAGATATGCAAGAATTATACATTAGACTAGATGGTGTTTGATGTGATTGTTGGGGTGGACTAGTGGTAGATGAGGTGGCCAAGATTGGATTTCCTTTTCTAGTGTAGGAAGGGGTAGATGACTAGCTATGATTAGGGGATGGAGGATTTGAATGGGACTCACATGGATGAGTTTGGACTAGAGGTAATGATGGGTGGATTGGGTCAAAGTTTGTAGGATGTGGAGTTCTCATCTCAAGGAGGAGAGAAAGGAGCATATCCCTATTGACAATGAGGCATTGTTAAATCAAGGTATTGACCAAATTTGTTTTTGATGCCATGGATCAAGATGGAAGAAAGTATGAATGACATGGTTCATCGACCCCAATTGGAAAGAGTGGGGGATTGAATAGAAAGACTAAGGGGTGAAGATGGGATGTGTGAAATAAACATAGATAAAGGCTTGCTTTAGTTTGATTTCAAGTTTGGATGGGATAAAATAATATTTAAGTAGACCAATTTAGAAAGTGAGTTAGACCCTGATGATTGAGATTGGATTCAACTGGGTGATCTATGATAAGATCCAAGATTGGATGAGGGGATAGACTAGCCTGAGAGATTGATTGGAGTAAGGCTAGATCAAGACTAAGTTGATCAACTTAAATAGGATGAGATGATTGGATTGATAGATGGATAGGTTGGTGAATTTAATTAAAACTTGATTAGACACAATCAAGCTAAATTATGAGGACCCTAATATGATAATAATGTTATTTTCCAATGTCGATGGAGACCAAAGTATGACTATAGACTTGACAGGTGGATTAGTAAAGACAAGGGAATGAATTGGGTTGGATTATGATTAGGACTAAGTTAACTAGGCAAGATAATATCAAGAAAAATAATTGGTAATGGATAGATTAGACTTAGGATAAGATGTAGTTGACAAGATGTGATTAGGATATGTAGGTGATGTGGACGGGTGAGACTAGACTAGGAGGTGATCAAGATTAGTTATAGATAAGGTGGACTAAGTGATAAAGATGATGTTAAGGATGATTAATATTAAGACTAAGTGAAGAATATATGATTTAAGGATGATAGGAATTGATTAGGACATGTCAATGATAGGGGTATGACCAATGATTGATTAATATGACTAGACTAAGATGGGATTAGGATGAGATAAGTAAAAGGATGTACAAAGACAATACATACAAAAGGATGATGAAATGATCTACAAGATGATAAAAAATGCCTATATAGGAGTGTATAGGCTTGGGTAAAAGGATGACTTAGCTCACAAACAACATGGGTATAACACAACATACATATAATCAATCAAATTGCAATCCCAAGATTATTAAATTGATGGGTGTGTAGCCTAACGACTGCACCATCTATAAAATCTTCATGGGTGAGGATATAATCCAGTGAACTATTATGATATCTCTCGAGCCCTCTTGACCCCATTTTCACTTGAAATCTACTTAGGAGTTGATCCTAACTCTAGCAACAAGCTACCTATTATGGACTAAAGATCCTATACTAAGTTGAATGGGCTCTCTAGGGCTATCCCTGATATACATAAAGGTATGATAGGCCTCAAGTCTATGTAGGTTGCTTTCTAATGCTTAGTTTAGAGATTGAACTCTTCCCCTTCATGGATGACCTATATGGGGTCAATGACTTAGCCTAATGACAATTATCTCTGATATTTATACTCCATCATAACACAAAGTTTGGATTAGTGCGTGGTGGTGAAATCCATGGTCACTATCCCCCTAAGATGATTTCAAGTGCATGGGAATCAATTTCACATCATGTTGCCCCTAGAAATTAAAATGGGAGGGTTTAGTAGTGGTTTTTGATCCTACAAGAATCATCATAAGGATGCAAAGAGGAGAGCATACACCATCATAGCTCTAGGGTGGCAAATAGAAAAGCTAAAAAGAGACTTATTAACTAATTAATTAGATGTGAGATATATATAAAATACAATAATATAAAAGAATATACATGATTCAAATGAAGTGATTAAAATGTTTAAGAGTTTTAAACAATTTTTTTTTATGATGCTAAAAATGTCTTTGATAGGTGGCCTACAATAAAACAATTAGTAGTTTGATTTGGAACTCGAGGGGTAACATGTAAGACAAGTGATTAGTATTTTTGAATGATAATCTTGAGGGGTATTTTTCAAAATAAGATTTTAGACTTGTAAGATAATATTTTAGGAAAAAACCTAATGGATACTAGATTTACCTCGATTTACCTCTATAAGAAACATAATGTTAGTCTAATAAGGATTAATAAAAGCCACTAAAAAAATTTGTGATTTTTTCTCTATAATTTCTTTGGGTGAGTGGGCCATGATGCGGGGGTGTGGTGGTGACAACCCCCAGCAGGGTCAAGGGGTAGATCCCCTTATAGGATTTGGGGAGAGCTCCCCATGTGAACTCTCACATTATAGGGTGGGGTGGAACCCATGATGCTAAAGGTAATTTGGTCCTTGCGAGATGCTCATAATGACTCAAAATTCACCAAAAATGACTATAAAAATGTACTTAAAAAGGATAATTTTGAAGGAAAAATGAGTGCAAAATCACAACTTTAGAATGAAATACCATAACTACCAGTGTAATATCACAACTACCAATGTAATATTATAATTCATGATTTGTGATTTTGCCATAGATAGTTAACCATGATGGTCAGTCTATAAAAATACAACTATTTATGTAATATCATGACTAATAGGGTGATATCATGATTGTGATATTAGTGATATTATAGGAAAGTTCAAGACTTCAAAATTTTAGTTTTTTGACCAAAATGTAGGTGTTTAGATGATCAGATTAACCCAAATGCCTAAGATACATAAATTCCTATGAAATGAACACAGATAGAAAATTAGCTTTAAAATGATGTATCAAGATTTTTGCCAAAGGATACCAAGACAATATTTTGCAACAAAGATGGATAAACCAACACACAATCTTCAAAATAGAAAGGTGTTTTCTTGATCAGAATTATCCTAAGATCTGCCTTATCAATTTGAAGAGATTAAATAGTAAACACAACAGCCCCCAAAATGTTTAAATCACAATATCATGATTATAAATGCAGTATCACTATTTTCAGGTCAATATCATGATTGCATGATTAGAGATTTTGCAGAGGTTAGTAAAAAAAGGTAAGGATATTATGTTTCTATTTACATATGACCTCATCCTTTGATGTTTCTTGTTGACCCTATCAATTTCATATATTGTGTTATATAGATAAGACCCCACACGTGGTTAGCAAAATATGTTATTCCAATCACAAATGTGGTTAGAAAAACTTTCTAGGATATAAAATAGTTAAATAAGATATCATGAGGGGCCTATATGATTAGTGATCTTCTTTTAAGATATAAAATGACTAGATTAAACATGTAGGTTAGAGATCAATGGATAATCATTAGTAGATTTTGGATAAATTAAAATATCATGACTATAATTATAATATCACAACTTGTAGGGCAATATTATGAATCTCAAAGTTTTGATTTTTTAGATGGATAAAAACCTATCATATTCAAAAAACTGTTAGCCATTAAGGGTTAGAAAAGTAACATAATATCATTGATTGGCATGCAAAACCATGATTTTTGATGCAAAAATGTAACTTGTGAATCATGGTATTGTAGAAGGATAAAAAGCCTACCAAAGAAAACTGTTAGCAATTAAGTTGGATGGTTAATGCAAAATTACAATTCTCAAGCATAAAATTAAGACTGCAATGTCATAACTTATAGAATAATGACATGATTCACCTATGCATGAAGATATCTTAAAAATTTAACACTTGATATTGACTTAATCATCCCTGCAATCTAGCAAAAACACCACTAACAAGAAAAATGATTAAATTAGGAGGGATTTCCCCATGGTGGATGCTAAAATGTAGTAGAAATTTTGAGCTTATTTCCTAAATATGAAATTTAGACACAAAACATCAAACTACCTAAGTAAGATCTAGAGCCATTAGGATTAAATGTAGATATAAGAATGAATAATTCAAATAAACACTCTAATCATAAATCTTATTGCTCTAAACCACGATTAAACATATATGAAAATAAGAAGACTAGATTGAGAATACCTTAGGCTCAAAATTTTGACATTATATTGGCATGATAAAGGATGTTGATAATAGATTCAAAGATTGGATTAGCATGGAGATCTTATGCATTCATGAGTTGGTTTCTAGTTAGTGGATCATGGAGATTCTAGTTAGCTTGTAGTTAGTCTAGCCATGGAGAAATGACTTGTTTATTTAGAAAATGGAGGGAAAAATCAATGGATAGATTTAAATCTTATGTCATTGAGATTAATGGTTGGGGATTTTCCAAGGAATTTTTAATTCCGTGGAAGCCTCTAGAATAGAGGCTTCTAAATGGGAAAGGGTAAGTTAAAGAGGATTCTAGAATTTAAGGATTCTATAATCCTCTTAAGGATTGATTAGGATTAGGTAGGGGATTAGATAGGGATTAGGTGGGTGATTAGGGTTTAGGGGTGTAGAAGATCCTAAGAATAGGCTTAGTAGGTGGGTAGATGGATCATGAGAATTTAAAATTTCCAAATAATGGATAAGTAAGGTTAAGATAAGATTAATAAATAATTGAAGGGATTAATAGATTGTTGGGTAAGAATAAGGTTAATAGATGAATAAATGTTGAGGGGGGGATATTATATAAATGACTAGGATTAGAATAAAGGGGATAAATTAGCAGGATTAATTATAATAATTAAAGCGAGCAAATTTAGGTGCATAAACTACATTTTCTCTTTGTTAAGCCTGCTCTTAGTGTTCTTCTCCATTCAATGACCCTCACACCACTCCTTCTAGCTCTCACAGACCTATAATAGCTCCATATGACCCCCTAATATGTCATCCAAGTTGGTAATGCTTCTTTAGTGTGAAAACCACTTTTTAAAACATGCAAGCGATTTTATACAAATCACGGTTTTAGCAATTAGTTCATGGTTTTCTATTTTGACTTGGTACTTTATTTTCAATTTTTTTAATTTTGAGACTATGATAAACATTAATGCTTAATTTGATGTTTGATTCCTTTTTATAAAGTCCTTTATTAAAAAATTAAGAAAGAGGGGGGGGGGGTGTATTTATATGAGAAAATTATTGTAAGTTGTTAGAGTGAAATTTTTGTATAGTTTTTCATAAACAATATAGGGGGATCTTTAACCTATGAAGGGTTTGTTTTCCATTAAAAATAATATATTATGAGTAATATTCAAAAGAAGGGAAAGGTGTTTTTTTATGACACTCTTCATATTTTTGCACATTGAAGACCATCGTGTGAGGTCTGGTTTGGCAAGTGACAAAACCTCTTGTATTTAGAACATTTATTTTATCACTCTTTCTCACATTGTACTTGATTCCTTGGATGCATTATCAATTGAGTCTGACGTCTTTTTTTATTTTTTTTATACATTTCATCTTTTAGACTCATTACATTGATTTTTTTGGATGCACTCTGATGAAAAATGTTCTAAAACCATTTGCCTCATCCCATGAAATTTAGTCCCATACCCATAGTTGTTCACACAAGTCACTTAATCAATATTCTTACCCTCTTGATGGCAAATTTTGATAACTAAACCCTTCTATATTTCTTGTTTGAGGTCTAATTTACTTATTCACTTATTATAGGTCTTTGAGTTCTAATTCACTTATTCACTTATTATAGGTCTGATCTAACTCTTATATTACATTATAAGTCTATAATATTCTTCAATAGGTCTACTTTTAGTAACATTGTCTAGGGATATATCCTTTATGTATTAGTCTTTCAAGACCAATGAGACTTAAATTCTCCAATCTCATTACATTCTAAAAGGTTTGATTTTATCCACACAAGAACATAAACCTTCCTTATCAGCATTATTACAATCAAAAGAACTTTGTTTCATTAGCTCTTACACATAGACCAATAACCCAATCAATGGTCAGTAGTATAAAATAGGATCTAATGACTTAATTTAGCTTTTATAAATTTTGGCATAAACTTATCTATCCCTTATTTAACCTTAAAATACATTTAAATGCTCATTTTGTGAGTTTAGGCCTTCTTGCACTTTTAAACCTTCTCATGGGAAAACATTTTCATAGTCTTATCATGACTCAGTCCTTAATAATTGATCCTTTTGTATTAATTTTTAATTTTAATATTCATTAACACACTTAAACTATCACCTTACACCTTCACACGAAATCTCAAAGCATTTGGAAGAGTCTAGACAAATTTATACCTATTTTGCCTTCTTAAAACTCTATTTTTATGAACAAA
This sequence comes from Torreya grandis, assembly GCA_037957365.1. NCBI lineage: Eukaryota > Viridiplantae > Streptophyta > Pinopsida > Cupressales > Taxaceae > Torreya > Torreya grandis. The sequence goes on from JARHVA010001535.1 coordinate 2,600,061, forward strand.
TCAGAAACTTGGTCATAAATAAATCCATGTTATTGAATAACTAAGGCTTATAACAACTATTAATAGTTTAATAAGGTTATATATAACATATATACCAAATTTTAGGTCTTTTGGTTGTATATGTTTAGAGTTATGATGGTTGCTTGATCCCAAAAACTCTAGTTATAGTCATAAAACAACAAACACTCTATGTTGGAATTAATTTTTGTTTGGTGACCAAATCATAATAATATAACCTAAATTAACTCATAAAACACCCTATCTAACTTTTAAACCTCATATAATAATTATTTTAACCCTATGCATGCAAAAACACATCAAAACATGATAATCTTTAAGGCTATTATAGATTGTGCTATGTTTTTAGAAACCCAAGAAAACTCATAAATGGATTTTATGAGTTATAAAGGGTTTAAATTCCTAATTTCAATTTCAATACTATTGTTCACAAAATCTATCACTCATTTTTGGGGAAAACATATCAACTAGTTTGGTCCTGCAGGCCAAAATTCCTCCTTTCCTTTTTCAAAAATGTTCTGAGTATTCAAATTCTTCCATTATTCGAGTCTTCTCAAGTAAAGAACTTGCAAGTTCAACCGGCGGGCTTTCATAAAGAAGAAAGTTCCAAACACTTAGGCATTTCAAGATTGGTTCAATGCCGAAGTTCAAACAAAAGATTGAACGACTGAACCATTGAACCCCACCTCCAAAGGTTTAAAGGTTCAATGGGTTCAAAGGTTCAACGACATCGGCAGACTTTAAAGAGTTCAAAGTTTAAAATACTTTCGAGAATAAAAGGATTCAAAGAAAGAGGATGAACTATTGAACTGTTGAACTTTGAACTGAAATGGTTCATAGGTTCAAATGGTTTAAAGAGTTTAACTAGTTCAAAGGTTCAAGGAAGCTTCGAGTGAAGGAAGGAAGCGGAAGATTCTAGAGACAAGTTCGAAGAGATGGTTCAACCGAAGAGGAAAGGAAGTGATTGAACCAAGGAAGTGATTGAACCATCAAACCAATGCACCTCAAAGGTTCAAGGTTCAAAGTGGTTCAAGTGACCAGTGACCAGTGATGTCCCCACAGACATCAAATTCAAAAGTCATGAAATAACTATTGATTTTAAAATGTGGCGTGAAACCTAAAAACAAACTCAGTGACCAGCCAAAGAAGGAGCCAAAAGAGCTAGCTAAAAGTGAAAAGATAGCCTGAGAGCTTAGATCACCAAGAAAAGGACAAAATACAACAAGATGTGGTGAGAAAAGAGGGAATGATGTAGAAAGACTAGAAATATCTATGCAAAAGTTATTCCAGTAGGTGAAACAGTCCACCAAGTGGACATCAGAGAGCACGAGCACTCAAAGATGCCACCTATTTTTTTCATCGAGTAAAGGTAAATTAGACAGCTGCGTACATATCAAGAAAAGGACTAGGTGGCCCATACTTCAAAAGGAGACATTTGAGATGAATTGACACACCACAGTTAAGGCCGATGCCTTGTTCACACATGGCCCCTTGACAGAAATAAAAATGCATTCAAGGAATTGAATGCAGCATGGGCCATTTTTATGAAACAAAGCACCCAAGTCTTTTTGTAAAGTGATATATATTGTAATCTCTTATTTTATGCAAAGGAGATCTCTCTATTATATAAGCAAAACTCTACCCAAATTGAAAGGTGATTACTGAGACTTTGAGCTCAAATTGTTAATCATATTTCTTTATTTAAATGAGAAAGCAAGTGACCTTTCAGAATTTGTGTTGTGATAACTTGTGTTATTTAGGGGATTATTCTTATGTCTATTTTCTAGATGCAGTCTTGTTCATTTAATTAAATAAGTAGAACTAGTGGAAGTAATCAGGAAGGTGTCCTGAAGCTGAATGTGGAGAGACTTTGTGCTACCATAATTATCTTTAGTGTGTTTATTTTTTGTTTCTATTTAAAGGATCTTAGGATGACTTTATGCCCCCATTATCCTTCGTATTTCACTCTTTCGTAGTTGAGGTGGAGACTTTGTTCTACACTTCATTCTGCTAGTTACTGTGCCCTGTTACTTATCACTACTAGAAAGAATCCCTACTGTTTGTTGCAGACCACTTCTGAAAGAAGAGAAGTGTCTTCTATCATTTCACCAGGATTTCTCCTTTGATCTATGAATATAATCTCTAAAAAAAGAGAGATGGATGGTGTTATCCTCCCCTTGAGTCTTATTTTTTGTATATATATATATATATAGCACCTCATATTGATAGGGAACCTCCTTTTCATGAGAGGAGAGATTTGTCTCCTTTTGATGTGGTCGACCTACACATTTGGCCAATAAATATCCCTATGCTATGGTTGAAACAACCTATTTTGCCCACCAGTTAGTTGGTGAAAAAATATTCACCCAATAATTTTTGGCGACTCTGTTGGGGACATAGTAATTTTGCACAATTTGAAGCCTCAAGCTTCAGATTGAAGCAACACATGTGTCTTATCCATTATCATTATAGCCTTATCTATTTCCATTATATACTCTGAGCTGTGAAACCTGAGATGCTAGAGATTGAGCATTTCATTTTAAAATTCAATTCTCTGCCAGCTCCACGTCAACAGTTTTTGGCGAATCCGCTGGGGAAGAATGAGCAATTTGAAGTCTCAAGCTTAAAATTAAAGTAGCACCAATTCTTTTCCATTTTTATTCTACAATATGGTAGCTTCATGCTATACAAGAAGCCAAAAATCTCAAGGTGTTGTTGACCCTATTTTTGAGTTGGTGCAGAAGAGAAATTTTGAATTGTTTCCTCCACAACCTCACCTTCAACAAACTAGGAGTCTTCCTCCTACCAACACCAGGTCACCAATACAAGGTAGATCTTCTTTTTCCTTTGCTATTAGAGCTTTGCCTTTCCATAGTCATATAATGGTGGCTCAAGGCCCCTAGGTTAACTCTTTTGGTCCACTCAATCTAACTCCACCTCTACATGAACTGCCTCACAGTTTTATGAAGAATTTCTCTAAGTTCTTTGGTGATGGGAGAGTTCATCTTAGTGAACATATTGCAGCCTTCAACATAGCCTGTGGCATGATAGGTGTAGAATATGAAGATATAGCAGTCAGGCTATTCATATAAACTTTACAAGGTGTTGTTGTAGACTAATTTTATCATCTGTAAGCCTAGAACGTGACTAACTAGAACACCCTCCAAGCTAAGTTTGAAGCTAGATTCAAGCTTGCAGAAGATGTGCATGCCCTATTGGCTCAACTCACACAAATGAAGAAAGAGCCTCATGAACCTATGAGGGACTTCATTTCCAAATTTGACAAGTTGAGGAACATGATTCCTACAATTGCTCAGCCAACAACTGAGAATTTTAAATGCTTCTTCATAAACTCTCAGCTACCTGAAGTGAGTTTTCTGCTAAGATGGGTTGGCCACATAGACCTTGCTGATGCTTAGAATTTAGCCACTGAGGTGGAAGATGATCTCATATTGGTGGGGAAGATAAGGAGAGATCCTAACAGAGGTAAATCTTCTTCACCCTCTAAATATCTATATACAAAGACCACTAATCCAATGGTGCAGAAGCTAGAAAATGAGTTGTTAGCTCTCAAAAAGAAAATGGTGAAAGGGATGTCTTCTGCTCCTTCGTATAGAGATATACCAAGGAGAGCTTTTTCTAATTAGTCATACCAAGGCAATGCTGCCAAGAATCAAGGGCAGCCAAATCATCTTCCTCCCCCTCAGGGGAAACTTGCTATTAAAGCACCTCCAGCCAACTCAGTAGTTGGATACCTTGAAACAAAATCAAATTTCACTTTTCAACCTAAGTTAAACCTAGAAGATAACGCTGATCTCTTTGCATTAGATCAAGATGAATCAGCTGGCAACTCCAACATTAGTTTCCTAAATTACTAGGATGAACCCAAAAGTAAAGGTAAAACAGTTGATCGATCATACGTTGTATTCACCTAGTCCCAAAACCAGTCAGCCCAGCAAGCTAATAAGAGAAAAATAGGGGAAGGATCTCAACCTAAAATTTTAATTGCCAAATGAGGAACTTCTCTATCTTTCCAACCAAAGGACCTAGTGAGTAATAAAAAAGTAAGTACCTCAAGTATGCCTTCACTTTTAACTTCAATTTCATAGATCAGTCCTGCCCCTCCTAAAAACTAGAAGGATGAACTCCCTTCCTTTGTTCCTAGTCTATTTTAGTCATTTGACATAATCGACCATACTAAGAAGACCAAAATTCAAATGACTAAGTTTGAATATTTGCAATCCAACCCTCAATAGTTGGATAGGTTGGTTGAGTGTGTGAAGAATAAAGTCGTCCCTATAGGACAAGATGTTAAGAAGGTAACTCATGATACCCCAAAGAACATGTCCATCCCAAACAATCTTGTCATTACTCCTCCTACTGCCCCTAAGAAAATAGAGCCTTTCTATGTTCCCTATTGATAAATGGTCACAAGCGGAGCAACTGTGTCATTGATTTTGGAGCTTCAGACAATGTCATGCCTACCAAGGTTGTGAACTCTCTCAGCCTTACTTTGACTAAAAATTTTGGGAGGTGTTTCTCCATGGAGAACAAACAAGTGCCACTAGTAGGACAAATCAAGGATGCCCAATTTGTATTTACAACATTCTCGGACAAGAGAATTAAGATGGCAGTCCTGGTGACCAACATCCCAGCCTCATATGACATTCTTTTTGGGTGAAATTTCTACAAGGATGTTGGTGGTGATTTAAGTATGGACCTGTCTGAAGCAAGGATCCCTATCAAAGGTGTCATGCAAAGGCTACTCCCTAAAAAGGAGGCAAAATATGTTGTCACTCAAACATCAGCACCTGAAGCCCAAATTCTATTTAAGTCTTTAGGCAGGGGTAATTATTTTTTGTCTACTGAAGATGTTCCTGTTACAGTAGATGAAAGTCTTATAGATGGTAATCCTAAAATTTCAAATAAGATATTAAAAGAATTGGTAGGGTGCAATACAGATGAAAAAGGATCTTCCCTCTCTAATGAAGAAAAATATGATAGAAGATCAATTTCTGATGATGTTTGGATCCTAGAATTTGATGGCAATAATTCTTCTACAGGTGCTGGAGCTGGGATTGTGTTGATATCTCCTCAAGGAGATATTTTTCCTTCTTCATACAAGTTATAGTTTAGCAACATCAACAACACTATCGAGTATGAATCTCTGTTACTCAGATTGAAGGCTACTCAAAATAGAGGTGTCAAACTCCTTCAGGCCAAAGGAGATGCTGAACTGATGGTTTATCAGGTGAGGAACCTATGTCAAACCAAGAATAAAAGATTGTGCCATTATCATAATCTGGTATGGGACTGTATTGAAAGTTTTGATGCTTCAAATATATCTTTAATGTCCAGAGAGCTTCATAATCATGCAAATTCATTGGCTATCCCTATAACCTTCATGGTTCCTCACCTTGATTTCAAAGATAATACATACATTATCAAATTGATCTTTCAACCAAGTGTTCTTGATAAAGCTAACCATTGGCAGGTGTTTGATGCTGACAATCAAATCATGTGCTTCACTAGACCAGAAGAGCAACAAGCTATGGTAGTGGACTATACTACTATGCACCAAAGTCAGGAAAAGAAACTCTTTGCCAAGAGAGCAAGGATTTATAGTTTTTAGATTGGAGACCATGTTTTTCCATGGGGCAAGAAGAGAGAACCAAAAGGAGTGCATAAAAAATGTGATTCTTGGTGGAGAGTTCCATTCACCCATCACCAATTCTAGGGAGAAAATAGTTTCTTATTGATAGATCAAGATAGAATGCCATTTTTACTATCTCATAGTGGGCAGCATCTGAAGCACTTCAATCCTTGAAGTATTAGATAAGATCATCTTGTACATATGTATAATTTTTGTATAGTCTTTAGTTTTGTTTGGTGTTTTTCATTTTGTTTTATTGTTTACACCTTTATTTTTTGATAGCATGACTCCATAGCCCAATGGCACACTTAAAGGCACTAGAGATTCTGGATTCTACTTCCTTCGATTGTTTTTACAGTCGATGAAAGTTCCCCAACTGGAGCTAGCTATTATTTCCAAAATCTGTCACTCATTTTGGGGGACAACATATCAACTATTTTAGTCCTACAGGCCAAAATTCTTCCTTTCCTTTTTCAAAAATGTTCTGAGTATTCAAATTCTTCCATTATTTGAGTCTTCTTAAGTAAAGAACTCACAAGTTCAACCGATGAGCTTTCACAAAGAAGCAAGTTCCAAACACTTAGGCATTTCAAGGCTGGTTCAATGCTAAAGTTCAAACAAAAGATTGAACCATTGAACCATTAAACCCCACCTCCAAAATTTTAAAGGTTCAATGGGTTCAAAGGTTCAACGACATCGACAAACCTTAAAGAGTTCAAAGTTTAAAGGTTTAATAAAGTTCAAAAGACTTTGGAGAATAAAAGGATTCAAAGAAAGAGGATGAACTGTTGAACTATTAAACTTTGAACCATAATGGTTCATAGGTTTAAATGGTTCAAAGAGTTTAACCAGTTCAACAAGTTTAAAGGTTTAAAGAAGCTTCGAGTGAAGGAAGGAAGTGGAAGATTCCAAAGTCAAGTTAGAAGAGATGGTTCAACTGAAGAGGCAAAGAAGTGATTGAACCAAAGAAGCGATTGAACCATTAAACTGATACACCTCAAAGGTTCAAGGTTCAAAGTGGTTCAAGTGACTAATGACCAGTGACGTCCCTACAAATGTTAAATTTAGAAGTCATGAAATAATCATTGATTTTCAAATGTGGCACAGACCCTGAAAACAAACTCAGTGATCGGCCAAAGAAGGAGTCAAAAGAGCCAATTGAAAGTGAAAAGATAGCCTGAGAGCTCAGATCACTAAGAAAAGGACAAAATACAACAAGACATGGTGAGGAAAGAGGAAATGTTGTAGAAAGACTAGAAATATCTATGCATAAGTTATTCTAGTAGGTGAAATAGTCCACCAGGTGGACATCAAAGAGCATGAGCACTCAAAGATGTGGCCTATTTTTCTCCATCAAGTAAAGGTGAAGTGGAAAACTGTGCACATATCAGGAAAAGGACCAGGTGACCCACACTTCAAAAAGAGATATTTGAGATGAATTGACATGCCATAGTTGAGGTTGATGCCCTATTCTAGTATGGCCCCTTGACAGAACTGAAAATGCATTCAAGGCATTGAATGCAACATGGGCTATTTTGTGAAAAAAAGCACCCAAGTATTTTTGGGAAGTGCTATATATTGTGATCTCTTATTTTATGCAAAGGAGATCTCTCTGTTATATAAGCAAAAATTTGCCCAAATTGAAAGGTGATTACAGAGACTTTGAGCTCAGATTGTTAATCATATTTCTTTATTTGAATGAGAAAGAAAGTGACCTTTTAGACTTTGTGCTGTAAAAACTTGTGTTATTTAGGGGATTGTTCTTATGTCTATTTCCTAGATGCATTTTTGCTCATTTAATTAAATAAGTAGAACTAGTGGAAGTAATTAGGAAGGTGTCCTGAAGCTGACTGTGGAGAGACTTTGTGCTGCCACAATTGTCTTTAGTGTGTTTGTTTTCTATTTCTATTTAAAGGATCTTAAGATGAATTTTTGCCCCCATTATCCTTCATATTTCACTCTTTGGTAGTTGAGGTCGAGACTTTGTGCTACACCTCATTCTATTGGTTACTGCACCCTATTACTTATCACTACTATAAAGAATCCCTGCTATTTGCTGCAGACCACTTCTGAAAGAAGAGAAGTGTCTTTTGTCATTTCACCAAGATTTCTCCTTTGATCAGTGAACATCATCTCTTAAAAAAGAGAGATGAATGGTGTTATCCTACCCCTGAGTGTTATTTTTTACACACACACACACACACACACACACACACACACACACACACACACACACACACACACACACACACACACACACACACACACACACACACACACACACACATATATATATAGCACCTCATATTTATAGGGAACCTTGCCTTGATGAGAGGAGAGATTTGTCTCATTTTGATGTGGTTGACCTACACATTTGGTCGATAAATCTCCCTATGTTATGGTTGAAACAACCTATTTTTCCCACCAATTAGCTGGTGACAAAATATTCACCCAATAATTTTTGGTGACTCTGCTGAGTACACAACAATTTTGTGTAATTTGAAGCCTCAAGCTTTAGATTGAAGCATCACCTGTGTCTTATCCTTTATCATTATAGCCTTATCCATTTCCATTATATACTCTGAGCTATGAAACTTGAGACACTGGAGATCGAGCATTTCATTTCAAAATTCAATTCTTTTCCAGCTCCATGTCAATAGTTTTTGGCAACTCTGCTGGGGAAGAATGAGTATTTTGAAGCCTCAAGATTCAAATTGAAGCAACACCAATTCTTTTCCATTTTTATTCTATAATTTGGTAGCTTCATGCTATACAAGAAGACAAAAAGCTCAAGGTGTTGTTGACCCTATTTTTGAGTTGGTGCAGTAGAGTAATTTTGAGTTGTTTCTTCCACAACCTCACCTTTAACGAACTAGGAGTCTTCTTCCTACCAACACTAGGTCACCAATACAAGGCAGAGCTTCTTTTTCCTCTACTATTAGAGATTTGACTATACATAATCCACCTAGATTTGTTATTCCCCCTTTCCATAGTCATATAATGGCAGCTCAAGGCCCTTAGGGTAACTCTTTTGATCCACTCAATCTAACTCCACCTCTACATAAATTGCCTCGTAGTTCCAGGAATAATTTCCCCAAGTTCTTTAGTGATGGGAGAGTTCATCCTGATGAACATATTACAACCTTTAGCATAGCCTATGGCGTGATAGGTGTGGAATATGAAGATATAATAGTCAGGCTGTTCATAGAAACTTTACAAGGTGCTACTGTAGACTAGTTTTATCATTTGTAAGCCTAGATCGTGACTGAATGGAACACCCTGAAAGCCAAGTTTGAAGCTAGATTCAAGCTTGAAGAAGATGTGCATGCCATGTTGGCTTAGCTCACACAAATGAAGAAAGAGCCTCATGAACCTATGAAGGAATTCATTGCCAAATTTGAAAAGTTGAGGAATAGGATTCCCATAATTGCTCAGCCAATAGTTGAGAATCTCAAATGCTTCTTCATAAACTCTCAGCTGTCTAAAATGAGTTTTCTATTGAGACAGGCTAGCCACATAGACCTTGCTACTACTCAATATTTGGCCACTGAGGTGGAAGATGATTTCATCTTGGTAGGGAAGATAAGGAGAGATCCTAATAGAGGCAAATCTTCTTCATCCTCTAAATATCCATCTACAGGGACCACTGATCCAATAGTGTAGAAGCTGGCAAATAAGTTGCTAGCTCTCAAAAAGCAAATAGTGCAAGGGATGTCTTCTACTCCTTCATATAGAGATATACCAAGGAGAACTTTTCCCAATTAGTCATACCAAGGCAACACTACCAGGAATCAAGGATAGCCAAATCTTCTTCCTCCCCCTCAAGGGAAACTTGCTATTGAAGTAGCTCCAACTAACTCAGCATTTTGATACCTTGAAATAGAATAAAATTTCTCTTTCCAACCTGAGTTGAACCCAAAAGATGATGCTGATCTCTTTACAATAGACCAAAATGAATCAGATGGTGACTCTAACATTAGTTTCTTGAATTACTAGGATGAACCCAGAAGTAAAGGTGAAGTAGTTGATGGATCATATGTTGTATTCACCTGGTCCTAGAACCAGTCAGCCCAACAAGCTGATAAGGGAAAAATAGGGGAAGGATCTTAGCTAATAATTTCAATTAAAAAATCAGGAACTTCTCTACCTTTCCAACCAAAGGACCTAATGAGTAATAAAAAACTAAGTACCTCAAGTATGCCTTCACCTTCAACTTTAATTTCATAGATAAGTCCTACCCCTTCTAAAAACTAGAAGGATGAACTCCCTTCCTCTATTCCTAGTCCGTTTTAGTCATTTGATATAATTGACCATAGTAAGAAGACCAAAATTCAACTGACTGAGTTTGAATATTTGCAATCCAACCCTGAGTAGTTGGACAGGTTGGTTGAGTGTGTGAAGAATAAAGCTGTCCCTACAGAACAAGATGTTAAGAAGGTAACTCATGATCCCCCAAGGAACATGTCCATCTTAAAAAATCTTGTCATTACTCCTCCTACTGCTCCTGGGAAAATAGAGCCTTTCTATGTTTCCCTATTGATAAATGGTCACAAGCTGAGTAATTATGTCATTGACTTCAAAGCTTCAAATAATGTCATGCCTGCCAAGGTAGCGAACTCTCTCAGCCTCACTTTGACTAAAAATTTTGGGAGGTGTTTCTCCATGGAGAACAAACAAGTGCCACTACTAGAACAAATCAAGGATGACCAATTTGCATTTGTGTCATTCCCAGACAAGGGAATTAAGATGACAATTCTGGTGGCTAACATCCCAGCCTCATACGACATTCTTTTTGGGCAAAATTTCTGTAAGGATGTTGGTGGTGAGTTAAGTATGGACCTGTCTAAAGCAAGGATCCTTTCAAAAGAGTCATGCAAAGGCTACTCCCTAAAAAAGAGGCAAAATATGTTGTCACTCAAACATCAACGCTTAAAGCCCAAATTCTATTTGAGTCTTCAGGCAGGGGTCATTATTTTTTGTCTACTTAAGACATTCTTGTTATAGCAGATGAAAGTCCTGTAGGTAGTAATCTAAAAAGTTCAAATAAGACATCAAAAGAATTGGTAGGGTGTAGTACAGATGAAAAAGGATCTTCCCTCTCTAATGAAGAAAAATTTGATAGAAGATTAGTTTTTGATGATGTTTGGATCCTAGAAATTGATGGCAGCAATTCTTCTACCGATGTTGGAGCTGAGATTGTGTTGATATCTCCTCAAGAAGATATTTTTCTTTCTTCATACAAATTGAAGATTAGCAACAACAATAACACTACCGAGTATGAATCTCTATTACTCAGATTGAAGGCTGCTCGAGATAGAGGTGTCAAACTTCTTCACACTAAAGGAGATGCTGAACTGATGGTTTGTCAGGTGAGGAACCTGTGTCAAACCAAAAACAAAATATTATGTCATTACTGTAATCTGGTATGGAATTGTATTGAAAGTTTTGATGCAATGTCTAGAGAGCTTCATAATCATACAAATTCATTGGCTATCCCTGAAACCTTCATGGTTCCTCACCCCAATTTCAAAGATAATACATACACTATCAAATTGGTCTTTTGACCAAGTGTGCCTGATAAAGCTAACCATTGGCAGGTGTTTGATGCTGACAATCAAATCATGTGCTTTGTTGGACCAGAAGGGCAAAAAGATATGCCAGTGGACCATACTGCTACACATCAAAGTTAGGAAAATAAACTCTTTGCCAAGAGAGAAAGGATTTATGGTTTTTAGATTGGAGACCATGTCTTGCCATGGGGCAAGAAGAGAGAACCAAAAGGAGTGCATAGAAAATGTGATTCTTGATGGAGAGTTTCACTCACCCATCATCGATTCTAGGGAGAAAATATTTTCTTGCTGATATATCAAGACAAAATGCCATTTTCACTATCTCACAGTGGGCAGCATCTAAAGCACTTTAATCCTTGAAGTATCAGATAAGATCAGCTTGTACATATGTATAATTTTTGTATAGTCTTTAGTTCTATTTGGTGCTTTTCATTTTGTTTTTTTTTACGCCTTTCTTATTGGATCTAATGACTTTATATCCTAATGGCACACTTAAAAGCACTGGAGATTTTGGATTCTACTCCCTTCGATTATTTTTATAGTCGATGGAAGTTCTCCAACTAGAGCCAGTTGTTGTTCCCAAAATCCATCACTCATTTTTGGGGACAACATATCAACTAGTTTGGTCTTGCAAGCCAAAATTCTTCATTTCCTTTTTCAAAAATGTTTTGAGTATTCAAATTCTTCCATTATTCAAGTCTTCTTAGGTAAAGAACTCACAGGTTCAACCGGCAAGCTTTCACAAAGAAGCAAGTTCCAACACTTAGGTATTTCAAGGCTGGTTCAATGCCAAAGTTTAAACAAAAGATTGAACCATTGAACCATTGAACCCCACCTCTAAAGGTTCAAAGGTTCAATGGGTTAAAAAGTTCAATGACATCGACAAACTTCAAAGAGTTCAAAGTTCAAAGGTTCAATAAAGTTCAAAAGACTTTGGACAATAAAAGGATTCAAAGAAAGAAACTGCTGAACCATTAAACTTTGAACCGAAATGGTTCATAGGTTCAAATGGTTCAAAGAATTCAACCAGTTCAAGAAGTTCAAAGGTTTAAGGAAGATTTGAGTGAAGGAAGGAATGGTTCAATTGAAGAGGCAAGGAAGCGATTGAACCAAGGAAGCGATTGAACCATTAAACTGATGCACCTCAAAGGTTCAAAGATTCAAGGTTCAAAGTGGTTCAAACAACTAGTGACCAGTGACGTCCCTGAAGATGTCAAATTTAGAAGTCATGAAATAACTGTTGATTTTCAAATGTGGCATGGAACCTAAAAATAAACTCAGTGACTAGCCAAAGAAGGAGCCAAAAGAGCCAGTTAAAAGCAAAAAGATAGCCTGAGAGATCATATCACCAAGAAAAGGACAAAATATAAAAAGATGTGGTGAGGAAAGAGGGAATGATGTAGAAAGACAAAAAATGTCTATGTAGAAGTTATTCCAGTAGGTGAAATAGTCCACTAGGTGGACATCAGAGAGCACGAGCACTCAAAGATGCAGCCTATTTTTCTCCATCGATTAAAGGCAACATGGATAGCTGCACACATATCAGGAAAAGGACCAAGTGGCCCATACTTCAAAAGGAGACATTTGTGATGAATTGACATGCCATAGTTAAGGCCGATGCCTTATTCCAGCATGGCCCCTTGATAGAATTGAAAATGCATTCAAGGTATTGAATGCATCATGGGCCATTTTGTGAAACAAAGTGCCCAAGTCTTTTTGGGAAGTGCTATATATTGTAATCTCTTATTTTATGTAAAGGAGATCTCTCTATTATAGAAGCAAAACTCTACCCAAATTGAAAGGTGATTACTGAGACTTTGAGCTTAGATTGTTAATCATATTTCTTTATTTGAATGAGAAAGAAAGTGGCCCTTCAGACTTTGTGCTATAATAACTTGTATTATTTAGGGGATTGTTCTTATGTCTATTTCCTAGATTCAGTCTTGTTCATTTAATTAAACAAGCAAAACTAGTGGAAGTAATCAAGAAGGTGTTCTAAAGCTGACTGTGGAGAGACATTGTGCTGCCATAATTATCTTTAGTCTATTTGTTTTCTATTTCTATTTAAAAGATCTTAAGATGACTTTGTGCCCCCATTATCCTTCATATTTTACTCTTTGGCAGTTGAGGTGGAGACTTTATGCTACACCTCATTTTGTTGGTTACTGCACCTTGTTACTTATCACTACCAAAAAGAATCCCTGTTGTTTGTTGTAGACCACTTCTGAAAGAAGAGAAGTGTCTTCTGTCATTTCATCAAGATTTCTCCTTTGATCTGTGAACATCATCTCTAAAAAGAGAAAGATGGATGGTGTTATCCTACCCCTGAGTGTTATTTTCTACATATATATAGTATATAGCACCTCATATTTATAGGGAACCTTGCCTTGATGAGAGGAGAGATTTGTCCCCTTTTGATATGGTTGACCTGCACATTTGGCCAATAAATCTCCCTATGCTATGGTTGAAACGACCTATTTTGCCCACCAGTTAACTAGTGAAAAAATATTCACCCAAAAAATACCTCCCATACACTTTTATTCATATTATTAAATCATAAAAGACATACCATGTTTTTTAAATTATTTTAAAACACATGAATTTTTGGTGTTATTGACAGTAACTATTTTCCCAAACCTGAGAAGACATGAAGGAATAAAAATTGCTATTTTCCAACTAATCCTTCAAATATAATGCATAAAAAATTATTATAATATAAAATATTACCTTTCCAATTATTATTTCTCTCCAATGCATTTCAAATAATTTTTAAATACTTTGTATATCAGACCTTTTAAATGCAGAATTCTATGTTCTTCATACACAATCATGCAACATAAGCATTCAAGACCAATATTGGCTTCCATAAACATATAAACACATGAATATACATTAAGGTATTATAATATACTTTTTTTCATCATATAAACACTTTATTTTATTTTAAAAACTCTTAATTACAACAAACTTTTAGACTTACTACAATAGACCTTCAATTTCAAACATTTATTTAGACCTCTTTCTCTCTCCTCATCTCCTCATCACACCTTATTTTCACATATGAATGGAATTATTATCATATCATTTATAGGTTATAGGTTATTATTATATCTGATTCTAAACATATGTTGAGGATTTAGAAGAAAACCTACGTATTCTCAACTACTTATCTATAACATAGTATATGCATTATTTTATCTTTCTCTAATGTTGAGTCATCCTTCTAGGTGGATGATGAGGTTTTTTAAATATTACATGGGATAAAATTATTTTTAAAACATGTTAATATGTATCTTAGGACCTTTAAAATAGGTCTATACCCTTTAAGACTAGCCATAAGGGCTTGCAAACATTTGAAACATTTTGAATTTTCAAACAAAGGTTTTTGGTGAGAAAGTCTTGAAATCATCTTAGAACTCCAAATGGTGAAATTATAGATACTTGAACATACTTATATGATTAAAAAAAGACTCTATATGCTATCTAGGACCTTTCAAGGCTTTTGCAATACATAACAAAACATGACATGGCTTCTTGTCCTTCACAAGAGGACTTATTTGACTCTTTTGGACTATTATGTACAAAATTTACATCTTTTCTGATGCTCTTGCATCATAATTCCAATATTAAAGGTTTCATGAGATCTTACTAATAATCATGTTTATATTATTCTACTAATAAGTATATTTACTTAGTTGCCTTCTTCATTCAATTTCTCAAACAAGTGCACATGTTTTTTGCTTCCACACTTATACCTCTTCTTATTTATTGCCTTCTATATCCAAGATATGCCTTGTTCTATTTTCATATTATATTCAAGTGGATTTGACAACCACACTTGTTTATCTCCCATTGATTTAACTACCAACTCATTTTTTTCTTCTTTTTTATCTCTTCTGTTGGATGTCTGATCTTCAATCATAATTTCTTGGACTTCTTTATTCATTACAACAATTGATTCTTGAAATTGTTAAATATTTTTCATGGAAATATGTATGATTGGTTTAATATCATTCAATTAATCTAGTTAAATGTCATTTTTTTCACAATATGCTTATTCCTTGTATATAACATACTCTAAATCTGCTATCTCTACTTGTAACTACTCCATGCTCCCATAGACAAACAAATTGCCTCATTGCTTATTACCTTCATCATTTATGTTTGCTACATCTAATTAATTTTCAACACTTGTGAAAAAAGAAATCAAATTTTAAAATATATTCATACATATTTACATCAAAATTAATTGCATAATCACTATCCAAATATGAAAACATTTAATTTTATTTTTACCTCCTAACTTTTTGTCATTATCTTCATCCTCTTGTATGAGGCATCCTTCTTATTTAACTATCCCTTGCTTGATATAAAAAATATCTTATCTATTATCTTCAGATGTTAAAGACTCCAATTGAATCTTTTATTCATCATGCTTTGAGATAAGCATTGATTTATGTAGTCTTTCATCTCCTTTGTTCATGAACCTAGTCATTGGATCAAGGGAAATCTTTATAAATAACCTTTTTACCTCCATTAAAATCATCAATAACAACATTAAATTAATTTTTTTATGCCATATTTCCCCTTTAATGGCTTCTTTTTGATGTAATTCTACTTCTTCATTAGGTTATCAAAGCATCTCTCCATATTAAGGATAACAAATGATGATATCCATCTCATGTACAAATGCTAATCACCTTCTGTTTGATTTCAATCTAAAAATTCTCCTTAAACTCTTCATTCTTGAGATTATCTTCTTTCTTACACTACATTCTTATTTCTCTTTTCAAGGCAAGTCTCAATATTTTCCTTCATCTTCTTTCAAATATTAACTTGATTGTCCATCTCACTTTTCTCTTCATATCCCAACCATACCATGCATTTGATATATTTTCTATCATAAACACTATCAATACTATCTTTTGTTTTATCTCATCCAATTCCCTTTTTATGTCTTCTTATTTTTGTCTTCTTTTTTTCCTTTCTCTATTTTCTCTTAATTGGTTCTTACTTCTTGGTAGTCCCTTTATTATTTCTTTCACTCTCTATTGTTTCAATCAAGTATTTTTCACCTTGATCCATATTTTTATCTCACCAAAGTTTGTTGCACCGTGGTCTGTTGGTAACTTATCCAAGTTCTCTTTCCTTGGATCTACCTTTAGATAAATCATTTTGCTCTTACCTTTGAGTTTCACTGAGCTTTTTATTGTCTCTCAAGCCTCATTTGGATTTTTACCTCAAACCTTAATGGATTTGAATACTCGAACCTCTTTTTTTTCAAAATATTGTAACTTAATCACTATAAATTTAGTACTAAAACAAAAAATTGAATTTCCAAAGATCTTATTCCAATGTTTTGATACCAAAAAATCGATGAAAAATGTTCTAAAACCATTTTCCTAATTTTGGGACATTTAGACCCATACCCATACTTATTCACACAAGTCACATAATCAATATTCTTACCCTCTTGATGGCCAATTCTAATCACTAAACCCTACTAAATGTTTTTTTTGAGGTTTGATTCACTTATTATAGGTTTGATTCAACTCTTATATTACACTATAGGTCTGTATCATTATTCAATAGGTCTAATTTTACTAACAATGTCAAGGGCTTTATATTTTATGCATTGGTATTTTGATACCAATGATACTTAAATTATCCAATCTCCTTATGTTCTACAAAGTCTAATTTTATCCACACAAAAACATAAACCTTCCTTATTAGCCTTAGTACAATCAAAAGAACTTGCATTCATTAGCTCTTACAGATAGACTAATAACCCAATGAATGGTCAATAGTATAAAATAATATCTAAAAAATTATTTTAACCCTTATAACATCTGAAATTAACTTATGTAACTCTTTTCTAACATTCAAATACATTGAAATTTTCATTTTTTGAGTTTAGGTCTTGTTGGACTCTTAAACCCTCTCATGGGAAAACACTGTCACAGTCTTATCATGACTTCGTCCTTAATAAATGATAATTTTGGATTCATTTTGAATTTAAATATTCATTAACACACTTCAAATATCACCTTACACCTTCACAAAAATTCTCATATCATTTGGAAGAATCTAGACAAAGTTATACCTCTTTTGCCTTCTTAAAAATTTGTTTTTACACATAGATCAGAAACTTAGTCATCAATAACTCCAAGATATTGAATACTTAAGAATTATAAACACTTATAATATTTTAATAAGGGTTTTATTAATACACATATCAAAATTTAGGTCTTTTGGGTGGATATTTTTAGATTTATGATGGTTGCTTGATCATAAAAACTCTAGCTATGGTCATAAAATAGTAAAAACACTCTTTTGGAATTAATTTGTGTTTGGTGACCAAATAATGATAATATCACTTAAAATTCATCATAAAATACCCTATCTAACTTTTAAACCTCATACAATCATTATTTTGACCCTATGCATGAAAAAATAGATCAAAATATGATCATTTTTAGGACTATTATAGATTGTGCTATGTTTTTAGAAACCCGAGAACACACATAAATGGATTTTATGAGTTATAAAGGGTTTGAAAATATTATTCCAATTGGAATACCTAATATCACTTTGTATTAATATTATTAAATAATAAAAAACATACCATGCATGTAAACGTATGTCAAAACACATTAATTTCAGGATTGTTATTGACCGTAATTGTTTTTCCAAACTTGAGAGGACACAAAGGAATAAAACTTTCTATTTTAATACTAATCCTTCAAATATAATTCATAAAAAAGTAGTATAATATTAAATATTAACTTAAAAAGGGTTATTTATCTCCCATGGACTTCAAATCATGTCCAACTTCTTTCTATATAAGACTTTCTATATGCAAAATTTTGTGTTCTTCATACACAATCATGAAACAAAAGCATTCAAGACCAATATTGGATTCCATCAACATAGAAACAAAAGAATAAACATTAATGGATTATTATATAATATTTATCATCAGATAATTTTTTTATTTTATTAAACAAATTCTTAATTACAACAGACCTTTAGTGTTGGGGATCAACCAACAAGGTTGATTACTATATGAAAGCAATTAAACATGGAATTAAATTAGATAAGTAACTAGAATCAAAAATAGCAAAGAACAAGAGATACAAGAAACCACCCTAAAAACCTATATTAAACTCTTTACAGAAGGAATTACAATTGAAGAAACTTCTTTTCTTCCACACCTCTCTCAGATGTACAAATCTCTTACCAAATCTCTTTCCCTCAAGAGTTCTCTCTCTCAATTACAATCAACTCCAACAACCTGGATTGATACACATATATTTTACAATACTATTCTACAATAATAGTTGTGTCTTCTCACTATAAGCTATGAAGATCTATCCCTATTATATAACATTAGGGATTCATGAGCATGCAATATCAACCATTAGATTACACCTCTTAATCAAGGGCTTAAAATATTCCTGCTTAAAATAGAAACACGTACTCAATACCAATAGTTA
Organism: Torreya grandis; assembly: GCA_037957365.1. Taxonomy (NCBI): domain Eukaryota; kingdom Viridiplantae; phylum Streptophyta; class Pinopsida; order Cupressales; family Taxaceae; genus Torreya; species Torreya grandis. The sequence continues at coordinate 2,618,798 of JARHVA010001535.1, forward strand.
TACTTTCCATGCAAACAATCTATTCTGCCACAAAAATAGCATTCTGGATGCACAGGTGATTGACATCGGTCCCTGCCAATCTGTCTATGACCGACATCAGCTGATCCACTACTGACATCGGCATCCTTCAGTCGATCCCTAACCGTCGACGGTGAGTGTGGACTCCAGCAACTTCTGCATTTGCTCATTGGTGAAACTTTTAGCTCCACAACTAAACAATCTCCCACTTGGAGATAAATAGCTGCACCTATACAACAACATCTTCTAGCTTCTCCATCTTCAAACTCAATCATGAAGACCAATAAAAGTTGAATGAAAATTCAACTTCTCCTTTGTTACCTACTTGGTTAGCATATCAGCAGGGTTCTTATCTGTATGGATCTTCTCCAGCTTCAACTCACCATCCTCTAATACCTATTTAATGAAGTGGTACCTAAGCTGTATATGCTTGGTTCTTGAATGAAAGGCTAAATTCTTAGCCAAATGAATTGCACTTTGACTATCAGTGTATATTCTACAACTCTCTTGCTCCTTTCCAAGCTCTTCCATGAACCGTGTCATCCATATCATCTCTTTGCTAGCCTCTATGACTACAATATATTTTGCTTCTATAGTTGACAAGGCAACAACCTTCTGCAACTTTGAAATCCAGATAACCACCGTTCCACCAATAGTGAAAACATATCTTGTGGTGCTTCTTCTGCCATCCAAATCACCTGCCATATCTGAATCTACATATCCATGTAGAGAAGTGTTTGACCTACCATAGCACAAATGCCTACTGTTGGTCCCTCTCAGATATCTAAGGATCCACTGAACTACTTTCTAGTGTTCCTTCCCTGGATTGGCCATATACTTACTTACAACTCCCACTACTTGGGCAATATCTGGTCTAGTACATACCATTGCATACATTAAGCTTCCTACTGCGGAAGCATATGGAACTTTCCTCATGTACTCTACCTCATCATGTGAATTAGGACACTGTTATTTACTCAACTTGAAGTGTCCAGCCATAGGTGTGCTTACCGATTTTGCATCCTACATATTGAACCGTTTCAACACCTTGTTCACATAATCCTCTTGAGACAAAATCAACCTGTGATTTTTCCTGTCTCTCTTAATGTTCATGCAAAGGATTTTCTTTGATGCTCCCAAATACTTCATGGCAAATGTGTGAGCTAATTTCACCTTAAGCTCAAAGATATCCTACATGTGTGATCCTGCAACCAGCATATCATCTACATATAATAACAGAATAATATATCTACCATTATCCAATCTCTTAAAATAAACACAATGGTCAGATTGACATCTACTGTAGCCATGTTCAGTCATAAACCTGTCAAATCTCAAATACCATTATCTAGGAGCTTGCTTGAGACCATACAAGCTTTTCTTCAATCTGTACACTAGCTTCTCCTTACCTTTGACCTCAAATCCTTTTGGCTGTTCCATATATATTTCTTCATCTAAATCTCTATGAAGAAACGCTGTCTTAACATCAAGCTACTCAAGATGTAAATCCTCAATAGCAATTAAATACAATACAGTCTGTATAGAAGTCATTTTAACTACAGGAGAAAAAATATCATCAAAATTGATACCTAGTTTTTGTGCAAATCCTTTCACTACCAATCTGGCCTTATATCTCATCTGTCCATTCTCACCTTCCTTCAATCTATAGATCCATCTATTTTTCAATGTCTTCTTTCATGCTGGCAACTCAACCAAATCCCACATTTGGTTCTCTTTCAATGAATCAATTTCCTCATTCATGCCTAGCTCCCACTGATTCTTGGATTCCACCTGTATTTCTTCATCAAAACTCTCTGGTTCTCCACTATTAGTAAGCAATAAATAGAATAATGAAGGAGAATATCAAATTGGAGGTTTACTTACCCTTTCTAACCTCCTGATAGGCATCTGAGACTCATTCACAACACGCTATCTGCCCAAATTCTCTGACAGTGACCGACCTCGGTCACTTCCAGGCCTGTAACTGGATGACATCAATTCCTCCTGATTGACATTGGTTCTTATATTATCGATGTTGGTTACTACCTAACTGACATCAATCTGTATGTTTTCCTGTTTATGATTATTCTTTCTTGTGAGCTCATTTTGGACCTTCACCTTGTCCAATTCTCCATTGCTCTGCTCAGATTGATTCAGCTTCTTGAGCTGATCACTATACATCACTTTTTCATTGAAAAAAACATCACGGCTCCTAATTATTTTGTTAGTTCCTAGATTCCAAAACCTGAATCTGAAATCATCAGAGCCGTAGCCAATAAATGTGCATCTCATAGACTTAGCATCTAGCTTCTTTCTATTTTCCTTATCAACGTGCACAAAGGCTTCACAACCAAAAAGCTTTGAGAAATGAAAGATCTACCTTTTTACCTATCCATGCCTCTTCTGGAATTCCACCATCTAGAGCTATAGAGGGTCCTCTGTTAATCAGGTAAACTACAGTATCCATAGCTTTTGCTCAAAACTCTAAGGGCAAACTAGCATGCAATCTCATACACCGTGCACACTCCATTATTGTTCTGTTCATCCTTTCAGCAACTCCATTTTGCTGAGGTGTCCTTGGAACTATCCTTTTCCTACGTATTCCATGCATATAACAATACCAATTAAACTTATTGATGCATAACTCACCACCATTGTCAGATCTCAGGCACTTCAATCTCTTGCCTGTTTCATTCTCAACCATAGCTTTCCAAGTCTAAAAAGTGTCAAAAACATTAGATTTCTTCTTTATACAATAGACCCATACCTTTCTTGTAGCATCATCTATGAAAAAAAACATAGTACTGTGATCCTCCAATAGAAGCAACCTGAGCTGGTCCCCACACGTCTATGTGAACAAGCTCTAACTTATGCGTCTTCTTTGTTGACCCAGTCTTGAGAAAACTCACTCTCTTCTGTTTCCCAAAAATATAGTGCTCATAAAAATCTAGATCTATGCTTTTCAAATCTGAAAGCTTACCTTTTGACTTAAGAATTGTCATTCCCTTCTCACTCATGTGGCCAAGCCTCTGGTGCCACAACTTCACATTTACATCTGAAGTAGATAATACAGAAGGATAATTATCAGTAATAAAATTACATAAATAAAGAGTACTTACTCTCTTACCTCTGGCCAATACAAGTGCACCCTTGGAAACCTTCCAAGATTCAGCTATGAGAGTTACTGTGCAACCCTCATCCCCTAACTTTCTTGTAGAAATTAGATTCCTCTTCAGGCTGGGAACATGCATGACATCTCTCAACACCCATGTGTTACCATTCTGCATTTTCAGCTACACTTTTCCTTTGCCAACAATTTTTCAAGGCTCATCATCCTCTAAATAAACTATTCCAAAATCTCCATGGACATAGTCACTAAAATATTCTCTATTAGGGGTTGCATGGAAAGATGCACCAGAATCTAAAACCCAAGATTCTATATTATTATGCAAAGAGAATATAAGAGCATCTTGTGCAACAATACCTGAAACTTTTGCTTCTTCTTTACCTTCATGTTGATTGTCCTCTTTTGTTTTTAACCAGCAATCTTTGCTTATATGCCCTATCTTTCCACAATTCAAGCAGGCTATCCTCCTGCCATTTCTGGATTTGGATCTGCCTCTCATCTTTGACTTAGACCTTAATCTCCCTTTTTTGCTCTTCTCTTTTTGCCTTCCCCTGCTCTCAAAACTTAAAGCATTCCCTGATGTTTCCTCTATGCTTTTCCTACAAATTTTTTCATTCAAGATTACACTAACAACATCATCTACTTTTAAAATATTTGAAGCAGATGCAGTATTACTAACTGCCATTACCAAGCTATGCCAGCTCTCAGGTAAAGAGCATAAGATTAATAGAGCTTTAATTTCATCATCAAACACTATTTTGACTAAATTTAATTGATTTACAATTCCATGGAAATCATTTAGGTGATTAGATACAGATCCACCTTCCTACATTTGCAAATTAATTAACTGCTTCATAAGATATACCTTATTTGAAGCTGAGGGTTTTTCATATAAATTTGCTAAAGTAGTCATTAACTCTACCATAGACTTTACCTGTGATAAATTAGATATCATAGTAGATGCCAAACTCAATCTTATAGATCCAAGAGCCTTTCTATCAAGAACTTTCCATTCTTCATCTTCCATATCTGTGGGCTTCTTTGAAACTCCACCTAACGGTAAGTATAGATCTTTCTGATATAGATAATCTTCTATCTACATTCTCCATAATTGGTAATTCTTGCCATTAAACTTCTCCATTCTCAATTTACTTTCTTCTGCCATTACTTCTCCCACTCAAACAGAAATCCCTATGAGTAACCTGTAATCAATACACACTAACCAGATCTAAAACACCTGTTAGTCAACCTGAGCTCTGATACCACTTGTTGTGGATATCAAGCTCTTGAACCTACAACCAGGCTCTGATACCACTTGTTGGGGATCAACCAACAAGGTTGATTACTATATGAAAGCAATTAAACATGGAATTAAATCAGATAGATAAGTAACTAGAATCAAAAATAGCAAAGAACAAGAGATATAAGAAACCACCCTTAAAACTTGTATTAAACTCTTTACAAAAGGAATTACAATTGAAGAAACTTCTTTTTTTCCACACCTCTCTCAGATGTACAGATCTCTTACCAGATCTCTTTCCCTCAAGATTTCTCTCTCTCAATTACAATCAACTCCAACAACCTGGATTGATACACATATATTTTACAATACTGTTCTACAATAATAGTTGTGTCTTCTCACTATAAGCTATGAAGATCTATCCCTATTAAATAACATTAGGGATTCATGAGCATGCAATATCAACCATTAGATTACACCTCTTAATCAAGGGCTTAAAATAGTCCTACTTAAAATAGAAATGCAAACTCAATACCAACAGTTATACTTTCCATGCAAACAATCTATTCTACCACAGAAATAACATTCTGGATGCATAGGTGACTGACGTCAGTCCCTGTCAGTCTGCCGACGTCGGCATCCTTCAGTCGATCCCTGACCGTTGACGGTGACTATGGACTCCAGCAACTTCTGCATTCGCTCATCGGTGAAGCTTTTAGCTCCACAACTCAACATTTAGACCTACTACAACAGACCTTCAGTTTCATACCTTCACTTAGACCTCTTTCTCTCTTTTCATCTCCTCATCACACCTCCTTATTTTCATGTATGAGTGTATTTATTAGCCTCTAATTTATAATTTATATTTTATTATTGATTATTTGATGTTAAACATAGGTTAAGGACTGATAAAAAGACCTAAGTCTTCTCAACTACTTACCTCCAACATAACATATACCTTATTTTACCTCTCTGCAATGTTGATTCATCCTTGTAGATGGATGATGAGGTGTTTTTAATATTACATGGGATAAAAAGTACTTTTAAAACATGTTAATGTGTCTCTTAGGACTGTTAAAATAGGTCTATAACCTTTAATACTAGCCATAAAGGATTACATGCATTTGATATAATTTGAATTTTTAAACAAGGGTTTTTAGTGGGAAATCTTGAAATCATCTTATAACTCCAAATGGTGGAATTATAACTAATTGAAAATATTTATATGATCAAAAAAAGATACTATGTGCTATTTAGGACATTTCAAGACCTTTAAAAATGCATAATGAAGCATGATATGGCTTTTTGTCCTTTGTAAGAGGACTTATTTGACTCTTTTGGACTATTATGTACAAAATTCAAATCTTGTCTAATACTCTTGCATCAGACTTCCAGGCTTAAAGGATTCATGAGTTAATTATCATGAGATTTTGCTATACTCTTTTTCTACTAAGTATCTTAGTTGTCTTCTTCATTTAGTTTCTCAAATAAGTGCACATGTTCTTTGTTTCCATACATGTACTTTGTATTTTTTATTGCTTTATCTATCCAAGCTATGCTATTTTCTCCTTTCATCTTCTCTTAAAACTTATTCTTAGTATATTTACCCTTAAATAAGAGGATAATCATTTGTACCATCTTGACTTAAACTCTTTTAAGATCTCTCTTCTCTATATATTCCACCTCTTATCTCCTACATTGTCACATACAATATACAATTAAGTGTTAGATATAAAAAATTGAGGACTTTGGGTCTCTTCAAGTGGATTTGACAACCAAAATTTTTTTTTGTCTCCCAATGATGCAACTACCAACTCATTTTTTTCCTCCTCTTTATCTCTTATGCTATATGCCTAATCTTAAATCATAATTTCTTGGACTTTTTGATTCATTACAACACTTGATTCTTGAAAATTTTAAATATTTTTCATGAAAATGTGTACCCTTGGTTCAATATATTTCAATGACTTTACTACAAAATCATTTTTTATTTCACAAGATGCATCATCCTTATATATTATATACTCTAAACCTATTATATCTACTTGTAACTACTCTATGGTCTCATAAACAAACAAATTACCTTTTTGCTTATTACCTTTATCATTTATGTTTACTACATATAATTCATTTTCAACACTTGTGAAAAAAATTCATTTAAAAAAATCTCTTCATACATATTTGCATCAAAATCAGATGCATAATAACTATCCAAATAAGAAAAACATTTACTTTGATTTTAACCTTTTACTTTTTGTCATTTGTAATATCCTAAAACTTAATAACTATAACTTTAGTACTAAAACAAAAATTTTAATTCCCCAAGAGCTTATTCCAATGCTATAATACCAAAAAATTGATGACAAATGTTCTAAAACCATTTGACTAATCCCAAGACATTTAGGCCCATATCCATACTTGTTCACACAAGTCACTTAATCAATATTATTACCCTCTAGATGGTTAATTATAATCAATAAACCCTGCTAGATTTTTTGTTTGAGGTCTGATTCACTTATTCAGTTTTTATAAGACTGATCCAACTCTTATATTACATTATAGTATATAAAAATACTCAATATCTCTACTTTTACTAATAATGTCAAGGGATTTATCCTTTATGTATTGGTATTTTAATACCAATAAGTCTTAACTTCTCCAATCTCTTTATGTTCTACAAAGTCTAATTTTATCCACACAAGAACATAAACCTTCCTTATCAACCTTATTACAATCAAAAGAACTTTGCTTCATTAACTCTTACACATAGACCAATAACCCAATCAATGCTAAATAATATAAAATAATATCTAATAACCTATTTGAACATTTATAAATTCTGACATAAACTTATCTAACACTTATTTAACCTTCAAATACATTGAAATGTTCATTTTGTGAAATTAGGCCTTCTTGGACTCTTAAACCCTCTCATGGGAAAACACTCTCACAGTCTTATCATGACCTATTCCTTAATAAATAATCCTTTGGGATTATTTTTTAATTTAAATATTAATTAAAAAAATTTAACCATAATCGTACACCTTAACACAAATTATCAAAGCATTTGGAATATTCTAGACAAAGTTATACCTCTTTTACCTTCTCAAAATTCGATTTTTATGCACAATCAAAAACTTAGTCATAAATAAATCCATGATATTATATAATTAAGACTTATAACCACATATAATAGTTTAATAAGGTTTTATAAAACATGCATACCAAATTTTAGGTATTTTGGTTAGACATTTTCAAAGTTATGATTGTTTCTTGATCCCAAAAACTCTAGTTACAGTAATAGAACAAGAAAAACCCTATTTTGGAATTAATTTTTTTTTTTGTGAAAAAATCATCATATATCACATAAAATTAATCCTAAAATAACTTATCTCAATTTTAGACCTCATCCAATCATTATTTTGACCCTATGCATCCAAAAACACATCAAACCATGATCATTTTTAGGATAGTTATAAATTGTGCTATGTTTTTAAAAAATCGAGAACACTCATAAATGGATTTTATGAGTTGTAAAGCATTTAAAACCATTATTAAAATTGGAATAGTTCCTATACACTTGTATTAATATTATTAAATCATAAAAAAACATACCATGATTGTAAAAGTATAAAAAAACACATGAATTTCAGAACCTAAATTGACTGTAACTATTTTTCCAAACCTGAGAGGACACTAAGGAATAAAACTTGTTATTTTCAAACTGATCCTTCAAATATAATGCATAACCAAGTAATATACTATTAAATATTACCTTCTCAATTATTATTTATATCTCTTGCACTTCAAATCACATCCAAATCATTTCTATATTAGACTTTCTATATGCAAAATTATGTGTTCTTCATGTACAGTCATACAACATAAGCATTCAAGACCAATATTGGATTCCATCAACATAAAAACACATGAATAGACATTAAATGATTATAATATAATTTTTCATCAGATAATTTTTTTTTTTAATTTAATAAACCCTTAATTACAATATACCTTTAGATGTACTATAACAAACCTTCACTTTTCGACCTTTACGTAGACCTCTTTCTCTCTCTTCATCTAAGTCCTAAAAGGTTAAAACATTTGGTGAACCTAACTTACTTTTAACAATTATCAAACCCTAAACCTACATGATATTATGGTTTGTATCCTTTTCTTTTTCATTAGCTGATTTAATTTTTCTATATTTTATATATACTATTTTAGCAACGCTATTTCAATTTGTTTACTATATATCATCTAAAAAAGCTATCTCTCTTCCATTAAGAAGAAGTGATAGCCTATGTGGTAATACTATATAACATATTCATATTACTACTATTAAATCTTATACCATGGATAAGGGACCTATTATAACTCCCATTATTGATCCTTCACACCTTGATTATGTGGATTTCAATGATAATGCATCTGAAGATGAACAATATAATCAAGATAAAGATGATACACAAATTGGAAATTAGGACACTCTTCCTCCAATTAATAATAACAACCTATTTTTCAATAAGGATGAGATTGTATAGATATTTATAGATAGCATTCAGGAATAACCCATTGATCATACATAAATTTTACAAGCTATAATAGAAATTAAGAATAAACCAACCAATAGTAAATCTTCAACTCCAAAAACTAACAAAATTTTTAAACCTACAGTGGGGCCAACTCAGCTAGCACAACCAATAATTATAGCTCAAAAACCTTTAATGATATCTACATCTCTTGTGTCTAGTTATTTCACTCTAGATGTAGAAATCCTTAAGCATAAGATTCATACTTTGTAGGCTAAGGTGTTACATCTTGAAAAGGGAGCCAATAGAACATCACATGCCTTGGATTCTAATGTTCTCTTACATAGAAATTTGGCATATCACATAGTGGAAAATCCCTTTCCATCTAGATTTGTGGCACCTAAATTACATTGTATAATGGTAAGGGTGACCTAAAGCATCATCTCTAAGATTTTCACATAGCATGTTTGGACTACATGTCCAATGACTAGATTCTCATAAAGTTGTTTCCATGCAATTTAAGGTATTATGCCTTACAATGGTTTTATGACTTATCAGATCAATCTGACTCCACATTTAATCCTTTGGTAGACATGTTTTTATCACACTTATCCATAAACATTTGTGACAAGATCTCATATTCCTAAGTTGAATGACTGAAACAAAAGTCAAATGAACCTATTGAAGAATAGATCTTACGATACAAGTCTATGTTAACTAAATTGAATAGACCCATGGTAGACAAAGAGTTTTATTACATCTTCAAACATAGTCTTCTACCATCATTACATGAAGAGTCTTCACCAACCTTACAAAATCGCTAGCACAGGTTTTACAGTAGTTCTTAAAATGTAATGTCATATCTCTCCCTCCCATCAAAGAGGTTGATATGACATGGCCTCCTCCAAATAACTATGATTTGAATGTATTCTATGAGTACCACAAGGCACCAATTCATACAACAAAAATTTACATTAGCTTAAAACATATGATACAAGATTTGATTGATGATAAAATTATTGATGTGGGCACACCCATAGAGGCACAAAAATTACAATAAATGAAAGCTAAAGAATAAACAAGTTCATAGATCCATTTACTAAGCACACAATGAATGAGCTAGGGATCACTTTAGGTGTTCACTATACATATCAGGCATGTCTACCACCAACTTCATATCATACTATTATAGAGGAAACACACCCATTACAAAATATCATTGGTATGTACCACACTATAGTTCCATCTAAACCACTCACAACCTTCTTAGAGCATGAGATTTTTACTGATGATACAAATTTACACATACTCTTTGTATGATCCTACATAAGTCATCATCCTATCTAGAGTGTTATGATTGATTATGGTTCAAGTATTAGCATGTGCACTATGACACTTTCATAGCATTTAGGGTATTTAGAGTATGATATATTCCCTATAGACATAGTTATTAGTGGTTATGTTTAGATATCCATTGGGGATATTATGTTTTTATTGTAGGTTGGATCAGTACATATGACAAATTGATTCTTAGTAGTACCTAGTGCAAGCATGTTTGATATGTTATTGGGTAGGCCATAGATACAACATCAATGAGCCGTCCCATCCATATTGCAAAGATTCATAAAATATATACATGCAAATAAAGTGGTCAAAGTTGAGGGTCTTCCATATGAGTATCTTCTACATATTCCATAGGGATTTACATTATAGTTACAAATTATAGTGCAGTTACTAGTTATAGCACTGTTACTAGATATAACACAGTTATTAGTTATAGTTTAGGGCACAATTCCTATTGATACACCATAGATTTCAATGGATCCACTAGTCCTATAGTATTGACAAATATGCATACTCTCGTATGGAGGCCATTATTAGAGAGACCCCTACATTAGAGATATGTTAAATATTCTAGAGGGCCTCCCTCTACTCAATTTTTGTTAGTGTAGGATTTATTTTCCTTGCATTTTTCTTATTTTTTTCCTACACAGATATTCCATGTCATTTGGATTTCCTACATTTATGGATAGTCTTTCTTAGGTGTAAAGGCATAGGTGTTTATATTGACCTAGCATGTGTCATAGCTGTTATCTTACACCTCATTCATTATGGGGGTTACGCTATTGATTGGCTATTCTTAGATAGAATAGTTATACTCTATTTTTGAGGCATCTATGACTGCCTTTCATGGAGGAGTTACATCCACTCTTATTTGTACTTGTACTTCATATAGATTATCTAATCCAAATGTATTGTGTTGGAGACATTAGCATTATTATGTGCAAGTTAGTCTTTATTTATTGGTAATTTGTAGTTGTATATGTTTGCCTAGATTTGACCTTCATGTAAATTATGTCTCACATTAATTCTAGTGTACTTCTATGAACCAACATATTCATGGTATCCCTGATATATTATCAGAGTGATGCTGGTATCACTACTATATGGTTTATTTCTCTAATTAGTTTTAAATTTGAGATTAATTCTTTTTACAATAAGTTTTATCTGGTTCTAGTTATTGTGGTATTGTTATTTGCTAGTTTAGTTGTGGTTCTAGTTTTTATTAGGGAAAATCCATTTGAAAGTTTTTAAGTAGCTTTCAATAGCTCATTTACATTATTTATCAGCTTTGTGAAGATCTTCGTGGACCTCCCAACATTCTGCAGACCATTAGAAAAATTAGACCACGTTTTTTGCTCTTTGGTGGAAGGTTGGCTCCCCATAATATTTGTTTCAGGCTTGAAATAGAGTAAAAAGGCACCTTGACCAGTTATAGACCCTTGGACATAGTTTTTTCAGCCTCTACATGCAGCCTCATATTTGTGGGAGGCATTTTTAAAGGTCTTGATTATAAAAGCATCCCTTTAGCCACATTTTTGTGCCTAATGTCATAAAAAAAATGTGTTTTTTCTATCTTTAAGTCTTTGGTAAGTACTCACAACCTTCCTCAACCTCCCAAAAATGATCTAGTTCATCTTCAGACCTGCATTTCTCCTTTGGTGGTGCCCAAAATCAAGTAAATTGCTAGTAAAAGAAGAAGCTAGGGTTTGGGTGCTTCATTTTGGTGTTTCTCTGTGGTGTGCCCACTTTAAATCCAACGTAATATTTCATATTTTTATTTTTTATTATTTATTATTTATTTCTCATTTGATTTATCTCCATATTCTAAAATCAAACTTTATGATTTTATGAATTAAGTCATTTGTGAAAAATTAGCATTGAAGTCAATTTAGAGATATATTAAAGCCTTGTATCTCTGCTTGACAAAGATGAAGGGTGAGGCCTACACTAGTAGGAGGATAATTCCCCCTCACAATCAAGACCTCTACATCTACACTCCGAGCTATTTCTAACAACTTGATGGAAGGCTAGGTACCCCCTTAGCATTAGGCATATTTTAATCATTTAGTGCAATTTTTTATTAAAATGGGTTATTTATGGGAATTTATTTTATTAATATCTTGTAAACAGTAACTCAAAATTGAGTTTCATATTTTGAAAATTGTGTATTTTTTAATTTTCCATATAACTAGCCCATTTGCATTATAAAATGCATTGAATTATAAAGTGTGAAATTTAGGGGGGACTGTCTGACCTAATTTTAGGGGGTGTATTGTGGTTTTGTATTATAATATACTCTTTATCATCATATAAAAACTTTATCTTATTTTAAAAACTCTCAATTACAATAAACCTTTAGACTTACTACAATAGACCTTCAATTTTAGACCTTTATTTAGACCTCTTTCTCTCTCCTCATCTCCTCATCATACCTCCTTAGTTTCACATATGAATGGATTTATTAGCCTATCATTTATAGGTTATAGGTTATTATTATTATCTTGTTCTAAACATATGTTGAGGATTGAGAAGAAAACCTAAGTATTCTCAACTACTTATCTATAATATAGTATATGCATTATTTTACCTTTCTCTAATGTTGAGTCCTCCTTTTAGGTGGATGATGAGATGTTTTCAATATTACATGGGATAAAAGGATTTTTAAAACATGTTAATATGTATCTTAGGACCTTTAAAATAGGTTTGTACCCTTTAAGACTAGCCATAAGGGCTTGCAAACATTTGAAACAATTTGAATTTTTAAACAAAGGTTTTTGCCAAGAAAGTCTTGAAATCATCTTAGAACTCTAAATGGTGAAATTATAGATAATTTAACATACTTATATGATTATAAAAATACTCTATATACTATCTAGGACCTTTCAATACTTTACAATACATAACAAAACATGGCATGGCTTCTTGTCCTTCACAAGAGGACTTATTTGACTCTTTTGGACTATTATGTACAAAATTTACATCTTGTTTGATGCTCTTGCATTAAAATTCCAAGATTAAAGGTTTCATGAGATCCTACTCATAATCATTTTTATATTATTTTACTAATAATTATATTTACTTAGTTGTCTTCTTCATTCAATTTCTCAAACAAGTGCACATGTTTTTTGCTTCCACACTTGTACCTTTTCTTATTTATTGCCTTCTATATCCAAGCTATGCCTTGTTATATTTTCATCTTCTCTTCAAGTGGATTTGACATCCACACTTGTTTATCTCCCATTGATTTAAGTACCAACTCATTTTTTTCTTCCTCTTTATCTCTTTTGTTGGATGTCTGATCTTCAATCATAATTTCTTGGACTTCTTAATTCATTACAACAACTGATTCTTGAACTTGTTCAATATTTTTCATGGAAATATGTATTATTGGTTTAATATCATTCAATGAATCTACTACAAACTCATTTTTTTTCACAAGATGCTTCTTCCCTGTATATAACATACTCTAAATCTGCTATCTCTACTTGTAACTACTCCATGCTCTCATAGACAAACAAATTGCCTCATTGCTTATTACCTTAATCATTTATGTTTTCTACATCTAATTTATTTTCAACACTTGTGAAAAAAAATCAAATTTTAAAATATATTCATACATATTTTCATCAAAATTAATTACATAATCACTATCCAAACATGAAAACATTTAATTTTATTTTTACCTCCTACCTTTTTATCATTATCTTCATCCTCTTGGATAAGGCTTCCTTCTTATTTAATTATACCTTTTTCAATAAAAAAATGATATTATCTATTGTCTCCAGATGTTAAAGACTCAAATTGAATATTCTATTCATCATGTTTTGAGATAAGTGTTGATTCATGTATTCTTTCATCTCTTTTGTTCATGAGCCTAGTCATTGGATCAAGGGCTTCATCTTTATAAATAACCTTTTTACCTGCATTCAAATCATCAATAAAAACATTAGATTAATTTTTTTATGCCAAATTTCCCCTTGAATGGATTCTTGTTGATGTACTTCTACTTCTTCATTAGGTTATCAAAGCATCTCTCTTTCTTAAGGATAACAAATGTTGATATCCATCTCATGTACAAGATGCTAATCACCTTCTATTTGATTTTAAATATAAAAATTCTCCTTAAAATATTCATTCTTGAGATTATCTTCTTTCTTACATTGCATTCTTATTTCTCTTTTCAAGGCAAGTCTCAATATTTTCCTTCATCTTCTTTCAAATATTAACTTGATTGTCCATCTCACTTTTCTCTTCATCTCCCAACCATACAATGGATTTGATATATTTTCTATCATAAACACTATCAATACTATCTTTTGTTTTATCTCATCCAATTCCCTTTTTAAATTTTCTTCTTTTTGTCTTCTTTTTTTCCTTTCTGTATTTTATCTTAACTGGTTCTTACTTCTTGGTAGTCCCTTTATAATTTCTTTCACTCTCTATTGTTTCAAGCAAGTATTTTTCACCTTGCTCCATCTTTTGCCTCACCAAAGTTTGTTGCACCTTGGTCTGTTGATAACTTATCCAAGTTCTCTTTCCTTGGATCTACCTTTAGATAAATCATTTTGCTCTTACCTTTGAGTTTCACTAAGCTCTTTATTGTCTCTCAAGCCTCCTTTGGATTTTTACCTCAAATCTCAATGGATTTGAATACCCGAACCTCTTTTTTTTCAAAATATTGTAACTTAATCACTATAAATTTAGTACTAAAACAAAAATTTGAATTTCCCAAGATCTTAATCCAATGATTTGATACCAAAAAATTGATGACAAATCTTCTAAAACCATTTTCCTAATTTTGGGACATTTAGACCCATACCCATACTTATTCACACAAGTCACATAATCAATATTCTTACCCTCTTGATTTCCAATTATAATCACTAAACCCTACTAAATTTTTTGTTTGAGCTTTGATTCACTTATTATAGGTTTGATTCAACTCTTATATTACACTATAGGTCTGTAACATTATTCAATAGGTCTAATTTTACTAACAATGTCAAGGGATTTATTTTTTATGCATTGGTATTTCGATACCAATGATACTTAACTTCTCTAATCTCCTTATGTTCTACAAAGTCTAATTTTATCCACACAAAAACATAAACCTTCCTTATTAGCCTTATTATAATCAAAAGAACTTGCATTCATTAGCTCTTACAGATAGACTAATAACCCAATCAATTGTCAATAGTATAAAATAATATCTAAAAAATTATTTTAACCCTTATAACATCTGAAATAAACTTATGTAAATCTTTTTTAACATTCAAATACATTGAAAAGTTCATTTTGTGAGTTTAGGTCTTGTTGGACTCTTAAAGCCTCTCATGGGAAAACACTGTCACAATCTTATCATGACTTAGTCCTTAATAAATGATAATTTTGGATTCATTTTTAATTTAAATATTCATTAACACACTTCAACTATCACCTTACACCTTTACAAAAATTCTCATATCATTTGGAAGAATCTAGACAAAGTTATACCTCTTTTGCCTTCTTAAAAATTTGTTTTTACACATAGATCGGAAAATCAGTTATCAATAACTCCATGACATTGAATAGTTAAGACTTATAAACACTTATAATAGTTTAATAATGTTTTTAATAATATAGATACCAAATTTTAGGTCTTTTGGATTGATATTTTTAGATTTATGATGGTTGCTTGATCATAAAAACTCTAGCTATGGTCATAAAATAGTAAATACCCTCTTTTGGAATTAATTTTTGTTTGGTGACAAAATAATCATAATATCACATAAAATTAATCATAAAATACCATATATAACTTTTAAACCTCATACAATCATTATTTTGACCCTAGGCATGTAAAAATAGATCAAAATATGATCATTTTTAGGACTATTATTGATTGTGCTATGTTTTTAGAAACCCGAGAACACACATAAATGAATTTTATGAGTTATAAAGGGTTTCAAAATATGATTCCAATTGTAATAATTAATATCACCTTGTATTAATATTATTAAATAATAAAAAACATACCATGCTTGTAAACATACGCCAAAACACATCAATTTTAGGATTGTTATTGACCTAATTGTTTTTCCAAACTTGAGAGGACACCAAGGAATAAAACTTGCTATTTTACTACTAATCCTTCAAATATAATTCTTAAAAAAGTAGTATAATATTAAATATTAAATTAAAAAGGATTATTTATCTCGCACACACTTCAAATCATGTCCAATTCCTTTCTATATAAGACCTTCTATATGCAAAATTTTGTGTTCTTCATACACAATCAAGCAACAAAAGCATTCAACATCAATATTGGACTCCATCAACATAGTAACACAAGAGTAAACATTAATGGATTATAATATTATATTTATCATCAAATAATTTTTTTATTTTATTAAACAAATTCTTAATTACAATAAACCTTTAGACCTACTACAACAGACGTTCACTTAGACCTCTTCCTCTCTTTTCATCTCCTCATCACACCTCCTTATTTTCATGTATGAATGTATTTATTAGCCTCTAATTTATATTTTATATTTTATTATTTATTATTTGATGTTAAACATAGGTTCAGGACTGATAAAAAGACCTAAGTCTTCTCAACTACTTACCTCCAACATAACATATACCTTATCTTACCTTTCTACAATGTTGATTCATCCTTGTAGATGGATGATGAGGTGTTTTTAATATTAAATGGGATAAAAATTACTTTTAAAACATGTTAATGTGTCTCTTAGGAATGTTAAAATAGGTCTATAACCTTTAATAATAGCCACAAAAGATTACATGCATTTGAAATAATTTGAATTTTTAAAAAAGGGTTTTTAGTGGGAAAGTCTTGAAATCATATTAGAACTCCAAATGGTGGAATTATAGCTAATTAAAAATATATATATGGTAAAAAAAAGACTCTATGTGTTATTTAGGACCTTTCAAGACCTTTAAAATGCATAATGAAGCATGATATGTCTTTTTGTCCTTCGTAAGAGGACTTATTTGACTCTTTTGGACTATTATGTACAAAATTTAAATCTTGTCGAATGCTCTTGCATCAGACTTCTAGGATTAAAGGATTCATGAGTTAATTATCATGAAATTTTGTTATACTCTTTTTCTACTAAGTATCTTTACTTAGTTGTCTTCTTCATTCAGTTTCTCAAATAAGTGCACATGTTCTTTGCTTCCATACATGCACTTCATATTCTTTGTTGCTTTATCTATCCAAGCTATGCTTTTTTATCCTTTCATCTTCTCTTCAAACTTATTCTTAGTATATTTACCCTTAAATAAGAGGATAATCATTTGTACCATCTTGACTTAAAATCTTTTAAGATCTCTCTTCTCTATAGATTCCACCTCTTATTTACTACATCTGCACACACACAATAAAATTAAGTGTTAGCTATAAAAAATTGAGCATTTTGGGTCTCTTAAAGTGGATTCAACAACCAAATTTTTTGTTTATCTCCCAATGATGCAACTACCAACTCATTTTGTTCCTCATCTTTATCTCTTATGTTATATACCTAATCTTAAAACATAATTTCTTGGACTTTTTGATTCATTACAACACTTGATTCTTGAAATTTTTAAATATTTTTCATGAAAATGTGTACTCTTGGTAAAATATATTTCAATGACTCTAATACAAACTCATTTTTTATTTCACAAGATGCATCATCTGTTGAGTTGTGGAGCTAAAAACTTCACCAAATGAGCAAGTACAAGGTTGCTGGTGTTACACAGTCGCTGGCGTCGATCAGGAGCGACTGACGTCAGTCAGGGATCGACTGGAGGCTGCTGACGTCAGTCATATGCAGGCAAACAGGGATAGACTTCAGTCAACTATGCGTTCCAAAATTCTATTTTCGTGGGATGAATGGATTGTTTGCATGATAAGTTGAACTGTTGGTGTTGAGTTCACGTTTCTATTTTTGGTAGGACTATTTTAAGCCTTAGATTAAGAGGTATATCTAATGGTTGTGAATGCATAGCTCATGATCCCTAATTCTATATAATAGGGATAGATCTTCATAGCTTGTGTATGAGAAATTTATGTAAGATAGACAATTCAAGTAGCTAAATTGTGTTTGTAATTAAGAGAGAGAGAACTCTTGAGGGAAAGAGATCTGTACATCTGAGAGGTGTGAGAAGAATGTGTGATTTCTTCATTGTATTTCCTTCTGAAAGAGTTTAATACAAGTTTTTGGGTTGTTTCTTGTATCTCTTATTCTTTGTTGATTCTTATTTCTAGTTACTTATCATTCTGGTATAATTTCATGTTTAGTTTCTTACAAAAGTAATCAATTGTTCTTGTACGATCCTAACAAGTGGTATCAGAGCTTGGGTTCACTAACAGGTGGTTCAGATCTATTTAGTGTGTGTTGATTATAGGTTACTCATAGGGGTTTTTGTTTGAGTGGGAGTATAGCAATGGCAGAAGAAAGTAAACTGAGAATGGAGAAGTTTAATGGCAAGAATGATCAATCATGGAGGATGCAAATAGAAGATTATCTATAGCAAAAAGATCTGTACTTACCGTTGGGTGGGGTTTCAAGCAAGCCCACAAATATTCAAGATGAAGAATGGAATGTTCTTGATAGAAAGGCTCTGGGATCCATAAGGTTGAGCCTGGCATCTTCTGTGATTTCCAACTTGTCACAGGCAAAGACAACGGTAGAGTTGATGGATACTTTGGCAAATTTATATGAAAATCCCTCAGCTTCAAATAAGGTATATCTCATGAAGCAATTATTTAATTTGCAAATGCAGGAAGGTGGATCTATATCTAGTCATCTTAATGATTTCCATGCAATAGTAAATCAGTTAAATTTAGTCAAAATAGTTTTTGATGATGAAATTAAGGCTCTCTTAATTTTATGCTCTTTGCCTAAAAGTTGGCATAGTTTGGTAATGGCAGTTAGTAATACTACATCTGCTATAAATATCTTGAAAGTAGATGATGTTGTTAGTGTAATCTTGAATGAGGAGACACACATGAAAAGCACAGGGGAATCATCAGGTAATGCTTTAAGTATTGAAAGTAGGGGAAGGCAAAAAGAGAAGAGCAAGCAAGGGAGATCAAGGTCTAAGTCAAAGATGAGAAGAAGATCCAAATCTAGAAATAGAAGAAGAATAATCTGCTAGAATTGTGGAAAGATAGGGCATGCAAAGAAAGATTGCTGGTTACCGGTTAATGAAGAAAATCAGCATGAAGGTAATGAAGAAGCAAAAGTTGCAGGTATTGTTGCACAAGATGCTCTTGTACTTTCTTTGAATAATAGAATAAAATCTTGGGTTGTAGATTCTGGTGCCTCTTTTCATGCAACCCCAAATAGCAAATTTTTAAATGATTATGTCCAGGGAGATTTTGGAAAAGTTTATTTAGGGGATGATGAGCCTTGTAAAATTGTTGGCAAAGGAAAAGTGCAGCTGAAATTGTAGAATGGCAACACATGGGTGTTGAGGAATGTCATGCATGTCCTCAGCCTGAAGAGGAATCTAATTTCTGCAAGAAAGTTGGGGGATGAGGGTTGCATAGTAACTCTCACAGCTAAAACTTGGAAGGTTACCAAGGGTGCACTTGTATTAGCCAGAGGTAAGAGAGAAGGTACTCTCTATTTATGTAATTGTATTACTGATTATTCTCCTTCTGTATTATCTACTTCAGATGTAGATGCAAAATTGTGGCACTATAGGCTCGGCCACATGAGTGAGAAGGGAATGAAAGTTCTTAAGTCAAAAGGTAAGCTTTCAGATATGAAAAGCATAGATCTATATTTCTGTGATCATTATATTTTTGGAAAGTATAAGAGAGTGAAGTTTCTCAAAATTGGACCAACAAGGAGGAAGCACAAGTTGGAGCTTGTTCACACAGACATGTGGGGACCAGCTTAGGTAGCTTCTATTGGAGGATCACAGTATTTTGTTACTTTCATTGATGATGCTACAAGAAAGGTATGGGTTTATTGCATAAAGAAGAAATCTGATGTATTTGACACATTTAAGAAATGAAAAGCTTTAGTTGAGAATGAAACAAGTATGAGATTGAAGTGCCTTAGATCTGACAATGGTGGTGAGTACTGCAGTAATAAATTCAAAAGTTACTGTTCTATGAATGGAATACGTAGGCAAAGGATGGTTCCAAGGACACCTCAGCAAAATGGAGTTGCTGAAAGGATGAACAAAACAATATTGGAGTGTGCACGGAGTATGAAGTTGCATGCTAGTTTGCCCTTACAATTTTGGGTAGAAGCTGTAGACACTGCAGTTTACCTAATTAACAGAGGACCCTCTACTGCTCTAGATGGTGGAATTCTAGAAGAGGCTTAGATAGGTAAAAAGGTAGATCTTTCATTTCTCAGAGTTTTGGTTCTGAAGCTTTTGTGCACATTGATAAAGAAAATAGAAAGAAGCTAGATGCTAAATCTATTAGGTGCACTTTTGTTGGTTATGGCTCTGGAGATTTTGGATTCTGATTGTGGAATCTAGGAAATAATAAATTTATTAGAAGCTGTGATTTTGTTTTCAATGAGAAAGTGATGTACAGTGATCAACTCAAGAGGCTAAATGATTTTGAGTAGGGTAATGGAGATTTGGACGAGATTGTGATCCAAATTGAGCTCGCAAGAAATCACTTCCAGAAAAACACAGACACCGATGTCGATCAGGTAGGAACTGACATTGGTCATATAAGTCAGACAGTAACCGATGTCGGTTAGACAAGAACTGATGTCATTCGGGTGGAACTGACGTCAGTTAGGTATAGACCTGGAGATGACTGAGATCAGTCACTGATAGAGAATTTACGTGGATAACAAGCAGTGAATGAGTCTCAAACACCCTTGAGGAGGTCAGAAAGGGTAAGTAAACCTCCAATTTGATATTCCCCTTCATTATTCTACTTGTTGTTCATGGATGGTGGAAAACTAGAGAGTTTTGATGAAGCAATGCAGGTAGAAACCCGAAAATAGTGGGAGCTTGGCATGAATGAGGAGATTGATTCCTTGAAAGAGAACCAAACATGGGATTTGGTTGAGTTTCTAGCTAGGAAGAGAGCATTGAAGAAAAAATGGGTTTACAAGTTAAAGGAAGGTGAGAATGGACAAATGATACACAAGGCCAGGTTGGTAGTAAAGGGATTTGCACAAAAACTAGGTATTGATTTTGGTGAAATTTTTTCTCCTATAGTAAAAATGACTTCTATTCGGATTGTATTGTCTTTAGTTGCTATTAAGGATTCACATCTTGAGCATCTTGATGTTAAGACAGCATTTCTTCATGGAGATTTGGATGAAGAAATATATATGGATCAGCCAGAAGGTTTTGAGGTCAAAGGTAAGGAGAAGCTTGTGTGCAAGTTGAAGAAGAGATTATATGGTCTTAAGCAGGCTCCTAGACAATGGTATTTGAGGTTTGACATGTTTATGACTGAGCATGGCTACAGTAGATGTCAATCTGACCATTGTGTTTATTTTAAGAGATTGGATAATGGTAGATATATTATCTTGTTGCTATATGTAGATGATATGCTTGTTGCAGGTTCACACATATAGGATATTAATGAGATTAAGGTGAAATTAGCTCACACATTTGCCATGAAAGATTTAGGAGCAGCAAATAAAATCCTTGGCATGAGTATTAAGAGAGATAGGAAAAATCACAGGTTGATTTTGTCTCAAGAGGATTATGTGAACAAGGTGTTGGAGAGGTTCAATATGCAGGATGTAAAACTAGTAAGTACACCTATGGCTGGACACTTCAAGTTGAGCAAAGAACACTATCCTAATTCACATGATGAGGTAGAGTACATGAGTAGAGTTCCATATGCTTTTGCAGTTGGGAGCTTAATGTATGCAATGGTATGTACTAGGCCTGATATTGCCCAAGCAGTGGGAGTTTTTAGTAAGTTTATGGCCAATCCAGGGAAGGAACATTTGAAATCAGTTTAGTGGATTCTCAGATATTTGAGAGGGACCAGTGGTAGGCATGTATGCTATGGAGGGTTAAACACTTCTCTACATGGTTATGTAGATTCGGATATGGCAAGTGACTTGGATGGCAGGAGAAGCACCACAGGATATGTGTTCATTGTTGGTGGAATGACAGTTAGCTAGATTTCAAAGTTGCAGAAGGTTGTTTCCTTGTCTACTCCAGAGGTAAAATATATTAAAGTCACAGAGGCTAGCAAAGAGATGATATGGATGACTCGGTTCATGGAAGAGTTTTTAAAGGAGCAAGAGAGTTGTAGATTATATAGTGATAGTTAAAGTACAATTCATTTGGCAAAGAATTCAGCCTTTCATTCAAGAACCAAACATATACAGCTTAGGTACCACTTCATTAGACAGATATTGGAGGATGGTGAGTTGAATCTAGAAAAGATCCATATAGATAAGAACCCTGTTGATATGTTAACAAAGCCGGTAATGAAGGAGAAGTTGAATCTTCATTCAACTTCTATTGGTCTTCAAGATTGAGCTTGAAGATGGAGAAGCTAGAAGATGTTGTTGTATAGGTACAGGTGTAGCTGTTTATCTCCAAGTGGGAGATTGTTGAGTTGTGGAGCTAAAAGCTTCACCAAATGAGCAAGTGCAAGGTTGCTAGTGTTACACAGTCACCGGTGTCGGTCAGGAGTGACTGACATCAGTCAGGGATCGATTGGAGGCTACTGATGTTGGTCATATGCAAGCAAATAGGGACCGACGTCAGTCACCTGTGCATTCCAAAATTCTATTTTCATGGGACGAACGGATTGTTTGCATGATAAGTTGAACTGTTGGTGTTGAGTCTGTGTTTCTATTTTTGGTAGGACTATTTTAAGCCTTAGATTAAGAGGTATATCTAATGGTTTTGAATGCATAGCTCATGATCCCTAATTCTATATAATAGGGATAGATCTTCATAGCTTGTGTATGAGAAATTTATGTAAGATAGACAATTCAAGTAGCTGAATTGTGTTTGTAATTGTGAGAGAGAGAACTCTTGAGGGAAAGAGATCTGTACATCTGAGAGGTGTGAGAAGAAAGTGTGATTTCTTCATTGTATTTCCTTCTGGAAGAGTTTAATACAAGTTTTTGGGTTGTTTCTTGTATCTCTTATTCTTTGTTGATTCTTATTTCTAGTTACTTATCATTTTGGTATAATTTCGTGTTTAGTTGCTTACAAAAGTAATCAATTGTTCTTGTGTGATCTTGACATCATCCTTATATATTATATACTCTAAACCTACTGTATCTACTTGTAACTACTCTATGATTTCATAAACAAACAAATTACATTTTTGCTTATTACCTTTATCATTTATGTTTACTACATCTAATTCATTTTCAACACTTGTGAAAAAGATTCATTTTTAAAAATCTCTTCGTACATATTTTCATCAAAATCAGCTGCATAATCACTATCCAAATAAGAAAAACATTTACTTTGCTTTTTACCTTTTACCTTTTTGTCATTTTCTTCATCCTCTTGGATGAAGTTTCCTTATTGTTTAACCAAACCTTTCTTGATAAATAATTGACCTTATCTATTATCTTCAGTTGCTAAAGAATCCAATTAAATATTTTCTTCATCATGCTTTGAGTTAGGCATTGCTTCATGTGTTTTTTCATATATTTTATTCATGAGCCTAGTGATTGGATCAAAGGCTTCATATTTATAAAAAAATCTCTTTACTTGCATTCAAAACATCAAGAGAAACATTAGATGAAATGTTTTTAGGCCACATAACCCCTTTAATGGTTTCTTGCTTATATACTTATATGTATTCATCAGATTCTCCAAGCATCTCTCCTTCTTTAGGATAACAAATGATGATATCCATCTCTTCTACAAGGTGTTGATCACCTTATGTTTGATTGTCAATATGAAAAATATCCTTAACATCTTCATTATTGAGCTTATTTTCTTACTTACATTGCTTTCTTATTTCTCTTTTCAAGGCAAGTCTCAATCTTTGCCTTTGTCTTCTTTCAACTATTAACTTGATTGGCCATCTCACTTTTCTCTTCATATCCCATCCATATAATGGATTTGATATATTTTCTATCATAAATATTATCAATACTATCTTTTGTTTTATCTCATCCATTTCCCTTTGGAAACATTCTTCTTTTTCTTTCTCTCTTTTTCCTTAGTTGGTTCTTACTTCTTGGAAATCCCTTTATTATTTCCTTCTCTCTCTATATTTTTTAAAGCAAGTCATTTTCAGCTTGATCCATATCTTGTCTCACCAAAGTTTGTTTCATCTTGGTATATTGACACCTTATCCAAGTTATATTTCCTTGGATCTACCTTTAAATAAATCATTGTGCTCTTACCTTTGAACTTCATTGAGCTCTTTATTGTCTCTCAAATCTCCTTTGGATTTTTACCTCAAGCCCTAATGGCTTTGACTACCTGAACCTCCTTTTTTTCAATATCCTAAAACTTAATAACTTTAACTTTAGTACTAAAACAAAAATTTCAATTCCCCAAGAGCTTATTCCAATGCTATAATACCAAAAAATTGATGAAAAATGTTCTAACACTATTTGACTAATCCCAAGACATTTAGGCCCATATCCATACTTGTTCACACAAGTTACTTAATAAATATTCTTACCCTCTAGATGGTTAATTATAATCACTAAACCCTGCTAGATTTTTTATTTGAGGTCTGATTCAATTATTCACTTTTTATAAGTCTGATCCAACTCTTATATTACATTATAGGTATATAACAATACTCAATATCTCTACTTTTATTAATAATGTCAAGGGATTTATCCTTTATGTATTGGTATTTTACTACCAATGAGTCTTAACTTCTCTAAACTCTTTATGTTCTACAAAGTCTAATTTTATCCACACAAGAACATAAACTTTCCTTATCAACCTTATTACAATCAAAAGAACTTTGCTTCATTAACTCTTACACATAGACCAATAACCCAATCAATGCTCAATAATATAAAATAATATCTAACCTATTTGAACATTTTTAACTTCTGACATAAACTTATCTAACACTTATTTTAACCTTCAAATGCATTGAAATGTTCATTTTGTGAAATTAGACCTTCTTGGACTCTTATACCCTCTCATGAGAAAACACTCTCATAGTCTTATCATGACCTAGTCCTTAATAAATAATCCTTTGGGATTCATTTTTAATTTAAATATTAATTAACACAATTTAACCATAACCCTACACCTTTACACAAATTATCAAAGCATTTGGAATATTCTAGACAAAATTATACCTCTTTTACCTTCTCAAAATTCTATTTTTATACACAATTAGAAACTTAGTCATAGATAAATCCATGATATTAGAGAATTAAGACTTATAACCACATGTAATAGTTTAATAAGTTTTTCTAAAACATACATACCAAATGTTAGTTATTTGGGTTGGATATTTTCAGAGTTATGATGGTTTCTTGATCCCAAAAACTCTAGTTACAATAATAGAACAAGAAAAACCCTATTTTGGAATTAATTTTTATTTGGTGACAAAATCATCATATATCACCTAAAATTAATCCTAAAATAACTTATCTCACTTTTAGACCTCATCCAAGCATTATTTTGATCGTATGAATCCAAAAACACATCAAACCATGCTCATTTTTAGGAATGTTATAGATTGTGCTATGTTTTTAAAAACCTGAGAACACTCATAAATGGATTTTATGAGTTGTAAAGCATTTAAAACCATGATTAAAATTTTAATACTTCCTATACACTTGTATTCATCTTATTAAATCATCAAAAACATACCATGATTATAAAAGTACAAAAAAGCACATGAATTTTAGAACCTGAATTAATTGTAACTATTTTTCCAAACCTGCGAGGACACCAAGGAATAAAAATTGCTATTTTCAAACCGATCCTTCAAATATAATGCATAACCAAGTAATATACTATTAAATATTACCTTCTCAATTATTATTTATATCTCTTACACTTCATATCACATCCAAATCATTTCTATATTAGACCTTCTATATTCAAAATTATGTGTTCTTCATGTACAGTAATACAACATAAGCATTGAAGACCAATATTGGATTTCGTCAACATAAAAACACATGAATAGACATTATAAGATTATAATATAATTTTATCATTAGATAAACACTTTTTTTAATTTAATAAACTCTTAATTACAATATACCTTTAGATGTACTACAACAAACCTTCACTTTTCGACCTTGACTTAGACCTCTTTCTCTCTCTTCATCTAAGTCATAAAAGGTTAAAACATTTGGTGAACCTAACTTAATTTTAACTTTTATCAAACCCTAACCCTATGTGCTATTATGGTTTGTATCCTTTTTTTTTCATTAGCTGATTTAATTTTTCTAGATTTTATATATTCTATTTTAGCAGCTCTATTTCAATTTGTTTACTATATATCATCTAAAAAAGCTATCTCTCTTCCATTAAGAAGAAGTGATAGCCTATGTGGTAATAATATAGATCATATTCATATTACTACTATTAAATCTTATACAATGGATAAGGTACCTATTATAACTCCCATTATTGATCCTTCACATCTTGATTATGTGGATTTTAATGATAATGCATCCGAAGATGAACAGTATAATCAAGAACAATATGATACACAAATTGGAATTAGGACACTCTTCCTCCACTTAATAATAACAACCTATTTTTAAATAAGGATGAAATCCTATATATCTTTAGAGATAGACTTTGGGAATAACCCATTGATCATACATAAATTTTACAAGCCATAATAGATATTAATAATAAATCAACTAATAGTAAATCTTCAACTCCCAAAACTAATAAATTTTTTAAACCTACAGTGGGACCAACTTAGCTAGCACAACCAATAATTATAACTCAAAAACCTTTAATGCTATCTACATCTCTTGTGTCTAGTTCTTTCACTCTAGATGTAGAAATCCTTATGCAAAAGATTCATACTTTGTAAGCTAAGGTGTTACATCTTGAAAAGGGAGCCAATAGGACATCACATGCCTTAGATTCTAATGTTCCCTTACATAAAAGTTTGGCACATCACATAGTGGCAACTCCATTTCCATCTAGATTTGTGGCACCTAAACTTACATTGTATAATGGTAAGGGTGACCTAAAGCATCATCTCTAATATTTTCACATAGCATGTTTGGACTACATGTCCAATGATTAGATCCTCATAAAGTTGTTTCCATGCAATTTAAGGTATTATGCCTTAAAATGGTTTTATGACTTACCAAATCAATCTGACTCCACATTTAATCCTTTGGCAGACATGTTTTTAGCACACTTATCCATAAATATCAGTGATAAGATCTCATATTCCTAAGTTGAACAATTGAAACAAAAGTCAAATGAACCTATTGAAGAATAGATCTTACGATACAAGACTATATTAACTAAATTTAATAGACCCATGGTAGACAAATAGTTTTATGACATCTTCAAACATAGTCTTCTAACATCATTACATGAAGATATCTTGTTTAAGAAGTTTATAACATTCAAATATTTTTTCTACATAGTAAAAGAAAGAGAAGTCAAGATTCTATCAATGGGAAAACTAAAATATACCAATGGATCAAAATCAACTACTAAGAGTTCAAGTAATCCTCCATACAAGGTAAGGGCCACTAAGAATAAGAGTGATCAAAATGCAATAGTTAATGTAGCTTCATAGCCATTTCCTCATTTGGTTTTATCTGCTCCTCCATGTAGAGTTTTCACCAACCTTATAGAATCGCTAGCACAAGTTTTATGGTAGATCTAAAAATGTAATGTCATATCTCTCCCTCCCATCAAAGAGGTTGATATGTAACAACCTCCTCCAAATAAATATGATTCGAATGTAATCTGTGAGTACCACAGGGCACCAATTCATACAATAAAAAATTACATTAGCTTAAAACATATGATACAAGATTTGATTGAGGCTAAAATTATTGATGTGGGCACACCCATAGAGGCACCAAAAGTATAATAAATGGAAGATAAGGAATTAAAACATTCATAGATCTATTTACTAAGCACATAATGAATGAGATAGGGATCACTTCAGGTATTCACTCTACATATCATACTATTATAGAGGAGGCACACCCATTACAAAATATCATTGGTATGTACCACACTATAGTTCCATCTAAACCACTCATAACCTTCTTAGAGAATGAGATTTTTAATGATGATACAAATTTACATGTACTCTTTATATGATCTTGCATAAGTCATCATCCTATCTAGAGTGTTATTATTGACAATGGGTCAAGCATTAACATGTGCACTATGACAATTGTATAGCATTTAGGGTATTTAGAGGATGATATATTACCTACAGACATAGTTATTAGTGGTTATGTTTAGATCTCCATTGGGGATATTGTGTTTTTATTATAGGTTGGATTAGTACATATGGCCACTCGATTCTTAGTAGTACCTAGTACAGGCATGTTTGATATGTTATTGATTAGGCCATGGATACAACATCAATGAGCCATCGCATCCATATTGCAAAGATTCATAAAATATATACATGTAAATCAAGTGGCCAAAGTTGAGGGTCTTCCATATGAGTATCTTCTACATATTCCATAGGTAGTTACATTATAGTTACAAATTATAGTGAAATTACTAGTTATAGCACTGTTACCAAATATAACACAGTTATTAGTTATAGCTTAGGGCACAATTCCTATTGATACACCATAGAGTTTAGTGGATCCACTAGTGAAGGTGAGGTTTACTCCTATAGTATTGAAAATATACATACTCTCTTATGGAGGCCGTTATTAGAGAGATCCATACATTAGAGATATGTTAAATATTCTAGAGGGCCTCCCTTTACTCAATTTTTGTTAGTGTAGGATTTATTTTCCTTGCATTTTTCTTGTTTTTTTCCTACTTAGATATTCCATGTCATTTGGATTTCCTACATTTATGGATAGTCTTGCTTAGGTGTGAAGTCATAGGTGTTTCTATTGACCTATCATATGTCATAACTATTATCTTACACCTCGTTCATTGTGGGGGTTACTCTATTGATAGGGTATTCTTAGATAGAGGAGTTACACTCTATTTTTGAGGCATCTATGACTGCCTTTCATGGAGGAGTTACATCCACTCTTATTTGTACTTGTACTTCATATAGATTATCTAATCCAAATGTATTGAGTTGGAGCCATTAGCATTGTTATGTGCAAAGTAGTCTTTATTTATTGGTAATTTTTAGTTGTATATGTTTGCCTAGATTTGACCTTCATGTAAATTATGTCTCACATTAATTTTAGTTGACTTCCATGAACCAACATATTCGTGGCATCCCTGATATATTATCAGAGTGATGCCGGTATCGCTAGTGTATGGTTTATTGTTATAATTAGTTTTAAATTTGAGATTAATTCTTTTTACAATAAGTTTTATCTGGTTCTAGTTATTGTGGTATTGCTATTTGCTAGTTTAGTTGTGTTTCTAGTTATTTATCAGGGAAAATCCATTTGCAAGTTTTTAAGGAGATTTCAATAGCTCTACAATATTTATTAGCTTTGTGAAGATCTCTGTGGACCTCCCAACATTCTATAGACCATTAGAAAAATTAGACCACGTTTTTTGCTCTTTGGTGGAAGTTTGGCTCCCCATAATATTTATTTCAGGCTTGAAATAGAGTAAAAAGGCACCTTGACCAGTTACAAACCCTTGGACAGAGTTTTTTTAGCCTCTACATGCAGCCTCATATTTGTGGGAGGCATTTTTGAAGGCCTTGATTGTAAAAGCATCCCTTCAACCACATTTTTGTGCCTAATGTCATAAAAATTGTGTTTTTCTATCTTTAAGTCTTTGGCAAGTACTCACAACCATCCTTAACATCCCAAAAATGATCTAGTTCATCTTCAGACCTACATTTCTCCTTTGGTGGTGTCCAAAATCAGGTAAACTGCTAGCAAAAGAAGAAGCTAGGGTTTGGGTGCTTCATTTTGGTGCTTCTTTTTGGTGGGCCCACTTTAAATCCAACATAATATTTCATATGTTTATTTTTATTTTTAATTTCTCATTTGATTTATCTTCATATTCTAAAATCCAACTTTATTATTTTATGAATTAAGTCATTTGTGAAAAATTAGCATTTAAGTCAATTTAGAGATAGTTTAAAGCCTTGTATCTCTGCTTGACAAAGATGAAGGGTGAGGCCTAGATTAGCAGGAGGATAATTCCCCCTCACAATCAAAACCTCCACATCTACACTCCGAGCTGGTTCTAACAACTTTATGGAAGGCTAGGTACCCCCTTAGCATTAGGCATATTTTAATCATTTAGTGCAATTTTTTATTAAAATGGGTTATTGATGGGAATTTTTTTTATTAATATCTTGTAAATAGTAGCTCAAAATTGAGTGTCTTATTTTGAAAATTGTGTATTTTTCAATTTTCCACATAACTAGCCCATTTGCATTATAAAATGCATTGAATTATAAAGTGTCAAATTTTGGGTGGATTGTCTAACCTAGTTTCAGGGGGGTGTATTGTGGTTTTTTATATTTCTCCTCAATTTTATTCTTTTCACACATTTTATTTCTACAACAACAAAAAAAAAAGATTGATATTATTTATACAATGGATCTCAACATTCTTAATACACACACACCCTTAAACTACTAGGAATGGAAAAGTAAGATTACAGTGGTTCTTGGGAGTAAAGGGTTGTTTCACATAACTATGGGAGTAGAAACTGAGCCCACAATAGATGAAAACAAAATAAAATGGTTTAATAAATGTGATGAATCATTTGGGATATTATGTCTTTCAGTGTCATCATAACTCCTATTTCACATAGAGTTGATCAAATCTCCCAAAGAAGTATGGGACAACCTAGGAAACTTATTTGGGAAAGTTATCATCATGAGGGGTCATGAGTTTGAGATTGAGATAATTAGTTTGGGCCCTATCAAATTTGACACAGTAGAATACTTCTTCACCAAGCTTAAGTCACTTAGATTGTAGTTAAAAGAGTTGAAATCAATAAGAAAGATGAGTAGTTAGTTCTTTCTATGCTTGCAAAACTAGGACTTGATTACTCTGTATTTGTCTCTAGCTTTTATGTTACCAAGAGAGCATAGGAGCCAATTGGAAAATACCATCCTTAGATAAATTCATTATATATTTGACTAAGGAATATGATAAGTTGTTCTAGATGGGAACCCTTAAATCTTCCAAACCTTCATCCCTCATTGTCAGGGATGGGAAACAAAAAGCCTTTACTAGCAAGGATAAGAAACAAAAGAGTAAGGATCTTGAGAAGAAGAAAGAATAGAAAATGACTACAAAAACTAGCACTGAAACTTCGTTAGAGAGGGCTAATTACCATTCCAGACTATACACCTTCTCCCATTTTACTCCACATATTTTCCCTATCATATTGCTCACCCATTGAGATGGATTTATTAGGCTATATGATGAGTAGTTTGGCCATCTTAACTATCGATACCTTGAGCTGTTGAATCAGTTGGACATGGTTATGGGCTTTCCTATAGTTAAATTATCCAAGGGAATTTGTGAGGTTTTTTTCCCTTGGAAAACATCTCAAAGAGGAATTTGACAAAAGAAAATCTAGGAGAGCTTCAGTACCTCTTGAGTTTATTCACAGTGATGTCACAGGGCAGTTTTCCCATCCTTCTTTTACCAAGGCTAGATACATCCTCACCTTCATTGATTAATTTTATAGATACACATGTGTCTAATTTCTTAGAAAAAATTCTAAACTATTTAATATTTTTTGAGACTTCAATGCTCTTGTTGAGAAGCAATCTATAAATTACATCAAAATCCTTTAGAAAGATGATGGGGGAGTACACCAACCATAGATGTGAGTAGTTTTATACCACATAGGGTATTGATATTCAATGGATTATACATTACACTCCTCAATAGAATGGTGTAGTAGAACACAAGAATAAATCCTTAAAGAGATGGCAAAATGTATGATTCAATCTACATTATTGGATCCACAGTTCTGGGTAGAGGCCATCATTTAGAAATATTTAAAGGGAATCATTCCTTTTGAAGCTTGACATAGTACGAAACAAAAGGTGCAACATTTTAGGATCTTCATGTCACTTATGATGGTATGCATTCCTATAAAGAAACACAAGGTTATGGAGGCTCAATCCAAACCTTTCATCTTTATTGGGTATCTAGACAGGGTCAAGGGTTACAATATTCTCCACCCTACGAGTCATCAGTTGTTCAATAATAAAAGTATTAGGTTTCAAGAGAGTCCCATTGAATTTTTACTAGACACTTTTCCATCTACATCAGTTTCACTCAATTTAGATGAACAGTCTAAGGACATAGATTATTCACAACAGGTTCTTGAGGCAGAGCCTTCTTCTTCTTCTTCTTATAGCTCCAAAAATGAGTTTGAATGTGAGTATATCAGTGAGTAAAGTGATGGGGAGTCATCCTCACCCACTTTTAGGCATGCATCAGAGGATGCAAATTGAATACTTGACTCACCCATTTTAGGCCCTCTTTAGGCTAGGTAGACACTTCAAAGTGTAGGCACTTAGACAAGGGATCTAGATGATGATAAATGTACTCAGGTAGAATTTCAAAATAGACCACATGCCTTCTTTTCTTCAATGACTAATCCATAGAATTTTAAAGAGGCATCATGCATACTTGAGTGGGATAGATCCATGGATGAGGATTATGATTCCTTGATTAGCAATCACACTTGGGATTTGACTTAACTTCCAAAGGGAATGAAGATGGTTTGATGTCATTAGATATATCGGACCAAGTATGTTGTAGATGGGTCTATTGATAATTATGAGGTTATTTAGTAACCAAAGGTTTTTCACAAGTAGCTAACATTGACTACTTAGAGACCTTTGCACTAGTATCCAAGATGACTTCAATTAGACTTACACTTTCAGTAGCCACTATATATGGTTAGAGTGTGAATCAGATGGATGTGAAGATTGCATTTCTTATTAAAAACATTAATGAGGATATCTACATGGAATAACCACTTAGATTTGTTCAGGTTTTACCCCATGCCACTCAGACCTCAATGTGTACTTCTTGCGATAAGATGATTCATTATTGATACTTATTTTATATGTTGATGACCTTTTGATCACTGGGAGTTCTTCTTCAGCTATCTCAAAAGTGAATAAAACTCTTTAGGATAGATTTTACATGACTAAATTGGGCCTACTACACTACTACCTTGGCATTGAGATCACTTAGACCAATTCAAGGATTTCACTTGCACAACCCAAGTACCCTCTTGATATTTTGGCATGGTTTTACATGGATTAATGTAAGCCATCTTTGACTCCATTCCTATCTAGAGTCAAGATTGAGGCTAACTATTCCACTCTATTGCTCGATGTTACCCTGCATCAATAATTTGTTGGCATTTTTATCTACTTGACTCACACCAAACTCAACATCTCTTATTCCATTGGTATTGTTTCAAGATTGATGCAGGAGCCCCATGAGATGTAATAAAGATTAGATAAGAATATTTTACAGTAAATTTAGGGTTCACATAGGTATAAGATAAACTATAGGGTTGGTTCAGATTTTGGCTTAGTCAATTACACAGACTTAGATAGCGCTGGTGACACTGAGTGTCATAAGTCCATTTTAGGATACAGTTTCTCACTAGGTTTGGGCTACATCAATTGGTCAAGCAAGAAGTAGAATGATATTTCTCAATATTCCATAGAGTTAGAGTAAAGGGGAGATATTAATGTAGATATTAAGACTATTTGGATTTAGGGGATTCTTTTTGAGTATTTAGATCAGGTGGTCTATAATCATATTTTTTGATAACCATAACACCATTTAGATCAAAAAGAATTCAATCCTTAATTGAAATACCAAAATCATCAAGATTCACATGTAATTAATTCAATAATTGACTCATGATTAGGTCATCAACTTAGTATTTTTCTAGTCTTGAGAGCATGTTATTGATATCTTCACCAAAATGTTCATTTAGAGCATGTTCATTCATCTATGATCTCTTCTTACAGTATGGTCCACTTTGAGAACTTCATCATCTTCAGGGGGTCCTTCTAGCCTCTTCATTTCTTCAATTCTCTCTTTTGGGAGGAGTTTTTCCCATTGGGTTATCTATTTTCTATGTATGAGGGATTGTATTGTACATGGGTACTTGATCAGGCCTAGTTGTTATCCAAGTTAGTTCTAGGATTTTTACACCTGGGCGTAAACATAGATTAAATTCATAACACTAAAATCATAGTATTCATTGTGAATTTTAATAATCAAAGCTAAGGTGGAACACAATGTATTACTTTAACCAGTCTTCATATAGTTAATACTCTAAATACAGAGTGTAGTTTATATTGTGAAACATAGTAAAATCTTATCTAAACTACTAATAGCCTAGTGGCTCCCAAGCGAGCTTGGGTGATATAAATAAAGCCTTAAAGGTATCTAGGCTAAATATTATTCTAATGAAGTTATTGACATGATATCTAGAGGCAATTATTTAGAGCTTAACTAATTTTATTCACATCCCTTGCATGTTGGTTCGAGCTT
Source organism: Torreya grandis (assembly GCA_037957365.1). Taxonomy (NCBI): domain Eukaryota; kingdom Viridiplantae; phylum Streptophyta; class Pinopsida; order Cupressales; family Taxaceae; genus Torreya; species Torreya grandis. The sequence continues at coordinate 2,653,625 of JARHVA010001535.1, forward strand.
AGATTTATAGAACTTAATAAGCATCTTCTTACCACGGTGGAGGGCACAAATCAGGTGTTGATATGGATCCTTGGTTGATCATTTATCTAGCTATATAACGTTACTCCCTTCTCACCATAGATTCCAAATGCTGATTTTATAAGAATATGCCCTTAAAAACTTGGGTGCCAGATAACTTCCTGTCATCTAGTGCTAAGTTGGTGATAATTCCTCCAATTGGTGCAAAAAATGCCAAAAACGAAATCATGATAAGTGATTTCCTTGCATCAAGGTGTATACTAATTTGGTTTAAATTCAAACTTAGTCTAAAAGAGGCCCAAAATTAGTCCATAAATTTTTTTAGTCTACCCTTGGACTAGTCTTTCAATGCTCTTGGCATGTAGAACTCCAACACACTCTCCTTTAGTTTAGCATTGAATTCCTCAAATCCCTTAATGGTGAGCTTGAGTTATTCAATGGTGTTATATATATTTGTTGAGGTTATGATGAGTGTGAGAACATCAATGTTTTCCAATTCCTTATGAAAGGCCTCATAGTTTTCCTTAGCTTTTATGACTCCTCCATTCAAGATTTTTCCTTATTTATAGGCCTTGGTTTGCAAGGTGCAAAAGAGTGCTTACAATATTTGTTCCTAGTCTTTGATTTGAGTGCTCAAGGTATTGAACTTTACCATTATTTGAATATGCTCCAATATACTCATAATCTATACTTATGCCATCAGTTCCTCCTTGGCACACGTCTATAACTAACACCTAGTTGGAGAATTTATAAAATATGGCATTGACAACATCTATTACCTCTTGAATTTACATGAAGAGGTCTTCCACATCTTAGATATTTTTAGCTAGCTCCCATTTTATCATGGAACATGGGCCCTCCTCTTCTTTTTCACCAGCTTTGTCCTCAACCTTGGGATCATCTACTCCAATAGAATGAATACCTTTTCAACCTTCAAGAAGTTTGAAGTGTCAATGCCATCTAAGAGGGATGGCTTGGATTCCTCTATATGCCTAGCTAGTTGTTTCAATTTGAACTTTATGGCCTTTAATTCCTCTTCTACTTCTAGCATGATATTCCTCCACTTTGAATCCCTAACATCATTGACAATGTTTTTTTCACTACTTCAAAGGCCATGTATATGAGTGCATTGGACAACCTAATTGGGTTCATTTCATAGTGGTTTATAAAAAGGGATTCATGCTCTTCTTCTATTTCCTCTACTTATAATATGGCCTTCTATGACACCTCAAAATTAGGCTCATCCATATAACTATCAAAATGAAATGATAGCTATTAGTGCATCTTTATTATAGTAACTCTGGGGGGCATGTACTCAAACATATAGTAATCTTTGTAGTTTCACTCCTTCTATGCATTTTCTTAGGATTGATTTGACACCTTATTCCTTAGAAATGACCAACTCTATCTATTCTTCTTACTCTTCAACAATTCCCTCTAAATTTCCTTCCTCTTGTTCCAATAAGGGTTTTTCCTCGGACTTATCCCCTTGTTTCATTTTTTCTTCTACCTCGATGCCATCTTTGCCCTCCTATTTCTATTGGGTTTCTTTATCACTCTCCATTTAATCTTTCAAGGTGACAATATAAAGATTGAAATAGAGTAAAAATGGACCTTAAATAATTATGAACCCTTGAATAGAGTTTTTCAGCATCTGCATGTATCCTCAGATTTGTGGGAGGCATTTTTAAAGGCCCTGATTGTAAAAATGTCCCTTCAGCCACATTTTTGTGCCTAATGTCATTAAAAAAATTATGTTTTTTCTATCTATAAGTTTATGGTAAGTACTCACAACCTTCCTCAACCTCCCAATAATGATCTGGTTCATCTTTAGACCTACATTTCTCCTTTGGCAGTGTCCAAAATCAGGGAAACTACTAGTAAAAGAACAAGCTAGGGTTTGGGTGCTTCTCTTTGGTGGGCCCACTTCAAATCCAATTAATATTTCATATTTTTATTTTTTTTGGTTTATTTCTCATTTAATTTATCTTCATATTCTAAAATCAAACTTTATGATTTTATGAATTAAGTCATTTGTGAGAAATTAGCATTTAAGTCAATTTAGAGATAATTTTAAGCCTTGTATCTCTACTTGATGAAGATGAAGGGTGAGGCCCATATTAGTAGGATGAAAATTATCCCTCATGATCAAAACTTCTACATATACACTCTGAGCTAGTTCCAACAACTTGATGAAAGGCTAGGTACCCCCTAGTATTAGACATATTTTAATCATTTAGTGAATTTTTTTATTAAAATGGGCTATTGATGGGAATTTGTTTTTTTAATATCTTGTAAAAAGTAGCTCAAAATTGAGTTTTATATTTTTAAAAGTGTGTATTTTTCAAATTTCAACGTAACTAGCCCATTTGCATTATAAAATGTATTGAATTATAAAGTGCCAAATTTAGAGGGGGCTACCTGACTTAGTTTTAGGGGGGGTGTATTGTGGTTTGTGATTTTGCTTTGTAATCTCTTCTTTCCAAACATTTAACAACAGAAATAATAAAACATTGATCTTAGTTATAAAATATATCTTAGAACTCTTAATGCACACACACCCTTCAACTACTAGGAATGGAAAAGTAAGATTACAATGGTTCTTGGGGGTAAAGGGTTGTTTCACATAACTATGGGAGTAGAAACTGAGCCCAAATTAGATGCAAACAAGATAAAATGGTTTAATAAATGTGATGAATCCTTTGGTATATTATGTATTTCAATGTCATTAGAACTCCTTTTTCACATAGAGTCGATCAAATCTCCCAAAGAAGTATGGGACAACCTAGGAAACTTGTTTGGGAAAGTCGACACCATGAGGGGTCATGAGTTTGAGATTGAGATAATTAGTCTAAAACCTATCAAATTTGACACATTTTAAGACTTCTTCACCACTCTTAAGTCACTTATATTTGAGTTAAAAGAGTGTGGAATCGAGAATAAAGATACGTAGTTAGTTCTTTTTGTGCTTGTAAAATTAGGACTTGATTACTCTATATTTGTCTCTACCTTTTATGTTACCAAGAGAGCCATAGGATCCAAATGGAAAATGTCATCCTTAGATGACTTCATTATATATTTAACTAATGAATATGATAAGTTGATCCAAATGGGAACCCTCAAGTCTTCCAACCCTTCATCCCTCATTGTTAGAAATGGGAAACCAAAAGCCTCTAGTAACAAGGATAAGAAATAGAAGAGTAAGGATCTTGAGAAGAAGAAAGAATAGAAAACCACTAAAAAAACTAGCATTGAAGCCTCCTCCAAAGGGAAACCTAAGAGAGATAAAGTTAAGTTCTCCTATTGCAAGAAAAATAGGCATGGTGAACATAAGTGCATGAATAAATAGATAGACAACCTCACACATCTCTTAGAGAAGAACAATATAGGGGTCCTTGAGTCTGTCAAATATTATTCATTGATAAAATAATACTCTAAGGAAAAGGAAAAAGGGAAAAATAAACCTAAGGGAAAATCTTTATTTATAGTGGCTTATGCATCTACTTCATTTTGGGTTATAGAATCTAGTGATTCATATCATATGGGTTTGTTACAGATTGAGTTTCTTGATTTATATCCTTGTAGCATGTCCTCTATCACTTTGGGTGATGATACTCCTACAAAAGTTATAGGGAGAGGGTTTATTGAATTTGAAAGTGGAATATTCATAAAATTTCTATGTGTACCTTCACTATCAACTAATCTCCTTTTAGTTTATTAGGTTACCTACATAAAGTAGGGCATGAGGGTCAATTTGACACTAAATTTTATTGAGATTAAAGAGATACATAATGACACCACATTTCCATTAGGGAGGGATAATCACCATTCTAAGATATACACCTTCTCCCATTTTACTCTAGATATTTTTCCTATTGTATTGCTTACCCATTAAGATAGAGTTAGTAGGCTATATGATGGGCATTTTGGCCATCTTAACTACCGCTATCTTGAGCCATTGAGTTATTAAGACATGGTTACATGATTGATTATATTTAAATTATCTAAGGGACTTTGTGAGGTTTTTTCCCTTGGAAAACATATCAAAGAGAAATTTGACAAAATAAAATCTAGGAGAGCTTCAGTACCTCTTGAGTTTATTCATAGTGATGTCACAAAGTAGTTTTACCATCCTTATTTTACCAAGGCCATATACGTCCTCACCTTCATTGATGAATTTTATAGATACACATGGGTCTACTTTCTTAGATAAAAGTCTAAACTATTTATCGAGACTTCAAGGCTTTTAATGAGAAGCAATCTAGAAAGTACATCAAAATCAAAGATAATGGGGGGAGTCCGTAAACCATAGATTTGAGAAGTTTTATACCATAGAGGGAATTTATTTTCAATGGATAGTACTATAAACTCCTCAACAAAATGGTGTAGTAGAACAAAAGAATCAATCCCTATAGGAGATGGCAAAATGTATGACTCAATCTACATCATTGGCTCCATAGTTATGGATAGAGGCCATCAATTGTGCATGCTACATTTAGAATTGATTTCCTCATAAATTTTTAAAGCGCATCATTCCTTTTCAAGCTAGGCATAATAGGAAACCAAAGGTGCAACATTTCAAGATCTTTAGATTACTCACAATGGCATGCATTCCCATAAAGAAACACAAGGCTATGGAGGCTCAATCCAAACCTTTCATTTTTATTGGGTATCTAGATAGGGTCAAGGGTTACAATCTTCTCCACCTTATGAATCATTAGTTGTTCACTGATAAAAGTGTTAGGTTTAAAGATATTCCCACTATATCTTTACTAGACACTTTTCCATCTACATTAGTTTCACTCAATTTGGATGGGTAGTCCAAGGACATAGATTATTCACAATAGGTTCTTTAGGTAGAGGCTTCTTCTAGTTCCAAAAATGAGTCTAACTATGAGTCTGGTAGCAAACAGAGTGATGGGGAGTCATCCTCACCCACTTCTAAGCATGCATTAGAGGATGTGGATTTAACACCTGACTCACCCATTTTATGCCCTCTTTGGTCTAGGTAGACACTTCAGAGTGTAGGAACTTAGACAGGGGATCCAGATGATGATAGACATACTCAAATAGAATTTTAGAGTATACCACATACCTTCTTTATTTACATGACTGATCCATAAAATTTTAGAGAAGCATCAGGCATACTTGAGTGGGATAGATCCATGGATGTAGAATATGAATCATTGATTAGCAATCACACTTAGGATTTGACTTAACTTCCTAAAGGAATGAATATGGTTAGATGTCATTAGATATATTAGACCAAGTATGTTGTAGATGGGTCTATTGAAAATTACAAGGCTATATTAGTAAACAAAGGTTTTTCATAGGTAGATGACATTGACTACTTAGAGACCTTTGAGCTAGTATCCAATATGACACCTGTAGTAGCCACTGCATATGGTTTGAGTGTGAATCAGATGGATGTGAAGATTTCATTTCTTCACATAAACCTTGAGGAGGATATCTACATGAAGAAACTATTTGGATCTATTCAAGAATATTATTTAGTGTGTAGACTTAGGAAATATATTTTTGGCCTTAAATAGGCCCTTGAGGCTTGGTATGACAAAATGGATTCCTTCCTTCTTGCTTCAGGTTTTACACCATGCCACGTAGACCTTAACATGTACTTCTTGTGATAGGATGATTCATTATTGATATTGGTTTTATATGTTGATGACCTTTTGATCACTGGCAGTTCTTGTTCAGCTATCTCAATAGTGAATAAGACTCTTCAAGATAGATTTGTTATGACTAACTTGGGCCTACTACACTACTTCCTTGGCATTGAGATCACTTAGACTGATTCAAGGATTTCACTTGCACAACCTAATTACTCTCTTAATATTTTGGCATAGTTTTACATGGCTTATTGTAATCCATCTTCAACTCCATTCCTATCTAGAGTCAAGATTGAGGCTTACTATTCCAATCTATTGGTCAATGTTACCATGTTTCAATAATTTGTTGGTAACTTTATCTACTTGAATCACACTAAAATTGACATATCTTTTTTGATTGGTATTATTTCAAGATTCATGTAGGAGCCCTATGATATGAAATAGAGAGTAGCTAAGAGGATCTTGCACTACATTTAGGGTTCACATAGGTATATGATACACTATAGGGTTGGTTCAAATTTTGGCTTGGTTGATTACACAAACTCAGATTAGGCTAGTGACACTGAGTGTCATGAGTCCACTTCAAGTTATAATTTCTCACTAGGTTTTGGCCCCCTCAATTGGTCAAGCAGGAAGCATAATTATATTTCTCTATCTTACACATAGTTAGAGTATATGGGAGATATTAACATATCTATTTAGATTTAGGGGATTATTTTTAACTTGGTATTTAGATCAGGTAGTCTACAATCATGTGTTTTGATAACCAGAGCACCATTTAGATCAATAAGAATCCAGTCCTTCATCAGAGGACCAAACTCATTGAGATTCACATGCACTTCATTCAAGAACTAATTCATGAATAGGTCATCAACTTAGTATTTTGCTAATATTTAGAGCAAGTTATTGATATCTTCATAAACTATTCATTGAGAGTAAGTTTATTCATTTATGATCTCTTCATAGGATATGGTCACTTCAACAAATTCATCATCTTTAGGGGGCCTTCTAGCCTCTTCATTTCTTCAATTATCTCTTTTGGGGGGAGATTTTCCCACTGGGTTTTCTATTTTTTATGTATGATGTATTGCATTACACATGGGTACTTGATCAAGCCTAGTTGTTAGGACCCTTTTTTGTATCATTGCCCACCTAAACTACTCTTATGGGGGGGGTGTTAGTGTAAGATTTATTTTTCCTCACTTTTTTATTATTTTTTTCTTACTCAGATATTCCATATCATTTGGATTTCCTACATTTGTGGATAGTCTTGCTTAGGTGTGTAGTCGTAGAAGTTTTTATTGACCTGACATATGTCATAGTGGTTATATTACACCTTATTCATTATGGTGTTTACTCTGTTTAATGACTATTCTTAGACTAAGGAATTACACTTTATTTTTGAGGTGTCCTTGACCACCTTTCTTGGAGGAGTTACATCTACTCCTATTTATACTTGTACTTCATACATATTATCTAATATGAATGTATTGAGTTGGAGCAATTAACTTTGTTATGTGAAAATTAGTCTTTATTTATTCATAATTTGTAGTTTTATGTGTTTTCCTAGATTTGGCCTTCATGCAAATCATGTCGCACATCTATTTTGGTGTACTTCCATGAACCAATAGATCTATGGCATCCCTAATAATTTACATTAAAGTCAGTATTATTAGGTTCTTAGAGTTCTTAGCATAGGGCACCTTTTCCACCTACAACTTCTTCTACTAGATGGGTTCTTAGGACCCCTACAGTTCACATAACACCATAGTCAGTGCCACATATTCCTAGCACCACTACTTAGGTAGATACAAATATATTTCACTTAGTACAGTAGATTATGGGACCATAATTACCCTTTCACATACCATGCATGATCACAATTCCCTTATTTGGCATAGGACATAGTGATATTGAGTCTCCTATGAGACTCATTAGTTAGTATTATTTATCTCTTCTTGTACATACTTTCCTTCTCTTTTTACTCCTTGTACATAGTTCATTTTCATTTTGCTTGTACATAGTTTATTTTTGGGAAATACAAAAACAATATAACATGTCAAAAACATAAAAACATTCAAATATTACTTAGAAAACACATAATTACATATTGTATGCATTGATATGTTTACATTTATTATATGTTCTAGCTACAACATATACTATCTATCTTAGTATAGTTGATTTTATCATACATACATGCTTCTCTTGTTTTTGTTGAGTGCTTGTAGATTACTATAGGAGTCAAGTCTATTACACTAATCTAGACTTGCTATTATCTACCCATTAGGGGCATATACACTGATACATGGTTATTCACTTGGTACATTCACCCACTTAGGGGCAGCCTATACACCATTTCAATTAATAGGTTCTATCCTTCTATACATCCTAATTTTAGCATTGTTATATCTTGATATTGGTCATGCTACTCTTACTCAGATTTTTTTCTAGCTATATGTACATCCTAGATCTAACACATATATTTATTACATATTCAAGCATAATTTATTTTCTAGCTTTCCTAGTTTAGACTTGATTTTATCTCTTTTGATTCTTCTATTCCTGGGAATTTTAATATGTCATTACTCTTTAGCTGTATGCCACTTCTATTCATAATATGTATGCCTTGGACAAGTGCCCATGTCCTTGTGTTTGCCTTATTAATTATGTATGTGAACATTTAAACATGTAATTCTACGTGTCTATAAGCCAACTTATTTTTTGATTGCGTATGTGGACATTTGAACATGCCCTTGTATGTCTTATTTTCTCAGATTTAGTGATACGTGCCTATGTCCCTTATAGTGTGGCCCCTTACCTTACTTTGTGTGCCTCGTGTTTTGTGTGTATGATTTATTATATGCATCATAGACATGAAATTTTTATTTGCTTATTACACTATTTTTTAATGCATGAGGGACCTCATGTATCTAACTTTTTTACTTGGGTGTTGTGATGGACATCATGCCCCATCCCCCTATGTAGATACCCTTTTTTACTTATATTTATTATTACGTACATTGATTACATCTATATTGACACCCTTGTGAGTCTTATACATGACATACATCTTACATTACATACTTATGCTTAGAGTATCTTACATTCTGATGTTGTATATGTACATTATAATAGATTATCATGTAGTTATCATATATGCTCTGAATATCACACATTTTTTAGAGATTTTGATTTTGAGGATAGTTCTTGTACATGTTCAAAAAATCACCTTAAAAGAGGGGGAATTCATATGGATTTGTCATAGAGATTAGGTTCCTATATTACACTCACATTATATTTTTCAACCCACACACTCAGTTACAGAAAATCAAACACATGTAAACATAGTGGGAAAATAGTGATCTAAATAGTAGTATAGTTGCACATAATTCAAAATAGAAGGACACTAGAGCCTAAATTGAGACACTAGTGCCATATGAAGATACTATCCAACATATGACACTATGTTTTAGTAGCTTAAATTTTAGAAAAAACTAGATTGGCCAGAATAATATAGTAGGTACAATACAAGTTTGCACATATTCAGTTATAGATTTATCATTTATAATTAGTTTTACTTAGACTCATACTAGTTTATCTTAGATTCATACTAGTTTTCTTAGATTATGAGAATCATTAATGGCATGACCATTCCCATATTTAATTCAGATACCCAGATACAATTTATTAGAACTTAGTCTAGAATCCATATGCTCAAATATTAGATTTGGGGTCATCTAAGCAACACATTTTTTCCATATGCTCACTTACACATCAGTTGATCATATATAATGACACATTCCATGTCATTATCTACTCATATTTTATACCTATGCCATCAGTTCTTCCTTTTCCCCTTTGCCTTTTTGAGGAACATATCTATAACCAACACCTAGTTGGAAAATTTGCATAATATGGCATCGACAACATCTGTTCCATCTTGAAGTTATATGAAGAGGTCTTCCACCTCTTAGATCTTTGAATCCATATCCTATTTTATCATAGCACATGGAACCTCCTCTTCTTATATCACTAGCTCTGCCCTTAACCTTGGGATCATCTGCTCCACCAAAAGGAATACCTTGTCAACCTTAGAGAAGTTTGGAGTGTCAATGCCATCCAAGAGCGACGGATTGGCTCCCTCTACATGCTTAAATAGTTGTCTCAATTTGAAATTCATGAAATTTACTTCCTCTTATGATTATATCATGATCTTCCACTTTGAAGCCCTAACATCATTGATGATGTTTTTTCACTAATTTGAAGGCTATGAAGATGAGTGCATTGATTGATCTGATTGGGTTCTTTTCATGGGGGTTTATAAAAAGGGAGTCATTCTATTATTCTAATTCCTCTACTTGCAATATGGCCTTCGAAGACACCTCAAAATTAGGCTCATCCATATAACAATCAAAAGTAAATGATAGCTATTGGTGCATCCTTATTGTGGCAGTTCTGGGGGCTATGTACTCAAACATATAGTAATCTTTGCTAGTTCACTCGTATGCCTTTTTTATTAAGCTTGGATAATTACCTTCTTCCTTATTAATGACCAACTTCATCTATTCTTATTCCTCTTCCCTGGTGCTAGTGATCTCTTCAACACTTCCCTCTGAGGTTCCTTCCTTTTGTTCTAGTAAGGGTTTTTCCTCAAACTTACCCCCTTGTTTCATTTCTTCTTCTACCTCGATGCCAACTTTTCCATCCTCTTTCTGTTGTATTTCTTTATCACTCTCCATTTTCTCTTTCAAGGTGATAATATCACCTTCCTTATCTCTAAGTGCCCCTTTACTACTTGGGCATGCCTATGGTACAACTTCTTCTACTATGTTGGTGGGGGCATTAAGTGCCTTTACTACTCTCTCCTACATTGGTTACACACTTATGGAAACCTTCTTCTCTTCCATTTATTTCATGTCCCTTTCCTCCTAGGCCTTCTTTTTCTCTACCTTCCTCTTCTTTATTATTGTTAAGGTCTTTTCTTCCTTAACCTTTATTTCCTTCCCCTCAACCTTCTCAATCTCTACTTGGGTTATGTTGGCTGCCCTCATGGCCTCTTTTTTTATTTATCACCAATGCCATCTCTATTTATTCCTTTTTGAGGCCCATTTTCTTCCACAAGCTTCTCTTTTCCTCTTTAATTCATGGAGGCTATGTGGAGGTATATTTTGATGAGGCACTGGGTAGATTTATTGAATCTCTAAATGTAGTGGTAGTGCCACCTTGGAGGGCTTCTTGAACTTCTTTGGTGTTGGGATATTATTTTTCTACTTCTTCCTAGATGATGTAAACTTTCATCCCTACTTCCTCTTCCTCCATCTCTTCACACACCTCTTGTGCTTCTAATTCCTCACGTGCCTCTTGCACCTTCATCTTTTCCAAGGTTATTATGGTCGTTAAAACTAGCCCCTTTGACTTATATTTATTCTCCTTTTTCTTGGGTGAAGTAATCCCTGGTGTGAAGGTCACATGCTTATTCTTTGGTATAAATGGAGTGGATTAATCATCAGAGGTAATATTTAATCTGATGTGCTCCTCCATCTCCTCAAGTGTCTCCCCATTTTTATTTTGGGGAGTCTTCTTCTATGCTACTAGTGCCAACTTCCTTTCATCACCAATTTGGAGGGGGAAGTTATCATCCTTCTTATTGATAACACCCTTCTTTTTTAGATTCATCTCATACTATAAAATATGTATGTGCTCAAGGATGACTTCCTTTTAGAGGGATGGATTTATTGTGATCTGAGTCATCCTCCTCATCCTTAGTAGTTTTCCCTCCTAGGTACATGTATGGGTACCATAACTTACTTCTATCTAAATCCACATATTTCACCAGGATGTCCAACTAATGTTCATTAGGGATTCTCTTTAACCCATCCTTGAAGTACTTGGTATAAAATGCATAAGGGAGCTTTAGCTGATTGAATTTATTATTGTCTATGAGTGTCAAGTGAACTACACGAGTGTTTCATAATGGCAAAGGTTTCCATTTCAAACATGTTGTAAGGGAGCTCCTTGGGGATGCATTGTTCCTCCTTGAATGCTTTGATATATTGGGTGCAATACCCCATCACTTAGGTCTTGTACTTCTAGGATAAAATGGGGGGGAAGGTGAAGTTTTAGTACTTTAGTACTGGGGAGTCTTTTTACACTAAGATGACCCAAAGTTTGTCTTCATCACCATCAGGCATGTAAATCTCATCCATCATAATTATAATTAACATCAACCCCCACTAGAAGGTCTCTTGTGTTGTATGACACTCAAGCACATTCTTCACCATTTATTCTACAATTAATTTTATCATATTAAATTTTACCCATATGCCATATGGTAAGTAATGTATAGGTAGGTCTTGGTGATGTCTATCCATCAACTACTAGGGAAAAGTTTTAAACTCACAAGGTGCGTAACTATCCTTATTCTAGGTTCTTGATGTCTTTGATCAAGAATGTGAACCCATCATCCAATAGATGTTTGCACTAGAGTTTAAGAGCCCAGTGATTCAACCAATAAGTCTTACTAAAAAGTATATGTGCCTCCCTACAAAGTAGAAATGATCCCCATAGACATGTGAGAAGAATAACTGCATGAGTTCCTTTAGCTTTATAAAACATGATAACTTATAGAGTTGATTTGCCTCGATGGTTGCAAGTTTGTCTCAAATGGAGACATCAATTAATTCCATGCCTATTTCAATCTTGGCCCCCATATCAACCACCCATTCTTTTAATATATCTTGCACATTATTATTGGTGTAGTGGTTGTACTCCTTTAGTTAATAGGTGTATGTGAAATATGCCCAACTCTCTCTTACCAAGACCTCCATGGGAAACTACATTTCTTGGTAGGACATATTTTTAAGTGGTTATTCCCATATTTAATTCAGATACCTAGATACAGTTTATTAGAACTTAGTCTAGAATCCATATGCTCAAATATCAAATTTGGGGTCATCTACGCAACACATTTTTTTCATATGCTCACTTTACATCAGTTGATCATATAGATTGGCACATTCCATGTGATTATCTATGGTGTATACACCTAACATCATACTCTACATTACAAACCAATTTCATGTCCTAGTCTATTTATAGTGGTTGGCATTCCTAAGTGACCTGGAGTTGCCTAATGTGTCTGAGTGGCCATAGAGTTGACATAAATAGTTAGATATACCTAGTTAGACATTTACAATACTTCACATAGTTCAATTTCATATGCATCTACTACACATGAGTGGGAAATGATGGATTCATATCATATTTGAGTTATTGAGCCACCCACATGAGCAGGTTAGACACATTATCATTCCAAACCAAGCTAATCAAAGTTCATGATCCACTAAACAGGGGTGGGTAGTGATGGAGTTAAAACTAGATTGATTTCTTAAGACACCCACACATGATGATTGATCAATCTATCAGCTTAGTCTAAGTTATTCACCTATTGATCATTACTCACACACAGGTTATCACTAGGTTCATGCATTAGTTTGTGTACCCAATGAGGTGTATTCATTCCTTTCTTCTTTCCCATCTCTTTACTTAGTTTTACTTCTTTACTCAATATAGTCTTTTTCATTTGATATCTCTTAAGTAAGGACTAATTTATGCACATTTAATTTGTAGGACATGCATTGGAGCATGATTCACATACTTAGACCCATCTATATTCATATACTCAGACCTAACTTCACATACTCAGACTTAACTTCATGGGCTTTACTTCCTAAGTAAGTCTAGGTACACTTCTTTTTCCTTTATCCTAGCCATTTCACTTTTATACATTTATAGAATAAAGGGGGGGGGGGGAATGTAATCACCCAAAAGTGATATTTGAATGCTAAGAGTGTTACTTGAGACCATATATCTATATCTTATCCATAGACCAATCTTAGAGTCTATTATCACACTTATCCATCCTTTGTGTGGGCCACAGACATCCCTAACTAGCTTTAAAGTAGTCTTAGAACTTCATTTCTAAATCTTATCCCTTCATGCCTTATGATAGTTAGACACTAGCATCATAATAAAGACACTAACACCACATGGTGTTAGTGTCCCCAAAATGACACTTATGTACTTTACCCTTTCTTTTCCCAAACATATATCTTTTCAAAACTAAAACCTCCTCAGGTCAGCCTAGACATCTTTTATCATCTACAACAAAAATATAAAAATATATAAACATGAATTTTAGCCCTCTAACTAATATATATAAATCAGTTGAGAAATACATATTCAAACATAGAAAAAAGTTGAACACAATTAAGGTTATCAATACTTAATCTACCCTACTTTTGCATATTACCATCTATAACAGTACCAAGCTCAAATTTTATAGATTTTTAGTCTCAAGAAAATTCAAGGTTCTCAAGGTCACTATAATAATAAAATCACTTTCACTTGCAACAACACTTAGGTAGAGAAAATTACATCGAGATTAATCCCTCCTTAGAGTATTGGTATGTAGGCAACTCTCTTCACACAGAGGTGTTGAGGATGTCCAACCTAACCTATTAATGAACACACTTTTCAGATCATACACTAGTTGTATCAAGGATTATAGTTTACATAATAAATTATTCATTATAGGCAAAATATAAGGTTCCATAACTCATGCATGTAGGAATAAACCCCAAAGATCTAGACATGGGTATACCTAGAATCTTAGGACAATCATGCATAGAGGACAGTACCACCAATATTAGGAAAATACCACCACTTTACCAATAATGGTGATACTCTCCAATTGTGGTGCTACTATCCATGAGGGTTTCTAAAATAGGTATCCATTTTATGACACTTAGACCAACTTCTATCTTAATTTTCAACATTTAGATCACCCGTATGAGGTGTTTTCTAGCTAAGTATTTACTTACACTATTTATTACTATTTTTAGAAAATTCAAAGATAGTCAATTGTATAATAAATAAATTACTGTATTTATTTTATATCATCTCACTAATTTAGTCTACTTAACTCTTTAATAAACATAAGATTTACATACACTAAGACCTAAAAGATTAAAACAAAATCAATGTGTAATACATGACATCTATGAAATGAGAGATATAGGATCCAAAAAACACATCTACCTAACAAGGAGATCAAATAACCAAGGAGTATAAAAAATAATGAGGAACAATGTGCAGTCGAAGAAGCTGAGTGATGGAGGAATCTTGTTTATAAATTCTTCTGAAAGAATGTTGTCATTACCACCAATAATGATCATAAATCCATGCTAAATGAACATGGATGGTGGATGAAGATGCCTTTATATGAGTGGGTACAAATTACACTATATAAGAATGTGAGTTAACATCTAAAAAAATGTCATTTGGATCATGTCTGACCATTGTAGTCTCAGGTTTCTTATGCTTCAATAAAGGTGCAGAAGATCTCATATGTAGCTCACTATCCTCATTAAGAAATGGATCGCTATCAAATGATCCCGATGAATATGAAACACCTATGTTATAACTAATGCTATGTTGATCAATCTACATAACATGTTATATAGGGCAAGTAATGCCCTATATATGCTTCCCAATGCCCATATGTTTGTTATTATGACCCATGGAATAAATCATGTGGGAGCTAAAGCTAGTGGGATGCATAGAGTGTGAAAAAATAGTAGGCCCAAAAGTATCATCTTTAATAAGAGGATCAACAAGAACAAGGGGTTGTTTGGGATATAGTGGGTCACACTATAAAAGTGCATCAAGTGGATGAGTACTAGATTCATAATCAATACATGATGGACTAGGAATAGGGACATGAACTCACTAGATTCATAAATGCAACTGTACAATTGTCTTTTTTATCTATTAATGAAAACTACTATAAATATAAACTTAAACTCAAAAACATAATAACATTAAAAGGAGGGAAAATGAAGGAACAAACACCAATTTGAGATTAGAATCTTACCATCACCTTGTCCCTTATATATTTTCTCCAATATTTTTCAATTGATTCCAATGAAATATGATTTTATTGTGGATTGCTTGATAGTGGCTTTAAGAGGACTCTAATGGCTTTGTTGGATTGTTGGAGGGATTACCAAAGTATATGGATGCTTCCATGATAGCCGATATAAGAGTAGAATGAAGGCTTATGGGTTTCTTATTCTTATTATCTTGGTCATGATCTGAGCATGTGTATTTATAGTATAGTGGAGGGAGTTTTAGGGGAGTTTTAAATTATTTAGAAGCCTCTAGTTTAGAGACTTATAGAATATTAGAGAGGATTCTCTATTTCTAGAGATTTATAGTTTATTTTAGGCGATAATTAGGATTAGATGAGAATTAAATGAGGTTTAAGGTTCATAGGGTTGTAGGAGATGTTAGGGTGGTAGGTTGGCTAGGGGTAGTTGAATAAATAGGAATTTTTAATTTACAAATGTTGTAGAAAATTTGGCTGTCAATTCATTTAATTTTTTAGGGGCTTACCTAGTTATCCAAGTTCATTCTAGTCTTTTTACAACTAGGTGCAAACATAGAATAATCCTGAGGCACTCAACATTTGTCACTTGACTACACCAACATCAATTCACATAAGGCGTAAGCCTTATGCACTCACCCAAAGTGTAGTAAAGAAAGAACCAAGGCCCATCTTGGGATAGTTATGCCATGTCATAACTCATTCTTCATATGACTTTATCATTTATAATAAAAACATTGGCAAGTTCATTGGCATAAGCCATTCCAGGTAGATTCTGATGGTGTGTAGGTATAAAGCCTATATGGGGTTGGTTTTATACTTTCATGGGTATAAGCCTATAATTCCCTTAGTTTAACATCATTTAGGTGATTGGAGGGTTCAATGGAATACTTTAGATTTAAGGGTCATGTTTAGGCACAAGTCTCATCACATGGTAAAGGGTCTTTCCTACACTTGGAGTATTTATATGTAATGTGTTGATGTCATCATAAATTACAAAGATGCCGTAAATGCCTTGAATCAAAGCTTGTAACCAATGTTATTAACATTTAGATTAAATTCATAACACTAAAATCATAGCATTCATTATGAATTTTAATAATCAAAGCTAAGGTATTAAACCTAGGAACACAACATATTACTTTAACCAATCTTTATATAGTTAATGCTCCAAATATAGAGTACAATTTATATTGTGAAACAAATTAAAATATTATCTAAACTAATAATAGCCCAATGGCTCATAAGTGAGCTTGGGTGATATAATTAAATCCTCAAAGGTATCCAGGCTAAAGGTAATTCTAATGGCATTCTTGACATGATATCTAGAGAAAATTATGTAGATATTAACTACTTTTATTGGAAAACCTTGCATATTGGTTTGATCTTAGCTTTATAGAACTTAATAAGCATCTTCTTGCTAGGGTGGAGGGCATAAATTAGGTGTTGATCTAGATCCTTAGTTGATCATTTTGCTAGCTTTATCACCTTACTCCCTTCTCATTGTGGATGCCACATGCTAATTTTATAATAAGATGCCCTTAAAAAGTTGGGTGCCAAATAACTACCTACCATCTGGTGCTAAGTTGGTGATGATTCCTCCAACTGGTGTAAAAAATGCCAAAAAAAAAATCATGATAAGTGATTACCTTACACCGAGGTTTCTACTGAGTTGGTTCAAATTTAAACTTAATCTAAAAGAGACCCAAAATTACCCCATACAAAATTTATATTCTACCCTCAAATTAGTCTTTCAATTCTCTTGGCACGTATAACTCCAACATGCTCGTTGTTAGTTTAGAATTGAATTCCTCAAAGCCCTTAATGGTGAGCTTGAGTTATTCAATGGTTCTATATATCTTTGTTGAGGTTGTTATGAGTGCAAGCACATCTGTCTTTTACAATTCCTTATGAAAGGCATCAAGGTTTTCCTTAGCTTTTACAACTCCTCCATTCAAGATTTATCCTTGTTCACAGGCCTTGGTTTACAAGGTGCAAAAGAGAACTTCCAAGATTTTTTTCTGGTATTTTATTTGAGTGCTCAAGGTATTTTTGAGGCACACATCTATAACTAACACCTAGTTGGAAAAGTTGCATAATATGGCATCAACAACATCTGTTCCATCTTGAAGTTATATGAAGAGGTCTTCCACCTCTTAAATGTTTATATCCATCTCTTATTTTATCATGGCACATGGAATCTCCTCTTCTTCTATCACCAGCTCTGCCCTTAACCTTGGGATCATCTGCTCCACCAGAAGGAATACCTTGTCAACCTTTGAGAAGTTTGGAATGTCAATGCCATCCAAGAGGGATGGTTTGGCTCCATCTACATGCTTAGATAGTTGTTTCAATTTAAACTTCATGGAATTTACTTCCTCTTATGATTCTAGCATGATCTTCTTCCACTTTGAATCCCTAACATCATTGATGATGTTTTTTCACTACTTTGAAGGATATGAAGATGAGTGCATTGCTTGATCTAATTGGGTTCTTTTCACGGGGGTTTATAAAAAGGGAGTCATTCTCTTCTTTTGATTCCTCGACTTACAATATGGCTTTCTATGACACCTCGAAATGAGGCTCATCCATATAACTATCAAAAGTAAATGATAGTTATGGCAGTTCTAGGGGGCATGTATTCAAACATATATTATTCTTTTCCAGTTCACTCCTATGAATTTTTTCTTAGGCTTGGCTCAATAAATTATTCCTCAATAATGACCAACTTCATCTATTCTTATTTATCTTCATTTGTGCTAGTGATATCTTCAACACTTCCCTCTGAGGTTCCTTCCTTTTGTTCTAGTAAGGGTTTTTCCTCAAACTTACCCCCTTGTTTCATTTCTTCTTCTACCTCGATGCCAACTTTTCCCTCCTATTTCTATTGGATTTCTTTAGCACTCTCCATTTTCTCTTTCAAGGTGCTAGTATCACCTTCCTTGTCTCCAAGTGCCCCTTTATTACTTGGGCTTGCCTATGGTGCAACTTCTTCTAATGTGCTGGTGGGGGCTTTAAGTGCCTTTACTACTCTCTCCTACATTGGTTACACACTTGTGGCAACCTTCTTCTCTTCCTTTTATTTCATGTCCCTTTCTTCTTAGGCCTTCTTTTTCTTTGCCTTCCTCTTCTTTATTATTTCTAAGATCTTTTCTTCCTTAACCTTTATTTCCTTCCCCTCAACCTTCTCAATCTCTACTTGGGTTATGTTGGCTACCTTCATGGCCTCTTTTCTTATTTAACACCAATGCCATCTCTATTTATTCCTTTATGAGGCTAATTTTCTTCCACAAGATTCTCTTTTCCTCTTCAATTCATAGAGGCTATGTGGAGGTATATTTTGATGAGGCACTGGGTAGATTTCTTGAATCTCTAAATGCAGTGGTAGTGCCACCTCGGAGGGCTTCCTAAACTTATTTGGTGTTGGGATATTATTTTTCTACTTCTTAGATGATGTAAACTTTAATCCCTACTTCCTCTTCCTCCATCTCTTCACACACCTCTTGTGCTTCCAATTCCTCACATGCCTCTTGCACCTTCATCTTTTCCAAGGTTATTATGGTCATTAAAACTAGACCCTTTGACTTATTTTTCTTGGGTGAAGTAATCCTTGGTGTGAAGGTCACACACTTCTTCTTTGGTGTAGATGGAGTGGATTCATCATCAAAGGTAATCTTCAATCTGATGTGCTCTTGCATCTCCTCAAGTTTCTCCCCATTTTTATTTTAGGGAGACTTCTTCTACGCTACTAGTGCCAACTTCCTTTCATCACCAATTTGGAGGGGGAATTTATCATGCTTCTTAGTGATAACACCCTTCTTTCTTAAATTCATCTCATAATATAACATGTGTATGTGCTCAAGGATGACTTCTTTTTAGAGGGATGGATTACAGTGTGATCCGAGTCATCCTCCTCATCCTTGGTAGTTTTCCCTCCTAGGTGCATGTATGGGTACCATAACTTACTTCTATCTAAATCCACATATTTCACCAGGATGTCCAACTAATGTGTGTTAGTGATTCTCTTTAACCCATCCCTAAATTACTTGGTATAAAATGCATAGGGGAGCTTCAGCTAATTAAATTGATTATTGTCTATGAGTGTTAAGTGAACTACATAAGTTTTTCATAATGGAAAAGGTTTCCATTTCAAACATGTTGTAAGGGAGCTCCTTGGGGATGCATTGTTCCTCCTTAAATGCTTTGATATATTGGGTGCACTACCCCATCACTTAGGTTTTATACTTATAAGATAAAATGGGGGGGCATGTGAAGTTTTGGTACTTTAGTATTGAGGAGTCTTTGTACACTAAGAAGGCCCAAAGTTTGTCTTCATCACCATCAGGCATGCCGATCTCATCCATCATAATTAGAATTAACATCAACCCCCACTAGAAGGTCTCTTGTGTTGTATGACACTCAAGCACATTCTTCACCATTTATTCTACAATTAATTTTATTATATTAAATTTTACCCATTATGCCATATGGTAAGTAATGTATAGGTAGGTCTTGGTGATGTCTATCCATCAACTAATAGGGAAAATTTTTAAACTCACAGGGTGCATAACTATCCTCATTCTAGGTCCTTGATGTATTTGATCAAGAATGTGAACCCATCATCCAATAGATGTTTGCACCAGAGTTTAAGAGCCTAGTGATTCAACCAAAAAGGCTTAATAAAAAGTATATGTGCCTCCCCACAAAGTAGAAATTATCCCCATAGACATGTGAGAGGAAGAACTGCATGAGTTCCTTTAGCTTTATGAAACATGATAACTTATAGAGTTGAGTTGCCTCGATGGTTTCAAGTTTGTCTCAAATGGAGACATCAAATAATGCCATTCCTATTTAAATATTGGCCCCCATATCAACCACCCATTCTTTCAATAGATCTTGCACATTATTATTGGTGTAGTGGTTGTACTCCTTTAGTTAACAGGTGTATGTGAAAGATGCCCAACTCTCTCCTACTAAGACCTCCATGGGAAACTACATTTCTTGGTAGGACATATTTTTAAGTGCCTCTAAATCAACCTCAGTAATGCTAACTCCTTCTATAGAATGTGGTTTTTTCTTTGCCATAACAAATTCTATCATCCATGCATGTTTAGAATCCTACGCTTGATGTGGGCTAGAACTCATGCATTTTTCCCATCCTAAACTGGATGGTTTTGAAGTGTGGTCTATTTAATTTTGAAAAGCTTATATTTTTTATTATCACTCCTCATAGTCATAAGATCTATGACTATGACTTCATATTTTGAGCTTTGCTTGTTGTCAATGGCAGTCTTGGCATCACCCCAGTTTTATAATGCCTAGTTCTTGCATAATTTATGCCACATACTTCTCTATGCCAATCTCAAAGGTAATGTAATTCGTTATTCTATACAATCATTCACTTTTGTCATCTATGGGTACTTAAGGTCTCATTTTAATAGCATTTTATTTCTTCATCTTTAGTTTTTTAGTTAATATTTGGTTCTTTGCTCTACATTTTAGTTCAAATTAACTCAAGGTTTGTAACCTAAACTAGTCAGCCTTTCACTACTTTATATCCCTAATTTAGATACCTTATTAATTGTATGTGAGTAATGGCATGGTGACACCTAGAATTCTTGGAATTTGCTAAAAGCCATGAAATCCATAAAAATCCTCTACCACATATGTATGCAATGTAAATATTTTTGCCTCTACCATAACCTCGATAAATTTTGCTAATGATATTTTTGGTAAAGTGATGTGTAGTTCAAATGACCACTTCCCACCTCACTTTGGGTGGATGATAACTTGTGCTAATGATCTTTCTCCTATACTTTGTTTAATTGGTGTGACCTTTCATATTCCTTATGGAAACCTGGGTGTAACACTTCATATGCTCGTGATTTAGCCTCCATGGTTCCATCTTTTTTTCCTACTTCACTTTCATTTCAAACATGTTTTCCTATCTTAGTTAATTTCTATGAACTTTCATCTCTTTTCCTTGGCCATTACTACCCATATAAATCCTTTACACTAGTCCTCCAACACTTCACTCTCTACTTTTGATCTTTTGCACATGATCATAGTGTGCATCTTCTTTCTACCTCTTATGCATTTTCATACTGTGTGCCTCTCTTTGTTAATTGGTTATCATATTTTCAAAGTATGACAAGTTCCATGTGCCCAAAAACATAGGTGTCTAGCCTTAGATTCTCTATAAATCATCTTTGCTTGACCCATCTGACTAAAGTTATGTGTAGAAGTGATACAATTGTTATTTTGCACACCTGAAAGCACCACTTATTCACTCTACAAGAACAACAATCATAAAATATAAGGTAATTTTTGGTTTTCACTTAATGTCATTCGTGTCAACATAACGCAACCAAATTATGACTAGGAAGTTGATATTTGATGATGCAAGCACCATATTATTGCCTATATGGCTTTATTATATTGATATTAAAATTCTTAGGGATCATTTCACCTAACAATGTGCATAACTTGCATGCACCATTTTCCAACATGCTATGGGTAACATATGGACCCATCCACCTAATTTGTAGCTTTTATAGGTGCTTGAGGTTCTTTGATTCATACAATAATATCAATGATCCTTCATTTAATATCTTTCACTTAATATACTTATTATGCCGTAACTTTTGACATACCTTCTCTATCTATTGGCTTCACTTTGATTAGGTGCACACTTCATCCAAGCTCTACAAGTCCTCTAGCCTTATACCCAATGATCATTGTTCATCCAAGTGAAAAATACCTATAACACACAATGATGGCACCATGAATTTCATTGGTATAATTAAATCTATGCCAAACACTATTTGAAATGGTGTAGCCTTGTTTAGACACTTATAGGTTATGTGATATGCCCATAATACTACTGATACTTGATCATCCCATTCTTTATGACTAACATCACATATATTTATGAGGCACATTCATAGTGTATTTTTTAATGCCTTAATGGTGACATTCACTTATGGATGATATTTGATGGTCTTATGGTGCACTACCATGTATTGTGTCAGTAGGGATTGCATAGTTTCATTGATGAAGTGTGTGCCTTTATTGCTAGTCAAACTAAGTAGGCACCCATAATGACTTATAATGTTGTCCCATAATAACCTTATGGATATGTAACTTGTGTTATTTATGGTTGGTTCTACCTTAGCCCACTTGGTGAAATAATTGATGGCTGCCAAAAATATATCTTACACCTATGTACCTTGTTATGGGAGTAATTTTCCCAATGAAATCAATGGCCCATTTTTTAAATGGAACCTAGGTAAAAATAGGGATGAGGGGAATCTCATCCTAATGGTTAGGTTTCCCTATGAAATAGAATGCCACATGCCTTGTCATAATATTTTACATTTTGAAACAGACTTGGCCATCACAACCCTGATTGTAATACCTTGTATGTTATTACATCTCCAATACAATGGCATCTTACTATTCCATCATGTGCCTTGTGTAAAATGGAATCCATTTCATGTTATAATACAAATCAATGTAGGACTTCATCTTAGATTAGTTTATACATTTCCCTACTAATAAGCTGAAAAGGGGTAGCATGAACTATGATTTGTTTCTTCTCTTTGGTTGCCATTATCTAGGGCATAAATCTAGATGTTAAAAAATTAGCCATCTCCACCAAGTCCTCATGGGAACTTTATACTCTATAGAGTTATGAATCTATCATTAAATCCTCAATAGGTGTTGTTACATTGTTAGAGTTGATGTAGGATAAATTATCTAGGCCCAAGTTCTATTTTCTAGGTTTGATGATAACTAAAAACTAGAATTATTGAAACAAAACTATCCATCTATAAATGTTCCCATGGATGATGGGATTCTTCGAGAGTTACTTAAGCTCTTTGTGGTTTATGAAGAAGATGAATGGTATCACCAATAATTATTACTTGAATTATTTTAGGGCTTAGACCATGGCCAACACTTTGTGCTCAATTGTTGTATAGTTCTGCTCTATTTGGGTCAACTTTATGCTTGTGAAGAGATGGAGTGATCCATTTTGCCTTCTCTAGGTTGTGACAAGATGGTTCTAATTTTAGATCTAGATTCATTGACATAGATGTGTAATGGGGTCATCTAGTCAGGAAATTGTAGAATAGGCATGCTACCTAACTTGAGATTTAAAGTTTCAAAGACATCCTCTTATGTTGCACCCCAATATAACATGCCATCCTTACATAAGAGCTCCTATAGTGGTATGACAATATTTGAATAGATTATTATGAGATTTATATAATATCCATAATGTCTAGTAAAGGCACAAATGTCTCTTGATATGAAATTAATTTGGAGTTAAATGATTATTATAATCTTCACATGATTGATGAGTAGACCATCTTTGCAGATGATGTGCTAGAGAAAGGTGCTAAAAGCTATCACAAAGACGCACTTCTTGAGG
This sequence comes from Torreya grandis, assembly GCA_037957365.1. NCBI lineage: Eukaryota > Viridiplantae > Streptophyta > Pinopsida > Cupressales > Taxaceae > Torreya > Torreya grandis. The sequence continues at coordinate 2,677,653 of JARHVA010001535.1, forward strand.
TTTAAATATATTTGTAACTATAGTTAGCTCTCAAATATGAGGTGCAATTTGGCATAATCATATTTTATGAGCCCATACACTATCCAATCATCAAGGTACACTACGAGGAACTTATGAATAAAATCCTTAAATACAGTGATGACCAATCTAGAGAATATGACTGGAACATTATTGAGCCTAAAGGGCATCATGTTATAAGAAAAAAAATCCAATTATATCATAAATTTTGTTTTAGGGTTGTTCTCCTCTTCAGTTTGGACTTGATGGTATCCTAAGAAACCATTAGTGAAAGTATAGATTTTGTAGCCTATAATGCTATCCAAGACTTCGTCAGTGAATGGAATTGGGAATGGGTCAATGATGCATGTAACATTTAATAGTTATTAATAAATACAAATGTATAGGTGCACATATTTACTAATGATAATAACCATGGGGCTCACCCATTATTACTCTTGCATTAGGTAGATTACTCCTACAACTAGCATATTATCAATCTCTATTTTGACCTTGGCACAAAGATTGGCGTTCATTCTATAGGGGCACTTTTTGATAGGTTGTGTGCCATCCATAAAATTTATTCTCATCCTTCCAAGGGATGGGTGGGTGCCCTTTATGTATCAATAATTTCACAAGAATAAATCTTAAAACTCTGACAGGAGATCCAAAATTTGTACTAACTCCATGTTGGACCAATATGCACTAGATTGGCAACCTTTGGTTCTCTTTTTGAGTTGATATCTAATTAGGTGGTTTTGAGTAGTTCATGGTAAGGATAATTTCTCTCCTAATGTGTGTCCTTGACCTACCTACTCCCTTCAATTGTTTCAATATAGATATGAGGAGGGCCTTCTTAATTAGGGGTGTTATCATCCACTTGGTGCACGAGTTTCCTCTTTCCTATTAAAGACATCTAATTACGTGATTTATATATATTTATATCTTCATCATTTGAGTCACTATTGAGTTCCCATTTCTTAAATAAATTTAGGAGTGCTAATCCTTTCTCCCCAAACATATCTTTTAGGCATTCCTCTAATATTTTAGTATCTTCAAGCACCACCCTTCGAACTAATTGCATTGGCTTGATTAATTCCAAATTATGTGAGGAAAAGGAGAAGGTGTACAAAAAAATCTCTTTCAAGATGTCCTAATTGGCTATCTCATAGTGTGTTTCATTGACCATATACCAAGCTCACACCCATGTCTTCAAGGTTGTATAGAAGGTGTGTACCCACAAGTTCTTTGGGGTGTTGGTGCCATAGTCAATCCATATTTTTTTGCACAAGCGTATGTGTGCTATTGGGTCTAAATAACTATAGTATGGAGAAATGTCTAGGTAATTATTACTTTTTCCAAATCTGGTGCAAATGGCTATTTTTACATCTTTCCAAGTTGGAAACCTAGGCCTCTACATTGCCCAACAATGAGTAGTAGTTATCTTCAGAGTTTACACCATTGCACCCATCCTATCTACCTCTTTGGGGGTACATGACTTGAGGTCATGGATGTATTGTTCTAGAGGATTGTTCCCCTTGTATCTTAATATTATGACAAGTTTACCTTTTCTCAAGCTAAATACTCTCTTATCCTTATTTCTATTACACGAGACCCATTTATTTGAAGTAAGATCAATCTAGACCCATCTAGTCCTTATAGGTTTTGGCACCTTCACGCTCATTAAGCAACATATTTGACTAGTCATCTCATAAGCTTCTTCAACCCATAAATCACCATCAGCATCAGTGATATCTGAGGTTGACTATCCATCCTCCAAAAAAACCACTCCTTGATTATTGGGGTTGAGAGTCTCAGTGCCTTGTATTATGATGTTATATATAGTTGATCTCATCCTTCAGATCAACAGTTTCTACATAGGGGGTCCTTGGTCACTTGAGAGGGGGATCAATACCCTTTCCATTGCAATTTCAAAGGTTATATAACACTTCTTAAATCACATATCAAAATTATTCACATAACACCATGGCCTTCCCAAGATTTGTTAGATAATTATCTTGTTTAACCAACTTGATTACCTCAAAGTCAAAATGAAACTCGATGCCCATGATATCTACAATGGTGCTTTTTAAAATCCTAATTGGTTACATCCTAGGTTTTTTGGCCATGAATTACATGAGAGGAAGGACTCAAGGTTGGCCTACCCATCTTATCTCATACATTATTTTACAAGAAATTGACCTCAGTGCCTATGTCAATAAGGACCTCACACATAGACCATCCATCAATCTTAGCATTCACTAGGATTTATTAATCTTACTCCATATTTTGAGTATGTCTGATAACTTGTGTCCTTTTCATGCATGGTGTAGCAACTTCAAATATGTTCTACCCTACATACTCTAAAACCAAAGTCTTAAATAGGGGAAACATCCCTTCTATTTCTAGGATGTACAAGATCTCTATTAGCTCTTATACCACAACCTCTTAACCATCTTACTTCTTGAAAAAGGTGACAACTTGTACCTCTAGGTCTCATGCCAATTGGATCTCTCTTTTTAGGTTCTAAATCACACTCATAGCCTACTAAAATACATCTTTCTAGCATGCATGATTTGAGTAAGGCACAAATTTGGGTTTAGGTCACATTATACATTTAATACAGCTTAGTTCCCCATATTTTAGGCACAACTCTAGTACTTGCACAATGGGATAATTGTTGAATCCACTATGAGTATTTTCCTACACTTTGTTGGCTCTATGTGGGTTGGTTGTGATTTTGGAGTCCATTTCTCTGATTTAGGTTTATGCTTGATCATTCTTTCACCCTTGTATGTATTAGGCTTGCCTTGGGTCAATTGTTTCTATAAGTCAGGGTATTCCTTGACCTTATGTGTTCCTAGACAATACCCACATGTTGGATGTGTAGGGAAGTCATGATGATAGTGTTTGGTCAAACTATACTTTAACATGACCACATTCAAAATATTCTTCCACCACATCTTCCACCTTTCCCTCTAACACCTCTTTTCATTTCATAACTTGTATTTTTTTGGCCATAACCTTAATTATTTTGATTAGCTTGCCCCTTTATTGTTGTAGTGGTATGGTGTGCACCTCTTTCCATGTTCTCATGTATCTCATCAATAACTCAATAGTCAACTATGGAATGAGTGTAAGTGTCACATAGCTAACAATAAATGGCTATGTTAACTTGACAGGTACATTACAATAAAGTGCAGTTATGAACATCATGTACCTCATGACAAACCTCACATATTTAAAGAAATGTGTACACATTATTTTGAGAGTAATTATTTCTATTATAACCTTGTATTTTATAATTAGTACATAATAACCCACTTCAAACATCTTGTGATAAACTAGATGTAAGTTTTTATAGTTGTCTAGTGATGGATGCAATCTATACCTCCATGAATGGATTAATTTTAGTGTTGACTCTTCCAACTACCTCAGATCTGAGCACAGATTCAAGAACATCACAAGGGTTTGTGAATGTATTCATATAAAGTGCTCTTCTAAATAGTATGATCAATCCCCAAAAAAATCATTACGCATGGTGGGAGGGGTGAATAACATATGAAAGCTTGGAAAAAAGAGTTTTGAATATGGCATTATACAGGCACATGTTCTCTGATAATCCTTGATAATTTCTTTGAGCATGGAAATGATTTACTTTTCAAACTTTGGTATATATAATTCTTTCAAAAATGCTTTCTTCAAAGTGTCATAATTAACCATAGCCTAGTTAAGATCAAAATTTTCTATACCAAATATGGGCACTATCAAGAAAAGTTATCACAAACTAGTTGGCCTTGAGCTTATATTGGGTTATACCCTGATCTCACCATTGTAGTTCACATTTTTGCACATGCTCTATGACATTCTCTATGTCATGATACAATGGAAAGTGCATGGCCATCTCATAGTAAATTTTTTATGGGGGAAGGGGCATTGACATCTGAGGCACTTGTCCCCTAGTACTTATCCTAATAGTGGTCCTCCAATGTCTCCAACCACTAGGTTAGGTGTTAGTATTGTTATTATTTCTAACACTGATGATGATGAAGGTGTTGTACTACTAACTTGTGGTATCGGGCCACTTCTTATGGTCTATTTCCTAGTCTGTGAAGCTAACATTGGCTAAACCAAAATGCTTACACTTATGTTCTGTGTTGTTGAGATAACACCCAAGCATCTAGAGGTATCCTCACTCAGTTCTTTGTAAGGAATAACTTGTTAAATCATAAAATTGTAGTCCAAGTCTATAAAATAGTCAAAATTAATATGGATAATAGGGTCAATTATCACTCTTGTTTCTTCTCATGGGAGATCCAATGCATGATTTAGTATTATAGGTTCAAATGGGGTAGGCACTTCTAGATCATCTTTAATGGTCAAATTCTATAAGGGCCTAGTTCTCAATATTTGGGCTCAATTTATGGCTTCATTATTCCTCTCTTTGTACTACTATAATTCAAGATATCCTTGCCCATGCCTTTCCCACTCACTATGGGTCCTTTGAGCACTTTCAAGTTCCAGATCTTCCATCAACATTCACCTTATCTTATTATAAGTATATAACCTTAGCTCTCAGGTGTCAATCTTCTCATCCCCTTCTATTGTGCTTCACCCACACATTCCCTTCTTCTCTATTGCATTACTCATATACAAAAGGACTATAGCCTTCCATTCTTAAGGTTTTAAAGCCATAATCCACCATCAATTTCTTAACATCGGTGTCAAATTATTTCACAAGCATGCCTTTAGGCTCATGCAAGAATTGATACTCTACTTATTTAGGGCAAGAGTACATTGATACTATAAGCTCAAACATGTAACTATTTAATGCTACTTATCACCCTTTATCTACAAATCTAGTCCAAGTAGCATCAAATTTATCAAGCTTTTCTAAGCACTCCTCATCTCCTCAAGATGATATCCATAGCTTAGTCTTCTATGCATCATCTAAGTAACCAATAATCGGTACACATGCTCAGGTAGTTCACAAAAGAAGACCTCATATAGAGAATCATACAAGTTATTCGAGAACCACTTTCTTAGCTTCTATTCTTAATAGGATAGATGTTTCAACATAAATCTATCTTTCACATATTACAGCTAGTGTTTGATGTTCTCAAGGGAGAGTCACAACATTAATCTATTATACTATTATAGAAAAAAAAATTAACATGGGTCTTGGCAATAAAACCAAAATGTTTTAGAAAATTCAATTATCAAATTATTTAATCTTTTAGGCACTTACCTAGTTGTCCAAGTTAGTTATAGGCCTATTACAACTAGGTGTAGGCATAGACTAACCCTGTGGTTCTCAACATTTATCACTTGACTACACCAGCATCAATTATCATAAGGCTCAAGCCTTATGCACTCACCTGAAGCATAGCAGAGAAGGAAGTGGGGCTCATATTGGGCTAGTTGTCCTATGGTGCAACTCATTCTTCATATGACTTTATCATTTACAACAATGGCATTGGAAAGTTCATTGGCGCAAGCCATTCTAGGTGGAGTCTAATGTTGTGTAGGCATAAAGCCTATATGGGGTTGGTTTTATAGTTTCATGGGCACAAGCCTCTAATTTCATTATCTTAATGTCATTCAGGAAATTGAAGGGTTTAATGGAATACTTTAGATTTAAGGGTAATGTTTATGCTCATAGCTTAGGCATAGGTCTCATCGCTTGGCATGGGGTCTTTCCTACACTTGGAATACTTCTATATAATGTCTTGATGTCATCATAAATTACAGAGATGCCTTGAATGTCATGAATAAAATATTACAAATAATGTTCTTAACATTTAGATTGAATTCATAACACTAAAATCATAGCATTTTTTATGCATTTTAATAATCAAATCTAAGGTATTAAACATAAGAATATAATGTATTACTTAAACCAATATTCATATAGTTAATACTCTAAATATAGTGTATAGTTCATATTGTGAAAATAGAGTACAAACTTATCTAAACTACTAACGAATTAGTGGATCATAGGTGAGATTAGGTGATACAATTAGATCCTCAAAGGTATCTAGGTTAAATATTATTATAATGGTGTTCTTTGCATGATATCTAGAAGGTGCACATAAGAAGCATATTCATGCCAAGGTAGAAGGTGCACATAGGGTGCTAAGTTGGAGCCTTGGTTGATCATTCTGTTGGCTCCATCTCCTCATTCCATTCATGTTATTAATGTCATGTGCTTATTTCATAAGAAGATGACCTTAAAAACTTGGGCACTAGATAACTACCTGCCAATTGGTGCTAAGTCAATGATGATTCTTCCTGCTAGCGAAAAAGATGCCAATACAAAAATCATGATAAGTGGTTGCCTCACACCAAGGTGTTTGATGAGTTGGCACATATTCAAACTTAATCGAAAAGAGGCCAATAACAAGTGGGCTAGTGGGTAGTTAATTTAATACAATTAATAATTTAAATAGGATTGTTAGTAGGCTAATGGGGTGATTAATTAGTCATAGGGGGTGTAGACAAGTTTATGGGATGTAGGAAATGTTATATGGGAAATAGGATTTTAATTAATTGGCTAGGATTATGGTTATTGGATAAATTTGTAGGATTAATATAATTATTAAGGCAAGTGGATTTAGGTGCATATAACAACACCTTGATCAGATAAGTCCTCACTAATAAATTAAGGAAGACAAGAACCAATAAAAAGAGGAGTAGATATCAAATATTCTCATGTATATCATCATCAAGAATTACACCCTCACAAATGGGAAAAGATGATAGAGAAACATCAAAATTATCATCAATAAAATTGTCACTCTGAGAGGAAGGAGAAGGAAGAGGAATATATGGAAGTGGATTTTACTCATCAAACAATGCTAAAATAATTTCCCAAACTTCCTTAGGTGATGTGACATACACAATATGAGACTGTAAACTATTTGAAACATGGAGGTGAATGAAATAAACTTCTCCATGTTTTATGGATGCAGGCCACATAATATATCCCTCATCTATAAATTTTAAAGAGTCACCGAGTATTACTCTTCATAAGCCTTTTATCTGTAAGTGCATCTACATTTTGGTTTCCCATGTGTCATTATTTCAAGTCTTATTAGGGGTTCAAAAAATAGTGTAGTCATTATCATAAGAAGTAAAAAGGAGAATGTATACAACCTTATCCTCTCCTCCTACCTCCCACCCTGACAAAAAATAACTCCTTTGATACACCCAACATAAGTTATTTGTCTCCTTTACCTCCAAACAATAAGAATTGCACTAAAATCACAAAATAAACCTCCAAAAATTTGACAAAAATGATCGAAAATGGACATTGGGTAACACTAAAAATGTGTCCAAAAATGAAATATAATATAAATACAATGCACAAATATCTGGACTAAGAAAGGAAATAAAGATGAGTAAAGTATGTCTACAAAATATTCTCTTGAAAGATATATATTACCCCCTTACAAAAGTTCTAACCAAGAAGGTTGTAACATAAATAGTCATGGCCAATCGACTATTTACATATTTGACTTTTTTTTCTTCTAAAAATTGTAATTCAAACATAAAAAGTGACCTTTTAAATATATTTTACAATCGAGGTATTTGTTAAAGTCCACATGGTGATTGAAGCATTGAAACATGTCTTGGAATAGATCACAACCACATAAGGAGCACTGTAGAAGGAAAAACAACCATGTGGACTCCTTGATTTTCCTTGGGTTTTAACACCAAAGCCAATGTCACTTCCTATGCCAAATAAATTTGATGCTAATGTATCCAACAAAGATAAAACTCAAAGTAGCCATGCTAAGGGTAAGATGGATATCTATGTGGAATATAAGCACAACTAATGGAAGTAATCGAGAGTTGAGGTAGAGATAAGCAACCATAAGCCTCTAAAAGAGGGAAATGTCAAAGTTATAACTTGTCAATGGTAGTCACAAAATAAATATGCATTGAATATCAATCTTACAATATCATGTAGAAGAGGATCATCAAAGAAGTGATTTGGTGATGTGGAAAATTATGCAGTTCAAACCAATATAGGATATGGTTCAATTTGAATATAGGTGGATTTTTTAAATAAGTGCACAATAAAATATTATTGGTGCACATAAAGAAAACAATCCAACGATTACAAAAAACACTTAAAATCAGATTTAAGTCTATGTGTGAGTGTAAATATGGGTAAGAACAAAATTGGTTTGGAAATGATTCAAACTACTAACCAATATGAACACAACCACTCCAAAAAAGACCATATACAACATGCCTTGTGAGATAAATCTTGATATTGGATGTTGTAATTTAGGGTTAAAATATGTTTATGTTATTAATGATGATATGGAGGATGTATATTTATGGTTTTTCAATAATAATTTTTCAATTACCAATTCGATTATTTGTAGTTATTTTAATATGTCATCCTTTGAAGATATATAGGGAAACATATATATGTGGTGGTGTGTGGGTTAACTTGAAGCATGTTTTTATTTAAAACCCATTAAAATTAATTTGTATTGATGTGTTTCCATTTATCATTATTTCTCATGAAGAGGTGTGCAACAACACTACTATTTTATTCTCTTTATTGCTTTCTACTTTTGTTATTTCTTAGGGGTAAAAATTATATGTAATATGCATTGAGAAGAAATATTGATATTGGATGTTATGATTTAGGAATAGTAAATATTTATATACTTCAAGATGACATCAAACATGTAGAATTATGATGATTTGGATTCTTAATAATTTTTCTCTTACCAACTAGCTTGTTTGATGTGATTTTAATATGGTGTTATCTTGAGGATAAAGAGGAAACATTCTTATGTGGTGGTGTGTGAAATAAATTAAAGCTTGGTTTTATTTAAAAACCATTATTTTTTATGGTTGAACTTATTTTAAAGACCATCAATTCATATGGTCTAACTTCCCCCATGGGTTTGACCATGTCCTCAAAAGGATTGCTCATGTTATGCTTTTCTATCAACACATATTCAACTTCTAAATTTCTATGGGTAACTTCATCAATGTCTATCCCAAGGAAGTTCTCTTTGACCACTTTCCCATGACCTTAAAACTAGTTTAAGAATATTTTTTATGATAAAATTCTAAAATACATTTTTTCATGAATTGTAGAATGATGCCATATCTTGTACCGATTATTTTATTATAAAGTATGGAAGACACATGTTGATGGTTTGAAAATGAACAAAATAGTGGATCTCATTTAATAATTTATGAAAGCTTCCTCTCATCTTGACCTCAATATTTTAAATATTGAGTTATAGACTAGGGAAACAAAAGCTCAAGCTTGTTGAAATGCATGCATAAAAAAAGAGGCTTAACTTAGATATTTATTACATTGGATAAAGGTTATGGATAAAACCTTCGAATATATTTTAAAATCCATTTTTTATTACTAGTACAATAAAATAAAATTCACCAAGTCTGATCATGGTCAACTTATTGAGATCCTTTGACCTCTAGGGATTTTTTGGATAATTTTAAATTGGTGCTTCATGTTTAAGATAATTATCCAAAGCAAGATTATGACCTTAAAGATTTAGTGCATAGACATGGTTCCCTACGTGTTTCCTCCTTATAATAAATATTTATAAAATGTACCTCTTTAATTAGATGAGATGAAGAAAATTATTTGTATTTAAGTAAATATTTTTATGTCCTCAAGTCCCTTTCATTTATTATATTATATTTGAAATTTTGAATGGGATGTATGTAAGAGTAAAGGCCACAAAGTGACTAAGCAATGTTATAATATTAGTGTGTTGCAAGATTTCTTAATAGTTTGAAACCATGTAAAAGGTGCTTGTGAATCTTCATGTTAGTTTAAGTGTAGGTATTTCCTACCTTACCTCCTACATAAGAAGGTGTTTAACATTTTCACTTGACTCCCACAATTTTTGCAAGGAAATTATTTAGATGATTTTCAACAGTAGAATTATATATGGCAGAATTAACAGTAGAATTATATATGGTAGAATTAACAACAAAATAAGTAGATCCACAATAAAAATTGTCAAAAGAGCAAAATATTTGAATATTATAACTGAGCCACTTAGAGGGGGAAACCTCCAAAATAATGAAAAAAGAACAAAATTAACAATATTATCATAAAAGACTAACCACTACCTCCTATATGTTGATCCGTAAACTACACTGATTCAACTCAAAGTGAATTTTTAAGTACGAATACTAAAAATTCTCAAACTTAACAAATTCTCAAAAAACTCAAAAGAACTTGCAAAATGTTTGGCATAAAACGTTCTCGATTGTTGAGATGGAATGGAGTTGTCAAAAGACTTGTTACTTCCATTTACCAATTAAACCAATTTTTAATAATGTTGTGTTATAATTATCAATGAGTTCATTTAATAATTAAAATCAAATCAACAAACTGAAATAAAATCATGCATCAAAATGACAATTTACCAAAATATGAAATGTGATAACGGCGTTCAGCTCAATAATTGATGCCTACATCTCTGGGTTCTCCAAAGGAGTGGACCATTTCCATTAAAGGTACTTCAAATACGTGTAAATAATAAACAACTATCCTGCAAGCTGACATCTCAATGCAAGAATTTACCTTCACCGTGACTGAAATCAAGTCCGGCACCTTCGAATTTTGTGAGTCTTCATAATACTTGCAAAATTGCTTCAAAAGTCCTAAAAATCTCCTCTATGGGTTGAGATATACTCCTCTAATATTAAAATTGGATAAAAAGAGTATTAATACTATGTATTATGGCCAAAAAATAGATAAAAATCCATTACATAAGCTTTCCCAAAGCTTTTACAAAGTCTCGACCTCTTAAAAATAAAAACACGGTACAAAAATTCTTTACTTCAAGTAGAAATTAGTGCCTTTTATAACACTTCAACCTCTGTGGCTGAAGTGGTCAAGGCTTATCCCTTTTGGGTAGGAGGTCAAGGGTTCAAACCACTGTCCCTTCTTTCTAGGTGCTTAGGCATGAGTTTGAATTGGCCTCCCTTCTTTTTTGGCACTTAAACTTAATGTTTTGTCCCACATGCACATATTTTGGAATAAGTCTAGGCTTTAACAAGGTATGCACCTCCTTAGAACATGTCAATGCCCTCCTTTTGTGGGAGAATTAGCGCATTGTAAGCATGCACATTGGTCAAAATGCCAAACATGCACCATTGGACTTGGTCCTTCCTTCAAACTCACCACCTTGCTCAATGAGCTTATCTCACGCTGCCATGTGGCATGTTGATGACGTGACATGTCATCAAACCAATTTTTTTGCAAACCTTTCATTTTTCAAGTGTTGACATCTGATAGGTCCAAATGTCGAAACCACCTCGAAACATGTGTAAAATGTCACAAGTGAAATTTTTTGATCAATCCTCAAATGGCCATAATAGGAGCTCCCAAACTCAAATTTACATTCTAAAAAATGTGTCAAAAAGCTCTCAAAGAGATCTACAGTGTGCCACTACTGAAACTCTAACTTGAAACCATTATTAGAACCCAATTTCTGATCACACCTCCCCAATGGAGGGCTTTTGGTCTACAAAAGTCCAATATCCCCTGAAACTACAAACTGGTCTAATTCATCCATGAAAATAGAACCCAATTATAGAAAGAGGTATAAAAAATTTCATTAAAAATGATTCAAAATTAAAGTACAAAAATGCCTAATCCAAAGGCATGAGTAAGTGAATCTTCAACTACAAAAGTGATTACAACATATCAAAACTATTTGCCCATGTCACATCCTGTAAAGTATTGAACTATCAAAAATTGAAACAATCCCCAATGTAACTGCAAAACAAGTTTATAATGATGAAAACATATAATAAATGTTTTGGAAATGTTGTAATACAATTCCCTAGTATGGGACTTATATGCTAAGCAAATATAAACAACCAAAAGTGTATGTTGCCTAACATCTAAACATGCCCATAGGGTCTTAACAATGCATCTATACATCCATGTGCCAAAAATAGATACATTCAAAATAGAAATCAAATAAGTGTTGTAAAGAATTAACTCAACATACAACATGCATTCCGCTATTATCTCCAACTGATCAAATGAGTTCAAGTTCTCTAGACAACTCACACAGCATAAATAGGAGATCAAAATCTTAGAGTTATCAAAAAGTGAGAATTGAAAAACTTCATATGGTAAACCTGTCTTAAAGTGTTCCCACCAAGACTAATCTACATCTATCAAAGCTTATTCATTCACTTAGATGAATTCTTAACCATGCTTTTCAAAAAGAATGTAGTGATAATCCACTTAACCATTTCTTTCTTCCTAGTGAAATTGATTGTCTTAGTGGATTCCTTAGCATTATTATGGATTGATTTAACTTCATTGACCTTATTAATAGGTTGATAAATCATCTTAGTTTTACCATTTATAGAATGAGAAGATGATTGACGTTTAAAACAATGATCACTCTGATGTCCACTCATATGGCAATGAGTGCAAACAACCTTCTTAGGTGAGGTCTCCCTTTTACCTCTTCTCGCTTTGCCATGACGATAATGGTTCTTAACATCTATAATCTGCTTAATCATAACATGTGTCTTCCAAAAAAATGCAACATTATGGTTATGCATCCCCAAAAAAGTGTAAGGAAATGATTACATTATCTTCTAAATGTTAAATCCAAATTTCTTAAACATAAAAAATGGATCAGAAGATTTAGTGCTAACTCTAGTGTAGGAACTAGGAGGTGAAATCTCAATACCTCTTATACCTTCCTTCTTACACTATACATGCTCTACTAGTGGCCTTGGTCCTTTGCTATTAGAAGCTTGTCTTCCTTTAGCCATGGAGGAAGTTTCTCCAATTTCCACCTGCTCACTAGTGTAACCCAAACCTGCATGAAGAGATCTATGCTCTACTTGTACTGGGTTAGTAATTCCTTGGCCGTCTCGACCAAGACCTCTTCCATTAAAGCCCATTTTCATCAACAATTTGGATCCTATACCCTTAGTGTGTTGTTCAAAACTACCAAAAGCATCATTATTTGAATCTGAATTTGAATGGAAATAAGAAATAGATGAACTATGTGGTGAATAACTTACACTGCACTCAGTCATAGTCTCTGCATTTGAAGTGAAAGGCTTTACCTTTTCACACTCACCACATTGCAATCTAATCAAGAGCTCATCCTTGGATTCAAGCTCTGATTTTAAACTTGAAATTTGCTCTTCAAGGGAATAGAGCTTGCATCTTAGGAATGCATTCTCATCCTGAATCTGGATATTGATGCTTTCAAGCTCTTCCATCTTGGCTTTATGTGACAACTTGCCCATGGTTTCTTGCAAACACACTGATTTTACAACTGCACATTGTAATCTAATCAAGTGATATGGATAACCAATAAAATGAAAGTAACTATCAAAACTCAATCAGAAGCTAACCCAGCTTTCTAATTACTTTGATACCAACTTGATCTGTAAACTACACTGATTCAACTCAAAGTGAAGTTTTAAGTACGAATATTGAAAATTCTCAAACTTAACAAATTCTCAAAAAACCCAAAATAACTTGCAAAATGTTTGGCATAAAACGTTCTCGATTGTTGAGATGGAATGTAGTTGTCAAAAGACTTGTTACTTCCATTTACCAATTAAACCAATTTTTAATAACGTTGTGTTATAATTGTCAATGAGTTCTTTTACTAATTAAAATCAAATCAACAAATTGAAACAAAATCATGCATCAAAATGACAATTTACCAAAACACAAAACATGATAACAGAGTTTGGATCAACAATTGATGCCTACATCTCTGGGTTCTCCAAAGGAGTGGACAGTTTCCATTAAGGGCACTTCAAATACCTAGAAATAATAAACAACTTTCCTACAATCTGATATCTCAATGCAAGAATTTACCTTCACCGTGACTGAAATCAAGTCTAGCACCTTCGAATTCCGTGAGTCTTCATAATACCTTCAAAATTGCTTCAAAATCCTAAAAATCTCCTCTATGGGTTGAGATATACTCCTCCAATATGCAAATTGGATAAAAAGAGTATTAATACTATGTATTATGGCTAGAAAATGGATAAAAATTCATTACATAAGCTTTCCCAAAGCTTTTACAAAGTCTCAGCCTCTTAAAAATAAAAACATAGTACAAAAATTCTTTACTTCAAGTAGAAATTAGTGCCTTTTATAACACTTTGACCTCCATGGCTGAAGTGGTCAAGGCCTATCCCTTTTGGGAAATAGGTCAAGGGTTCAAACCACTAGCCTTCCTTTTTAGGTGCTTAGGCATGAGTTTGAATTGGCCTCCCTTCTTTTTTGGCACTTAAACTTAATTTTTTGTCCCACATGCATGGATTTTGGAATAAGTCTAGGCTTTAACAAGGTATGCACCTCCTTGGAACATGTCAATTCCCTCCTTTTGTGGGAGACATGGCACTTAGTTAGCATGCACATTGGTCAAAATGCCAAACATGCACCGTTGGACTTGGTCCTTCCTTCAAACTCGCCACCTTGCTCAACGAGCTTATCTCACACTGCCATGTTGTATGTTGATGATGTGACATGTCATCAAACCAATTTTTTTTTCAAACCTTTCATTTTCCAAGGTTTTACCTCTGATAGGTGCAAATGTCAAAACCACCTTGAAACATGTGCAAAATGTTCCAAGTGAAAATTTTCAATCAATCTTCAAATGGCCATAACAGGAGCTCCCAAACTCAGATTTACATTCTGAAAAATGCGTCAGAAAGATGTCAAAGATTTATACAGTGTGACACCACTGAAACTCTAACTTGAAACCATTATTAGAACCTAATTTTTGATCATATGTGGACACCTAAAACTAGCCATTGATAACCTCTAATCAGGCTTTTGGCCAATTTCCACCCAAAATGCATAATTTGGCCTAAAAACACTAAAAAATGCTAAATTATGTGAGACTGACATATTCAAGTGTTGATTTTAGTTAGGGTATCCTTAAATGAGGCAATGCAATTTATGGGCCAACTAACTTTGATCAGATTAGTTTGAGTTAAAATGTCAATTTTGCACCTGCGTGCTTTGGATTGCTCTTTCCTATCAAATATTCTACACAAGATGCATGCCTTTATTATTTTTTGTTGGTAATATCCTAAATAGGAATACAATTCTAAGTCATCTGACAACACCTTCCAAATCCAATCCAATCAAATTTTGGACCAATAACAAGGAATTATGATCAATTTAAGTAATTTGTGCATAAAGTGCTTAATCATGTTTAAGAGCTAATTAACCCAAATCAAGGCCTAATCAAAAATTCCATGGAAAATTGTTGAATACTTTTTTTTTGAAATAAATATTGAATATCTACATCATCAAGTGACCTCATTTCTTGAAAACACATCCCTAGGCCATAAATACCACAAATATTAGGATTCCTACCCTCCATGCCTCATCAATGCCTTCCATGATGCCCTCCATGCCTCTTAATTACCCCTTCTTCCAATGTCATGATGAGAATAATTATAAAATTAATTCTAAAAATTGAATTAATCCTCAACCATACATCTCAATCTTGAGATGGACAGTTGAGGTTGATTCTGATCAAATCCATAAATCTATAAATAAGAGGCCTCACAACATCATTTCCAAGTCTTGATTATGCAAAATTATAATTCTCAAATGGTTCTAAAAGCATAAATAAACTAGTGTTACCATGCCAAATTAATTCTAAGCCAAGCCAAGCCACAAGCCAAAGGTGTCAAGGAGAGATGGAGGTACCCAAACTTCCATTGCTAAGAACTTTGTGAGCATAAGCCGAGCAAGCCACTATTACAAAGGCATTTGGAGCATCCAAGGAAGGTGAAGGAACTTTTGTATTTGATCTCTTGATTTTTAGTTGTGCTTGTCATTTTCTTTTGTTAACTAAGCTCTCCCTAGTGTGTAGGCCTAGAGATGTTATGCTATTAGTGTGTTTATTTCATTTTATTTTGATTTTGGAACTAACACCATACTAACCATCCTCTTTTGAGTCAAATTCCTATATCACATTATGGCATACCCAATAAGACCAGACACATCCTACACCTAAAAATCCTTTTACAACTCTAAAATAATTAATTAAGCCTTTAAAACTCTTGAAAATTAATTTTATAAATTAATTTTGTTATTTTTGGTTGCCATGAGTTTTACATAGTAATTGACATTGGCAAAAATACCGACATTAGTTACTTGGCTTAACTGATGTCAGTTAGCAGAATCGACATTGGTTAGATCTCAGTTAGCCATAATGATTTTGGTGGTAATAACCAATGTCAGTCACTATGTTATTCCAAAAACATAGACCCAAGAGCTACTCGTCCAAATTTTATTGTTTCAAACTCAAAAGGGATTCAAAGCTAAAGGACATGCTAACAATTTTACTATAGGACCAAGTGAGATATTTACTCAAAACATGTTTAAATAACCTCTTGCTTGCTTAAAAATGAATTAAGAACTTTGTTTTGGGTGTTTAACAAGGAATTTAGATGTTTTGGTGAATGTTTTTCAAAGTTTGCAACTAAGACCAAGGGGTCAAATGAACACCACCAAACATTTTATTTGTGTTTAAAATTGACACACTTGTCAATTATTGCTTGCAATAGTTGTTTTGTTGGATTTTGTTTGGAAAAAAGAGGAATGTTACATGTATGCTCTTCCATTTCTCCCTTATAGAGAACCCTTGGAATCAAAAGTGCCATTCTTATTACAAATAGCCTAGTCCAAGGCTTAGAAAGAAAGTCATCTAAAACATTCCCTAAAAACTCATCAAAGTTTAGGTGACCTTGAAAATGATCCTAAAGTCTTTCTATTTTCATGCTTTCTTTGTTTTCATGCATCTTGGCTTATGAGGGGGACTTCATCACCTCCCACAAGTTCTTTAGGGAAGCTTTGACCTAGGGTTTCATCTCTCGACATTGACTTCATTTGGCTCCTTTGGAGTTACACATGGGACATAGTGGCATTTTGGACATCACACTACACTAAGCAAATAGTAGGATGTAGTGGTTACAAAAAGGACTAGACCTTTTGCAATAACCTAAGTGATAAAAACCCAAAATCTATGCCTTTCTTTTACATTGTTTGGTGTGAAAGTCATTATGCAATTGATTCCCCTAGATCGTTTATAAACTTATTAGATCTTAGACAAATCCCCACTTACCATGGAAATATTGTTGGTGCAAGGTGCACCTCAAGGTCCATGTCATAGTACTATCATTTGAGAGAAGGGGGGGTATAAAAACCCTACTATATAATGTGCATTTACTTTTGGATGAACACTTAAAATCCTCTCAAATGATGTATATTGATGGATTCCAACAATACTAAAAGACCTTGTCAGTTTAGGATCTAAGGAAAATTAATTAGTTGATATTGTCCTAGTTTAAAGTCTTGTATGGAGTCAAAAACATGGTGTAAACAAACAATCCAAACCAAAAACATAGTCCAAATTTTCCTTTGAACAAAGAGGTGTTATGTTGCCTGCATGAGATCATCCATTTGCCTTGTTCAAAGTTCATCAAAAGCTTGAGAGTCATATAATTCACTTTGGCATAGTTATGCTTCCCAATTGAGTCTAGCCCTTTACCAAAGTTGTTTAAGTCCTTTACTTATAATTTAAATTTGAAATTACACCTTTACAGGTTCACAGGGTTGATGTGTTAAGTGGGTTCACCATTTGCATTAAACTTGAGGGAAATTAGGTTTAATTTATAGTTTAGGTTGAAGGTCATTTAAGACTCATAATCATTATCATTACTTGATATAATTAAGCCATTTTGTGCTAAACAATTGTAATTTAAATCTATACACCACAACATTTTGAGTCAAGAAAGGTATTGTTATGCTGCCAAAATTGTAGGAAAACATATTTGCCTTAGAAAATTTTTAAAGCAAACCTTTTTATCACACCTTTTTGGGTAGTATAACATCATTACACTATCCAAAAAATTTCAAATATTGTTTCATGGACCCTGTTACATAGGATTCCAAATTTGTTCTTAGATTTTTAAATAAATCCAAGTGTACTTTTGATCCTTGTCTAAAGTACAGTTATACTATTCACCTTTGTCTAGCCTATTTGTCAAAAGAACCAAGTTTTATACCATTATTTATGAGAAAATAAACTATTGTTAAAGTGCCTTTTGTTTCATACCTTATACCTAGTTGACCAAGTTCATGTCCAAGAATCGAATGCCTAGTGTTTGTTAGAAGTGTTTCAAATCCATTAGATTAAAACTTTCATCTATTTTCAAAGTATATATTTTGACGTTGTTTGGCCAAAAGTCCTAGTACATGCTTTGTTTGAGCCTAAATTTTGATGTCATGTTTGGCCAAAAGACCTAGCAACTTTCAAATTCCTAGATTAGACTAATTTGAAACACTTTGACCTCAAATTTTGGCATTTTGATTTTTGGTCCATTTACTTGCTTACCTTTGTGTGAATAATGAAATGTTAGATATTTTATGCTAGCTTGTTTCCTCACAAATATTTCCATAAATCTTTTGATCCTTTTGACAAATCTAGACCAAGTTGAAGGCATCATTTGTTTTAGATTCTATCCTTTTTAGAGTTTGAAAAAATCTTTGACCTTTTATCGCAAAGCATTTATTATGGATCTCAACATGTATTCCTACACTCGTAGTGGACTCATGTATAATCTAGGGATTAGTAATGTATTTATGTAGGAAGAAATGGTACAAGGCACCTATGCAAATAACATTGCTTATGAGATGGATTCTTATCCCTCTTATAATAATTAATTAGGGGCATAAAGCTAAGATCCATTAGCTAACTATCTAGTTAACACACCACCTTACACAAAACAGGACCAAGAGAAAACCATGCAATACCTAGCTACAATACCTACGATGGATGACCCATTACTTAAACAATCATATTATACTAATATGAATTCCACGTATGATCCATTTTTGTTTGAGAGACATTTGTTAGAGAACAAAGATGAGATTTTGGTTAGAGCTATAGAGGTAGGGGCTAAGTTTCCAGCAAGCTTTCCCCATGAAAATTTACCAAGTCTAGTAAGATGCCCCATAATATCATTTACGATCAATAGGATTCTTCTATAAATCCTATGACTCTAATCCAAAAAATGTACCAAGATCCTAATTTATTTGATCGAATAAAAAAATTATGGAAGAGTACTTTAACCAAATGTAGATAGCATATCAAACATATCTGAATCTAGCACATGATTTCAATCAGATGAACATGGTAAATAAGTCCCTCATTGACCTAGTACCCTCAACAAGAGTGATGATAGAGTTAACTGGACAAGATAATCTAAATTTTGACCTATTTATACAAACTACTTCAATAGATAAACTGATACATATGCCCATTATTGAAGAAGTGTCTTCAGCCTCTACACTGAATAGTGAGCCAAACATAGTAGATAATGTTCAAACAACATCCTGACCTAATCAAAGTGGTACTAATACACAAAAAACTAGCCAAAAACATGTGCCTATAGTTAATCCCATGATCAGATCATCATACCAAGGGATAGGAGTTTATACACCATAGCCTCAACCGATTACTTCCTCAAGTGAACAACCTATAGGGTTAGGTGATCAAACAATGACCAATGTCATAACTCAATGATAGAATGTGATGAATCCTACTCCCCCTCAATAGGTAGTGAGTAGTATTCCAAAACAATAGACATAGTCTATTGTATCAACATAACAAAGGATGAATACATTACCACCTCAATCAGGGAAATTAATATTTTACCTCACCAGGGAATGACAAACATACCTCTTCAATTGTAGACTAATATACCAATTCAAAACCAAGGAATGACTAGTTAAAAGTGTGCAAATATTGGTCAATGATAGATGCTGAATTTACAACCTAATTTCACTTCCTCATAGGGATTCATGCAACAAGGAGGTTCTTATGTTTCTCAGGTACCTCCAAGACAACCATTAGTTCAAAATGTGCCACAAATCTAGAGACATGGTCTGGTCCATAAGTTCCCACTCAATAGCAAGGTTCGATTAGTCTTTAGAATGTCCCTTTTCAACCACATTAGGCAAAATATAATTATATCCCTCCATCCCAACCACAAAATCCCCCAGGTCAAACCTTTATTACCAACCCAAACTAGAATTTTATGCAACCAAATGTGAAATTTATAGTACATCCTAATCCATGTATGTGTATTCCTGGTCCATTCCCTAACCAAACGAATATACCCCAATAGGTATCTCCATCATACCATGGACAAAGTGTTCCACTTGTGACTTCTCAACCATCTATCCAAACCCAAATTCACCTTCAAACCAATATCCCTTCCAGTTTCCTATCCCAAGAATTGCAATAGATGAAGGATGTAATTACTGCCATTTAGGCAGGGAAGCAAATTAATTAGTTCAAATTGGATGATGTGTGTTCCTATCCATTCAACATGGAGTATTTGAAGATACCATTTCCTCCAGGATGCAGACCACCCAGATTTGATAAATACAAAGGGAAAGGTGACCCTAAGGCCCATTTGATTGAATTCTTTGTTGCATGTCAGCCAGTGGCATATAACGACATATATCTTTTGCTATTGTTTCCAAGGATCTTGGTTAGACAAGCCTTGGAGTGTTTTTTGAAGTTTCCCAAAAATTCAGTAACAGATTTTGATGACCTTTCTGATAAGTTTGTGCAACACTTTTCCTATAATCTTGAACATGAGAGTTTATTAGTGGACCTAACACAAGCAAAGCAAAAAGCTAGGGATAGTTTTTCAAGTTATTTATAGCGATGGAGAGCCCTTACAAGCTATTTCACCCACAATTTACCAGATAAAAAATTAGCCATTGTGTTTACTAAAAATTTGCATAGTGAGATAGCCTATCATTTGGAACTACAATGTGTACATACGTTCAAAGAGATCATTGATAAATGTTTGTTGATCAAGAGGGAACTCATCAATAAGGGAGTCATCAAGCTCAATTAAACTAATTAAAATCAAGGTACCAATCAGGGAAATGACCAACATCCCATCCAAGTGCAAGAATCACAACCAATAAAGGCCAATAATCATGAAATATTGAAGCAATTCAATCATAATAGGAATGTTCTGGGAAATGGATTAATTGAATCCCATCATGTCTAAACTATGTAGACATCATCTGTACCACATTTTTATCTTACTCCTACCTAGAAACCTCTCTAACCAATGCCATAAGTACAACAACCAACACCTACACAACAAATACAATAGCCTTTACCATTGTAAACCCCTCCTCCTAAGAGAACTATACCTACATGTCATGTCTTTTTTGACCTAGGAGAACCTATTGAGTCTATATTTCACAAGATTTTTACTACTAATCTAATTAGTTGGTCTATACCAAAACATTGTCTACAAGGAATTCTTTATCCTGATTGGTATTGTGAAAATGAATTATGTGACTATCATTGGTTCAATGGGCATAATCTATGAAGATGTGTCCAAATCAAGCATTTAATCAAGAATATGTTAGAGAATGGAGAGATAAAATTAGATAATGGTGCTTCCACTTCCAATAAAACTCTTGGGATCCATCAAAACCCCTTTCCCCAAATAACAATCAATATTAATAGAACAAATATCAACAACAATAATGACTAGTGCAACAACAAAATTAATAGTATCAAAATCAAAGGCCAAACTAGTAGAATCAACAAAATCAACAATAAAACCCACAATAATAGAATAATGGACAAAACCAATGTTAGAATGGTAACATCCAACAAACCTACCATGCATTTACACATAACTACAATAGGGTTGTAGGTCATATTGTAGGTGGAAATGTTAATACCATCTCCATTAATCCCAGAATGAACACTAATCAGCCTAGACCATTGATAAATAATAATATTCAACCAAAACACATGGATAATCCTTATTTGACCTAGGAGTGCATACAGGAAAACTAGCAAACTAAGACTTCCCCTTTTGGATGTTATAGTGATAATTTATCCTTGCCATGTGACCACATGCAAGTGTACCAAAAACTGAGACTTGTCTTGTCTGGTCCCACACCATTTCCAAAATTGGGGAGAAATAATGGTCTAGTATCTAATCTTAATTGTGTAGTCACAACTCAGAGGTCAAAGATTACTATCCCAAGCCCACAACCATCTGCCACTTTGCCTATCATCTAACTAACTATTTATCCTCAGAATAAACCATTCAATACTTACCAAGATAAGAAGTTTAATATTGTGGAACAATTACAGAAGACACCAGCACAAATTTCTATTTTAGATTTTATACGAACATCAATAGTCCATAAGAACATATTGAATGAGTTTTTGACCCAATCCACTGTTGCTAGTGACATATCCCATGATAACTTTCAAGCTTTGGTTGGACACTTAGCTCTAGCCCAACAAGTCACATTCAACCAAAATGATATATCTTCCCTTGGCCCACTCCATAATAACCCATTATACATTGAGGTTTATATCATATGTCATAAAGTGAAACATGTCCTTATAGACAATGGATATAGCCTCAACATAGTGTCTCTAAATCTCATCAAACTTATTAGGTACATAATGACAGATCTCTATCCAAAAATAATAACTATTAAAGCCTATGATAATTAGGAAAGAGAGTCATAAGGCACCATTAGTTTTCCAATTATCATTGGGCCTTTGACCCATGATACACTTTTCCATGTGATTGATCTTGAGTTATCATACAATATGCTTCTAGGTAGGCCTTGGTTACATGAGATTCATGTAGTCTCATTAACACTACACCAATGTATCAATATTTTCCACTCAAGGATGGAGGTGAATATCCCAAGATATTTACACCCATATGAACACTGTAAGCATCTTGAGGCCAAATTTTAAATCTATAATTATCATTAAGGTATGAATCCAAGTTCTAAGCAGGATAGAGGAAAAGCTATACTTATTGATCCTTCATCAGATAATTTCATAGATCTTAATACCTTGGATTCCCTTTCCCACATGCCACCTCCTGAATCATTTCACCATTTTAGATAATGGATCAGGGGAATATGTAACCCATGATACCTTTCATATTGGTAATCTTTCTATGAATCTGAAAACTTTTGGGTGACCTAAGGTCATCCCACATATGCATTGGCAATGAAAGAAAAAAGATAAGGGACTTGCCACATTTGTACCAGCATTTAGCCTAAGACATAACCCTCTTGAAGGGGATGAATCATGGTTATATAATGATGATCAAGCTGATTTTTATAAAAATGCAAAGTATCCTATTCCTAATAGGATCATGGAGTGTCACAATTATGAAGGAAGAGGCCTCAGACTAAATCAACAAGGAACCATTGAGCCAATTTGTATGAATAAGTATGAAAGACCTTATAGACTTGGATTTAAACTTCCTGGGGGTGACCCCACATATCTTATTCAAATTCCATCACTAGTGACTAGTGATCATGATGCCGATAGCGAAGTAGAGTCTGATCATAGCCTTACCTTTGATAACCTAGCTGAAACCAACCTATTTGATACCAATGACATTTGTACCCTGACCCAAGTCATTCATCACAATCCATTTCTATTATATTATCCCCAACTAATAGATTGGGACCAATAAGAATCTAGTCTATCGATTGATGATTTCTATAATGATTAGACATTCTATGATTTCTTAGGCCTTAGAGACAATGTTTCATTGGGAGATAACAAATCAGGATTCTCAATCACATTGGATCTTGTAGCCTATTTTGGAGAGCAAGTGAACACCCTTAACCAAAAATAAATAAATAAAACATTGAGGTCCCAAAGTGGAAACCTCTTTGAGGTGCTTTTTAACTAGGTAAATAGTAAAGATAAACTCTAGTCTAGTGGTGAAACCCCATTTTAGGAATCATTAGATGGGGGTGTTCATTCTTCTTAAAATTTAGACTAGGAGACCACCAATGATGAACTTACATGTGGATCAGAGTTAAAATTTGAGAAATAAAAAGTATTTGATCAAATACTTCAAAAAAATTTGACTATTTTTATTACATGGCTAGATCTCCCATTAGGGGATTCAGATTCATCATGCCTAGGAAAAGTTGAAGAGCAAGTCCTAACAGAGGACCCTGACATAGTCTAACAGTTCAAGTTGATGCCTATTATCCTAGAAGATGGTCCAACCCTTCTAGTCAAAGATACAATAAAGGTAAACATCGAGACTCCATCATACCTAAAATGGATAAAATTAGGAGCATCTCTCACTAAGGAGGAATGCGATGACTTTACATCTCTGTTGAGAGATTTTATGGATATTTTTGCATCGGCCTATTTTGACATGCCAAGTTTAGACCCTACCTTGGTTCTACACCACCTTGTGGTTAATATTGATGCCAAACTAGTAAAATAAAAGATGTGTAAGATGCATCCTCACATTGTTGTATTGGTAAAGAAAGAGTTAGAGAAACTCTTAGAAGTAAGATGTATCTGATCCATTGACTACTCAAAATGGATATCTAATGTGGTACCTATTAGTAAGAAGCCAGAAGGGATTAGAATTTGTACTAATTTTTGAAACATAAACAAAGCTTGTCCTAAAGATGATTTTCCCTTACCTAATATTGACATGATCATCGATTCTATGATAGGTTATGAAATGCTTTCACTTATGGATGGCTTTTCAGGATATAATCAGATCACAATAACACCAAAAGATCATCATAAAACAATGTTCACCACTCCATGGGGAACATTTTGTTATCAAGTGATGCCATTTGGCCTTAAGAATATTGGAGCTACATATCAAAGGACCATGAATTTCATATTCTATGATATGATGCATAATATTGTTGAAGACTATGTCGATGACATATTAGGAAAATCTAAAACTAGGGTCAACCATCCAACAGTGTTGTGCAAGATATTTGAAAGACTATGAGAGTACAAAGTCAAACTAAAACCAAAGAAATATGTGTTTGGTGTATCCTTAGGAAAATTAATTGGATTTATCATGTCCCATAGAGGTATTTAAGTCGATCTAGCTAAAGTCCATGCTATAACTGAGATGCTACCACCAACAAATTTAAAATAACTCCATAGTTTGTAGGGTAAGATCCAGTCAATTCGACATTTCATCTCTCAATTAGCAGATAAGTGCCATCCATTTACACACCTTTTAAATAAAGCAGTTGTATTTCACTAGGATGATCACTAACAAAAAACTTTTCAATAGCTCAAAGATTATCTTGTCAATTTGCCTGTTTTATTACTTCATATGCCAAGAAAGCCATTCTTATTATACTTATAATCTATCGACCATGCTCTGGGGGAACTCTTAGCTAAACATGATGATAAAAGAAAGGAACATGTTGTATACTACCTAAGTCATACCTTGGTTACATATGAACATAACTATGCACTTGTTGGAAAAGCTTGTCTAGTAATAGTTTTTATAGCTCAAAAACTACGTCATTACATGTTGAATAATAAAACTATGGTCATTTAAAAAGTAGATTCGCTCAAGTATCTACTGTCTAAAATAACTTTACAAGTTAGAATGGATAAATGGATCATGCTTCTCAGTGAGTTTGACATAGATTATGTCAATCATAAGGTAATCAAAGGACAATTTCTTGTAGATCAACTTGCTAAAACACCTCTCATAGACACCTAACCACTCATGTTTCAATTTATTGATGAATCCATCATGAACATCATGGACACACCCCTTAAAGAGCATCCTTGGAAGTTTTATTTTCATGGTTTATTTATTGTGCATGGATTAGGGATAGGCCTATTTTTTATTACACCACAACGGGATCTAATCCCTAAATCATTCAAAATCAAATTTATTTATACATACAACATGGTCAAGTATGAAGCACTTATTGTAGGACTTTGAAAAGTAGTGCATTGGAATATATCTCATCTTCAAGTTTATGGTGATTCTTATATAATCATTAATCAAATCACATATCATTTTTAGACCAAAGATGACAAGCTAGTTCCATATAAAGCCATGGTTGGCACTCTTAAAAAGAAAATTTCCAACATTCAATTTGAGCACATACCAAAGGCTAGTAATATAACTGTAAATGCCATCGATACTATTGGCTCTATGATTTGAAAAATAGATAAAGCTAGAGAGTATTAGTTCCTCATAGAGAATTTGTCAGCAATAGTTCATGAACCTTCAATCATTGCCATGATTTGTGATATTATTGTTCCTAATTCTATTTGGTACTCAAAACTTTACAACTACCTTCATGACTAAATTTTACCACCTAACCTCTTTCAAAAACAAACTAAATCCTTCATTCATCATTCCATTCATTGTACTTTACTTGGATCCACTCTTTACCATCGTAGTTTTGATGGAACTTTGCTTTGTTGTTTAACTTCAACAAATTTTACATTAACATTAAGAGAAGTTCATGAAGGAGTATGTGGAGCCCATTCTCACAAGATAGTCCTATCTAAAAAGCTCTTGCGTACTAGTTATTATTGGCCCACAATAGAAGCAAATGCCACTACATATGTAAAAATGTGTGAAAATGTCAATGATATGCTACTTTGATTCATGCTCTAGTAAAAACTCTAAACCTAATGTTGACACCATATCCATTTTCTACGTGGGGACTTGACCTAATTGGTAAGATTAACACCACTTCATCTGATGGCCATAAACATATCCTTATCACCACCAAATATTTCACTAAGTTGATTGAAGCTATACCCCTCACTTATGTGAATGGAAAGTAAATTTACAAATTCATCTTCAACCATCTCATCTACCGCTACAGTATCCTCTCTAAAATTATATCTGATAATGGAGGATCATTCAAGAATAAAGTTGTAGATCAGTTATGTAATGAATATAACATCACCCAAAAATTTTCTACAACACATTACCCTCAATTTAATGGCCAAGTCAAGGCATGCAATAAAACCATTGTCAACATTCTCAAAAATATTATAAATGATGTTGATCATGATTGGCACCTCCATATATTCCCTGCCCTTTGGGAATACCATACCAATCATTGTACCCCCACAGGATCCACTCCATTCTCACTTGTTTATGGTACTGAATCCATCCTTCCCATTGAGGTCAAGTTTCCTTCACTATGCATCTCTTTCAAGCATGTCCTGGATGATCATGAATATCAAGTAGCTCACTTGTAAGAGCTAGACCTACTTGATGAAAAATGTACAACCATGCTCAACAATCTTCAAGAATATCAAAATCAACTCAAAGGCCACTATAATCGGTGTGTTAAGTATATAAAATTTGAACTTGGTGATCTTGTTCTTAAAGAAAACCAAAAGAATACCATGATTGAGAAGAAACATAAATGGAAATTCAAACCAAACTGGATAGGGCCTTTCATAATCACTATAGATTATGGATCAGGAGCATACTATCTTGTCACACTAGATGGAGAAAAACTTCTAGAGCTAATGAATATTATTCATCTCAAGTGGTACTATGCTTAAGCACTAAGGTGTATTGTCTATAAGGAACATTTCAGTTATGCCTTTTTGTCACTACTCTTCTTTGTACAAATACCATCCTTATCCATCTTCTTTGCCATATCCACTTTCCATTTCTGACCTATTGAACTAGTGTGTTCTAAAAACCTAGCCTATTTGACCTTGGTTTTTGTCATTCATTACATAGTTTCAGCATCGAGGTATCTGATCAGTGCATTAGTTTGTTCAAGAAATTTTGATAAAGGTTGTATTTTTGGACAGTGTGATAGAAGTTTTGGCAGTTGCATCCTTCATTTGTTATTCTTTCTTACCACCGGTCTTCCTACTAATTATAACTACCTTTAGACAAATTAGTACCTTTAATCTATGCTATTGTGTCTTAGTTATAACTACTTTTGTGCAAAATAGGGGAAAAATTAAACCTTGACATATCAACTTACCACTTCCTATACCACATGTGCCTTTAACTAACTATGCCTATTTTGTTTGAATTAACTGCTACACTAGTCGAGTTCCTTCATTGCAATGGTGAAACTACAATGACTTGAGGTCTTACTCTAGGACTATGTAAGCAACACTCAATACTTATTGAGGTTAATTTAGTCACCCTTTTACCCACACTCCTGTCATTTTGTGAGAAACCTAAGCCACACTCTAGCCATTTTATGAGTAACCTAAGCCATGCTCTCACCATTTTATGAGAAACCTAAGCTACGCTCTCATCAATTTTTGAGCAACCTAAGACATACTCTCATCATTTTTAGAGATTGAACTATTTAGTGTCTCATCATTCTTGATTGAGTTGAGACACTCTAAAATAATTCCAAAAACATTTAAAAAATCGTTAGAAAAGAACAAAAACATTGACCACTTCTTTGCCTAAAGGATTCTAGGAACCCTTATTAAGTTACAAGCAAATCACGTATCATTTAGTTTCCCCATCCTTTTTGGTATTTTCTCTCATGCACTTTCCATTTTTCAAGACCATTTATATTCTTCTATCACATCCATTCTATTTATTTTCCTTAGTTATCACATTCTTCCCATTCCCTGGGAGAACTACGTTTAGCCTAAAGTTTTTATTAGATATTACATCCATGGAACTATGTAGGCAACATCCACTTGCCTAGTACATATAGAGATATCTCAACCACCCCATTCCTTTTCTTCTATTCCCCCATTTTGTTCATTTGTTAAGTTGTCACCTATTTTTTAGGGGCAATGTTCATAGGGTTTCTATTGCGTTGTTTGCTTGTTTGTTTCTGCTTTATTTATTTGTCTACCTGTTTGTTTTATTTTTAGCACTATTACCTTGATTAAATTTATATGTTTTCATTGGGTGATTCCTTGCCCACACTTATACTTTAATTTATCCATATTCATATATTTACATTGTCATCATGGTTTCTATCATTGTTGCATTATTTTCTATTGACTATTGGATTGTGGGAGTCAGTCCTTATGCATATTTTGGCCATGTCTTTATGGTGTTATATCATGAAGCCTACCATCAAATGATATAAAAAACCTCATCTTTAATTGGTCTATCCAACAATGGCAACATCTCTTTGGCATTGACATCCTGATTCCACCCCCAATCATATCCCAAATAGAGTAATTAACCATGAAAGAATTTCAACCTTTATTAGTTCGAATGAGCATCTCCCAACTAGTAAATTGTTCCAATTCATAATTACCCTCTATGATAAGTTATCATCATTCTTGACCAAGTTTATCATGTTTGCCATAATCAGGGTCTAGTGATTATAACCGCCTATGGGTAAATCAATACACACCGTCCCACCTGCATTTATTAATGATTAAAACCACCTTTGGGAAAATCATTACATTGTCACCACTTTAATTTTTATACCTATATAGGGGCATGTTATTAACTTGTTTATCTATCCCAACTAGGGCAGCTCTATCTTTTCAATGATTATAACCACCTTTGGGCAAATCATTGTGTTATCATACCATGTTGCCACCATCGGGGTATAATGTTTATAACCACCTTTGGGAAAATCATTGCAGACTATCCCACTTGCATTATCAATGATTTTGACTAATTTTTTAGTATCATTGTGTTTTCACCCCATCATATTTCCTTTCTTTGGTCCCCTCATTTCACTTCTTTCTTTTCAAGGGACCATTTGTCGACCTACTTGTGCCAATCATTCCCTTGAGGGGGCATCATATAGTTAGTTTATCATCATTGCAGTTGTAGACATAAAAGACCTTTTAATTCTTTGAGAAGATGTTACTGTGCTTATATCTTGCAATGCCTTCCCAAATAGGGGCAAACTGTAGACACCTAAAACTGGCCATCGATAACTTCCAATCAGGATTTTGGCCAATTTCCACCCAAAATGCACAATTTGGCCTAAAAACACTAAAACACACTAAATGATGTGAAACTAACATATTCAAGTGCCAATTTTGGCCAGGGTATCCCTAAATGGGTAATGCAATTTATAGGATAGCTAACTTTGATCAGATCAGTTTGAGTCAAAATGCCAATTTTATACCTACATGCTCTGGATTGCTTTTCCTATCAAATCTTCTTCACAAGATGCATGCCTTTGTTATTTGTTGTTGTTAATATCCTAAATGGGAATATAGTTCAAATTCATTTGACAACACCTTCCAATTCCAATCTAATAAAATTTTGGACCAATAACAAGGCATTATGATCAATTTGAGTAATTTGTGCATAAAGTGCTTAATCATGTTTAAGAGATAATTAACCCAAATCAAGGCTTAATCAAAAATTCCATGGAAACTTGTTGAATACTTATTTTTTGAAATGAATATTTAATATCTACATCATCAAGTGACATCATTTCTTAGGAACACATCCCTAGGCCATAAATTCCACAAATATCAGGATTCATGCCCTCCATGCCTCATCAATGCCTTTCTTGATGCCCTCCATGCCTCTTAATTGCCCCTTATTCCAATTTCATAATGAGCATAATTAAAAACGTAATTCCAAAAATTGAATTAATCCTCAACCACACATCTCATTCTTGAGATGGACGGTTGAGGTTGACTCTGTTCAAATCCAAAAATCTATAAATAGGAGGCCTCACAACATCATTTCCAAGTCTTGATTATGAAAAGTTATAATGGTCAAATGGTTTTAAAAGCTTCAATCAACTAGTGTTACCATGCCAAATTGATTCCAAGCCAAGCCAATCCACAAGCCAAAGGTTCCAAGGAGAGAAGGAGGTAGCCAAGCTTCCATTGCTAAGGACTTCATGGGCACAAGCCGAGAAAGCTGCTACTACAAAAGCATTTCAAGCATCCAAGGGAGGTGAAGGAACTCTTGTATTTGATCCCTTTTTTTCAGTTATGCTTGTCATTTTCTTTTGTTAACTAAGCTCTCCTTAGTGTCTAGGCCTAGAGATGTTATGCTATTAGTATATTTATTTCATTTTGTTTTCATTTTGGAACTAACACCATACTAACCATCCTTTCTTGAGTCAAATTCCTAGATCACACTATATATCATTTACTTATCCATGGTTGTTCCATGGGCCAACCATACTAAGAGCATCGAGAAATGAATCAAGCTAATATGAAGGTGTGTAAGCTATAAGTCAACCACATATATCCCTAGATGCACTATAGGTTCAGGGTATAACATGTACATCCCATTTAATACAAAATTTTACTCAATGTTGAATCAAACCAGGATGTTAATGTAAGAATGATTCATCCTCCCATGTTATATCTTTAGAATGTAGGTTCTTCCATTTGATCAAATACTACTTAATGACTCTAGTTTGCAATTGCTTAGTGTGTGTATGAAGGATATCCTCATGATCTAGAATCACACATCCTTATTCATGTAATTCAAGTAACTAAGTCTAAGTGTAAACTCTATGTATAATTAATTTCTTTAGTCAAGATACATGGAATACCAAATGTATGCGAGTGGTTAGGGGTAATTCAAAATTTTAAGCCACACTATAAATTTTCTACGAGATCTAGTAAGGGCCATAATACTTAGGTGATAATTTATTACCATTTTTATATTAACTCAGATACATATGATTATATGGATACAAATTAATAAATATCCAATCACCTATGGTAAAATTTCACTCACTATGGTGTTGATCTACTTACCATTTCATTCAATTTTATCATTGATAAATTCTCTTACAAACTGACTAACACCTCTTATTGATGGTGAATGTATTCCTTAAAAACAAAAACCTTAGGATTCACTATAAAAATTGAAGTGATGGATGGGGGTTCATACTCATACAATGTGACAAAGGGAGACATCTTGGAAGAAGTGTGAAAAGAAGTGGTATACCACCATTCAATAAGTGGCAGTGAATGAACCCATTTGCCTTGTTTGTTAGAAACAAAACAACAAAGATACCCTTTGAGACATTTGTTTAATACCTCTATTTTTCCATAATATTTAGAATGATAGGATGATATATGATCTAACTAGGTACTCAAACATGAAAATAATTTATTCCAAAAATTACTGGTAAGTAGGGGATCTCAGTCACTTACAATGATCTTTGGAGCACCATGAAATTTTTGAATTATATTGAGAAAAGAATAAGCTATTGTATTGTCAACACATGATTTTGAAAAGGATAAAAATAAATCATACTTGGTGAGTCTATCCACAAATACCATGATAACATTTTTACCCTCAAACTATGGTAAACCCATAATGAAATCCATAGAAAACTCTTCTCAACATTGTCTAGGGATGGATAAAGGCTGCAAAAGACCTAGTGGGGTCTTAATGGTTTCACCTTTATTTTTTTGGAATACCATGAATTCATCCACATATTTTTGAACATCCCCTTTCAGTCCTTCCCAAAATAAATATTGCTTTATTTTATAATATGTTTAAAAAAATCCCAAGTGACCTCCAAGTGGAGAGGCATGAAGTTCTTGAATAATTTTATGTTTGAGGAGAGAATGCTTACTAAGGTATAATATATATTTCTACCATAATGTGTTCTCCTTCCATGTAAAATTCTAAAATTCATTAAAACCCTTCTAAAGATTATGAATCAAATCCTTGGTATCACTACCATTCTCCCATTAAGATCTTGCTTCCTCTAGCTAATCTTCCTGCTACATGGTCATGGTGGATAATAATGCCTAAATTGATTCATCTTGTTGAGAGAGGGAATCTACTACCAGATTTTATTTTCCTTTCTTAGACATTATTTCAAAATCATAGCCTAACATTTTAGTCACCCATTTTTTTTGTTCTTTAGATGATAAGCATTATTCCAAAAAATATTTGAGGCTATCATGATCAGTTTTTACCTGAAAGTGATGACCCATTAGATAAGGTCTCCATTGCTTCACTACATGTAAAATAACCATCATCTCTTTCTCATCTATTTTTTTGAGCCTATTTTTTCCCTTTAGTTGAGTAATTTCAAATTCTAATGGTTTACCTTATTGCATGAGTACAAACCCCATTCCATATATTGATGCGTCACACTTCATAATAAATGTTTTTTTAATAATCAAGAGTAGCCAAAACTATATTTGTGTACATAACCATTATCAACTATTAAAATATCAAGGTAGATAAATCAATCCACTAGAAAGAGTCTTTCTTCAAAAAAGAGGTGAGTGAGGTTTCAATGCTACCATAATTTTTGACAAACCTGTGATAATAACTAGTTAGCCCCAAAAATTCATGGAGGTTCTTAAGGGTATTAAGAACTTGCTACTCCATCATTTCTATGATTTTATTAAGATCAAATTTCATTCCTTCATGTGAAATTATATTACCCAAGTACTCCACCTCTTGGACACCAAAATCACATTTGGAAGGTTTGGCATAAAGCTGTTGTTATTCTAGAACTAAAAACATTTGTTTCACATGATTCAAATGGTCTTCCCAATTTTTGTTGTATATGAGGATATCATTAAAAAACACCAATACAAATTTTGTCAAAAATGGCCTAAAAGTACTTTTCATCAAACTCTAAAATATAGATGGTGTATTTGTGAGGCCAATGGCATGACCATAAATTTATAATGGCCTTCATGAGTTCTAAAAGTAGTTTTAGGTATGTCCTCATTATGGATGAAAATTTGATGACATACAAAGCAAAGATCTAAGTTGGTAAAATAAATAGCACCATGCAATTCATCAAGTACATCATCAATTACTGGAATAGGAAACGTATCTTTGATGGTGTATATATTGATTTCTATATAGTTAGAACAATCCTCCAAGCTTCATCCTTCTTACACACTATGACCACTAGGGAGGAATGTTCACTTTGACTACATTGGATGATTCCTGCCTCCATCTCTTGTACCATATTTTTAATTTTACTCTTTTTGGCATAGGGATACCTATAGGGTCTGATATTGGATGTGTGCTTCTTAGAATGAGTCCAATGGAATGATCATGCACATGACTTGGAGGAAGTCCTTTTGGCATGTCATCAAAAATAACATAATGGTCATCCAACAACTTTTTCAAATTAGGAGGTGTAGACTCATTAATTGGTTGAACCTCCATGAAAAATAAGCATGCCATAAAACCTTTTGCACTTTTTTCTGAGAATCTTCATCATCTGGTAGGAATTAAATAGTTGTGGAGATTTAGCTCATAATCCATGTAGTTAAAAAGTCCTTCCTTGTGAATGAAACCTCATGAATATTTCCTTGAAATTCATCTTAATAGTGCCCAAAGTGGTGATCCATTACACTTACAAAATAATGTCATCTCCTCCCATGGGAATAACAAGCATAGGGGAATCTAACAAATAGTCTCCCATAACAAGCTTAATACTATGGAATTTTATATAATAGTTGACCATATCACCATTTTCAATCATGAACTAAAATTATAGAGCTAGATAAATGAAATAATTAAAATGAGCAACCAACTTACTGATGAAGTTATGTGTACTCTCAGAGTTAATTGACATATTCACCTTCTATTTCTTCAAGAACCCCACCAACTTAAGAATTTGAGGAGGACTAATGCCTAAAACTACATGATAGGAAATAGTAGGTTTATAATCTTTAGATTCATCCTCAGGTTTTTTTAACCCTTCCCCTGAAGCCTCTTCATTTTCTTCCTCCTCATTGGCACTAGCAATGTAAAACAACTTATTTTTAACACATCGATGCCCTTTACTCTATTTACTATCATATCCAAAACAAAAACCTTTTGTGTACTTTTATTCCACTTGATAAGGTGTTAATATCATAGGCTGATGAAATGATGGTATTGGGAAGGTGCGTTCATGAACATTAGTGAAAGGTATTCATCTTATCAACTCTTTTTCATCAACCATGTATGCCCTTGGTATGACCTAAGATATAGAACTAGGATGAAACATGCAAACCTCTAATTGTATGGTATCTTTGAGGCCACCCAAAAATAGGTTAGTCAAATTTTCCTCAGTGATGTTTGCCACACATAAGGAAAGATTCTTAAATTTATGAAATTAGTCCTTAACAATCCCAATTTGGCACAACTTGGTTAGTTGTCTAAATTAGTTTCTAGAGACATTGTTATGATAGTAGAGTTGCATCTCTTCAAAAAATATTGACCACGAAACCAGGACACCCTTATTTTTATTTTGATCACACAACCAATAATCATACACCAAAACCTTGAGGCATTAGAGAAATCTGCACATCAAGATCATAACATCCCACCACACTTCCAAAGCATAGAATTTGAGCTAGATTTACACCCGTACACATAATCCCCCATATGTAGGATCCCTAGACAAACATTACCATATCAGTTTAGCCACCTACTTTGTGACTTAAACTTGGATGGAGGACTTGATACCAAATAAATGGCTCAAGTTACAGATATAGAGAGGCCATAACCAATTTTTTTAACATGGAGTCTGATGTAGATCAAACAAATTTTAAATTTGTGTGACCCAAGTGAGTGGATCATTACCATCAAACTTACATAGGTCCACTTTTGGTAATATCAACTTAGGTCCAAAATTGGTGTTAATATTATTTGGAGGATAAGAACCAAACTAAAGTGGTAGAGTATTATTTTGCAGTGGTCGAGTTGACAAGTTGGCCAATTTCCTAGATATTTATTGTAATTGATCCTTCATGCTATCCAAGTCCCCTCTCAAACCTATAATGTACCCTTAAACCATAATAAAATCATATTTTTTTACCATGTCCTGCAACACTGACTTAAGTTGTTGAACTACCTCTGAAAAAGATGGATCATAATTTTTAGATTCTATGCCATCCTTGTGAGGAGTTTTTAGAGTTTCTTACCCTTTCTTACATCTGTGAATGTTTAGAATAACCATGCAAAAATCCTATGAGGGTTTTAGCCATGAAAAAATGTACCAATGGAATACACCATTACGATCATCTCATCGAGACAAATACCACTAATTCTATTTTTCCAAGGGTGAAAACATTTGACCCAAAAAGTGTACCATATATCATTAGGATCATCTAGTAGAGATGAATCTAATGACTGCTAATTTGCACAAGGTAAAAAATTTCTAATTTTTTTTCTTTTTTGTAAAAACACCTCATGAACAAAATGATGATGATGAAAAACTCTATTCATCCCATATCATAAGTTATATACTTTTTAGCCCTTTGGTGCTTATAACACTAGATCCAAAAACAAATGCACCATAGAAACTTGCCCAAATCGATGCTCTAATACCACATGTAAGGAAATTACTTAGATGATTCATAATAGTAGAATTATATATGATAGAATTAAGAGTAGAATAAGTAGGTCCACAATAATAATTGTCAAAACAACATAATACTTGAATATTATGACTGAGCCACTTCAACGGGACAACCTACACAATAATACAATAAGAACAGAATTCATAATATGATCATAAAAGACTAACCACTACCTCCTATATATACTCTACTTAGCCATGGTTATTCCATAGATCGACCATACTAAGAACATCGATAAATGTAATAAGCTAATATAAAAGTGTATAAAACACAAATCGACCACACATATCCCTAAATGCACTATAAGTTAAGGGCATAAATTTTTATTGAACTTCAAAGTGAACTTGTTAAGATAGTCCTATGAGGGGATGTCTAAAATTAACTTTAAAAACACACTTATAAAAATAAAATAGATACTCAATATCAAAATTCCATGTTGATGTAAAATCATCAAAATTCTAAAGTGGTATAAAAATTATATCTTACTACTTCATTAAAGTTTATATGACTTTGGTACATATACATAATATATATAAACTCGAGCATAATTTATTTTTAAAAAATTTTAATTAATTGCTGAATCTTTTGATTTATTATTTGATTTGAAGGTAATTTTTATAATAGAGATGTCTTTAAAATATTATGTAAATCACATAAATGTAAAGTTTAATTAAAATTATAATTCCCAAGTAGTTTAATGGACTATGATGGGTTATGGGATTTCAAAGGTTATTATGGCACTAAACATTGATTTTGTAAGAAAAAGATATCATATTATAGGTATTGGATTTACTGGGGCCAAAGTATATTTCTAATTTTCTCAATATATTTTTTTTAATTATTTAATTTATTCTTACATATAAAATGGATTGAAGATTTTGTAATTTATATCTCGACCTTGCTTTGTGTTTTAATAAAATTCTATACTTGTGTTGATGTCTTTGATAGACGTGACACTCAATTTTGTCAAATATAAAATCTATAAGATATTCTTTTTCCCTATCTTGGATATTAAAGCACTGTAGTTTTACTTTTCAAGTACTCTAGGTATTTATTTTATTTACAAAAGATCCTATATATTGTAACCAAAATTTTAGGTAGATTTGGAAGGTTGATAGGTTGTAAGTATTATATTTTGAGTACGTTTTTATTTTAAATTTGTTTATGATATTTTATTTTCATAAGTTATCTATTCACCATATAACTATGTATGCACATTTTCTAATTATGTAGACTTTGTTTCAAAAATAAAAATATAACACAATTTCATTGTGTTATGTTTTGAAGTAAGAAAGTTTTAGTTCAAATTGTTAAATCTATACATAAATATTTTATTGAAAATTTCATTTTATTACTTGTTGAAATACAAATATATAAATTTTATGAAATAAAATTTTATTTGAGAAGATTAGATCTAGAATACTAATCACAACAATATGTCTTAAGGTTTTCTCCATCTATCATGTTATTTATTCAACTATATGAGAATTTTCCATTACCTTAATTTACATTCAATAACTTTTAATTCAAAAACTTATTTTAAACAATCTTTTTTAATTTAATATAAAATAAATTTATTAAACATTAAAACCAACCATTCATCAATCAAAAATTGAAACAAAAAATTTAAATAAATAAAAAATTAACATTAAAAACGTTTAACCAATTCATATTTAATTCAAATAATTATATATATACATACATATATATATACATATATATATATATATACATATATATATATATATGTATATATATATATACATATATATATGTATATATATATACATATATATATATATATACATATATATATGTATATATATATATACATATATATATATATATACATATATATATATATATACATATATATACATATATATATATATACATATATATATATATATATACATATATATATATATATATATATATATATACATATATATATATATACATATATATATATATATATATATATATATACATATATATATATATATATATACATATATATATATATACATATATATATATATACATATACTCACTCTTCTAAGCAATCTTTTCAAGATTATTCCCATCAAAACACTTCCACCTCCCTAGATTGATTACATTAAGATCTTGAAGTAAACTATAGTCAAAATGGGCATTAGAAAGATTTTACAAGCAATAAATTATAAATCAACGGCTATCAAAAGGATGAGTTGCATTGACAAAACCTTCTTCAAAGTTGAAAGAAATTATTTCTCCATTATATAAATTAAATTTATATTTAAAAATGTGACATTGAAATAAATAATGTTTTTGTCTAATATGACATTATTAGTCTCGAATATGTTGGAGTTTCAAATTAACCATTCATGTTAATTTAAAATTTGTTGGCAGTTTAATATTATATATTTTTTAATAAAATATAATATCTATATTGAATGAAAAGTTCTTAAAAATTTTTATAACTTACTAATTGTTTAAGTGGTAGATATTTACGACATATTAACAACATAAACTGTCATATACCATCTGAAACACAAAATACAAGTTAGAAATCATCAATTTTCAGACCTAATCTCAAAAGAAGGGACTATATCCTTCAATTAATTATCATTGATTACTTTCTATTGGTTGCCCCCTTTCAATATCCATTAGAGAAACACCAAATACATAAAAATGTAAATCTCAGAAAGTTAGAGGAATATTATATACAAACTTAAATATGTGATTTATTGAGTAATGATTAAAGGCTTAACCCTTCCATAAATTTATGTAAATAGCGAACATTACATCATAATGTAGAGTCTGTACACACATTTATCACCACTTGTTTTAAGTTCAACTTTCCTCACAGAGTTATCAGAAAACTTATGCCAAAAATTTAGATTTCTTTGAATATTAAGTTTGATTTTTCTTTGTAATAAATGTGAATGGAATAAGGATTCACGATTCTGACTTGAATGGAGATAATAATTGAAATATTATTATGCCATTGGTAACTCCTTTTCTAATATGGCTAGATTTAAAAATCAAGCCATTTTAATTGTGTATTTGTCGAGAGAGGTTTTTTTTTTTGACATTTTTTTTATCGGTTTCTCTTTTTACGTCTCTCATTCATATATATATAAATATAAAGTTATATAATTTTTTTAATTTTAAAATAAATAAATAAATAAAAATTTTATTATATAAAATTTTAATCAATATGTGTTTGTTCTATGTTAATTGTATGAATTTTTTTTTTGAAATTTTTCTTTGATATATTTTATCTCTTTTCAAGTTTCTCATTTATTTTGATTTGAATTTTTATGAAATTGTTTTCAATGTTATATGTAATTTTCTTAATTTTTCAAAGCAAACAAATTAATAATTTTATCATTTATAATTTTGATCAATGTAAGTGTACTTGTTCTATGTGAATTGTATGATTTTTTTTTATGTATTTTATGCATATCTCTCTCTATATATATATATGTATATGTATATGTATATATATATGTGTGTGTGTGTGTGTGTATGTGTATGTGTATGTATATGTATATGTATATGTATATGTATATGTATATGTATGTATATATATATATGTATAGATATATGTATATATGTATGTATGTGTGTGTGTGTGTGTGTGTGTGTGTGTGTGTACATCTAATTCCAACTTATATCAAATTGTTTCAACAATTACATATGGCATCCCTGGTTTTTTCAAAACAAA
Organism: Torreya grandis; assembly: GCA_037957365.1. Taxonomy (NCBI): domain Eukaryota; kingdom Viridiplantae; phylum Streptophyta; class Pinopsida; order Cupressales; family Taxaceae; genus Torreya; species Torreya grandis. Next base: position 2,717,541 of record JARHVA010001535.1, read on the forward strand.
CAAATTAGCAAACTCTATCACATAGAGTTTTACTCAATGTAAGTTTGTTTGTCCTACATTAAAAGTATGATTTTTCTTTAAGAGACTTTTATTCAATATATTTTATACATCTCTCTTTTCACACTTTTATTTATTTTGATTGGAACTTCTATGAAATTGTTTATAAGGTCACATGTGACATTCCTTGTTTTTTCGAAACAAAAAAAATTAAAAAAAGTTATCACTTTGAGTTCCAGTCAATATAAGTGGGTTTGCCTTAAGTTAATCATATGATATTTATTTTAAGGACTTGAATTCAATGTATTATATACCCTTCTTTTCACATATTTCATCTATTTTGATTTGAACTTCTATGAATTTATTTCCAAGGTTCGATGTGACATTTCTATTTTTTCCAAAACAAACAAATTAGTAGCTTTGTCACTTAGAGTTTCATTCAATGTAAATGTGTTTGTCTTACATTAATTGTATGATTTTTATTTGAGAGACTTTTCATCGATTTGTTTTATATGTTTGTGTTTTCATTTCTTTTGATTTGAAATTCTACCAAATTGTTTCATAGGTTACATGTGACATTCTTGGTTTTTTCAAGAAAAACAAATTAGTAACTCTATCACTTATAATTTCATTCAATGTAAGTTTGTTTATCCTACATTAATCGTATGATTTTTATTTTAGAGAGTTTTCTTCAGTGTATTTTATGTATCTCTTATTTCATGTATTTCATATCTTCTGATTTGAACTTCTATGAATTTGTTTCCAAGGCTACATATGACATTCTTAATGTTTTTGAACAAACAAACTAATAATTATCACTTAGAGTTTCAATCAATGTATATGTATTTGTACTAAGTTTATTGTATGATTATTATTTGAGATAGTTTTATTTGACATCCTTTATATGTCTTTATTTACACATCTTTCATTTATTTTTATTTGGAATTATATCAAATTGTTTCCAATGTTACATGGGACATTCTTGAGTTTTTTAAAACTAAAATATTAGTAACTCTATCAATTAGAGTTCAACTAATAATAAGTTTATCTGATTTTTTAGATATATATAATAGTTTCCAAGAGACAGGTATGGGGAGATGGATACAGGGACCAATATATATGCTATGAAAAATTTATAGAAATATATACTATCGTAATACTATGTGAATAAAATATTTATTATAAAATACTAGTAATATACAAGCCAACCATATAACTTGAATGAACAAATATCTCAACATATTAAGGACCACAAGTAAATTTTAACACATTGAAATTTCCCAGTTGATTTTAACTTGGGTTTAATGTTTCATAAATATGATCTATATGCTATTTTTGATATAGTACACTATTAAAGCACTCATTTTAATAAATATTTATTTATTAATTGAATATAAAAATATTATTTAATTAAAAAATAAAATTTATATTTAATTTTTCATGATTAAGTGGTGTTTATTCCATTCAATAAAAAATGTAGATGTAAAAAGTGTTCATACAATGAACTAAAATTAACCATATTAGATTTACGAATTCTAGTATTATTGTACTTTATGATTTCTTGATGGGTGAGAATGTGTAAAAGGTGCAAATGAATCTTGGTACTAGTGTAAGCCTACAGGTCTTTCCTACTTTCCCTCCTACATAAAAAGGCATTTAACATTTTCACTTGACTTTTAGAAGTCCCTTTAATAGCGATCGTGGAAGTTACACAAAAATTTTATGAAATTGTTGGCCACAATGTTTCTTGGCCTTCTTTTGACTATTGTGTCTTACAATCAATTACAACTCCCTTTCATCTATTATTTTCTCTTAAAAAAATTTAATGGTCAATGAGCTATTAAAAATTAATGTCATGTATTCATGTTATCAAAGTCTGAAATTTCTTTCAAGAGCCATCAAAGTGGACCTTTATACCTTCAAGAAATACACTTTACATGGGTTGGTGCTCAATATGCTAATGCCTTGTTTCCATTTGTAAACCACATCCACACTACTTTTAGAGCATTTCTAGAGTAGAGCCCACTTTTGTTCATCTCCATGTTTTTAAATCCAATCTGCTCCTTATTATCAAAAGAGAGCCCACTCAAAATTTCTTGTGCTTTCAAGGCCTCTCATCCATTTAACATTTCCCATCAAAAGTTACAATTTTTTAATACCGAGCTTGACTTTGACTATGACTCAGCCTTACCTAATCAACCTTCAAAGAAGCATGCAAAAATGATGATGATGGGAGTTGCCCAAATTTGTTTGTGTTCTTTTGGTTGCACTGTCTTACTATCAATTACAAATTATTTAAAAAAATTTAATGGTCAATGAGTTTTTATAAATTAATGTTGTATAAAAGGTGAGTCTCGAAGTCTTCTCCATAATTTCTTGACATTATTTTCATGGTAACTTTCCTTTTTAAAACTAATGTCTTACGATCCAACTTTATATTGGTGAAATAACAATAATCTACCATAATATTGGTGAAATGACAACTTTATTACCATATCTTAGAAGTTGAGATTAATCCACTCCCATATCTTAATAAAGGGATTACTTATGATTCTGCTAATAAGAGCTATTGTTACTTACCTTGCCGATGTTCAAGAGTTTGCTCTCAAAAATTAAAAAACTAATATAAGTTCAAGATAACATTAGTGACTTACTCCTAATGATAGCTAATTTTAAATATTGCAATCTATGCAGTTATATGTCTCGTGCGGAAGGTTAAACACATTATTAGTCTAAAAGGAAGCTATATCTTTCATTTTTATCTAGAATCTTTAGCTGTGTAAAGAACATTATTTAATATTCTTTATCTAAACACACAATACTTTAAAAAACTACACATTTGCAATCCTAATTCCCTTTTCCTTGTTCCAAATTCACTTATTTTGTAAGAGCTAGTTGATATTTAACCTTGTTTAATATAAATATTTTATCAGATTGGGATTATTAACTAACTCAATATGATCTATTCTAGAAAAAAAAAATGTGTACAAGAGAGGAATCAACTTTGGCAATTTTCATTATAAAATAGGAGAAAATCGAAGTTGATTTTATTAGGGTTTTATTTATGTGTATGGTTATAATGTTTATTGTCCTAATTGACGTTGCCTATCCCATTACATCTATGATGATTTTTAGGTCCATTTGACATCAATAGACTTAATTTTAGCTCATTATTAGGGTGGCTTAGCATTAAATTATGGCTTAGATATCACATAATGTAATTATTGTTATAAAATGTGGAAATATTAGTGTTGAAGCAAAAAAATCCATTTTAAAGGTGTACATCAAGGTAAGAAATATAAACATTCCTATTAATATGTTGATGTGTTCCTAGCTTTCATTGTTGTAGATTCTATACAAATTGTAAATGTTGTGAAATTATTAGTTTTATATCTTTCTTTATTGGACCTTATATCAAATTTTGAGCAATCTATTAAAACATGGGTTAAGTATGCATAGGAACCTTTTTTAATTAATATTTTTGAGATCAGGGATATAACCAATTGGTTATTCACTTTATTTCTTTTTTGTTTAATCATAGTATGTACAAACATTTCTTACAATTCTAGTTGTTGGTTCATACATAACACATTGATGGTGTTATATTTATAGACGTGCGGCTTTATAAAATCAAAACATGCCACTCACAAAGTCTCAAGGGGGTTGAATTTATCAACATGTTAGTTTGTTTGTGGGTTATCTAAACAAATTTGACCCTACTTGACCCATAATATGACTTACATTGAGATTTATCTCACCAAATATCTAAAATTGAAATTGGTATTCTAATCTGCAGACATCACTTTTCCCATATAATAGTTTACATAAATATTTGAAATAATGTTTCCATTGCTAGTCTGTAGATCTCAAGTAACATGATTTTCATTTATTAGCTCATCTAGATAAAACTCTAATTTTGACACCTAAAATAGTATTTGGGAAGTAAAATAGTTGTACCATCATCAATGGAAAAAATACTATGGTAATGAATTAAAATCCAAATCCTCTGAAAACATTCCCTTTCCATAAACTACCAAAAAAAGTCTACAATTCATTTGAAAATATGCCATCTCCAACTCAGTCGATCCACTAGATCCAAACTCTGGTTATTATGAATAATAAAAATATTCTTCTAGGATAGAAAAATAAAGAGTGTAATGTCCACGTGGTCATTCCTTTCATTCTTTTATTTTTTGAAACAAATAAATAATAATTCTATTATATAATTTTTCAGTCAATGTAAGTGTGTTTGTCCTATGTTATTCACATGATTTTTATTTGAGAGACTTTGCTTCGATATATTTTTTGTCTCTCTTTTCACATTTCTCATTTATTTTGATTTGAAATTTTATGAAATTATTTCGAATGTTACATGTGACATTCCTATTTTTTCAAAGTTAACAAATTATTATCTCTATCACTTAGATATTTAGTCATTACAAGTGTACTTGTCCTATGTGAATTGTATGATTTTTATTTGAAATACATTTCTTTGATGTATTTTATATGTCTCTATTTTAATATATTTTATTTCTTTTGATTACAACTTATATCGAATTCTTTCAATAATTACATGTGGCATCCATAGTTTTTTCAAAACAAATAAATTAACAACTCTATTGTTAGGTTGTGGAACTAAAAGCTTCACTAGTATGCAAATGGTGGAGGTTGCTGAGTGTCATAGTAACTGACGTCAGTCAGGCCAATCGACATTGGTCACGAATAGACCGGAAGCTGCTAACATCGATCAAGAATCAGCCAACATCGGTCATCTCTAGATAGATAGGAACCGACGTCAGTTGCCTGTGCATTTTCAAAACTGTTAGTTAGATCAATAGTTAGTTAAACAGACAATCAGTTTGCATGTAAAGATTAATTTTAGTCTTGAGTCTGCGTTTCTAATTATTGTTTGGTTTGGGATCTATTTAATAGACCCATGGGGCTGTATTGTAATCAAGGACAAGGAAGAGATCCTTCCGAGTGTAAGATCAATTGATCTACAAGTAGCAAGATCAGGGAGATCTACATGGTAAGTAAGATTAGTTGATCTATAGGTAGCAAGATCAAGGAGATCTACTTTGAGTACTTGGAGTACTTGGTGGACTAGAAGTAGGCAACAACAACCATTGGGTTGATTGTCACTTACTGGTGGAGGGAACAACTCAATGTTGAGTTGTGTTTGTAATTGATTGAGAGAAAGAACTCTTAAGGGAGAATTATTGTACACCCAAGAGGTGTGGGAAGAGTGTGATTTCTTCATTGTATTTCCTTCTGGAAGAGTGTTAATACAAGATTGTATTATCTCTCATATTCTATGTTGTTTCTGAATTCTAGTTACATATTACTTCTGGTTTAATTCTGTGTTTAGTTGCTTATACAAAGGTAATCAATTGTACTCTTAAGGAGTAGGGTCCTAAAAATTGGTATCAGAGCTTGGTTCACTAACAATTAGTATCAGAGCTTTATGTTCTGCTCCTAGATCTTGACAAGTGGTATTAGAGCCAAGTCAATCAAAGCTAGGTTGCAAGTTCATCAGAGCTAGGGTAAAGGTTCTCAGAGCCTGGTTCAGAGCAGGTTAGTGTTTGTTACTTACAGGTCACTCACAAGGGTTTCTATTTGAGTGGGAGTAAAGCAATGGTAGAAGAAAGTAAGCTAATAATGGAGAAATTCAATGGCAAGAATTATCAATTATAAAATTTTGGAAAGAAAGGGCAGGTAAAGAAAGATTGTTGGTTGGTAAAAGATCAGCATGAAGGAAATAAAGAAGCAAAAGATGCAGGTATTGTTCCATAGGATGCTCTTGTATGTTCCTTGGATAAAGTAGAATCTTAGGTTTTAGATTCTGATGCCTCTTTCCATGCAACCCCAAATAGAGTATTTTTCCATGATTATGTCCATGGAGACTTTGGAAAGATTTATTTAGGGGTTGATGAGCCTTGTCAAATTGTTGGCAAAGGGAAAGTGCAGCTGAAATTGTAGACGGGCAACACATGGGTGTTGAAGGATGTCATGCACGTTCCCATCCTAAAGACGAGTCTAATTTCTATATGAAATTTGGGTGATGAGGGTTGCACAATAACTCTCACAATGGAATCTTGGAAAGTTTCCAAGGGTGCACTTGTATTAGCATATGGTAAGAAAGTAGGTACTCTTTATCTATCTACTTGTATTACTGATTCTCATTCTGGTTTATCTACTTCAGATGTAGATGTGAAGATGTGGCTCTGTAGGCTTAGTCACATGAGTGAGAAGGGAATGCATGTTCTTAAGTCAAATGGTAAGCTTTCGAGTTTGAAAAGCATAGATTGAGATTTCTGTAAGCAACAGAAGAAAGTGAGGTTTCTTAAAATTAGGTCAACAAAGAAGAAGCACAAGTTGGAGCTTATTCACAAAAGAGTGTGGAGACCAGCTCAGGGAGCTTCTATTGGAGGATCACAGTATTGCATAAAGAGGAAATTTGATGTTTTTAACATATTGAAGAATTGGAAAGCCTTGGTTTTCAAGGAGAAGATGATGGATAGAGATCAGCTCATGAGGCTAAATAATTTTGAGCAGGGCAGTGTTGATTTGGACAAGGTTATGATCCAAAATGAGCTCACGGGTAAAAATCATCACTCATAAGAAAACACAGTTATCGACATCAGTCAAGTGAGAATCGATGTTGAACAGGCAGGAAGACCAAAGTCAGTGATGTCAGGTAGGTGGACACCGACGTTGGTCAGGGAGCTGATGTCAGTGGGTAGGTGGACACTGACGTCGATCAAGGAACTGATGTCAGTGATAAGGTGGAATCGACATCAGTCAGGTGCAGACTGAGGTCAGCCAGAGGTGATCGAGATTGGTCACTATCAGAATAAATTTTGGGCAGACAGCAAGATGTTAAGGAGTCTCAAACACCCATAAGGAGGACTGAAAGGGTAAGTAAGCCTCAAATTCATTATTCCCCTTCTTTATACTACTTGTTGCTCACTGATGGTGGAAAATTAGGAAGTTTTGAAGAGGCGATGCAGGTAGAATCTAGGAAATAGTGGGAGCATGGCATGAATGAGGAAATTGACTCCTTGGAAAAGAACCAAATGGGAGATTTGGTAGAGTTGCCAACCAGAAAGAAAGCACTGAAAGACGAATGGATTCCTAGGTTAAAGAAAGGAGAGAATGGACAGGTGAGATAGAAGGCCAGGTTATATGGTCTTGAGCAAGCTCTAGGACAGTGGTATAGGTTTGACAGGTTTATGACAAAGCATGGCTTTAGTCAATGTCAATGTGACCATTGTGTTTATTTTACCAGGTTCGATAATGGTCGCTACATTATCCTATTACTGTATGTAGTGTATATGCTTGTTGTAGGGTCACACATGTAGGGATTTGCTGAGCTAAAGGTAAAAGTAGCTCAAACATGTGCCAAGAAGGATTTAGGAGGAGAAAAGAAAATCCTTGGCATGAGTATTTCTAGAGACAGGGAAAATCACAGGTTGATGTTGTCTCGAGAGGATTATGTGAATAAGGTAGTGGAGAGGTTTGATATGTAGGATGCAGAACCAGTTAGCACACCTATGGATGGACAGTTCAAGTTGAGCTTAGAATAATGTCCTAAATCACATGATGAGGTTGAGTACATGAGTACTAGACTTGATATTACCCAAGCAGTGGGAGTTGTCAGCAAGTTTATGGCCAATCCAAGGAAGGAGCACTGGAAAGTAGTTCAGTGGATTTTCAGATATCTGAGAGGGACCAGCAGTAGGTATTTATGCTATGCAGGGTCAAACACTTCTCTACATGGGTATGTAGATTTGGATATGGCAGGTGACTTGGATGACATGAGAAGCACCACAGGATATGTGTTCACTGTTGGTGGAACGACGATTAGCTAGATTTTAGAGTTGTAGAAGGTTGTTGTAGTCACAATGGCTAACAAGGATAAGAACCCTACAGGTATGTTAACAAAGCTGAGAACAAAAGAGAAGTTGAATCTTCATTCAACTTCTGTTGGTCTTCAAGATTGAACTTGAAGAGGGATACAAGCCAAGAAACAAAATTAGAGGATGTACAGGTATAGGTATAGGTGCAACTATTTATCTCCAAGTGGGAGATTGTTAGGTTGTAGAGCTAAAAGCTTCACCAGTATGCAAATGGTGGAGGTTGTTGAGTGTCACAGTAACCAATGTCAGTCAGGCCAACTGACATCAGTCAAGAGTAGACCGGAAGCTGCTGACATTGATTAGGAATCAGCCGACGTCGGTCATCTCTAGATAGACAAGAACTGATGTCAGACGCCTGTATGTTTCTAAAACTATTAGTTAGATGAACAGTTAGTTAAACAGACAGTCAGTTTGCATTTAAAGACTAATTTTAGTCTTGAGTCTATAATTCTAATTATTGTTTAGTTTGGGATCTATTTAATAGACCCATGGGGCTGTATTGTAATCAAGGACAAGGAAGAGATCCTTCCGAGTGTAAGATCAATTGATCTATAGGTAGCAAGATCAGGGAGATCTACATGGTAAGTAAGATCAGTTGATCTGCAGGTAGCAAGATCAAGGAGATCTACTTGAAGTACTTGGAGTACTTGGTGGACTGGAAGTAGGCAACAACAACCATTGGGTTGATTGTCACTTACTGGTGGAGGGAAGAACTTAGTGTTGAGTTGTGTTTGTAATTGATTGAGAGAAAGAAATCTTGAGGGAGAATTACTGTACACCCAAGAGGTGTGGGAAGAGTGTGATTTCTTCATTGTATTTCCTTCTGGAAGAGTGTTAATACAAGATTGTATTGTCTCTCATATTATGTGTTGTTTCTAAATTCTAGTTACATATTACTTCTAGTTTAATTCCATGTTTAGTTGCTTATACAAAGGTAATCAATTGTACTCTTAATGAGTAGGGTCCTAACAATTGGTATCAGAGCTTGGTTCACTAACAATTGGTATCAGAGCTTTGTGTTCTGCTCCTAGATCCTGACATCTATCACTTAGAGTTTCACTCAATGTTTGTTTGTCCTACATTAAAAGTATGATTTTTCTTTGAGAAACTTTTATTCAATGTATTTTATACATCTCTCTTTTCACATTTTTTATTTATTTATATTGGAACTTCTACGTAATTATTTATAAGGTCACATGTGACATTCCTTGTTTTTTCAAAACAAACAAATTAGAAATTCTATCAATTTGAGTTCCAGTCAATGTAAGTGGGTCTGTCTTATGTTAATAATATGATTTCTATTTGAAGGAATTTTATTCAATGTATTATATACCCCTCTTTTCACATATTTCATTTATTTTGATTTAAACTTCTATGAAATTATTTCCAAGGTTAGATGTGACATTTCTATTTATTTTTTCAAAAACCAATAAATTAGTAGATCTATAACTTTGAGTTTCATTCAATGTAAGTGTGTTTGTCTTACATTAATTGTATGCATTTTATTTGAAAGACTTTTATTCAACTTTTTTATACATTTATGTTTTCATTTCTATTGATTTGAACTTCTACCAAATTATTTCATAGGTTACATGTGACATTCTTTATTTTTTCAAAACAAACAAATTAGTAACTCTATCACTTATAGTTTCTCTCAATTTAAGTTTGTTTGTCCTACATTAATTGTATGATTTTTATTTTAGATAGTTTTCTTCGATGTATTTTATGTGTCTCTTTTTTCATGTATTTCACTTCTTGTGATTCAAACTTCTATGAATGTGTTTCCAAGGCTACATGTGACATTCTTGATTGTTTTGAACAAACAAACTAGTAATTATACCACTTAGATTTTCAGTCAATGTAAGTGTATTTATCCTAAGTTTATTGTATGATCATTTTTTGAGAGAATTTTATTTGACATCCTTTATATGTCTCTATTTGCACATCTTTCATTTATGTTTATTTGGACTTCTATCAAATTGTTTCCAAAGTTACATGGGACATTCTTGAGATTTTTGAAACCAAAAAATTAGTAACTTTATATGTTAGAGTTTAACTAAATATATGTTTATTTGATTTTTTAGATATATATCCTAGTTTCTAAGAGACGGGTATGGGTACATGGGTACAAGGACTAGTATATATGCTATGATTTTTTCTTAGAAATATATACTATTGTAATACTATGCAAATAAAATATATAAATTATAAAATAATTATAATATACAAGATAATGAGATAGCTTGAGTGAACAAATATCTCAACATATTAAGGATCACAAATAAATTTCAATACATTGAAATTTCCTAGTTCATTTTAACTTGGTTTTAATGTTTCATTAATATGCTCTATATGTTATTTTTGATATAGTACACTATTAAAACACTGTATTTTAATAAATATTTATTTATTAATTGAACATGAAACTATTTTTTAATTATAAAATAAATTTTACATTGAATTTGTCATTATTAAGTCGGTGTTTATTCCATTTAATAGAAAGTGTAGATGTAAAAAGTGTTTGTACAATGGACTACAATTAACCATATTAGATTTAAATTGCACCTTTCAATCAAATTCTAGTGTTATTGTATTGTATGATTTATTAATGGGTGAGATTGTGTCAAAGGTGAAAATGAATCTTGGTGTTATTGTAAGCATAGATCTTTCCTGCTTTCCCTCCTACATAAGAAGGCATTTAACATTTTCACTTGACTCCTAAAAGTCCACTTTAATAATGATTATGGGAGTTACACAAAATTCTTATGAGTCTATTGGCCACAATTTTTCTTGTCATTCTTTTGGGTATTGTGTCTTACAATCAATTACAACTCCCTTTTATCTAATATTTTCTCTTAAAAAATTTTAATGGTAAATTAGTTATTAAAAATTAATGCCATGTATTCCTATTATCAAAGTCTGATTCTTCTTTCAAGATCCATCAAAGTGGACTTTTATACCTTTAATAAAGACACTTTACATGGGTTGGTGTTCAAGATTCGTATACCTAATATCCATTTGTAAACCACATTCACACTAATTTTGGAGCGTTTCCATAGTAGAGACCACTTTTGTTCATCTCCATATTTTTTAATCTGATCTCCTCCTTACTCTCAAAAGAGAGCCCACTCAAAATTTCATGTGTTTTTAGGGCCTCTCATCCATTTAACATTTCCCATCAAAAGTTACAAATTTTAAATACCGAGTCTAACTCTGACAATGGCTCAGCCTTACCTAATCAACCTTTGGAGAAGCAAACAAAAATGATGATGGTGGGAGTTACCCAAAATCCTTTGCATTATTTTGGCTACACTGTCTTATTATCAATTACAAATTAATTAAAAAAAATTAATGGTCAACGAGTTTTTATAAATTAATGTCATACAAAAGGTGAGTATCAAAGTATTCATCTCCATAATTTCTTGACATTCTTTTCATGGTAACTTTCCTTTTGAAAACTAGTATCTTATAATCCAACATTATATTGATGAAATAACAATAATCCACCACAATATTGGTGAAATGACAAATTTACTACCATATCTTGAATGTTGAGATCACTCTACTCCCATATCTTGATAAAGGGGATTACTTATGGTTTTGCTAGTAAGGGTTATTGTTACTTACCTGGCCGTTTTTCAAGAGTGTGCTCTCACAAATTCAAAAACTAATATAAGTTCAAGAGAACATTATTGACTTACTCCTGATGATAGCTAATTTTCAATATCATAATCTATGTAGTTATATGTCTCATGGTGTAGGTTAAACACATTATTAGTCTAAATGGAAGCTATATCTTTCATTTGTTTTTAGCATCTTTAGTTGTGTAAGAACATTATTTAATATTCTTCATCTAAAAACAAAATAATTTAAAAAACCTACTCATTGCAATCCTAATTCCCTTTTGCATGTTCCAAATTCAATTCTTTTGTAAGAGCTAGTCAATATTAAACCTTGTTCAATATAAATATTATATCAGACTTAGATTATTAACTAACTCAATATGAGCTATGCTAGAAAATAAATTATGTACAAAATAGGAATCAAATTTAGAAATTTTAATTGTAAAATAGGAGGTAATTAAAGTTTATTTTATTAGGGTTTTATTTATGTGTATGGTTATAATGTTTATTGTCTTGTTTGTAGCTGCCTATCCCACTACATCTATGATGATTTTAAAGTCCATTTGACATCAATAGGATTAATTTTTCTAATTATTAGGGTGGTTTATCCTTAAATTATGGCTTAAATCTCAAACAATGTATGTATTGTTATAAAATGTGTAAATCTTGGTGTTGAAGCACACAAATCCATTCTAAAGTTATACATCAAGGTAAGAAATATAAACATTCCTATCAATATGTTGATGTGTTCCTAGATTTCATTGTTGTAGATTATATACAAATTGTAAATGTTGTGGAATTATTAGTTTGATATCTTATTTTATTGGACCTTATATAAAATATGAGAAATCTATTACAACTTGGGTTGAGTGTGTGTAGGAACCTTTTTTAAATAAGATTTTAGAGATCAACGATGTAACCAATGAGTTATTAACTTTATTTTTTTGTTTAGTCATATTATGTACAAACATTGATTAAAATTATAGTTGTTGGTTCATACATAACACATTGATGGTTTTATCTTTATATACATGTGGATTTGTAAAATCAGAGCATGCCACACTCAAAGTCTCAAGGGGTTAAATTTGTCAACATGTTAGTTTGGTTATGGGTTATCTAAACAAATTTGACCCTACCTAACCCATAATATGAATTAAATTGAGATTGATCTTACCAAAGATCTAAAGTTGAAAATTGGGATTCTAATCAGCAAATATCACCTTTCCCATATAATAGTTTATATAAATATTTGAAATACATGTTTCCATTACTAGTCTATAGATCTCAAGTAACATTATTTTCATTTATTGGCTCATCTAGATTAAAATCTAATTTTGACAACTAAAATAACATTTTGGAAGTATAATAATTGTACCTCCAGTAGTGGAAAAAATACTATGATAATGAATTAAAACCCAAATCCTGGGAAAACATTCCCTTTCCATAAACTATGATAAAAAATCAATAATTCATTTTAAAATATGCCATTTCCAACTTAGTCAATCCACCAAATCCAAACTCTAGTTGTTATGAATAATCAAAATATTCTTACAACATAGAAAAAGAAAGAGTGTAATGTCCACATGGTTATTCCTTCGATTCTTAGTTTTTTTTTAAACAAATAAATAGTAATTCTGTTATATAAAATTTTAGTCAATGTAAGTGTGTTTGTCCCATGTAAATCATATAATTTTTCTTTGGGATACTTTGTTTTGATATATTTTGTGTCTCTTTTTTTGTGTTTCTCATTTATTTTGATTTGAAAATTTATGAAATTTGTTTCCAATGTTACATGTGACATTCCTATTTTTTCCAAAGCAAACAAATTAGTATCTCTATCACTTAGAGTTTTGGTCAATGTAAGTGTACTTGTTGTATGTGAAGTGTATGATTTTTATTTGAGAGACTTTTATTTATTGTATTTTATGCATCTCTCTTTTAATATATTTTATTTCTTTTGATTCCAACTTATATCAAATTCTTTCAATAGTTACATGTGGCATCCCTATTTTTTTCAAAACAAACAAATTAACAACTCTATCACTTAGAGTTACACTCAATGTATGTTTGTTTGTCCTACATTAAAAGTATGATTTTTATTTGAGAGACTTTTATTCAATGTATTTTATACATATATTTTTTCACGTCTTTCATTTATTTTGATTGGAACTTCTACGTAATTATTTATAAGTTCACATGTGACATTCTTTGTTTTTTCAAAATAAACAAAATTAAAAAATTTATCACTTTGAGTTCCAATCAATGTAAGTGGGTTTATCTTATGTTAATCATAAGATTTTTATTTGAAGGAATTTTATTTAATGTATTATAAACCCCTCTTTTCACATCTTTCATTAATTTTGATTTAAACTTTTATGAAATTATTTCCAATGTTAGATGTGACATTTCTTTTTTTTTTCAAAACAAACAAATTAGTAACTCTATCACTTAGAGCTTCATTCAATGTAAGTGTGTTTGTCTTACATTAATTGTATCATTTTTATCTGAAATACTTTTCTTTAATTTATTTTATACGTTTGTGTTTTCATTTCTACTGATTTGAACTTCTACCAAAATTCTTTCATAGGTTACATGTGACATTCTTGGTTTTTTCAAAACAAACAAATTAGTAACTCTATCACTTATCATTTCTCGTAGTTTAAATTTGTTTGTATAACATTAGTCGTATGACTTTTATTATAGAGATTTTTTTTTATGTGTTTTATGTGTCTCTCTTTTCATATATTTCAAATCTTCTGACTCAAACTTCTATGAATTTTTTTTCCAAGGCTACATGTGACATTCTTGATTTTTTTGAACAAACAAACTAGTAATTCTATCACTTAGAGTTTCAGTCAATGTAAGTGTATTTGTCCTAAGTTTATTGTATCATTATTATTTAAGAGAATTTTATTTGAAATCCATTATATGTCTCTATTTTCACATCTTTCATTTATTTTAATTTGGACTTCTATCAAATTGTTTCCAATGTTACATGGGACATTCTTGAGTTTTTCAAAACCAAATAATCAATAACTTTATATGTAATATTATAAATAAATATAAGTTTATCTCATTTTATAGATATATATCATAGTTTTGAAGAGACGAGTATGGGGAGATGGGTACAAGGACTAGTGTACACACACACACACACACACACACACACACACACATGCTATGAAAAATTTATAGAGATATATACTAGTGTAATACTATGCAAATAAAATATATAAATTATAAAATAATTGAAATATACAAGCCAACCAGATAACTTGAGTGAATAAATATCTCAACATATTAAGGGTCACAAGTACATTTTAACACATTGAAATTTTCTAGTTCATTTTAACTTGGTCTTAATGTTTCATAAATATGCTCTATATATTATTTTTGATATAGTACACTATTAAAGAACTATATTTTAAAATATATATTTAATAATCGATCATAAAAATATTTTTAATAAAAAAATAAAATTTACGTTGAATTTTTCATGATTAATTTGGTGTTTATTCCTTTCAATAAAAAGTGTAGATGTAAAAAGTGTTCAGAAAATGGACTAGAATTAACCATATTAGATTTAAATTGCACCTTTGGGGCAATTTCTAGTATTATTGTACTGTATGATTTCTTAATGGGTGAGACTGTGTAAAAGGCACAAATGAATCTTGGTGTTAATGTAAGCATAGGTATTTTCTATTTTCCCTCCTACATAAGAAGGCATTTAACATTTTCACTCAACTCCTAGAAATCCACTTTAATAGTGATTGTGGGAGTTACACAAAATTCTTATGAGATTTTTGGCCACAATTTTTCTTGGCATTATTTTGTATTTTGTGTCTTACAATCAATTACAACTCCATTTCATATATTATTTTCTCTTAAAAAAATTTAATGTTCAATGAATTATTAAAAATTAATGTCATGTATTCCTATTATCAAAGTCTGATTTTTATTTCAAGAGCCATCAAAGTGGACTTTTATACCTTCAATAAAAACACTTTACATGGGTTTGTCCTTAAGATTCTTATGCCTCGTTTCCATTCGTAAACCACATCCACATTAATTTTAGAGCATTTCCATAGTAGAGACCACCTTTTTTCATCTCCATGTTTTTGAATCTGATCTCCTCCTTGTTCTCAATAGAGATCCCACTCAAAATTTCATGTGATTTCAGGGCTTCTAATCCATTTAAAATTTCCCATCAAAAGTTAAAATTTTGTAATACCAAGTCTAACTCTGCCTATGACTTGGCCTTACCTAATCGACCTTTAGATAAACATTCAAAAATGATAATGGTGGTAGTTGCCCAAAATTATTTGCTTTATTTTCACTGCACTATCTTATCATTGATTAAAAATTCATTAAACAAATTAGTGGTCAATGAATTTTTATAAATTAATATCATATAAAAGGTGAGTCTCAAAGTATTATTTTCCATAATTTCTTGACATTATTTTCATGGTAACTTTGCTTTTTAAAATTAGTGTCTTATGATCCAATATTATATTGGTGAAATTACAGTGAAATGACAACTTGACTACCATATCTTGGAAGGTGAGATCACTCCATTCCCATATCTTGATAAATGGGTTACTTATGGTTGTGCTAGTAAGAGTTATTGTTACTTACCTTGACGATGTTCAAGAGTGTGCTCTCACAAATTCAAAAACTAATATAATTCAAGAGAACATTAATGACTTATTTGTTGTGATATATAATTTGTAATATCACAATATATGTATTTATAAGTCCCATGGTGAAGGTTAAACACATTATTAGTATGAAAGGAAGCTATATCTTTCATTTTTCTAGAATCTTTAGTTGTGTAAAGAACATTATTTAATATTCTACATCTAAACACATAATGCTTTAAAAAAACCTACACATTTACAATCCTAATTACCTTTTCCATGCTCCAAATTCACTCTTATAATAAGAGCTACTCGATATTTGACCTTGTTCAATATAAATATTATATCAGATTGGGATTATTAACTAACTTGATATGAGCTATGATAGAAAACGAGTTATGTACAAGAGAGGAATCGACTTTAGATATTTTAATTGTAAAATAGGAAAAAATTGAAGTTGATTTTATTAGGTTTTTATTTATGTGTATGGTTATAATTTTTATTGCCTTGTTCATAGATGCCTATCACACTACATCTATGATGATTTTCAAGTCCATTTAACATCAATAATCTTAATTTTATCTCATTATTAGGGTGGTTTAGCCTTAAAGTATGGATTAAATCTCAAATAATGTAAGTATTACTATAAAAATGTGGAAACCTTGGTGTTGAAGAAAAAAAAACCATTCTAAAAGTGTACATTGAGGTAAGAAATATAAACATTCCTATCAATATATTAATGTGTTCCTAGATTTAATTATTGTAGACTCTATAAAACTTATAAATGTTATGAAATTATTAGTTTGATGTCTTAATTTATTGGACCTTATATAAAATATGAGAAATCTATTACAACTTGGGTTAAGTATGTATATGAACCTTTTTAAGTTAAGATTTTTGAGATCAGGGATATAGCCAATGAGTTATTTGCTTTCTTTTTTTGTTTAATCATAATATGTACAAGCATTGATTATAATTATAGTTATTGGTTCATAAATAACACATTGATGGTGTTATATTTATAGACATGTGGCTTTTTAAAATTAGAACATGACACTCACAAAGTCTCAAGGGGGTTGAATTTCTCAACATGTTAGTTTGGTTGAAGGTGATCTAAACAAATTTGACCCTACCTAACCTATACTATGAATTACATTGAGATTGATCTCACCAAAGATATAAAGGTCATAATTGGCATTCTAATTAGCAGACATCACTTTTCCCATATAATAATTTACATCAATATTTGAAATTAAAGTTTCCATTACTAGTTTGTAGATCTCAAATTACATGATTTCCATTTATTGGCTTGTCTAGATAAAACTTTAATTTTGACACCTAAAGTAGCATTTAGAAATTAAAATACTTTTGCCATCATCAGTGGAAAAAATCCTATGATAATGAATTAAAACCCAAATATTGGGAAAACATTCCCTTTCCATAAACTACAAAAAAGTCTACAATTCATTTGAAAATATACCGTCTCTGACTCAGTCAATCCACTAGATCCAAACTCTAGTTGCTATGAATAATCAAAATATTCTTCCATCATAGAAAAAAGAAATAATGTATTGTCTATATGGTCATTCCTTTCATTTACATGGAGATATTGTATCCCAACTCATAGTGACGATGAATCTCCTTGGGGAGAATAATGGCCTAGGAAAACAATGACTAGTCCATTTCTCTCGATAATGTTTTTTAGCCTAGTCAGCATAATACAAGCTTAATATAGTTTTCTTCTCTAACCGAGTCTATAGATGTTCAAGGGGGAATTTTTTGGAGTATTCACATACATTAATTTCCTCTCGTGAAATGTACGTGTCTTGATATAATTTATATAAATATTTCATTTAGATCTTCTTTCTAATGGCTTAGTGCCTTCGATGTAACTTTTCTACAGCGTAATTAAAATTCTCCATATTCATTCTTGAAGGTATATTAAAATGATTTTTTGATAAAGTTTTTTTTTACCATAAATTATAATGAGGAGGGGCATGATGATATTACTATTTTTCTCTCTTTAGCTCTATTTACTATTTTTATTTTTTGGGGTCAGGACCCTATGCAACATGCCTTGGGGGATAAATATTGATATTGGATGTTGGGATTTACAATTATAAAATGTTTATATGTCTAATTATGACATCGAGCATCTAGTGTTATTATTGTGGCTTCTTGATAATCTTCCTCTCAGCAACTAGATTATTTGTAGTTATTTTAATATGTCATCCTTTGAGGATAAAGAGGGAAATGTTCTTATGTAGTGGTGGTGTGTGATATCTTGAAAAATGTTTTATTAAAACCCATTAAAATGAATTTGGATTGATGTGTTTCCTTTTACCACAAAACATACCCTTTTAGTATCTTTTTCACTTTCTATATTGTTATTTCATGGGAACAAAACCTTATGAAGCAGGCCTAGGAGATAAATCTTGATATTGGATGTTGTGATTTAGGGCTAGTAAATGTTTATACTAATAATTAATATATCAATCATGTAGAATTATGATGGTGGATTCTTAATAAATTTTCACTTACCAACTGCCATGTTTACATTGATTTTAATATGGTATTCCATTTAGGATAAAGAGGACACCCTTCCTATGTGGTGGTGTGTGAAATAAACTGAAGAGTAATTTCATTTTAAATCCATTGGTGTTTTTTGTTGATCTTATGTGGAATACATGTGGTTTTTGTGGTTTAAATTCCTCCATGGGTTTTAGCATATCATCAAATGGCTTGATCTTTCTATGCTTGTCTATTAACACATCTTCAACTTCCAAATTTTCAATGGCTAACCTGCCAATGACTACCAAAAGAAATTTATCTTTGGCCAATTTACCATTTATTTTCAAATTGGTTTTGGAAGATTATTTATGAAAATCCTTAAAACACATTTTTTCATGAATGGTGGAGTGTTGTTATATTGTAAAGGTGAAGCCAAGGTGAAGATAATGAAAATAAATAGAAACATGAAGACAATCTAACCAGGTGTGGGATAGGATTCACAATGGGTTTACTAGAATACATGCATGATCTAGGATGACCTACAACTATCTTGTTTCTCTTAGTAGACTAGGACTCAAATAAATTAAATCAAATAGATCTTACATATACTTGGACGAGTGGGTATAGACCAATGATATCCATAGATCTAGTATAAAGTAACTTACAACTGAAATTTCAAGAGGAAAGGATTCTAAAGCCTAAACCTATGAAAAAATAATATATATCCCATTAGACCTCAAGAAAGGTAAATGGTTGTAACTATGATTATAAAGATGCAAGTAAAGTAAATGATTGTAAATGGGTAAAAATAAATTAAATTATGGGTAAGAGATTGTAAACAAGGTAAGGTATAATGGTCAACCAAATGGGGGTCTATGCAACCTAAGGTGATAATTGGAAAGCCAAAGCAATCCCATATCTATACCATCTTATTATCTATAAGGAGTATCCTTAGCAATGATACACACATACATCCACAAAGGAATAAACTAAGAACTATCTAATCTAGTACGTAAAGGAAAGAGTGTAGGGATATAAATACTTACATTTGGGTGGAATCATTGATGATTCAATATCCCACTTTGGATCAAGTGGAGGTTTGTAAGAGATGTTTGAATGATAAGAATTTTTATTTCAGATCCACTCACCATTTGTAAAATTTCATCTATGGCCAAAAAAGAGTAGTTGTCTTTGTCAAATGATCTACTTAGATATCTAATGTCTATGCACAAATTGATTTCTTTAATTTTAAAAAAAAAATTACTAAATTAAACACCCAAGTGGAGTGTCTAATCAAAAAGATAATTTTGACTGAGATAAACTTATTAACTTATTTGTATGTCATGAGTTCCAAAATTATTTTCACAAGTATTTTTATTTTCCTAAAAGATTTGATGCCTTCCTTGAGTGGGATTTAATGAGTCATGACTCAGGGATCAAATAATTTTAGGTCCTCATAAAAACACATTATAAATTATTTATATTGACAAAGAATAACTTGAGTTTCTCTTTTTTTTTATTTTTGAACAATCCAAACAAAAAATTCACATTTTACAGCCTCTCAGGGGAACCTAGATTGACTAAAATAAAATATTGTTTACAAGTGCCTTATACATTGTATTTTTTATCACGTATGTAAAGGTCCAATAATATTAAAAGGACACCATTCCTCTAAGAACTTTATTTACTTTTAAATAAAGATGCCTTATTCATGTACTTCATGTTTTGTTTCTACTTTTACCTCTAAATATTAATCCATCTCCTTTGCATCAATGATATGTGTATAAAAAACACCAACATTTTTCATGAACTCGATAGTTTTCTGATCATAAAAACAATTTTAAGTTCTCAATATTATCATTGAAAAAAATACATGGAACTTATTCGATAATTTTTTCTTTGTAATTTTGGATCATTCAAGGGAAATAAACTTGTAGTTGATGTTACAAGAGAGTTAACACTCTAATTTTCCTCACAAGTGATTGAAGTTATATTAAAGGCATCAAATGAATCAATCAAACCCAATTATAAATCTTTCTAATGCTTCAAGTATAAGATATTTCACTAAAATTTACTTTTAACTTGAATGATCACCAACTCTAAGTCACCATAAAATTGTAATTTTTTTATTTAATATGAGCCAAGGAAAACTATAGGCCCAGATTCATAGCCTAATATTCTACTAAATTATTTATACAAGGGAACAAAGAGAAGAATGAAATGAGGTATTTCTTCCCATCTGGGTCTAATATCAAAGATCTTTCACATAATCCATTTTTGTATTAAGTTTCATCACAACATTATGTCCACAATCTTGATTGGGCTATGATGAGGTCATTATCATTTTTCGTAGTGGGTTTTGTGGACATTGTGTACACTCCATGTCTATGGATATTATATGCATATTTTCATTTTTTTATATTATACTCAATTATGAACATTTTATCTTGGGTTCTCTTTCCATATGTATTTTATTGCCCACAAAGTTTTAGACCTATCTCTACTAAGAAACATAGCATATGCCCTAAGGATATTTACAACCTAAATATATATGAATTTATGTAGTCTTAATTTAGAAGAAATTTCCATGTGGACATTGATTAATTATCAAACCATGTTGACCTTAATATTGCCTAGTTGAATAATTATTCGGTCAAATTTTATAAAGTATAATCCTAATTTTATACAAATACAAATAGGCATGACATTAGCAGAGGCTCCTGAATCTTCTAAAAAATTGTGTATGTTCTTAAAAAAATTAATAATTATGAGGAAAAAGGGAAGAACTTCACTTCTTATTTTTTTTATCAATACATTTGCATGTGTTGTACTCTACTTGTTTTGAGTATATTTCTCAATGAGAAAATCTAAGAGAAAATATCTTTGTTCATTGATTTATGCAAGAACATGTAATGTGATGTTGGCCTTGATTATTTTCATATCTTCCACAATGTTGTAACCTCCTTTAGTGTTGACTATTAAATTCTCACTATGGGTATATTTTTTAA
The DNA here is from genome assembly GCA_037957365.1 of Torreya grandis. Classification (NCBI taxonomy): domain Eukaryota; kingdom Viridiplantae; phylum Streptophyta; class Pinopsida; order Cupressales; family Taxaceae; genus Torreya; species Torreya grandis. The sequence continues at coordinate 2,739,236 of JARHVA010001535.1, forward strand.
CTCCATTTGGTTGGGGATGATCATTTTTGGCCTTAGGATTAAGTGTAATATCATATTATTAGGAGGTTTAGAAGATGTGAAAGGTAGTTATGTTTTACTCTAGAGTCAAACATTACTTTTCTAATACTGTTGGAAATAATGCACATTTGATGTGTTTTAATATAGCTCATTATCTTCCTACTAGGTAAAATTCATGGTTTATACCATCATTTTTGTACTAATAATGGATGTTATAGGTGCATCATGATTGTTGGGATCCACTTTGTATCCTTCTAGTTCCTTTTGGAATATGTCAAGGAATTTTAAAAACACAATACAATCCAAATCATAGTGATAAGATGTATTGTACACCCTACACTAATTGGGTAAATATAAATAGAGTATATTAATCTCTCGCACTCTATTTGGGGATGGTTATTTGTTATTAGGCATGTGAATAGCTAAAATGATGATTATATCTTTGGTATGTGTAAAGCTTCCTGGTGTTATCACCATAAGAAATACCCATTTATCTATTTAATCAATGAAATCATTATTGAGTTTTTATAATATGCATTTGATGCCATTTACTTCATTTTTATTTTAGGTTTGTGAAAACACATGTGAAATAGTCACAATTAGCTCTAAGGATAAGCTTTGATTTTATGATGTATTACTTGGTTAAAGTGGCAACTAGTTTACTATTGGTACTGGGTTTAGTGATGATATGTTCTAAATGACATGAGGTAATAGATTAGGACCATATACAAAAGGGGAAATTTTTATATCCACGTTTATAGCTTTAGAATAAATAAAATATATGGTTGGGATAGTGAAATATATGGTAATCATGGGATAAAGATCATACTTATACATGTCTCAATTTCCAAAGGTATGTCAAATTTATATAACTATGTGATCAAATTTACATCCTTTGGAACATAGTATTAAAACTCCATATAGGCTCATTGGGATATTTTTTAACACTAGAAAATTATTGATATATAATGATATGGTCAATAACTTGGCCAAACTAGGCTAATAAAGTGGTCTGAAAAGATTCCCAACTTTTAATTGAGTCAAATACTAAATTAAGGAACCAATCATAAAAAACATATTCCAAGGTGAAAGGAAAAAAAATACATGGAACATCCTCATGTTCATTGTTTAGTAACATCAAGGATGACTTGAAATAAGTGACATGTTATTTAGTAATTCTTCCACCTTCATGTGTATACCTAAGAAGATTCTTCATGAGGATTCTTGGAATATTATGGATAACTCCATGAATATTGATTGCAATACCTCTTAACTAAGATTAAAAAAAAAATTAAAATAGTTGGTATGAATTGAGGTCTAAGAAAAAAATTGGTAAACTTATCTTGGTTTGGAAGCTTTTTTATATCCCTTATCAAATCTAGGGTTCCTATGAAAAATTAAGTTTGGATTAATATTATACCAAATTTAGATATTGATCTTGTGAGATGGGGTGGAAGATAAATATTATTTTAGATTCACTTTTATTTTGTTTTGGTTGTATATTTATACTTATAGTGCTAGATTGTGTTATTGTGTATGTTAGCATACACAGAAAAAATAAATATGGATGGGATTGTTAGAGTATATTCTCATGCTTGCTTGGTTCTATAGATAGTTTTTCATCTTTTGGTTATTTATCCCACATTGGTTATTTATGCTTGATTCTTGTATTTGCTTGCCTAATTATGTAATCTATGTCCATTATACTATGCAATTATTTCTATGTATATTCTATGATTTGCCTTATCTTTGCATTTCATCTTTTACAAGCTTATTGTGATGTTTTTGCTTTCAATGCTTCATATTTATAGATTGGAATGATTTTTCTCCCATTAATTTCATGGTATCAGAGCTTCAAATATTTTTATCCATCTATTGATAAGCTAGTTATTCAATTTGAAGAACCTCTACTTTCTTCTTTTCTTTATTGTATGGAACCATTTCAGTTTCTTGCATTAATAAAGGAATGGTTTTATTAACTTTAGCGCTCAGATATGAGGAATATCTCCCATGTAATTTGTCATTCTTGGTGATTTTCATGCACTATATCATGGGAAGTTGACTCATAGGAGGTGTTACACCTATCATTTGGTGATATAAGTCATCACTAGTTGAATCTTTTGTTAGTCATAGCAGGCTAGACTGATTGTTTGGTTTTGCATTACATTGGGCAAGCTCCTAGCCCCAAATTAGCTCAATTTGTATTAGTGGGATGGTTCTTTGATCATGTTTTAGAACCTTTTTATATCATATCACCATCATGTACATTAGTGAATTTTAGTCATTATCCAATAAGTGATATTCTCCTACATGACTTGGTTTCATGCTCTCTCACTTGATTTTGTATTCCACCATCTAACTCTTTCAAATAATACCTCTTCTATCACCATTATAATCTACACTCATTTTTAGCATTATAGAGATCTACATTGGAAATAGGATATTTGGTGAAGTAGATCAAAATTCCATGTTGGTAGGGTTCATGCCTACCTTATGTACTATATTATAAGTGCATTAGAGGTGTGTGAGAAGTCTATGTCAACCATTCATTTTATGTCTATGGAGAGGAGGCTTATTTTTACTAAGAAATGACTTTAGCTTTGACTATCACCATAATATATGGTTCTTTGTGAGAGCAATAGATTGATTCTATGTCTACTAGTTATTTATAATAACTGATCTAGCATTATGGCACTTTAACATACCTGATCTAGCATTCTAACACTCAACCAAACCTCCTAGTTGGCATCTCTTTCTTATTATTAGTCCTATAGATTCCTTAACAATGCCTACTTAGGGCTTAGACACTTTCTAGGTGACAAATACAAACTCATCCTTCATCTCTTAGCTAAAGACACTGTAATCCAAATTTTTATCCTCTTAACATAATTATTCTATTCATTATTTGTTTTTAATAGCTATAATTTTACCCTAGGAGGAAGTATATTTCACTTTCAAGCACATAGGGGTCATCGACGGATGATTTTTTCACTTTTTTTGAATTAAGGATGTTATTAATTCAATTCTAATTCTAGCAAGTGTTGGAAGGCTAGGTACACTACCATTTTGTCACCAAAATCAGTTTTAGTGTACTTGTTATTAATTTTGACCCATTGACAAGAAATTAGTAAAGCCTATAAATTTTGAACTGTAACTCAAAATTGAGTTCAGTATTCTCAAAAGTGTATATTATTTAATTCTCTATCCATTGGTTTCATCTATTTGTAAAAATGAAATAATTTTATAAAGTGCCAAATTTGGGGAGGGGATCAATACAAATCTTCTGGGGGTTATCTCGGTGCCAATTTGTGCATCACTTTATATTCTTTTACTCTTTGGTGATTTAATAGCATAGCTTATTCTTTTGGTTTAGATCAATGTGAGCCTTTAACTACACATAATTACCATACATGGAGACCTAAAATGGAAACAATCATTAAACATAAAGGATTATGGTTTGTAATGAATGAATTTTAACCATAGTTCACTATATAATATGAAATTTTTTAGCACCAATGCAAATCTGATGAGTGTATGGGTTTGATAGGGTCTTATTTGAGTGCTACTATTTTATTTTGTTGGATGTATGTGACTCTCCATTCAAAATTTGGGCTAAAATAAAGGGTTTATTTGGGAAATTAGATCACATGAAATCCATGCAGCTTAAAGTCGAGATTACTTCTCTCAGTCATGAAGATTTTTCCTCTATTATAGACTATCTCACTAAGGTTAAGCACTTTTTGACATAATTAAAAGGAAGTGGACAAGATACAAAATATTAAGAGTGTCTGTACCTGATTTTATCCATGTTTAAAGGCCCATTCCAAATCTTTGCCTCTACCTTTTTCTCGAACCATGGATTCCTTAGTTGTTGCATTGAAATGCTTGATTTAGAGTTGTTTTGTAAAAGACTCACTAGGGAAGAATCCAAATTGTCTCACCTTGAGTCTTCCACCTCTTAAAAAAGCATATAATATTAAGACAGAGGGAAAATCAAGTAGTAAAACCAAGAAAACTCCTCCTCCATTTCAAAGTTCCCCTAAACCCAATAAATCTAAACACAAATCATCTTCTAAATCTAAGAATAAGTCTAGCCTTTCATCGTCCTTTTGTGGGGGGACTGGTCATGAAGAATCTAGGTGTTTTAAGAGAATGTAATAGAAAAACACAATATTTCTATCTCCAATCCACCCAGTGAACATGACAAAATGCTTAATATTTTTGGGTGATCTTAGTCACCTATTTTAGATAGTTGGATTATATATTCTGGTGCTTCTCACCACATGAATTATTTCGAGTCTTTTATATCTCTTGGTTTGAGTTCTTCCAACATTAAGGTTGGATATTCTTATTTTATTCCTATTCCCATTGGTGGTTGTTACTATGCCTATGTGGGCTCATACTATAGTTTCTAAGGAAACACAAGATCTTCCACCCACTAGAGATCATCATGCACATTATATAGGTACTGGAATTTTGTGTCATTCATTCTTTGGGGATCCATAGTATTTTTCATAGTCTCATGGGATACAAGAGTGGGATGATGTGATGATAGATGAGTATTCTTCTTTGATGAAGAATCATACTTGGGATTTGGTATCTATTCCTAAGGGAAGAAAGTTAGTTATGTGTAAATAGATATACCACACCAAGTATGAAGCTAATGGGTCCATTTACAATTATAAGACACATATTGTTGAAAAATATGCCTCATAAGTCAAAGGTATTGATTATTCTGAGACTTTTTTACCCATTGACAAGATGGATTTTGTGCACCTTGTAATTTATCTTGTTACATCACAGGGTTGGTTAGTGTACCATATGGACATTAAGAGTACATTTTTACATGATTTTTAGGAGGAAATATACATAGAGAAACATGTTGGGTTTATTCATGATTATTATCTTGTTTTTCAACTTCAGTGGTCTCTTTATGATCTCAAATAGGCCCCTCAGGGTTGGTATGAGAAGATGGATTATTTTCTTCTCTCTATTGGCTTTGTTCATTACCATGCAGATCTTATAGTATATCCCCAACATGTTGGAAATGATATTGTTATATTGGTATTGTATGTTGATGGTCTTTTCACATGCAACATCTCTTATCAAATTGAGGCTATTTAGTAGGCTCTTTTAGCATAGTTTGATATGATAGATCTCAGTATTCTGTAGTTTTTCCTGGGTTTAAATATTTCTTAGTGATATTTAGGGATTTAGTTTTGACATTAGAAGTACACCATTGATATTATTCAGAGTTTTGTCAAGGATGATTGTAATCCAAGTCTCTGTCCTTTCTAGTCTAGAATTGATCTAACTACCACATGTACTATTCCTATTTATAATCTTAAATTGTATAGGCATATGATTGGGAGTCTTATGTTTTTGACCCATACTTACCTTGATATTTCATTTTAAATTGAGATTGTATCTAGGTTTTCACATTCTCTTCATGACAGTCATTGACAAGATGCTAAGAGGATTTAATGATATTTGTGAGGCACTACCCATTTTGAATTATACTACACTAGGGGTTATAATCAGTTGGTTGGGTAAACTGATTCATATTGGTAGGTTTTTTTTATGAAATAAATTCCACTTATGGATACATAATTTATCTTGGTTCTTCTCTAGTTGCTTGGGTGTGTAAGAAGTAATAGTTTATTACAATTTCATCCACAGAGGCTAGTAGGTTCTTTAGATTCATTATTTCTTGATAGAGTTTTGATTCATTCAAGATTCACCTACTA